>RCWM02000001.1:2935000-3595000 GCA_003667255.2 Euschistus heros
AACATGCCAATGAATTGTAAAGTAAATACCCATAGGTAGAACTTATATATAAGTTACATATTAGAAGGTCCCGAAGCCATCTTCTTTTCAGAAGAATCAGGAGATCATCTGAAACCGAGTCGGAAGCAAGTTGAGAATCTAGTGCTTTTAGTGGCTATGTTAAATTATTAAAGACAGTAAGTATCTATCTGATTTGGGCCACAGAAACAACGTCATTAATTTGTTATTTATAATTAATTAGAGTATTGCTACTTCTAAATATATTCTAAAATATATACATTTTTTAAAATTAAAAATCTTTTATTAAGAAAGTATCACAATCTGCCTTAAAGAGGGCAAAACGTAATATGGATGACTTTATGGATCCATTCACTCAATACAAACAATGAAAAAGCAAAAAAAGATAAGTAACCACATAAAGTACAATAAATAAAGTGAAAAAGGAAATAAATAAATAAAGAACCTCAAACTATACATCAAATAAAGTGAAAACAAAATACAATAAAATAAAATAATTAAGAATATAAAAGAAACAATAATAATAGTAAAAACAAAAATACGATTGAATTAAAAGTTTAAAAACACAACTATACTTATTTACAATATACATACATCCTAGGGATACTTGAAATTAAATGAAATGAAAAATAAACTTTATTCTGGGACAGACTGTCCCCTAAGAATAATTAAAGTGCACAATAAAAGGTACAATTGTCTGGCTGAGATTAGTTACAAATCAGCACATCGGTATTAATTATTAAATTATCAGAGAAAAACAAAAGAAGAGAGAAGAAACGGGAAAAAAAAACAATAAAAATAAAGCAGTTGAGTAAACAAAATAAAAAACAATGAATAGTCAAAATTTTAACACACTTATGTACATTTACATTTTATTTACATTTTTGTGGAAGATAGAAGATCGAGGATATGGATAAATAAAAGATGTTTAAAAGAAGTTAAGGAAGAGGCTTTGCGAATATTGACAGGTAAGGAATTCCAGAAAGAGGTTGCACGGATGTCCAAGGATTTTTCAAAAGAGGCAGTTCTATGTGAGGAGGTACATAGGTTGGAAGGTTGGGATCTTGTATTCAGGTGGTGAATGGAGGAACGCGGAGTTAGTAGGTCTAGAATATAGGAAGGTTTTTTGTTTTTTAAAGACTGGAATAGAAAAGTGCCAAAGAAGTATTGCCGTCGAAAATCGGGGAAAAGCCACTCTAGCTCATTGTACCGGCAAGATACGTGAGACCGTCTGTTGACCCGAAAGATAAATCTTATGAAGCAATTCATTAGCCTCCTTAGTCTCATCTCTAGCTTAACAGACAGCCCCCCATACACCAAGCACCCGTAATCAAAGTGGGGAAAAATGAGAGAGGATACCAGAAGTTGACTGTGTTCATTGGTCGTAATATAAGGGTTATCAGAAAGCGGCCATTATTTTTTTCATGATGTTTATATTAGCTTAGTGTATCCATTACTTCACTAAGGGTTCGGATTACAGAGTAGTTCCAACTATAAAGCGTTCGGATTAACGAGAATCCACTTTAATAAAAAATATAAAAATACAAACAAAAATAGTCCTAATTTATTAATTTTTTTCACTAACCTTTCTTTGTATTTAAAGATGTCATATTAGTAATTATTTTTAGATTTTTCCGTGAATGAAAAAAAAAAATGTATAGAAAAAAAAATTGTTTCCAGTTATTCGAGTTAGTTTATATTAGCTTAGTGTATCCATTACTTCACTAAGGGTTCGGATTACAGAGTAGTTCCAACTATAAAGCGTTCGGATTAACGAGAATCCACTTTAATAAAAAATAAAAAATACAAACAAAAAAGATCCTATTTTATCTTTTTTTTTCACTAATCTTTCTTTGTATTTAAAGATGTCATATTAGTAATTATTTTTAGATTTTTCCGTGAATGAAAAAAAAAATGTATATAAAAAAAAATTGTTTCCAGTTATTTGATTATTTAGAACCTAAACGATATATATGGAATTTTGACTGGTTGGTTATATAAAGAGCTATGTAATAATAAAAAATAATCGATACTAAATTTAAATTTATTGATTATTTTAACGTTTTGTTATGATAGAGTACAATATTTTTTTTCTTTTCTAATCCCCCTTTTTTTTTGGATTTATTATAAAATTACAAAAATGATGAATCCATCCCTTTGTCTGCACTTGGTGCATTTTAAGGGAGTTCTGTTTAAAGTACTACAATCATGATAGGTACAACAATACAACAAATCTTGTTTAGTGACGGCCCCATCCAGTGAGCCCTCACTAGGTGTTTGAGAAAGAGGGTTTGTTGAAGAGAATTAAAAAAAAAAAAAAAAAAAAAAAAGTAAAATATTTTAAAATATTGAATGGACTTGGATTATTTTTATAGTATACTCAGTACTCTATATTTATATTACTTATAAATCTCTCTTTGGGCTGTGTCTTTTAAGGAATAACTGTTCCCAAAGGTTTGACCTCCAATCGGAACCGTTCCCCCCACTGGAGGTTATAAGAACGATCGGGAAGTGAGGAAATTCGAATCGGCAGTGGCCCTGGAATAGGGGAGCTGGAAGCCTGGAGAAAAGGGATTAGGAAGTCAAATGTTCAAAAGTAAATAGGCTGAGTCTTTGCTCAAGGGAAGGCAACCCCACACATAGTAGCTCTTAATAAACCCTTGTGCCCACTTTGCCAAGGAAAAATAAAATAAAATGGAGGAGAAAAAAATCGTAAAAGAAAAAGGAAGAAACCACATTGACTTTGTATATAATAGCAAATATTAATATTATTATTTGAGATACGAATGATGGTATAAAAGGATTAATCCCAATTATATACATATTATATCTCAGATGATTTGTAATAAATTAAAAAGTTACTATCAGTAAAAACTGGCAATTAGTTTTCGAGAAGTCTTTGTCTGCTTCGATCACAACATTGCATAATATTAATTATTTCAAAAATCAATAAAAATATAGTTATTTTGATCAAATGAGTTCCGCAAGATGGTGTATAAGGATACAATTAGGATTGATGAATTATTTTCCAATTCCATTGGATTTTTTCCGTAAAAAATAAATATATATATATATATATATATATATATATATATATATATATATATATATATATAGGAACATATATAAAAATATGGGTACCCTCTTTTATTTTTAATTTAAAGTTAACATGAAAAATTCTATATTTTTGTCTTTCATTAACAACTATAACAAGTTTCTTAAATGCGAGAATGCAAAACAATTATTCTAATTCAAAATTGAGGATTTACAAAAATCTTTCTAAATAACACCAGAAAAAATAGGGTGTAAGTAATGGCCTTCAAAAATATCACCAAAATTAGTTTTAGACAGGCTAAAACAATTCGAAACTGTAGAGAGTTTATTTATTACAGGAAAAAATAAATACAGAAATCGCTCTCATCGGCACATTTGTAAGTTCCCACATTTGGGAATATTTTACCCACACCTCTTCCCGAGTATCATCGGAGAACTTTTCATCAAAAAAGAAGTTGTGATCTCTAACAAGAGATGTGTAGAGAAATGGGGATCCATATTTACACCAAGAAAAGTTGCCCATTATTTACATCATCTCCACCCAAGAAAACACAAATTTGCACAATAGCTCAAGCTGTATCCACACTGGTTGAAAGAATGGTCCCAACTGCTCATTACTGTCTTATATTAGCTAACGACTCCATAGACAGTCCTCGCCGCCAGTCTTCAATATCTCCCTTAGCCAGTAGGGTGGGGTGTCTATATTTACACCACCAGTGCCCGTTTATACACACACACACACACACACACACACACACATATATATATATATACACATACCTAATACTCCTAGAGGACAAACCCACATGTTTGTCGGAAATGAACATAGGCATTAGGTTTAAACTCAATATTTACCAAAGATAAACAATTGTCATCCTATTTTCTTTCACCTAAGACAAGATAGAACCTTACCAAGAACGTAGTGTATATGGTTTTTCTTTATTTCTTTATTTATTTTTTTTTAAATATAATATCCACTATCATTTTAAGGATGGTTTTTATTACAAATGGTTAATTGGATAATTTACACTGCAAAATGACAGCAAATTAATCTTCTTTTCTTACAAATAGGTTAAAATCCCTTAACCATTGAGCGTTCATATTATATTTACGTAAAACGTTATCCTTTGAGACTTAGCAAATGAAGAAAATTTGCCTTACTTAGTAGTCAATTAAAAGCCCTTGTAAAGCGCTAAGCTTTCCTTTAAGAAGATGGTAATTAAGCCCTGGTATACCAAGCGTCTGTTGTAACCATGTTCACCAAATCGCAACATCCGTTCCCCAGTTGCCAAGCGGTGTCATCCTCTCTAAACCTTTACCCGTTGCCTTGTCGGTGGGATTTCACCTGCACTGTTACATAAATGCCATCTAATGGCACAATCTCAATTTAAATTAACAAACATAAATTATAAATAAATATTCTGCCAACACTTTTTTTTTCCTCATGGTATAGCTTTAATTTGAATAATATCACAATCTGTCTCTCTCCAGGGTATATGTAATTGAGAACACAATGATTATATTCAAATAATATTTTCAAAAAATGATATTTGAAAATATAAATTATAATTTAAATAAAATAAAAAAAAAGATATAGATCATATGATGGCGTCAAAAATAGATCTAATTAAAAGTGCTCTTGAAAAAATCAAATCATTAGAAGCTGCTAAAAATAAAAAAGACCGATCTTGCATTATTCAAGAAACAGTAACAATTCTAGAAGAATTGCAAATCACTACGGAAAATGAGGCAACCTCGAATAAAGATTTTAGGAAGATTGAAACAAACACTAACCTAACCTATTCTGCTGCTGTGAAAAACGTAAGTAAGCCTATAATTACTTCTCCTTCACATGTTCTAATGGTCTCATTGAAGAATGACAATTCTAATTCTGAAGTTACTAAAAAGGCATTTAAATCCAAAATTAATCCAGTCTCTTTAGGACTGGGTATCAAAAACATTAAAAACATACGTGATGGGAAGATTTTGGTTGAAACTACAGATAGTAGAGACGTCGAAAAGATAGAAGAAGTTCTCAGAGGTGATGAAAGTCTCAAAGCTGACATCCCAAAAAAATACAACCCCAAAATAATAATTAGAAGGCTTCCTGAAGAGGTTAGTAAAGATAATTTGATTCGTACTCTAATTACTCAAAATAGTGAGCTTCAAATCGCAGAAGAAAACTTCAAATTACTCATAATTATTGGTGGAAAAAAAAACATCAACGAGCCCCCGACATGCTCTGTTGGAAATAACCCCAAATTTGCGTGACCTTCTGTTGAATAATCGTCTCAAATTATTCCATACCATTTGTTCAGCAGCGGACTACATATCGGTGAGACAGTGTAAAAAATGCTGCAAGTTTAATCATCCTGAGAAGCATTGTAAGAGCAAGCTGACGTGCGCCATCTGTAGCGGGGAACATCACACCCAGGATTGCCCCAAGAAAGAAGAAGAACAACAACAACAATGTATCAATTGTGTCAATTATAACAGACATTGCAAGCCACACTTTAGGGTAAATTCAAAACATCTAGCAACAAGTAAGTGTTGTCCATCTTATATAAATGCCATCCACCGTCTAATTAAAAATACAAACTACAGCGGTTCAACTAAATTACAATTACCACAATGGCAGTAAATACAAATATACAAACATTAAACATTCTACAGTTAAACACACAACATTCTTACAAATCAAAAATACTATTACAGGAATACATACAAAAACATAAAATACAAATTTCTTTAATACAAGAACCATATTTAGGTGAAAAAATTCGCTCAAGTTCAAGATATCGAGAGTTTTCTGTAAAGCTAACCCATTGCAGATCTCTTGTCATTGTTAATTGTAAACAAATAGATGCTATGTTGCTGGGTGATCTTTCTAATCCAGATGTTACAGTTGTACAGGTTATGATTGATAAGACTCCGATTATTTTCATCTCCGCCTACTTTGATATCAATAGAGATGTTGTAGAAGACACTGATAACCTAAAACGCGTAATCGATAGATTTTCAGATCGAGGAATTGTAATCGGTGCGGATACAAACTGTCGATCTAGATTGTGGCATGATCTATTGACTAATAATCGTGGTAGGACTCTAGAAAATTTCATTATTGACAATAATATAAATATATGTAATGTCAATAACGGCCTTCCTACTTTTTTCAGCAGGCGAGGACAAAGTAATATCGATTTAACCATTACAAACGTTCATTTAATTAATAATATTAACAGTTGGAGAATTGAAGATGAAGAAAATTTATCGGATCACAATTGTATTAGATTCTCTATAAAATTCGATCATTGGGCCAGCATAAGAAAGGAAGGAAAATTATACAAAACTGAGAATGCTGATTGGACTAAATTTATAAACAATCTTCAAAATATATTTTCAAAAGGTTTCAATATCAATAGTACTATCAATTTTGATGAACAATTAACCTCAAAACTAAATAGAACTCCTTTCGATCAATTCGTACACAGGTTTCATAAATTTTTAATCAAAACCTGCAATAAATCTTTTAAAATTATGAATATCAGTACTTCAAAAAAATATTCAGGCCAAAAATTAAACCCATGGTGGGATGAAAAATTGGAAAATCTGCGGAAATCAACTAACCGAGCCCGCAGATTATACCAAAAAACCAAATTAAATGATTTATTAAGGACAAATAGGCATCATCATTACTTAAATCTTAAACGGGAATATTCGCGATGTATTAAAGGCAAAAAAATGGAATCTTGGAAAGAATACTGCCAGAGTATTCCTACCAGAAATCCATGGAAATGGCCATACAAATATGCAGCTGGGAAAATACCACAACCATTCATTTTACAAAATTTAAGAAAATCAGATGGTACCTACACGACCTCAATTAATGATACCTATGATTACATTGTTAATAACTTAATTAAATTGGACGATCCTACCACAGATTCAGACATACATGTCACCATGAGACAGTCTGCAAACAGTTTACCCGAAACAGTTGACGATCTCCCGGTTACGCAATTAGAGTTATCAGATATTATTAACAATCTCAATGATAACAAAACACCAGGCATAGATGGAGTAAACTCTTTAATATACAAAAAAGTATACGAAACATTTCCACAAACTATATATAATATATATTCTAAATGCTTCAGCCTTGGACGTTTTCCAGATTTTTGGAAAAAGTCTAAATTGGTGCTAATTAATAAACCGGGGAAAAAACCTGAAGATATTTCCTCTATCAGACCTATATGTATTATTCCAACAGGTGGGAAAATATTGGAAAAGTTAATACATAACAGGTTGTCGTATTATCTTTACAGTAATAAGCTCCTCAGTGAAAACCAATTTGGATTTACGCCACAAAAAAGCACGGTTCATGCGGTAATGAAAGCCATAAATATTATCCAAAATGCCTTGAATAATAACCAGCATACCGCTATTATATCGCTTGATATCACTGGAGCGTTTGACAATGCTTGGTGGCCGTCAATTTTTAGTACTCTAATTACATATCAATGTCCACGTAACATTTACAGGATTATTAAAGATTATCTTAGCAATAGGTCTGTATCTTTAGTGACAAACAACGTTGCATTACATAGAAATCAGTCTATTGGGACACCACAAGGCTCGTGCTGCTCTCCTCTTTTATGGAACCTAATTGTTGACTCACTGTTAAAAGAACAATTACCTTCAAACGCGACGATTTTGGCCTTTGCAGATGACATATTAGCAATTATAACATCAAAATATTTTAAACATTTACAGACAGTAGTCGATATAGTATTAGACAAAATAAATTCTTGGGCTTACTTAAACAAACTGACATTCAATACACAAAAAACTAATTATATGGTGATCACTAAAAAACGACTAAGTCCGGACTTAAATGTGAAAATACAAAATAAAAACCTGAATCGAATACGTACTTTGAAATATTTAGGCATAACCATTGACGAAAAATTAAAGTGGAACAGACATATTGACATACTACAAAACAAACTTTTAAAATTAATAAATTCACTTTCAATAGCAGCGCGAGCGACATGGGGTTTGAGAACGGAGGCTCTGGAGGTTTTTGTATAAAGGCGCAATTTTGCCTATTCTTACTTATGGCATTGAAATATGGCATCCAGGACTTCAGATCAAATACAACAAGGCAAAGCTGGAAAGGGTCCAGAGGCTAATGGCACTCAAAATTGCCAAAGGATTCCGAACACTCTCTGATGAAGCTGCCTTTGTCTTGGCCAAAATGATCCCCATCAGTATATTAGCTACCAGTTACATAGGAAAATTCCAATTTAACTGGAAAATTTGTTATACATGAACACTGACTACGAAAATTTCAAATCTAACAACTTTGAACATACTACCGACTACAAGGATTGGTTACACCCAGCAGAATTTCCTTGTATTACTGAATGCTTAACTGACCCCACAGACTATGAGATATATACTGACGGAAGCAAGAATGGCGAATATGTAGGCTGTGCTAGTCTCATTTTTAAAAACAAAATTTTAGAAGATGTAATAAAGTATAAATTAGGCCCAGAATGTAGCAATAATCAAGCAGAACAATTCGCCATCCTTAAATCTCTAGAATACTTTCAAAATTTGAGGACAAAAGATAAAACTATTACAATACTAACGGACAGTCAGTGTACTCTATACATGATAAAAAACAGACATTGTCACAATCCCATCATTGAAAAAATAAGATCATTTCTAAGACATCTACAAACTGACGATAACATTCAAATTTCCTTCAAGTGGGTAAAAGGGCATTCCGACATAGCGGAAAACGAACTGGCTGACAAGGCTGCAAAAGAGGCTTCAAAGGATACTACCCTTCCTATATCATATAATATGATATCCAAACAACACTTAAAACACATGCTAAAAACACAAGCAGTAGACCAGTGGCAGACACGTTGGAACACTACACACAAGGGAAGACATCTACATAACTTCATTCCAGACTTACGGACCTACATTAAATCAAACTCATGGACTAACTTTTACATTACACAAGGAGTCACAGGACATGCGGCAGTAAACAGTTATTTCTATCGATTTAAAATAAGAGATTCTTTCCTATGTCCTTGTGATTTCACTCAAGAACAAAATATACACCACCTCATATATGAATGCAGACTACTCACTGACTACAGAACTATTCTACAGACAAAAACTGTACAGAAACTAGAACATTGGCCGGTGGATGGTCAATGTTTGATGAACAAATCATTTGAAAATTTACAAATATTTCTTAAAAATTCAATCATTAAAATAGAGGATATAAATATGAAATATCTCTAAACCTCTAAATATTCATAAACTTTTCTCTACATAACTTTGTTGCTGTTTTTATTGAATTTTAAATTATCTATGTTATATAACTTCTTATTCTTTGTTTTATTTTATTTTATTTTTCTTGTTTATTTTTATATTTTTATACCTTTCAACACATGTAAAATTATAATCAAATCGCAAATAATATTTACATGTACATTGTATACTTTGTACAAGTATGGTGTGTACAGAAAATAATAAAATCCCTTCCAACAGGGTTACTGCTGGAAGGAAAACACTAAAAAAAAAAAAATAAAATAAAAATTATAAGATTTTAATATTCCTTCCAGAAAATTTCACTTTATTACTATGTGCTAGAAACAAAAATGACACAAGCTCGAATTAACCCTACAAGGCACCCAGTTCCTTATGCGGGACAACCATTTTAATCGTGCCTACAGCTATAAAAATTTTAACAGCGACATATCTAGACATCTCGATAGATATGTCGGATATTTAGTAACTGTATGATACAATGTATTGCGTATAGATGTCGTTACTGTTTCTGTTACAGAGGGCTTAGTGTGAAATTTGAATGAAAGTGTTATGTTCGTCGTTTGTGTGAGTTCAAAAATCTAAAATAAATAGTAGAATAGTTATGAGTAAAAAAAAATACTGTGTCGTAACAAAGTGTATATTTCGCAGAGTTATGGTAGTTTTATATTACTACAGTAAACGTATTAGCAATTGTGACTGAAGTAAATGACAGGAGAACTGAAATAAAAAAAAATTGTTTTCCTGTTTTCCTGTCAAATATTGAATTATATATATATATATATATATATATATATATATATATATATATATATATATATATATACACACACACACATATATATATATATATATATATATATATATATATATATATATATATATATATATATATATATATTTTTCCCTAACAATATCAATAATATTCTTTACTCAAAAAAAAAAATTGAGTAGTCGTTTTTCGAGCGGTCCAACATTTTCACGCCCCGAAATTGGGTCATATTTGGATTATAGAATCACTAAAAACCACCCAATTGAAATTTTCTGGTAAATTTAAAAAATATTTTTAGAAAACTGATAAAATTCCCATAATTTTATCACCCTACCAATTTAAACTAAATTTAGATGTCAGATAATATGTCCCAATGTTCACAATTCAATGTTCACAATTTGCTTCAATTGGAGTAGCCTTTAATTAATTTAATTAGCCCAATCCAGATACCTATCATTTCGTAGTAAATTCCATAAACATTCAAATCCACTTATCTCTCAACTTGCTTTCTATTCTATAAGTGTTTTAGAACATCTGTTATTACAAAAACGCTTCGATTTTAATTTAGTGTTAAATTAATGCTCTTATTTTTAACCAAGAAACAGCGTCGTGATCGGACAAAAGGACGAAAACAGCGCCTAATAATGAAACGTGTATTCGGGTCCTCAAAAATTAAAATTTTTGTCGTCGAAGATAGTTTAAACATTTGGTTTTTAGGCTTATTAAATAAAAATTCGACACAAATTTTCGTATCAACGAATCTATTAGGTTAGTCTTATTCATGATTGATTTATAGATTTTTTATTTTGACTATTTGAGGCATGTAAATGGAAAAGGCTGTAAGTGCCAAAAATAAAATAAAATTTATTTATTTGGAAAATGAATAAGTTCCATCGCCAATGTAATGGAAACAGTGGCAGGTGCTTATCATAAAGGGCTGGTACCAAGAGAGGTACGTACCACTGTTTCCATTATAATGACGCTAGAACTTATTCATTTTCCAATTAAAATTTTGTTTACTTTATGTTTGACAATTACAGCCTTTTACATTTACATGCCTCAATTCTTAACGTTTTCTACTTTGTTACAAATAAACTTATCCATAAAGACTTTGATGTTTCATATGTTGCTGATTTAGTCCAAACCAGATACCTTCAGATCTTTTCGTAGCCAAATCTATAAACATTCATATCCACTAGTCTCTCAACTTTCTTCCTATTCTATTCTAGATGATTATTATTATGAACGCTATTATCACATTTACCGTTTTTTAAACTTATAGTTGTAAACTTCTATACCTAAATAGATGAAAAAAAAAATGTTTACTTATAGATTATATTTTTTTATTATTTAAATTTTTCATATGATCTAGTCTAAAATATCAATGTTTTGATGAAAGAATCATTTGGATATCAATTTTCAAACTCATCATGTAGATTTTTAAACACAATTTTCAACACGTTTTATTTTTTCGCTCATATCTTAAGCACATCTGACGAAATGAAAAATATATTTATACATTTTTTCGGTGTAGAATCACCAAACAAATTTTGGATCAAAATCTGCGCAAGGTCCCATGGTAAGAGTCAAGTATTCATGGATCACCTTCTAGTTTTATCAGTTTATGTGAAATATCTCACATAAATTGTTAACATCACTGTTAATGGTCTCCAATCTCATCATCAAACCTGTTATTTATAGTGTCTTGATAAAAAATTATACTAATTTTTTTAAATGAACAATGGTATTAAAAATTTAAAAATTAAATTAGTTACAGTATAACTATATAAAATATTGAGTTAAAAAATAATTTTCTCCAGCAGAGATATTAGTGAGAGGGATGACAGACCACGGTTAGAGGGTGGGGGGGAGAGCATAGTGCGCTGACCCGTGAATAAAGTGCCAATCAGCTGAGTGGACTTTTGCCGCGACACAAAATAAATTTATTTACCGCCCTGATTGCCGGCTAGAAAATGTCCTACACATTTTCTCTCATCGTGTCTGTAATAGTTTCTGGCTTATACCGACGATATTATGGTATGCGGTAATCTTTAAATCGAGATTTGAATCAAGCTGCAAAATAGAATTTATCAAATAAATAGTATATTTTAAAATTCTTAGGAATTCAATTTATTCTCATTCAATTAATTAGAGGAAAACGCCATTGCTGAATCCAAAAATTATCCTTTGAACCTGCGGTCTACAGAACGAATTTAATTTTGTAAATAACATGGCTGAGGGATTCCATTTATTCTTTATCCTCAAATTATTACTTCCGTTTGGGATTTCTATAGCGTTATTCCTATATTTTTAGCAAGAATACTTTCTTTTTTTTTAATTTAAATATTATTCTATTTTGGATGTTAAACTTTAAATATTTTTAGACAATATGGTACCTTCACGTATCTACCCGTACCACAGTGTGAATACATGCGCATTAACTTCAAAGAGTTACGTTTGCTATTTACTATATATATGTTCAATAAGGTTCAGTGACCCGAAATATTTAAACGTTTATAGCGCCTATATGCTGCTCATTATTAAAACATGCTACAAAAATGTATGCTGCTAGTATGGCCCAAACCAAAATTTCCATCCTTTCATACCAAACTCCACAATTCCCCCATACAAACAAGATATATAATTTTTTGAACTTTCAATAAACAGATTAAAATATGAATTTAATTTGATATATATTTTAATAACATTTCAAATTTAAGCTACACTCGGGTATCTATTAAGCATTCCTCTACAGTTAAATTTAAAAAAAACAATACAGTTGTCTATTATAATTTTTAAAAACTCTACAGTTTGTCATATTATTTTTCTTTAAATATGGAATTACTTGCTTAATTAAGGATATTTAAAATTAGGGAAACCACGCCAAGTTACCCGATTAAGATGTATGGAGTAGTCATCACACCGGTCAGTGTGGGTTGCCTCCTGTAGATTTCTCGAAGGGTGGGGATTCTTACATATCAAACCCCAAAATTAAATTGCTTATATATATACAGGGTGTTCGGAAAATCGTTGGCCAAAGAGGTATCTCGGGCAGGGAGGAAGGTTCATTTTGAATCTATTTAAGGTCACTTACCTATTTACAAAGTCTTGTAATGGCCAAAACCAAACATTTATGCCTCATAACTCCGTTGTTTAATATTAAATCAACGCCACTTTTTTGCTGTAATTACTAATACATTGGTCATGTAAAATAAAAAAGATTTGATGTAAAAAAAACAATACAAAAAAAAAAGGAGATCGTTAAATCTTGTTAAAGGAAAAAAAAAAAAAGTAAGCGCAACAGCCAAATCCAATTTTTTTTAAAAACATGTTTTTGATGCAAAGCGTAACAAATAGTTGTGTCTCTTTCTAGCACAGGTTAAACAACATGCTGTCTCTCTCTTAATTCTTAGAATGTGGATTTAGAACCGGTATGGACCGATACATCGTTTCAGTCAGGAATTTGACTACTACCGCTATTACTTGTGACTGTACTGTGCGTGCTGCTTTCTAGTATTTCGTTTTCGTTGTTGTTAAATTGTTGACTGTTTTTGTTTTTATTGCTGCTGTTACATTGTTGACTGTTTTCGTTGTTCATTTGAAGAATATGCGGATATCCCAGACACATGCTCTAAAATTCATAAAAAAAAAAAAAATTAAAAAAAAAACCGTAAGACTTTGTATACAGATTAAGTGACCTCAAATAGGTCACTTCTTTTTTCATTTAATATTACACATCTCTTCTGAAGGCAAACCTGTGGAATATTTATTCGATCCACTACTGTTCTCTCCCTCTTGTTCCCCAAAATAAATTATTATACGTAAATGTAAATTAGAAGAACTATGTTGGATGACTGGATGGATTTTTAATGTAGTGTTACGGGCCACTGGGGGTATGACTAATCAAATCACAATTTAAATACTAAACACTAATTTATTTACAACTTAATAAATACAAATAGGTCCCTTAAGCTACTTAAGCTAATAACAATTATACTTAGGTCTAATTACACTAATATGTATATTACACAATACTTATCTTTAATATCTTAATACTAGATGTCACAATTATACATAAGAATCTATTACACTGACACAGAGACTGTTACTACACTCACTGACACTGTTAATCACTGTCACTAACTCACTGACTGAACTGTCACTGACACTTGACTGATTGATCGTTATTTGATCACTGACACATGGATACTGCCTCAGGATATCACAGACTCCTGACTGACACTTGCCCGACCGATCACTCACTGACCACTGTCACCTCAATATTGGCTCACTGGGCTAGAAGTCGGCCTATTTAAAGCTAAGCCGAACATTCTAGATCGTTCTAGCCAGATTACAGGTCTAGGCCCTTCTGGCCCGCCGTGACCCGTCTAGGCCACCCTGGCGGCCTTTCCAGCTACGTGCCCCCGGGCCGCCCAGGGTACCCCCAACCTCACCTGACCCTAACAGTAGGATATAATTGGGGATCAAAAAAAAAAAAAAAAAAAAAAAAAAAAAAAAAAGGCAATTTTGGATATAAACAAGCATATTCATTAGCCAGCGTTTCGGCGAACTTTGACGACCATCATCAGGGCAAGAAAAAAAAAAAAGGAAAAAAAAAAAAAAAAAAAAAGAAAAAAAGATAAACGATGTAATTTTTTTTTCTTTTTAGTTTTATTATTTAGTTTTTTTTTTCTGTCCTGATGAACGTCATCAAAGTTAGCTAATAAATATATTATTATTATTTCAAATTTTGCCTTTTTTTTTTTACTGATCCCTAATCCTACATATGCATTCCATCCAGTCAACCAACGTGTTTTCATAATAATGTTAATAATTTTATTCCTTTGATAGTTCGCGTCTTATTCAATAATGGCCTTCATTCATACTTGGAAATGCAATCTTTTTTTTTTTGCACCTTTTTCAATTTTTAACCATGTACCATCATCCGTAATGTCATTACTGATATGAAGTTACTTTGTAATACAAGAAAGCAACGAGAGTGTGATGATAAACGTATAAAGTTAATGACATTATACTGATTACTTTTCATCCATTTTTCCATTGTTTTCAAGATGGGTTATATCGAATCTGTAACTATCGTTTTTCTTAAGTTAATGCAAGTTCGGTGCATCAGTGCTTATAAATTGCGTTTGATCCATCGAGAAAGTTACGAGAAAGAACTTCTCGCTAATGGCTGATAAAAACTGGTTAAGAAGAACCTACAATCCGATATGAACCTCTACAGTTTCTGAGCCCGGAAGAAGCGATTTTAATTGGTAAATATTTTTTAATGGAAATTTAAACAATTTTTCCTCTGCTCCTTCCATTTGGAAAAAAAAACAGTAATATTAAAGGGTTGCTTTAAAATGCACCCTAAAAGCCGTTAGTTCGGTAATTTCTCCTGAATTAGTTTTATCATCTTTTTTTTTTTTTTCTTCTTGAAAGTTGCGTTAAGAACAGCTAACTGAACTTTTTTCATTAGGAAGTAGACTGTTTTATAATTCATGTGTTGTAATTCTCAAATGAAATACTTTACGGGCGAAAAGGTTTTTAAGTAAGAACTTGGCCTTATTATTATTTTAAGAGGTAAAGAAGGAAGAGTTTTTCGCGAGACTCTTAAAAAATTTGTTTGTTTTTTATTTTATTTTTTTTGAAATCTCTGTGTGTGCTTGTGTATGTGTGCGTGTATTCTTATGTTCGCAATCATGCTGTAGTAAACACAAAAATAAATTAATCTACTAAAGTTTAAACAAAACCTTAACATTTTTCTTTTTATATATGTATGGTATCTAGAGGATGATATACAAAAACGTATTAGTTGATAACATTTTTCTTAGTTTATATGCACAATCATAAGAGATCAATAAGCAAAGTGCACCACCATAGACTCAAAAAAAGATTTCTCTGCAAATTATGTATATTCACCATAATTATGAATAAAGAAGATACATTTCGTCAAGCGTTCAAAAAGTTCAATCCCTAAATAGGGTATAATTTAGTTAGAAATTTCTGGGAAAATGAATATTTTCAAAAGGCTGTCTTAATTTTTAGAAGTTGATCTATACCAAATTTACCTCTACATATTTTCGCATTTTCTTTCTTTTTCCTTTTTTTTTATTAAAGAAATATTGCAAGCTGCCTCACTCAAGGGAAATTAATAATAAAGACAGCAGTAAATCGATTCATAAAATATCTACAGTTAAAATAAAACAAAGAAAATAAAGAAAAAAAAAAAAAAAAAAAATGAAATAAAATAAAAATAATCAGCCTCTCGGAGTATATAAGAAGAACAAATTTAAGTATCTTAGAGAAATCATCCAGCCTAATGGAAGGGAGAAAGAAGCTGTCCAAGCCAGAATGCAAAATATGGACTTATTTTCTTCAGTTAAAGATGTTTACAATAAAAAATCACTGTCTACCCATAGAAAATTCGTCATTAGAAAACAGCAATTCGGCCGGAATGTTTATATGCAGTTGAAACACTAATTTTAGGAACAATAAAAGAAAATGAACAAATAAAAAAAAAAGGAAAGAAACATTGTGAGGAAAATATTAGGAAACAGAACAATGGGAGAACGGTTCAAATTAAGAAGTAACACAGAAATATATAAACATGTAGAAAATATAACAGATTAAATTTGGAATAGGAGACTATTGTTCTATGGGAACATACAAAGAATGTGTCATAGCAGATCAACAAGAAAAATTGTACAACATTTTGAAAGATTAAAAGGCAAACTCAATTGGCTTCAGAAGGAACATGAAGATTTAAAAGAAATTGGCTTATATAAAGAAGAAATTAAAGACAGATCAAACTATAGAAATAAAATTAAAGAGTGGGAAGGCTTCCACGACAAAACAGCTCCAAAAAGATGGGGGAGAAAGAAAGAGAAAAGTGAACAGATGAAGGAGTATTGGAGAAAGCGTAAAGGAAAAAAAATGCCTTTAATTATACAAGACATAAAATAAAATGTGATCTATAATTAATTAGGATGCAGATTCTAGAAACGAATAAACCGATATAGAGAATGAAAATAGGAAAAAAAAAAAATCTTAAATACAATTATTAATGAGTCTTTGTTCGTCTCCTTACCAGTGTGGTTCGGTAGCCCTGAAGATGACCTGAAGGCAGGTCGAAACGTTGGCCCGTATTGAAGTATTTCTTCTTAGACGTGGTGTTCCCCTTTGACTGCATCCCTGATCATCTGCTTCTCCACAATTATTGATTCTTCCCTTTTAATATAATTCATTATTTCCATTAGGTAGCTGAGAAATTCGGACTGTTGGGTTATCGGGTACCGCGTTTGCGAGACTGTACTTTACAAATTTAAATTAAGGTTATCAAAAATCAAAATTATAAACTATAGAGAATGGTATTAACAACCGCCATATATTCTGTGTAAAATAAGAGGGTGAGATGCGCCGGAAACTGCGTCTGGTTTTATGGCTTCTTAATTTAAGTATACCTTTTTAACCCTTCAGCTAAAACCTTTGACCACCATGGATACATACATATATATATATATATATATATATATATATATATATATATATATATATATATATATATATATATATATAGTTGCGAGTGGGACGAAGTTAGGGAGACAACAGGTCGCCCATCAGTCAGCCCCAGCTTGGGACCCCATTGAATTTCATAAGACAAATCACTGAAGCTCCTTCGGCGATAGTTTTTTCTATTCTTGGCTCGCTCGCTATGAATTAGAACAAAACAATTGTTCCTTCTCCGGTGACGGTTCTGACGGATGACCTGTCAGCACCGTTATCTCTAACGACCGAGCCGTGTCGTTTCTTTCTTACCTCGCCCGTTTAGTTAGGAAAATATCGGTAAATCGTTTTCATAAAATATTCTGAGGGTGAAAATCTTACAAAAAAAAATAGATAAAATAATTATAAAATCAGTTTTCCTCTAATTGTATTTATTGATACTTAAAATTGTATAAAAGTAAATGTGATTCGGGTTAATACACTAAAACTATATAAAAGTGTAATCCGGGTTAGTACACTGACAATAAAATATACCAGTTTTCTTATATTGATTTTATTATTACTTAGTAGTTATTAACTTATAACAATTATAATTTTTTTTTTGTTTTTTTACACGCGAATTGACCACTCAGGATCACTGCAACTTTATTTTCTCTTATTCTTTTCTAAAACACCCGAAGAACTAGATGATACAGACAACTCATTTACGAATTTAATTCAACAAGCAGCCTGGAATACTTCTTTTTCTCAACTATCCTATATCAATCGTAAAAAAAAATCCTTTACCAAAAAAACTAATAGACCTTGTCCAAACCAAACGTCAGTCTAGATCCCTATGGCAAACAACCAAGCATCCTGATGATTGGACAACATACAACCACTACACTATATTAGTTAAAATGAAATTGCCTCCCTTAGATCCCGATCCTAGAACACCTATCTTTCCTCCCTCTCTACCTCTGACAACTCCCTCTGGAATGTAACAAAAAAAAAATCCTTAAATATCACCATATATCTCTCCGACGTGAAGATAGATCCTGGGCTGCCTCAGATGAGAACATAGCAGAAGAATTTCAGTCTCCAGTACTCTTTCATGCGTTTACTGGCCTGCTTCTTTTGATCATCTGTACACGTTCGTACGCTTCCCTTAGGTATTCCTTCAGCTTGAAGCCCCTCCAATCCTAAATGCACCTATCTTTAACATTTGGGACTCTGTAATGTTGTCTTTCCTAACTTCTTTAATCCGCGCTGTAGTGATCTTCTTCCAGAGGTTGTTGAATATCTGTTTTGTTAATCTTTCTTCGTTCATTCTGTACAAATGCCCGTGAAACGTCAATCTCCTCCCATAGTCTCTGAGATTCTTTCCACGTTCTGATAGACTTCTATTGCTTCTAAGTTTCCATCCATCTTCAGTCTGTACTGCAACCAAGATCTTCCTTAAAATTCTAATTTCTATGCTTTATTTAAATTCGATAAAATTGTAATTTAAAGAAATGAACAATAAAACATTGTAATATGAGGACCTCAAATTTCAGATTTTACGTTTCATTTTTACATTTGTGTTTATTTTTTATTATATTTAACTGCTGCGGTGAAAATACATTTTATTACTTGATGCTCTTAGATGTTATCGTTTAGTTATTATTTCAAGGTTCTTGCTCATAGTCTTTTGTATCCCAAAACAGTTAAACCTAGAGCTAGTGGGTTCTACTTAAACTTGGGTTTAATTTTTTTAATTTTATATTTTTCATAAAACATTGTTGAATACAAAAAAAAAAAAAAAAAAAAAAATTGTCCACCTATGTCCATTTTTTTCTCAACTCTTCACCCGATAATCCTCCTAGGTGTCTAAAAAAAAGATGGCCTCAGAATTGTCTAATATGGAACTTTAATTTCAATGTTACAAATGGTTAGTTTCTTTACACGGTTTGTCATTTAATTATATGTCGAATTCTGAAGATTTACTGAATGTATATTGTTGTACATCCAAATGTTAATTTTTAATATTATTTGCTTAACAACTTATCCACATAACGTTACTAGTTGTATTGAATTAAACACATGTGAAAACTGGGCATATTTACCCCTGGATGGATAAGGCACCCCGGTTGACGGCATGTTATGTATTATCTTTCAGTCCGTTCCCCTCCTTTGGTGTGTACCAATAAATTTGATTTATTGTCTTACATTTTTACATAAACTTTAATATATATAATATATGTAAAAATGTGCTGATGTTTTGAAAATTTAGTATGTTTTAGGACTGATAATAGATGTTTAACATTCGGAACTAGTTTTAAAATAAAATAATTCCTAGAGAAGTGACAATTAATTCATCAACACTAATTTTATTGATCCTTCTGTAACATTATGCGTACCTTAAGTAAAAAGGTAGATTTCGTTGAGAAAACTTAAGATTTTACAGCTTTCGTTGAGCCGCATAACAATTCTTTAATTCAGAATTAAGAAACCAGTAAACTTAGGTAGAATTTTTACTTGTAAAAATGTAAGACGAGAAATCAAATTTATTGGTACCTAAGGAGGTCAACGGACTTGTGAATGATTAGTTAAAAAAAAAAAACTTATAAAATAAAATATTAACTTAAAGCAGGTACCTTAATTTCATCAAAACATCTTAAAAACTACTCAAAAATTTATTTCCGTACCTCCAATCGAAATTAAAAATGTTTTTAAGCCGTAGCACGAGCAATGTTGAGTTTGCTACAGCGAAAGAAGTAATCTGAGCCACACAGAATCCTAATAACAGACAAAGTTCTCCCGAAGGAACAGATCCCAGATCCCCAACTTTTAATCCCATCGGGGAAGCCGCAGAGGCTAGTAAGGCCTGGGCCAATATCAAACAATCGGAGGAAATTAAAGATGTCGAATACATCAAGGAGGGGGCTTATTAGAATTTCTTATTAAGAGGAGACTATTAGTCATCCTGGTAATTGCCGGGGGGAGCTCTCTCTCCAAACTCTATTAGCAGAGGAAGATCAAGATCCGGAAAAATTCTTGAGTATCACCAAAAGTGAAGGGAAGAATATTGGAATATTTTGGGTGCTGCGAACTGTTGGAAAGAGGGACTTACCTTCACTGGCTGCCTACCACTGCCCCCTTTCCTTAATAATTATTAAAACAAACGAGAAAATTGATCAAAATATCAAAAAGGAAAAAAAAAATGAACCTTTCCAATTATGTGACATATATTTACACATTAAACAAATAAAAAAAAAAAAACTAACTTAAGAACAAACCTTTGATTGAGGATATTCAATTAAACAAAAAAAAAATTACAATTTATCATGAATTTAAATCTATTGTTATAAATAATGTTAATTCAAGATTATAAAGTAATAAACAGTTTACCACAAATAAAGAAAATCTTATTGTGTTCATCTCTCGAATACTGAGTCTTTTAACTACATATTTATCTAAATAAGCGATATTTGTTTGGATCAGATGTTCCGAATCCGTTATGAACTGAAAATTCGATTGACAATCGGATGAGTACACAGTTCTTGATAAATGAAACGGAGAGATCATTCTCAGTTTGTACAAAATTTTAATCCATCGATCCAACTGTCACTGAGACATATAGTAATTCTAAAATTTAGGAATCAAAATAGATAATATATTTTTTTTATTACGTACTATTTAAAGTGATCGGAAGGCAGTGACAATAAATAGCGTATAGCTCTCAGGTAAATGCGAAAGCTGTTTATTTGCAGGCAGAGTGACTATAACTCAGTGGTTGGAGATAAATAGAGGTGGCCCCTAAAATAAACTCGGCTCCCGCGGCTAGACTAATGGTTAGCGCTTCACTACTACGCTTTAGTGACCTGCTATAGGAGCGTCTGAAGACTAGAATTCCTACAAAGTGTATCTGTTTGGATATGGCGTAGGTGAATATCCTGATATTTCTCCTAGGTTTCCATTCGGCCGAAGAATGGACGTAAGAATTACCTAAAATCATGATATCTGTGTCTTAACTATGTTCACATTTTTTACTGTCATCCAAGATTCATTACTGAACAATCAAAGTGGTAATTTTTATTTCTTTACCTATCGACCCAAAAAATTACTTACAACCGTAAGGTCAGTACCTACTGCCGGTAGGTCATGGTATATGCATATATGCTTAATAAGGGTCTTGAGGTTTATTCAGTAAAATAACAACCCTTTTTTTCGACGTATTTTGTTTTCATAATCATGCCCTACCGTGAAAAAGTAGGTCATAATAAAATTATATGAGTGATTCAGATTATTTCAAAACATAAAGTTAGCTACAATATAAATATATATAAAAACATGCGTTGAAATATTTAATTACATACAATTACAAAGTATGGAGGAGTATGAATTACTTACACTGTTACTGGTGGATATGCTATTGGTATCTTCTACTAAATTATAACAATTCTAGAGCACAACTAAAATGGGGACATTCCTAAAAAAAAAGGGATGGGAATTTCCAAATTACTGGAATACCAAGGTACTGTAGAAGGGATTCCCGTATTCCTGTGAAATAAACAAATAAATGATTTATATAATGTATATTAATATAAATGTATATTATTAGTGTGAATGTAGTAATTTGGAATAACATGTGGTGTGATTTAGGACGTCTAATGTTTTGTTTATTGCGCGATTTTTAAATTTTTCTATGGTTATCATTTCGTTTAAAATTATTTTTTCATGGTTAATAATTTTGGGCGAATCAAATTTAAAAGAATTACTTGACCTTAAGAACCTTATTAAACACCTAATAAGGCAATCTAATAAGGTTACAGTCAAGAAAAAAAAGAAGAAGAATTATATAAGAACAATTACGAATATAATAGGATAAATAAAAGTAAATCCAGATTTACATTATCAGAGAACAGAAACATAAAAATTTGAAACAGAGAAAAAAGATAAGAAGAATAGACAATACATGAATAAATATTATATAAAAAAAAATATATAACACATAGTAAAACATAAAAATAAATAATATTTGTAAAAAAAGAGAGATGACAAAAAAAAAAAAAAAAAAAAAAAAAATAGATATTCAAAAACTATCTATATGAGGCATCCATTTAATTAGAAAGCGTCAGTCCGGAAAAAAGAATTATTGTCAATACAAGGAGGGAGAGAATTCCAAAGAGTTGAGGAGTGGACAAGAAAGGAGTATTGAATGTCGTTCCTGAGGATGGAGTTAGAGATCGAAAGGATGGTTTCTCATAAATAGTGATTGGATCCAGGACTTGAACTGTTGTGTAATTCATTTAAAGTATCCTATACTCAAAGGTAGGGTGATGGGTGTTGATAACTTCGAAGAGATGTTTAGCAAGGTAGGAGCCTACTTAACGGGATGTACAGAGAAAAACACGGCAAGACGTTCCCGAGGACAAAGTTTACGAAGCGATTCATGATGCGCTTTTATCTGTGTTCTGAAGAACCAACAAGAGTCAACCATAAATCACACAACTATAGTCAAATTGGGGAAGATAAAGGAGGATATTTGGAGTTTGCGTGTGGGTAGGGAAAGCAGATGACGAGGGCGTTACAATAATTTTAGGATGCCAATTGATATGATATATGTGTGTGTGTGTGTGTGTTTCACTAACGCTTAAACCGTTGACAACCAAGATATTATTCTTATGTAGCAAAATATGGTCTTGCCATATTGTCAACGGTGTTTCAACCATAAGTGTTAACAATTTAAAAAAATAAATAGAAATATGGTTTTAAATTGATATTCATGATATTTCTAAATAACTAAATATTCCCTCCTCGGGTATAACCTTATTTTCTGTGAAGGGATTATTAGATTCTTTGAAAAGTTTAAACAAAATTATACAATTCTGAGCTATTCAGCATTCTAAAGATTTTAAGTTCTACTCTTTCCTCTAAGGAATTCTATGAATTTACTTTACCGGAATCAATCTATTTATAAAAAATATTACTCATTACTTTTTTTATATTCATAAACTATAAATAAACATTAGAGAAACAGCTGAGAAATCGGTTTAGGAAATATCTTTCTCGATAACTGAAATGATGAAAAGCGATATGAAAAACCCAATAATAATTGAAAAAAATTACTGGGTAGTGGTGAACCTGTTTATATATTAAGATGAACTGATAAAATGAGGATGCAACCCAGTAATCAAATCATGGGAAATGGAACTAGATATATTGAGTTTAGGTACGAACATATTTGTTAATATATATAATAAACCATATAACATATGGTTTTGAGATTTGGGACTCAACCATAGCATACATTTAACCACACACCTAATCCTTACAATCTAAAATCCTTAAAAAATTATCAATGCTTCTTACTTTGTTTCTAATAAAGGTATCTATAAAAATCTAGATGTTTCATAAGTTTCTGCTTTTTCTCAAAACTGATAAAAATTATTTCGTCGTGTACTCGACGATTCCCATTCAATTCCCGATAATCCTGCGAGGCATCTGAAATGGATATGGCCTTTGGGATCTATTAATATTGAAATTTTTTTGAAGTGCTGTCAATAGGCAGATTCTTTATAAGTTTACTATTGGCATGGAATAGCAAAGACTATCTTTACGTTCCATGTTTCTCTGGTTCATTAATGTATCTGTCTTTAATCGTTCAAATAATTCTTCTGGACTTTTCATGAAGAGTATTGTTAAAAAGCTTGGTTTGTTGAACCTGGAATAATCCATTCTTATCGCGTGTCTGTAGAATCTTATTTTTTCTTCCGTATCATACATATATACATATATCCTGGAATAACCACGTTTCCAAAATTACCAGAAAATCCATCATAATCCTAAAAAAAAACTTCAAAGATATCGTGGCTCCTTTCTCCGAAGTACCCGCCAACTTCTGGTATCTCTCATTTTTCCCCACTTTGATTACGGGTGCTTGGTGTATGGGGGGGGGGGTGTCTGTTGTGCTAGAGATGAGACTAAGGAGACTAATGAATTGCTTCATAAGATTTATCTTTGGGGTCGACAGACGGTCTCTTGTTGGTACAATGATCGGATGGCTTTTCCCCGATTTTCGACGGCAATACTTCCTCGGCACTTTCCTATTCCAGTCATTAAAAACCTTCCTATATCCTAGACCTACTTACTCTGCGTTCCTCCATTCACCAACTGAATACAAGATTCCAACCTTCTGACCTATATACCCCCTCACATAGAACTGCCTCCTTTGAAAAATCCTTCTTCATCCGTGCAACCTCTTTTTCAAATTCCTTACCTATCCATATTCCCAAAGCCTCTTCTTTAATGTCTTTTAAACATCTTTTTTTTTATCCATATCTTCGATCTTCAATCTTCAAATTTTTACTGTTTATTGTTTTTTTTGTTTTTTTACTCAACTACAATTTTTTTTATTTTTTTGTTTCTTCTCTCTTCTTTTCTTTTTTTTTTTCATAATTTAATTTTTAATACTGATGTGCTGAGTTGTAACTAATCTCAGCAAAAAAGTAGTACCTTTTATTGTACACTTTAATTATCCTTAGGGGACAGCTTGTCCCAGAATAAGGTTTGTTTTTCATTTCATACATTTTACCAATTATATTCAATCCTGTATTTAAAAAAAAAAAAAAAATGTTTCTCTTTCTTTAAAAATCTTTTTTTAATGAAATAGTAAATTACTGCTCTTTTTACAATAATAGTGGGAAATATTGAAGTTTTCAAGTACATAGACTTACCCAATCTAAGGGAGCCTACAGGTGATGGGTTCCAGGTTTAGATCAAATTGTTCTTGGCGAAATGTAGTTAAAAAACATTATATATGTGCCTAAAGGCTTATATGAATAAGACTGAAAATTGTGAATATTACATAAAAATATATTAAAATATTATGCTAACTTTTAACTAGAAAGTTTAGTGTTCGTGACTTTGTAAAATATAGTCACAACGCCATGAGGTATCCATAGACAAAAAATATAAATTTAGTTAATTTATCTAGTTATGCTATTCAAATAACGGTAAGCATTATTTACTCGTTTCAATAATCAATTGCTTTCACCTTGGATTCATCCAATCATTTACTCACCAGAGGAGGGTAAAATATAAAACTGGAGAAGGTGCTAAGCAAAGGGCTTAAACAATTCCAGTTGCAGAAGTGAGCCGTTCCAGTTAGTTAGGCTGCTCCTTACACAGCGCCTTGGCTCCGACCCAGGGTTCGCTGTCGTTCAGTTCACCAAGGGTCAGCTCTCTGTCCTTCCCCTAGTCCTCAATCTCTTGGTCCTCTCATCTGGATATCTTGTCAAATGCCATCAAAAAAAGCAGGAAATCCTAAGAGATAACTCTATATGAAGAATAGTAAGAATAACATGCTTATTGCACCTATTTAATCATTGAGTTATATTTTAATGAATTATTTTTTTTTAATATTTCGCCCATACGTTATAATGTATTTTTTAGGGTAACTGGTGTAAGAAAAATCTCGTTAAAAAACTGATATTGCCAGCCCAGAATAGGATATTAAAAACTAAACGTTTTACTAGAACTATGGATGATTTCAGGTATTACATTATTTATGAGATCTAACAATTTTCATTATAACCCCGATGTGGTGATAAGAAGAAGGATTACCGCAACCAACCCATGCTACTTTAAGCAAGCTGGTGAGCAGGCGATTATTACCAAGGAAGGCCATCTTTATAGGACCCTTGTGCGTCATGTACCTTATTCAAAGCTTCTGAAAAAGAACTATTGATTTTTGAAAGAAACGTTCCTTACCATATTTTCTGAGGTGTTATGGTTGAAGAAGAATGGAGGCGACACACTACCCAAGAATTATACCTCGCCTTTTGAGAGACTTATGTGGTTAGAGATGTAATGTTAAGGCGTCTGGGGTATACAGGGCATATTGCAAGGATGCCAGAAGTAGAGATGGCTCAGATGTTCCTGACGCATCGAATTAATGTAACAAGAAGGAATGGAAGTAAATAAGTAGGAGTATTCTATAATGATTGATATTATCATACTTAAAAATAAAACACAATTTTTACTCATTACTAAGCTATATTTTATATTATTATTGTTATCACCAGCGTAAAATTCACTTCGTATGTTGTAATTTATGATATATGTAAATAGCCTTCCTTAGTAGCATTCACCATTCTTCCCTAACCTGTGCTGCTCCAAACCAATACAACCTTAAAATGTTAATCCCAGTGGTTCGCAATAAATATTCTAAATTATCGTAAGTTCTCGGCTAACTTATTTCATGTTGTGACACCTTTTATAAGGGGTGGCCGACGTCTAAGCATTCCCATCTCCATTAGACTTAATACCTGACCAATCCTCTTTTTGGATCGATGTTTGTCCTTATTCTTCTGGGAAACTGCGGGCTTTAACTGTCAATAAATGAATCCTATTCGGGGACCCTACCTTTGATGTCTAAGTGATTCTACAGACTTTCTATGGCCAGCCTTTACAATCCTTCCCCCTTTCTCCTTTTCTCAGGGGACTGTCTCCTTTACTTCCAGTATTTCTAAATACTTCAGCCAATTATGATCATTTGCCACATGCTTCTGGGTAGATAGTTCTTTAGTTTAGGCTTTTTTGGTTCTGACGGTTTCTTATAATGGCCAGGTTCGTCTTGCTTCTTTTCCTCATCTCAATCCTGTTAGGGTAAGAATGTACCTTAAGAACTTTCATAAACAACACACAGTAACTATTTCTTCACTGTTTAAAGAAAAATCGTGCCTCATATATTGATAAATTGCCTGAAATATATGAGGTACACAAAGAAAGCAGTCATTCCTCCTGGAAGACTGCATCGAACAAGGAGAATGGGATGAACCATAAAAAGATAGATGAACGGGAACTGGACTGCTTGTTGTTGATGTTAAATTCGATTCTGGGTAGCAGTACCAAATATGAGTATGGAGTGCAAATTGTTGTACCTTTTTATGCTCACCGTCGTTATGAAGGTATCAACTCTGTGCAGCGACCATATATAATTTATAATTATCCTAATCAATTATTAGCAAATCTAGCCCATGTTTTTCAGAAGCTACAATTTTCTCAAAAAAGTAAATCATATCAAGGCAAGTTTATATTGCATAGTAGGGTATTTAGAAGTGTTCTAATTAATGATCCTGAGATTATGTTTTTTTTTAATTTCTGGCGATTGGTTTTACAATTCGACCTTGAGATATTTAAGATATAAGTAACCGAGACGTAATATAATTGAATGTGAGGCTGTTGTAAATTTTTCAGTTCGCTTGTTTGCTTTGTTTTCATGGCCAAGCTCTTATTATTCCGAGAGAAACCCCACCTCAGACGTTGCGG
The DNA here is from genome assembly GCA_003667255.2 of Euschistus heros. Classification (NCBI taxonomy): domain Eukaryota; kingdom Metazoa; phylum Arthropoda; class Insecta; order Hemiptera; family Pentatomidae; genus Euschistus; species Euschistus heros. The sequence goes on from RCWM02000001.1 coordinate 2,962,998, forward strand.
CTGCCTAGCCACTTGCAGACTCCATTGAAGTTATTTAATGGATGGAAAGAGCGTCAGTGTCTGGAGCATTGTTCGACTGAAGGTTGAACTAAGTGTATTATGAGAGGTGGGGAAGAAGGCTAAGTAGACGAATTAGTCTTTAAATTTCCCTCAGGTCCACTTTGTAGTCCCTGGATGAGAACTCCCTCCCTATTGGCACCCGCATCGCGTTTAGTCTCCTCTTAACTAAAATTATTCTGAAAGCATCCGCCGCCTGGAAAGGTTTCATTACTCCCTGAGAAATTACTCTCTCGTCTAATCATTAGCAAATTACGATTTCCAACTTCATCTTTACAAATATCAAGGTGTAGAAAAAGTGTTCATTATCGTAAATGTCCTAGATGACTTCGTTCTGAACCTATTTTTTAAGGATCTGGTAATTTATTTGTTTGGTGCAACAGTCTTTAAAACAGGACCTGCACTTTCTAAATAAGTCTTCTCCATCTAACTCGGTTCACGGCCTTGCGGCACCATTTGCTCACTCCCGCCTGACGAAGTTCCTGCTCCACGTCATCCAGCTATCTTAGTCATGGGCGTCCACGAATTCTGGCTCCTCCTTTTTTTTCGTTTGATAACTTTCAAGTATGCTCCCCGCAGACATCCTCACCTAGTCTCTCAATCATCTGAATGCCATTTTTTTTTTTTTTTTTTTTTTTTTTTTTTTTGGACGACTTTATCTGTCTCTCCAATCAATGTCCCCAAATCTTAATTTTTCTTACCTTTAAAAACTCATGAAGTAATCCCATAGTTATCTTAAAGTATTACAGAGAAATTTTCACATTGTCCATAGTGTTCCTAACTATGTAGCTCCTATTTCTGCACAATTCTTTTTTAATCATATCGAGCCTTTAGTGTGGGAGTTCTCAAAATATTTATTGGAAGAAATGTGTTTTTAGTGTTTTGAGCTTATCATTTAATAAAATTTCATATATCCCTATAAGACAGTCCCGCATGCTATACCTGGACAAGTCAAGTTTGGAATCTAAGTACAAGAATAAAACGACAAGACACTGTATGTCGTTTCCGCTTCTTCCATAACTAAACAACCACTCTTCCAAACTTCCAATCAATTATGAAAGGATCTTAATCCCAATTTATTTTAATAATTCGTACGCCCAAAGATTTAGGTTTTTACTAAACCATTATATAATATATAAAAAGAGTTTTATTTAAAGCAATTTAACAATTTACAATTCTGTAACATGATTGTATAAATACATGTTTTGCTAATAAAACAATTCACACTACAATTTTCTTCATAAATCAATTCATTCAATAAAATGAAAACAGAATACTTTTAAACTGTAGGAAAAACTGACAAAAACCTACTAAAAAAAAAAAATAAATAAATAAGAAAATAAATAATAATAATAAAATTATATAAAGTAATAAAATAAATAAATGAAAATATATAAAAATAAGCAAAAGTTTTGGGCATTAAAATTAATTACTATTTAAGAATAAATTAACTCATACAATCTTTTGATTTGCTAAATTTAAATTTTAACTAAAACTAATAAATTCTTAGAATGTCTTATTAAATTAATTTTATTTTAGTAGTATGTGTCTAGTTCGTATGTGTACGTATCTTCTTAAGGTTAGCTTATTATATTTGCCTATTGCTTGTATTATGGGATTGTCAGAGTTTATTGTTGAGTTGAAAAAGTTCTGAGTCTGGTAGTAAATAAACTGTTTAATTGTTTGAAAATCTAGGTCGTGCAGCATGTCAGTTAGTTTTGTGTATCTTGGGTAGTCGTTAATAATTCTCAAGCATTGGTTTTGAATTCTTTCTATTTTTTTTGTAATTGGAGTCACATGTGGAGCTCCATACCGGAGAGGCGTATGTTAGTAATGGTCGAATGACTGATTTATATAGAATGATTTTGTTTCGAGTTGATAGTGGGGATTTTCTTCGGAAATATGGTGACATTGTACTGATAAGTTTTTTGGCTTTGCAGCATTTATTATTAATATGGGATGTGAAAGTTAAACGTATACGAAGTATAATGATTTTAATCTCTTTTCTATTGTATCTATTTTGTAGGAACTAGTGTAAATGGCGGTGTCATCTGCGTAAAACGATCTTTCAACTGAAGAAAGAGAAGGAAGGTCGGATATGTACAGGTTAAAGAAAGTAGGGGAAAGACCAGCTGATAGGGAATGTTTAGATGTTGTGGATGTTGTAGATCAAACCATTCATTTGATTTCGTATACAATCTTACTTTTTATTTAATTCCAGATAACCTTCCAAGGTGTCTGAAAATAATAGTCTCGGAACCTTCCAGTAGAGAACTTTTATTGGAGTGTTATTGATTATTTGTTTCTGTACCAGTCATAATTGAACGATGCATCCACATACAACAGGCAATTCTAAGAAATGGGAACAGTGAGAGCATTGTGCTCTCCCATCAATATTTCTTAATTTTCATTTTCTTTACCGTCATAATCGTATGCCACTTAAATTATTTGATTATTAAATGAAGTAAGAAATCAATGTATATTTAGAAGAATGCGGTTACTGGATATCTGTTCCATGTTATAATAGAAAAGGAAATGACCATAGTACTTCTGATTGGTATCCATATTCATCTTCTCTCTGCCAGAATAAGCTATTTGTAAGTCACTATTAGACTCTTTGATTGAGAAATTCAAATAGAAATATATTTTGTCCTATATCTCATCAACGTGTGGTCGCACACCTGGCAACTATTTAGCATTCAGTGAAATCTTAGCGATTTCTCTACCAGAAATATGCCACTATCTTGAACTAGGATACTATCCGGCTAGGAGTAACTAGGAGAAACTATTTCCGGCACGCTATGGAGAATTCTAGGGCCTTCTTGAAATAAAACACTCTCTCAATTATGTTGGTTCCTTCAAGCTGGTCCATAGCTTCGAAACGGGAAATTTCAGTATACCCATCTTTAGCACTAGAGATATTTTAGTTCGTCTAATACTAAATTAGTACTTTGGATTCCTAAAAGAAACAATATATCTAACAAATTTGAATGCTATACCTTCAAATATATATATATAATATATATATATATATATATATATATATATATATATTTTTATATATTTTTTTTTTCAATTTTTCTGTTGTTTTATTTTGATTTTTTACTAAAATCTTGGTACCAATCATTATGCCCTAAACGTTTTGTAAATGACAAACATGAAACGAAGGTTATTTTATTGAAGGGTTTGTTAATTTTTAATTTATAACTGAAATTATAAAACTAGATATAAATATAGTATGTATAAATTAAACCCCCTTAAATCCAACATATTTATATTGATTTGCAGTCCAATATTTAACAAGTTTACGTACAAATTAAAATTGGAAGGCTATGGTGGGCAGATAATGTCTCTTGGCAGGCAATGGACGATTCCCTTAATCCCAAATTACTCCTGTTCCAAGAAATATACAGGAAAATAAGAGTGGGAAGAAACAGAGCAAGGTGTGTGTAGTCTCAAGCGACCTCCCTCCTACATATTCGGTACTGCCGGATGCTTTTGGATACAATCCAGGCTATTTAGCTCTTTTACCACAGATTACATTTAAATCGATGGGAGATCCAAAACTAAACCTAATCATTAAACATCAACATCAAGTTTCCTAAAGATTCCATCATGTGCAATCGGCGTATAAGAATAAATGAGGAAACCAGGAGTTTACCAATCTTTTCATAAATAAAAACAATCGACATGATCTATAATAGCCAAAACTAATATAGATTAGCAAAAAAAAAAAACCCTAAAAAATGTGGGCTTTCAGGTGAGCTATTGATCTTGAATAATACCAAGATTTTTTATCCATACTATTATAATGGGGTATTACTTTGTTTATTATATTTACTTGCAACCACAGATTTATGGTTGATGTATGGGTTAGTATTAGATTTTAAATAACATCCCAGAGCTAATTGGAAAAAAATAAACTGGATTGAACCACAAAGTTCACTGAACCATAACTGAACAGTTAATTGAAATTTAGCAATTAAATAATTAACAAACGATCGTTTGTACTCCAACGCCATCAGAATTCAATTTATGGCACAATTGAAATTACTTCTGTCGAATGGTATTTCTGTAATATACTATTAAATGTAATAACAATATGGCGGGCATGGGGGCATTTAAGGACGGTGTTACGAGCCATTGCTGTGATAACAAACCATTTCGGAACATTGACGATGGCTGCTGGATGCACTACGGTTATAGCGGCATTATCGTTAGTGACCGGGGGGGGGGGAATTAATATTGCCTTCCCGATGACGTGATGGAAGCGTCACGCGAATCCATTACCGTCCTACCAGTTGTCGGGGCAATACCCTGCTGGGGATGGTTTTCGAGGTGGGCCTGATTTTCGAAGAGGAGAAAACTCAAAAAGCCTGGTATACCAGTTTTAAAGCTGCTAACTCAAAAACCAAATTTTGATCCCTGAAAATATCAGTTGTGGATTAGTTTTAAAAAATACGTTGGTTGACTTTAATTTTGACTATAATTTAATTTACCAAAGGAAGGGTTCTAGAGGATTTGCTAAATCATCGCACTGCTAAAAATTTGAGACAAATATTAAAAATTATATTTAGCTATAAAAACATTTTAGATGTGTAAATGTGAACGTTAGTTCCATTCATATACACAATGGTGGGCTTGTGAATATATGTAGTTATATAATTTTTACACTTGGTGATAGGTTATACAATGGACGAAAGAATCTATTTATAACTGTTTTTCTTTTTTTTTTAATATCCTTTTAAAGCATATAATAAATGAGATATTTATTTTAGAATTGTTTATTCGTCGCTCTTAAAAATCACAGGCTTATTGGTGTTACACAAGAGTAAACAAGATGAGAAAATTGGTGAATAGAAATATTTTAAATTCGTTCTGATAGAAACAAACTGATGTCATGAGGCTGTCAATAGGTCAATAAAACTTTTATTGCAACAATAAAATAAATTCTGCTATAAAGTTAATCATTTAAGACAAATATTCAATGAATTTCAAGTCAAATAAAACCTCATTTTTAAAACGGGGGACTCCATAGGTTGGGTTTCCCTTCAGAGCCTTGTAATTTAATTTTTTGTAATTTATAATTTATTTATAAAAGCGAGATAATTGCCGTTTTTGTATGTAAAACTATACTACTTTTTGTTATATCTTGAGAGATCTGAAAATAACAAATAGCACACAAAATATTCGTTTTCCTTTTAATACTTTTCATCTTCAGACCTATCACTTTCCTTCGTTCTTCTGTCCATATTTTACCTTCCTCCATCTTCTTCTGCATTCCTCACCAATTTTGAAAAAGTTTCTCTATCTTAGTAGTCCTCTTCTCTGACACCCATTATCTCTATTTCCATTTTTATTTTTTCCGGATATTCCTTGACGTTCTTAAGTCTCATCACTTTATTAAATATTATTCACCTTTTTCTGATTCACTTAATACAACTGGATTATATTACGTTAGATAATCTATATCATAGTAATAGCAATTTATTTTAATGACTAACTGAGAATCGATTTCTTAGTATAATTACTGTTATCGATAACTAAAATATTTTGGTCCCGACACATCACTAATATACAAGGTGTTTGGAAGATCGTTGGCCAAAGAGGTATCTCGGTTCATTTTGAACCTATTTAATGTCACTTACCTATATACAAAGTCTTACGGTTTTTTGTTTAATGCATTTTTTGTAAAAATGGTCAAAACCAAACATTTATTCCTTATAACTTCGTTGTTTACTGTTATCAGCGCCAATTTTTTTTGCTGTAATTACTAATAAATTGTCCATGTAAAATAAAAAAGATTTGATGCAAAAAAACAAATTAAAAAAAAACGGGAGATCGTTAAATCTTATTAAAGGAGAACAAAATTAAGAACTTCAAGTTTAGGTTAAAAAAAAAAAAAAAAAAAAAAAAAAAAAAAAAAAAAAACAAGTAAGCGCAATAGCCAAATCCAAATTATTTTAAGACAACATCTAAACATGAAGTTCTTAATTTTTTTTTTTTTGAGACACCTCTTTGGCCAACGATCTTCTGAACACCCTGTATAATATACTCCACGTTTTAAATACAAATAAAGTTGAATTCTTGGGGCAAAAAAAATTCATGTTTTTAACTTCGGAAGGGAACTTTATAACGAAAATGGACACTAAAGGCATAGGGGCAAGATGAACGAGCGCCCATTACAACACTATCAATAACAGTACAATAATATTTCTGAAAGTGGAAACTATCCTTTATAGCAGATGGTCCAGTCAGTGTGGCCGATTGATCGGACTTAGATGGTGGTCGGAAACTTTGTGGGGCGTCGTTCCGAGTTAGATCACTAGCCCTGATGTTAAGCCCGAAGCAGGGTTGTAAGTATTCTTCAACAATATTCTTAATTCTGGAGGTCATAAAACTAAATTTAATAATAACCAATTATTAAAAGTTTAATTAAAGGATTTTTCATTTTTAAAAAAATCAAGAAAATCACGAACAAATAATAAAAATTTAATAATAATTGGTGATATGATGCTAAAAAGAAATGGTTAAAGATGTGTATATATTTTTATTTTTAATCATGAAGATAAAGGGTTTGGATATATTATGTATCCATTAATTAAAATATCTAAAATAAAATTTATTTTGTTTTGTTACTGGCTGCGAAGTAAAAATAAATGAAATAACACTTTCACTCAGCCTCTTTGGGACTAACCAGTGACACAACCGTGACAGCAACACTCAGATCTCTACGACTTTGCTTGCCTCAGTCTGCCATAAGTGGGAGGACATTCTTGGTTCCATGTTCCACAGACCGAGTGCATATTATTATTTTTATATAACATAAATATTATCATTTATCCTACAACAACAACAGCAATGGCCCTACACTACCACGCAAAACCTTGGCTTCTTCCACGATTCCCCTCCATTTCTTCCTGTCACCAGCTGCTCTCCTCCAATACCTCACACCAAGGGTCTCCCTTCCATCCTTCGGAACGCCCATTCAGCATGTTTTTTGGCATTCTGTTGGAGCTCATTCAATACACATGGCCCAACTATCTTAATCTTATTTGCTTTATTGTAGCAACCAAATCTAAAGCTTTGTGCAGTTCTCTTTGTTCCTGGTTGGTTTTTATTCTCCATATATTTCCATCTCTAGTAGGACCATATATCCTCCTCAAAATTTTTCTCTCCCATTTATTTATAATGCCTTTATTCTTCGCAGTGAGCGTCCAGGCTTCACTCCCATACAATACAACTGGTTTAAGAATGCTTTATTTATTTAGACCCTTATTTTTAGATTTTTAGGGAGACTTTTTTTACCTATTATTTTACTGAGGGCCAAATAACAGCTATTACCATCCTTTATTCTTTCCTTTATTTCTTCATCTTTTTCATTTCTTGAAGTAATAACGCTTCCCAGGTAATTGAATTTTTCTACGTTTTCGAAGTGGTATCCTGCCCCTTCTAGGTTTTCCAACATATGTTCTTTTGACGTCACTAGGTATTTCGTATTTTCTTCGTTTATCTTGATTCTACAATGTTTATTTATTTATTTACAATTAGTATAATTTGTTATAGTATAATTAGGATCTGTTGTTAGGTATAGAGGAGATTTGTTTTTCTCCATTTCAGTTTATTAATAACGAAAGGAAGCTGCTCGTAATTTTAACCGTCTTCAACATTAACTAGACAAACGATCTAAAATACCGATTAAGTTCAAAAGGCTCCTTTCCACGACAGTGATTAGACTTATTTGGACGGATTTGAGATCTGCAGCTCCACTAAACAATCCGATTCATCTCGTATCCTAATCCAAAATTCTTCAAAAAATCGTCAATGCGCCTCACAAATCGTCACAAATAAACTTATCAGCAGATAATCCTTTCATAGTAAACTCTATATCTATTCAAATCCACTCGTATTTCAATTTTCTTCCTATTCTATTCTTGACAATTCTTGGAGGCGTCGGAAAAAGAGATGGTCCTTCGTAACCTTCTCCTATAGAACTTTTAAAAGTGTTGTGAGTTGGTAGTTTTTTCTCAAGCCATTGAGAATTGGTATCTTATTTTGATCGTTATAACCTATTTACCGAATGTATTTTTTTTTTATATACAGTTTTTTTTTAGTATTTTTTTTCCAGCAGTAACCCAGTAGGAAGGGATTTTATTTATTTCTGTACACACCATACTTGTACTAAGTATACAATGTACACGTAATTTTTATTTTTGATTTGATTATTATTTTACATATACATAGTACATGTGTCGGAAGGTCAATATAAATAAATAAACAAGAAAAATAAAATAAAATAAAGAACAAGAAGTTATATAATACAAATAATTCAAAATTCAACAAAATCAAGCAACAAAGTTATATGGAGAAACATTTATAAATATTTAATGGCTCTCATATTTATATCTTCTATTTTAATAATGGAATTTCTAGGAAATATTTTGAAATCTTTAAATAAATTGTTCGTTAAACATTAACCATCCACCGGCCAATGTCCTAGTTTCAGTACTGTTTTTGTCAGTAGTATAGTTCTTTTGTCAGTGAGTAGTCTGCATTCATATATGAGGTGGTGTATATTTTGTTCTTGCGTGAAATTACATGGACATAAGAACGAATCTCTTATTTTAAATCGATAAAAGTAACTGTTAACTGCCGCATGTCCTGTGATTCTTTGTGTAATGTAGAATTTAGTCCATGAGTCTGATTTAATGTTTATACACAATGATTTAATTTTATATGCAGTTGTAAATTTTAATAAATAAAAAAGTTTATTATTAATTTATTTTAAATTATTATTATTATTTTTTTCACGGAACGGCCTTCGAGACCACGCGAATATCATTATTTTCACTTCTTTTCATACCCCTTCTCTCCTTCCTTCAGTCTTTCAACCTTTTCCTTATTTTTTTCGATTGCCCTTTCCTTCTTTCCTCGGTCCACGCTATTCCTTTTCTCGCATCTATCTTTCCCACAAGGACTTTAATTTATTTCAGTCCTATAATCCTCCGAGGTGTCTAAAAAGAAGGTGGCCAAGAGACCTTCTAATGTAGAAATATTGAAATGCTACTAGTGAATAGTTCTTTGTATGTTATTGACATGCCATTTTAATTATATTGTAAATATCTATAAATATTTAATATAAATATATCAATAAAAAAAAAGAAAAAAGTTTAATGTTTTAATGAATGAAAAATAAAATCGGAGTTGAGATCTGGGACTCCACTAAACGATGTAATCCATTTCGTATCCAGTCCTTGCAATCCAAAATCATTCGAAAAAAAACCTTTTTCTCATTCCATATATTGCTGATTTGTCACCAGATAGCTATCCTTTTATAGTAAACTCCATACCCCCTCGAATCCATTATTCTCCAAACTTGTTTCACGCTCCATTCCCGATAATCCTCAAAGGTGTCGGAAAAGAAGATGGCCAAGAGACCTTCTAATGTAGAACATTTATAGAAGTTCTACATATGCTGCATGCTACTAGTGAGTGATTCTTTACATGTCATTGTAATCATTTTAAATTATTATTATATATTTTTTTTTATTTCATGGAACGGCCCTAGAGACCATATATCATTATTTTCACTTCTTTTCATACCCCTTCTCTCCTTCCTCCTCTCTTCCCACCTTTTCTTCATTTTTTTCCGATTGCTCCTTCCTTCTTTCCTCGGTCCACGCTATTCCTTTTCTCGCATTTGTCTTTCCCACAAGTACTAAGGTAAGCTTTCTTTTAGTCTTTTCCTATAGTCATCCCTATCGAAACAGTCTTGGTCTGTTATTTTCAGTCTCTCAGTTTCTTCCTTCATCTATTTGATATACCCCTAGCACTCTTGTGTCCTCTCATTTTATAGAAGATTTCTCTATTTAATCTCTTTGGGTGCATCCTCACCATATGCCCATAGAACCTTGATCCTCTTATTCTTATGTTCGTTTCCTAATCATTTATTTCTGTATATATCTCCTTATTAGGTCTCAACCTATAGCCTTCTTGTGACTTCTTTATTTCCTTAGGCTGGAGAGGGTAGCGGTTTCCATTCCGTACAGTATCACCGGTTTGAGGATCGTATTGTTGTGTCTTATCATCGCGTTTATTGACAGCCTCCTTTTTTTATATTATATTTTATTTTTTATTTTGTACAGTTATTTTATTTATTTTTTTATAATATTTTATTTGTTTTCATTGTTCATGTTGTGTTAACGGTTTCATTATTATTCTTATTATATATTGCCCTAAAGTAAAGCAGATTATAAATAATAATTCAATACAACATTTATAAATCTCTATTTTTTCATTACATGTTCTTAGAATTGCGAATTTCTGAATATGTTAAAATAATTTTCATTCTTTCAGAAAAAAAAATTATATGAATTCTTCATAGTGGTTGTTCAACATATTTCAATTTCATATCCCAATGTAGGATAGTACATAGAGGAGTTTGGAACTGGGACTAGGGATTGGGGGGGGGGGGAGAATGGGATATGATGAGGGTCTTCGGACGAGGCAAATTGTTCCCTCGGAGAAGTATTGCATAACCACCATATGTCGTCTCCTCCTTCCAAATACCCCCCCCCCCATCCCGTTTTAGCAACGTATTGATTCATAAGTTGTTTTTATGAACTATTCAGGCTTATATGGTTGTCCTTACCAAAACCTCTTAGTGAATCTCTCTACCCCATTGGTTCCCTTACTATTTGATTAATTATAGAAATCTCTGGAAATAAAAACTGTCAAATCGCGGTGATTTTTCCAAAAATGAAGTTGGGAATATTATAAATTTTTTTATAGAAAAAAGTTCCTGAAAACATCAACAAAAAGATGAAAATTTGTATACGCCACACTAACAAACCTTATAAGTTATAAGAAAAACCGCTCGCAGTCTCGCATTAACGATCAAAATGAAATACCTTATAATCAACCTTTAACCAAAGAAGAATTATTTTCCAGTCAAAAAGAACTGAAACTGAGTAAAAGAGATGCATAATGAAATGTTAAAAAATCTACCAAAGCATGCAATGGATGCGCTTCTTGCATTCTATAATCAGATGTTGAACACAGGGGACTATACTGAGATCTAGAGGAGGTCAATTATTATAACAAATTAAAAAAAAAAAAAGAATAAATAAGTTGTTTCCCTTTAGTTACCGGCCCATCTCACTCACGATCTGCGTATGCAGGTTGTTATAAAAGATGGTTTTCAAAAGGCTAGAAGAAAATAATTTACAATCGAACGCGCTGAGTGGTTTCAGAACAGGACGCTCTAGAATGAATCATATATCAATGGAGTATGAAATCCTGAATAGCTTTGCTAAAAAAAAAAGGAAAGAATGCATAGGCGTATACTTCGACATCGAGGAAGCTTATGACAACTTAAAAACATCTCTCGCCCTGAAATAGTTACGCGAATGGGGAATCTTTCGTTGATTTGTAATTTTCTACAAAATCAAACATTTTTTTTTTTTCGTTTAGTTTTTATTTTGAATAATTACAAGCTGCCTCACTCAAGGGCAATGAGTAATATGGGTGGCAAACAGCCTCTAAATACACAAGAAATAAAATAAAGTACAAAATAAAATGAAGCTCAAAGTAAAATATAATATAATAAATGATAATATAAAATAGGTGATAATTGTTGAAAGTAATAAATAAATAAAAAATAAAATAAATAAAAAAAATAGGAGAAAGAAAAGAAAAGAATCATATTTACTAACATTCTGAAAAACATCCCAAACCAAGCCTGCCCCCCAATTTGGAGGGCATGTCGGGCTCAGATAGTTCCCAGTGCTGTGAACTATCTGCGCAGAGAGCGCATGACTTGCGTTTGGCCATCGCTAGAACTCTAATAATAAATGTTTACAATAAGTCTCGGGGCTATTGCCGTTTTAATCTGCGAGGAGAGTTATAAGAATCCGTGGAACTAGATAACGAATGAGCAAGAAGGTTGTGATGGTTGAAAAGGTTTTGATGGAATTTAGAAAATTTAATGGGTATCAGGTCAAGGACAAAAGGTATGTTGAGATCATTATGTAGGGTTTTGTTAGAGACATAATATGGTGAATTTACAATAGTACAAAGGACTTTGGATTGGAAGGATTGAATGCGTTTGATATTGGATTGTTTTGCTGTCCTTCATAGTTCAAGTTCGTAAGTCCAAATAGGTTTAATGATTGTTTTGTATATGAGCAGTTAAATCGAACGTTTAAAGTTTAGAAAAGGTACACCAATGGTCCTCAATAACATTTCAATAACATTTCTTGCTTCCTTAGCAAAATATTTTATAATGCGTTCATCCTCGTATTGGAATTCATTACCCATTTTTACCCGAAAATCCTGTTCTATAAATATTTTTAAGTACCATTTATACATCTATCTCCTCAATCGTCTCAATGGGTATTCGTATTTGTAAAAACTATTTAAGGTTATTGCTTTAAATTTTCAAATCCAGACAATAGTATCATAACATGTAACTTGTTATTTTTCATATTCGGAAAATGACCCGGACTAAAGATTAAATTTACTTAAAGAAAATATGAGTAATATATCTCAAGTAAAAGGAACGTTGAATATTATTTTAATATTGAATAATATATTTTTTTAATCCATATAAAATTATATATGTACATCGAATAAAGATCTCAAAAAACCGATGATTTTGCGTAAGGTCTATTGATTTAACAATAGAAAATACACTTTTAAAAAAGACAATGGATTTAGTATATTGTCCTAGCCAAACTAGATCCTTGCTGGGACGGGCGGGGTCCAGATTCCTGTGTCTGCAGTAGTGTCTTTAAGGATCAGGGGGTTGATTGATTTATGGGGGTAAAAAAACACAACGACGTGTGCCCTCACTGAGCCGAGACCGGCTTACCTGCGACTAGATGGATTCGTTGGCCATAGGAGTATCAGGGCCCGAAGTAAAAAAATACACCACACTACATCACTCAGCAGAGTGGATTTAAGCGAAATAATTATACAGGCAAGTATTTATCAAAAAAAAAAACGTTAATTTCTAGGTATTGATGATTTGAAATTAAATTTGATTGTATTTGGTCTTACTATATGCCTTGTAAAGATAACGAATTGTTTTAATAAAATATCACACATACCAGACTTAAAAGACAAGAAACCGCTCGTCATTTCCGACCACTCTAACATTTATTAGACAAGCGTACTACCCAATTGCACATGTGTTGAGCTTTGGGGTTCCACTTATTCTTCTCGTATCCAACCCTTCCAATCCAAAACCCTTCGTAAAATCCTTAATACTCCTTATTATGTCACAAAACAAACTTACCCATAAAGAACCTAATGTTTCAAATATTGCTGAATTGGCCCAAACCAGATATCTATCCCTTCATAGTAAACTCCATACCCACTCAAATCTACTACTAGTCTCTTAACCTGCCTCCCACTACATTCCCGATAATCCTTCGATGCGTCTGGAAGGAAGATGTCCAAGAGACCTTTTAATGTAGAAATACTGAAATGCTACTGGTGAATAGGTTTTTTAATATGTTATTGACATGCCATTTTAATAATTTTCCTTAAATTTACTGTTGTATATAATGTATACAGTTATAAAGATGAATAAATATATAATAAAAATATATAAATAAAAAAAAGTTTAATGTTTTAAGAGTTGAGAACTGGGGCTCCACTAAGCGATGCAATCCAATCCTTGCAATCCAGAATTATTCGAAAAAACCTAATGCTCATTCCATATGTTGCTGATTGTACCATACCTTTTATAGTATACTCCATGCCCGCTTGAATCTATTATTCTCTAAACTTGTTTTACTATATTCCCGATAATCTTCAAAGGCGTCCGAAAAGAAGATGGCCCTCTTGGCTTAAGAGACCTAAAAAAGTAAAATATTTATAGAAGTTATACATGTGCTACTTGCTACTTGTGAGTGATTATTTACATGCCATTGTAATAACTTTCATCAAATTAACTTTTTGTATCTAATGCATACTGTTGTAAACATCAATAAATAGTTAAGAAAAATATTTATCCGTTAATTCTTTAAATACGGGAGCTAGTTCCTATAGTATGAGTTAAGGTCAAAAATAGAATCCACTGTATATGGATAGCTAGAATTTTGAATTTGAATTTATGGGTTCTAAAAAGGTAATGCTGACCGCTAGAAGTTTTGTCATGATGCCTTGTCTACATAGTCTTTAATGATATACCACTACACCCTCTTGAGCAGATCCTAGACAACATTAGGACAAACCTCTTATTTGGAATATATTCGTCTTTTTCGGCTACTTTAACATTTGCAACGGACCAAAGAAACGTAATAAACGCTATAAACAGTCATGTTTAAAAACACGAAGTCGGGCTTTAGTGCTCTACCGTCAAATTCATATTTTATCCAATCCTTACAATTTAAAATCCTCAGTGCTCCTCATTTTTTCTTAAGTAAAATTATCCATATTGATCTTACTGTCTAATTTTCTGCAGAATTGGCCCAAACGAGATACCTATCCTTCGATAGAGTTACCTATACCCACTCGAAATCATTCGTCTCCCAACTTTGAGTGGTCTGAAAGGAAGATGGCCGAGGAACCTTCTGATGTAGATTTCATTGACGTTCTACTAATGGGTATTTTTAGAAGTAAATGACATGTCAATATATACATAGTGCCTCACATTTATTGAATACATTTATTCATACTACTGTTAATTTCATTAAATATACTTATAGAAGATAATGATTTTTTATTCTGATTTTAGAAAAACTAATGGTGTTATTGTGGGTTGTAGAGTATACTTGGGCGATATATATTTTTTTAAAGTTTAGTCTTTCATATCATCTCAAAAAAAAGTCTACGTTTTGTCTAAATTTAACGTTGAGATAGTGCAAAGATCTTCAATAATTGTGTTCAATTTTATTTTCGTTCCGTACTACACGCTCATGTTCATTAAGATCTCGCATCCTTAATTGGAGTACTATCTTGCTTTATTGAACCACGTCGCCAACGATCCTAGGATCACACGGAGTCTGTAATGAGACGATGTGTAGAATCCTGTCCACTTGATCCTCGAGCTTCCGGCCAAAGACGATTTCAAAAAGCTTAATCCCCTCCCCCCGGCCGGAGGTAGGGGGCCGCTCGCTCAAGTGGGCCACTGTACAAAGAAAGTTTGATTTAATTAGAAGGTAAAGAGGATGGGGGAGCCATCCGTTGGGAATTATTAAAGGCTATGGGAGAGGTAAAGGCTTCCTAGGATTCATTAAAATGGGATAATTAAGGAGGCCTTGGGAATTATGACACTCCCGAGGGGACCTAATAAAACAAAAAGGACGTCAACCCTCTTCCCTCCTCCCTCCTCAATGCCAATTTATAACCGCCTTATTCATTCTCCTTTCTCGTTATCTTGAAATAGCTTGTTCTTGTTCTCCGCCAACCTATTTATTGGGCATTTAAAAGTCTCTGAAATACTGCTGTTTCACATTGTGTTTCGTTTCCTCTTTTTTTCTCTTGAAGAAGTTTCGCGTCTCAGGTTTCCCTCTGGAGTGTATATCACCTCGGAAGACCCTTGTCTCAACGTGGCGCAGTTTATTGAAGCCGATGCTTTCACGTAGACAGAATAAAGAAGGGAAGAATAAATCAGAGGGGGTTTCATTTGTGACGGAGTTGGCAGCGATTCTTTCATTGTTTATTCAACACGGTCGTTTCTGCCAGTTCTAAAGGGGCGTATTTTATTTTATTATTTTATATATAGCAATATTTTTTAGGTTAAAATCTATTGAAATTATCAAATACATAAATAAATTCATACCTTAAGTGAGAGGAAATATGAATTTAATGATATTGATCCTTAAAATCCGAAATCCTTCGAAAAATCCTTAATGCTCCTTGCTTCGCCACAAATGAACTCAGCTATAAAAATCATAATGTTTCATATGTTATATAGTTTCCAAATGGCCCAAACAAAATACCCATCTTGTAATATTAACACTATAATCTCTCAAATCCTCTATTACCTCAACTTGCTACCCATTCTATTCCCAGCAACACTACGAGGCGTCTGAGGATAAGATGGCTTTAGAATCTTCTTAATATCTTTTATTATAATTCCCACTGGTGATTAGTAGCTTTACGTGCAATTGATATGTTATTATAAACATTATATTCACATTTTATTAATTTATTTTATATTCAGTTATGGATTCCAATAAATAGATAAAAAATATAAATTATAACACGATTATGACTGATAAAAAAGCTGACTGTTATTGTTTGTTTTACTGTTATTGTTAGCTTTCTAATAACAGTTTTATATTCGACGCTCCCGTCTCGTCGCTTTTGACACCTTTACAATAAAATTGAAAGTAACATTTATTTCTAGGTAATAAACATTATTATGCTACTGCGTCATATGTAACAGCTGTATCAGGAGATGACGCAAATTCTTGTCGCCACAAATAGAAGTCATTATGGTCTCCTAGTGATCTCAGCCAGGATCTACAAGGTTGCTTACACACAAAATACTCTAACAAGCGGTCTTGACATAGAAGTGAGATGACGAAGTCTAGCGAGAGAAAAAATAGTGGCTTTTTTAATAAAAAACTAATACTAAGAAAGTTATTTAGATCAGTCTTTATTGAATAATAATGAATTCATTATAATTATAAATAAGGTGCCACCGCGAGTTAGCATTCTTTGGATCGAATGTGGTAAAATATAATGGACTAGCTAGACGCAGATGGGAAGGTCATTTTGCTTGGATAACAGATTTTTCTATCTCAACTGCTCCTTATAGATCCTGACAGAAAAAGAAAAATGTGGTGGATGATTGTGAGATGGACAGATAGAGAGAATGCCGATGCCCGAATTCTAAGAATCAGGAAATGATAGACGGCTGCCCAAGACAGAGGAATCAGAATGGCGATTCTTGAGCCAGCCAAGATTCAATTATGGATTGTAGAGCTCAGGATATTGACGGTAAAAAGTAACATTATTCTAAAAATGACATGTTCTTGAGATGTTATAGAGTTAATTATGGACTCAATCAGCAACTCATTGAACATTTGAGATCCTTATGGATAAGTTTATTTGTGATCCAATTAGAAACAATTAATAATTTACGGATTGGATTGTAACGATCAAATATAGTCCAGTCAATGAATGCTGAAACGAGGGGTGTAGAGTGCATGAAATATGCGATAATTGTTGACTCACTTTTTGTTAAACATTTGCTTTAAGTGCCAGAAGCGTATAAATGAAATTAAAGTAAATTTAATCCTCTACAACTTTGATTTTGATTTTTTTTTTCTATAGTCTACCGTTTTCGATAAATATTCGAAAAAACCGGAAAATGGGACCTTCTCCCCTCTTCCCCCATCGCTCACATCCCAGGGGCGGAGACTTTTAGTATGTTTACCTTTTAACTATTAACGAAGCTATGAAATCAAAAATTATGGCACATTTCATGCACTCTACTATATGTTTATTGACTGGACTAATACTGGATATAGATGGATTTATGTAAGTCCAAAGATCGATTCTGGCTGTCCAAATTAAGCTCTGATTAAGAGAGAAACGTTGATTAAGAGAAACGTGATTAATTTTTTTGTTTGCTTATTTATTATTGTCATTTATATAAGTATTTAGTAATTAAATAGAAGCATTAACAGTCTCTCCAATAAAAATTAAAAGAGTTGGAAGCTAGATTGTCTGAACATATCCTGTGCTTTGTGCTTCTACATCTTTGAAATTGTTTGATGAAAGTGGATTGAAGGATCTCAACAGAGTAGTTGGACATATTTTCTCAATAAATTGAAATCTATCTTATTCCCTATTTATGGAACATATAGTAAATGGAAAATTAATTAATTTATACTAAAATATCAGAACATTGAAAAACACCCAAGACCTTAACGCTTCTAAATTTCAGATTTTTCCATGTTTCATATTTGGTAGGTATACTAGTTTTTCGAGTGTACACATCGCTATTGATAGAAAATTAGTATATTTATATATTTATAGATGTTACTGATGCCATGGCAACGAAATGAATTTTTTTACGACCAATATGTACAACAGGGGCCAGGTGGTGGCAAGTAGGCTATATAATATGTTGAACCCTTAATGCACGTCTATATAAAACAGCTTATAAGACAGCTTATTTAGTGGTGGATATTTATCTTTTTGTGGTGGAAATAGTAAATAAAAATTATTATTTTACTTTTATTATTCTAACAATTCAATTTAAACAAAACGAGGTATGATCATTTTATTTAATGTCCTGTTAATCACTAGAATCGAAATATTAAATATAAAGCTAAAGGGATAAACAATTTCACAGTTTTAAGTTTAAAGTTAAATTATGCATTTTTAATCATCTTCGTGATTAAGTATTTTTATTTTTTGGTTAAAAAGTTAATAAGTTTACATTACGTCTCGATCTTTATTTCTGGCTTATTTTTTGTTTTTAAGAAGTTGAATATAATTGTTATAAAACTTTTTTATGCATTATAAAATGAAGTTAGCGTTACAGATATTATATGATTTAAAATGGTTTACACATCAAAAATTTAAAATAGACTTATCAGAATAATTTGGTTAATATTCATTCAAACATTAGAAAAAAAATATCATTTTATCAGTTTTATAGTCAGACAGAATTTAAGTTAATGATAGATATTTTTAATTTTAGTAATGCACTGACTAACTACATGACTAAAATAATATTATTTTGCATTATACTAGTGAGTGGCTAGCTGAACTCAAACTCTTTGGGATTATTGAACAGAGTCCACTCTACCCTAAACGAATTATTAAGAATAATAGGAAAGAAAAGATAAATGTTTCTATGCAGCAGAAATTAAGATTAGCGGTAATAGCGTACAATAATACCTTAAATAATAAATTAAAATTAACTCCTAATGAAATTACTTTTGGAACCTCCAGATTAGAATCAAACGAAAACATCGACCTGACAGAACAATATGTATTAAAATATCATACGGACCAACAATTATTACATAAACTAATTAGATCTAAAATAAATGACGAAAAAAAAGACAAGGACAGAAAAATTAAAAAAAAATAGGGAAGACCCTTTAGATATTCAGAGACAATTAGGAGATACAGAATATTTGAAAAATATCCAAGCGAAAATAAAAGTAGAGACAATTTAAAAAAGTAAATGTACTAGTGAAAGATAAGAGACCGAGTAAAACCCATATTGACAATATTAAAAGGCCCACTAGAAAAAAGAGAAAAAAGAAACAATATATTTCAGACGACGATAATGAATCCATTCGCGTAAATATTTCGGATGTCTCGGATAACAATGACTCAGATAATGATTCTGATTAAAAATATTTAATTTTTATTTAAACAATATTAAAATGTCTTAAAAATCTTTTATTTTAAATATAATAAATATATGATATTAGGAGTAATATTTATGTTATATTGAAGGAATTACCTGTATTAAATTGACAATGCTGTAGTTATTTTAATAAAGTCGGACTTTTGTATTTTGCTGTGAAATATTATATTCTATGTTAATATTGTAAAAGATCATTCAAAGCATTATTTTATTTCACGATAATATTCTGTTTGATTTATTTTGTAATTAATATTTTGGAGAACTATAATAAATATTAAGATACTATTATTTTGTCTTGAAATATTATTTTGATTGATCATTGAGAAAGGTATATTTATTTGAAATTATTATTAATTGTAATTAGAAGAGTGTTTGAATTATTATTTTGATTTAAAATATTATTATTTTAATTGAGTAATTTTGAAGCTAAAAGTATTATTTGTAATAGAGGAAACTAATTCAAAGACTCTTATTTTATTTGTCCTTTTGTTTAAATAATGTATAGTTATGAATTTTTTTAGTATTAAGAAATATCCTGTTATCTTTTAGTTATAAGGAAAATTGTACTTTAGCATGTAAGGAATTTTGTAATGTATAAACATTTTATAGTTTAAGCTTATTGTTAATATTAAGAGATGGGCAAGGTTTAATCCTTTTATTTTGCAAGTGTACAGATCCTGACTTCATAAACAGGAAGTTCAAAGTCTAATCCTTTTGTTTATAGGAAGCTGATAGTTGTATTTCAGTACATAGTTTATCTATTTTTATTTAAAAATATAGTACATCTATATTATATATATATATATAGTATGTACTGTTCATATAAATAATTTTTCCAAAGGAAGATTTGACATAATTTCATTTACAATACATTGCTAATTATTGTGTTTATAGTAATGTTAATTGCTGATTTCTGATATTTATATATAATCATTCGGCTCTGTAGGAAAATAATGTGTTAAAATGAACGTTACATGTTTAGAAACGTGATTAATTTTATTGTTTGCTTATTTATTATTTTCTCTATAATATTTTTCAGGCTTTCAAAATTGTATTTAGTTGTGTCCTTTTGTCCAAAAGTGATAAGAAAGATTTTAAATTCTTAATTAATAAGAGACAAGAACGATCTTAGAATTAATTGAATAAATTTCTTGATCGCTTTAGTGGTTAAATTAAAAGGTCAAATTTTAACAGGGAAATGTAACATTTGTTTACTTTAATGTGACATAAAATTATTATTTATATATATATAACCTATATGATTCACTAACATTTCCCATATTTCATCCAGAGGCTTGATTCAATACAGGTTCTACTCTTTGGGTGTCTATCGAAAAATTTCTAAACCATTATTCCGAATTTATCGAATTGTTTCCCTATGGAGTAGTTGGCTATGGATTAAAATAAATAAAATTCTGATGGAAAAAGGTACTATGTGAAGGTTTTGGAAAAAGTTCGATACTAGCATGATTTTTAAACTTTATGCGATGGATGGATTATGCGACTGGGCATTGTCTCGTTGGAACTTACCTCTTTAGTTGACGACCAAACCTGGATAGCGCTGTTTCTAGTATTCCATCTAAATGTTCACAATAGAATTAGAGGTTTTGTGTGTCCACAAGGAATGAATTCATAATAGATTACCCCTTCAAACCAACGCCGCGCGGTTCGCTTTTCAAGAATATCTATTTTAGTTATGTTGATTTCAGTAGGCGCTTCAAAAGCTGAACAAGTTTTTTTTCCAATAATGCCTTTAAATGAAAAGAGTTTCTTAAGATATCGTGTTGCTTGTTTAATACAAACGTTTAAACTGACGCTTTTCCGAGGCAGACCATTGCTAATAAAGAATCTTAGATATGTGTTACAAAGAGAAACTTTT
Organism: Euschistus heros; assembly: GCA_003667255.2. Lineage (NCBI taxonomy): Eukaryota > Metazoa > Arthropoda > Insecta > Hemiptera > Pentatomidae > Euschistus > Euschistus heros. Next base: position 2,984,285 of record RCWM02000001.1, read on the forward strand.
TTTTTGGTAAACAATTAATCGGATATGCGTGATTACAATTCTTGAGATTCCTTTATTTGATGAAAAATTAATTTTTTTTTTTTTTTGTTTTTGTTTTTTACATTTTTATTTCAGCTAAAACTCCTCAAATTACTATTTATCAACACTCGATGAAGTAACATGTTTCGTGCTCAATAGGATTGAGGTCTGGAGACAATAGGGGAAGTGGCAGGTGGGAAATTCCCAGGTTTTATAAAACTTGATGGACAACTATTCCTCTATGAGGTCCAGCGTTGTCATCCAGAAATCGAAAATCTCTCCCAATGAGATCCCTAGTTTGAGGGAGTTATTCCTCAATAATTTCATGTGCATATCGAGCTGCTGTGAGGTTGGTTCGTCCTCCAGTGTAAATGCCAGCCCAGACCATTCACCACCTCCTCCAAACTGCACTGAAGGCACATTAAACTGGGGCATTGTACGCATTCCTTGTTCTCAGTAGACCCTTTGGCGTCTGCTGTTAGTATACAGACAAAAACGCGACTCGTCGGTAAACATCACAGCATTCCAATTTGTGTCATCCTCTAGTCGTTCGCTGCAGCATATTCTTCTGAGCTGCTGGTGGAGAGCTTTTGCAGCAGGTCCATATCAAAGGAGCATATGATGTTAGGCCAACTTCCCACAAATGATTACGAATCGTTTGTGTTGATAAAAGTCTACGTAAAATACCTTCAACTTCATTGAGGATCTGGCGTACACCATGAAAAGGGTTTCTCCTGGAAATGATAACAATATTTCTATCCTCTCTTTCAGTTGCAATACGTTGTGATCCACTACTCGGCCTTCTGTTGGACTCCCAGTCTCTCGGAATCGAGCTAAAGCCCGGGAGACGACTCTCTGGTAAACGCCAACCACCTCTGCAATATCAACTTGTCGGTGACCTTGATTACGCATTCTCACTATAATTTCGCGTACTTCGGGTTCAAGATGAAGTCTTTCCATGTTTATTGAAAGTACAGCTGGATTAAAATAGATTAGCAATTGTTTTGACTTTGGTTTGAATTTTATATTTTGCTGTATCCTACTAATATTGAATATATTGGCTAATTTTATTTAAATGACCGGATAATAAATAAGGCATATCCCTATTCATTTTTGCGCAGTTTATATAGTCTTACGTTTTTTTTTTTTTTTTTTTTTTTTAAAAATGGCCATAACCAAACATTTAAATATTAAATTTAAAAAAAAATTAAATATTAAATACACCTTCACTGAAGAATTAAAATATATCCCGATTTGTTAATTAATAATGCTAGTATTTAATTATATAATATCTCCTACTGATAAAATTTTAAATTAAACATCAGTAATAATCCTTGAAGGATTGTAACCTTTAGTCCACCCACGCATTTTAAATTCCGTTTTGACTATTCCATTATAGTACATTTATTTATATAACTGTGTTCATATAGCTTATAATTTCTATTTTAGAATACTTGAGATTCCCGTCTCAATCAGAATATTCTGGACTATTAGACAGCGGATTCCGATGGAACGGTCCAAGGGATTGGAACCAAGGATTATATATAAATAAGGTTTAAGGTAATTTAGTTTAGAGCTTGTGCTATTCCTAGATAGAATCGGTTTGAGCTGTAGATTTATGGTAAACAATAGGGCGTGTTTGTTGAACAATCGGTTGCAATTTGATTCGAACATAAGTAAATGGCGGTTTGTAGCTATGGATGTAGGATAGTGAGAATAAATGGGTATTAAAGGGTTGAAAGAAAGGTTGTCCAAAAGGTTGTTTTTTTTTTTTTTGTTTTTTTTTTTTTTAATTATTATTGAATATGTATTACTCAGTCATAATCAATAATCAATAAGGGATAATTAAAGTAAAGAAGAAAAGAAAACGAAAAAGAACTATATTATATAAAAATAATAAAAATAACCGTACAATATAGAAAGATCAACTATAAACATATAAGGTTAATTGAATAAATTAAAATATATATATATATATATATATATATATATATATATATATAATTGTTAAATTAAATTGAAGTAAAATTTTAAAATTGCTTTATTTACAATATGAACTCCACCTAGAGATCCCCCAACTAAACTTGTCCCTCTACTTTTGGAGGTACAGGCCAAAAGAGATCCCTGCGATTCTCTCTCAACTGCGTCACTTGAATGAAAGCTCAGTAGAGGATACGTGAGAGTGCTATAGTACCACCACTAAGGTCCAGAATCTTATGATTCATTTAAATTATTGAAAAAAGAAAAAAAAAGTTTTTATAAACAATTTTTATGTTTTTCAGAGTGTAGTATTTCAAATTTATCACTTCTTAAAATTATTCTTAAAAAAAATATTTTTTTCAGTTTTCAGTTCTAAATGAAAATATGGGCATTTTTAAACCCTTTCCCTGGCAAGGGGAACTACAGTTCTTACTGTACTGTAACTTAGGTCAAAATATATGAAATCACTAGCAGGATGGAAACCGAGTCTATCCGTGTAACGTGGGAGAAATAGGATAAGCTTATCGTGTTACTCCTCGTGTTTCCTTGCCAGGAAAAGGGTTAAAAAACATAAAATAAATAAAAAGCATTAAATTTAAAACAAAATCTAGCAATGTATTTCGTATAGCTTTTTTTGTCTAACTAATTATGGGTGCTGTTGCTTGTCGAAGTTAACTACGTGCAACGAGTTAGTGATCTACCATATAGCAGCGGTGAACAACAGTTCTTTCTCACTTAATTTTCACACTTGCATGTAAATAATTGTTTGGTTTTGAAAAAAAAAAATATTAACCCAATTTCTGCCTATCTGGGAAAAAAGATATCCATGATCGATAATGGCTATGTAAAATATTCGATTCGACCATCACCAACAGAATCAAAGCGTGTAAAGGAACGCGTCACTTAAAAGATGCACACAAATCGTGATTTTTTTCCATTAAAACTATTGTAGTTCCTAAGCAGTAGGTCCTAGTAGCAAATGTTCTATAACGAAAAATATTCTCTATAAAATTTATGATCAGGAAAATGTCAAATTTTTGATCCAAACAGGAAAAACTAAGCTAGAGCATGTCAATATGTTAAAACATACCTATGTCAACAAAAAAAAACTATTAATGATAACTGAAATGAAATTGTTGAAATCAGAATTCATTTTCGAGGAATTGAATCAAAGAGGAGAGTCGCAGTATTCAATTTTACTCGGAAATCGACTCCAAAGCGGAAAGTCAAGCCGAAATTTACAGTACTGTCTCATTAAGCACGTTTTAATGAGACTAAGGGAACGACAGGGTTCTCTTATATATGTACAGGTACACTTCTATCCGTGTCTATCCTTCCTCCAACTGTGGATAATTGTTCTAATCTTGTCGTTTCGGAGTATTTTGTCTGATCTAGGAACACGTGGGACTGCTAGTAGGTCAGGCTTTACTATTAATAGGTTCAATAAAGGTTTCACCATTATATGATAATGTGATTCAGTTACAAATCTGGGATAATCGTTTAAAGAAAAACGCAAATCGCTTCGTATATTTGACTTCTACAAGACGTCGTATGTCGTCATTTAAATTAGTGTACATTTGCACCCAACATTATCCCTGAGAATCATGTCTTAATTCCCGCCCTCTATCCAATATTTTTTTCAGGTGGATTCTTTTTTCTGGTTTTCAATCCTCCATTCTTAAGGCCAACATCGAGTCGAGTCGAGCAGAAGAAAATTAGGTTTCATTTAGAAAGATACTGGGTGGAATAGGATACAAACTTTTTATCCTTGTTAAACTTAGGCAAGGGGGTTATAAGACCGACCTCACAGAAACTGATAAAGCCCGGTTTCTGTTATGTTAATTGCAGTTTGTGAGTATTGCATACGATTTCCTACATTTTCACCATACTGATACGATATGAAATCAGCGTATGGGTATTCTGAAATCAAAATGGGTGGCTTCCAACATATTATTTGGTTTCAAACCGCTAAATCACCAGTGGCTTATAATAATATAAATCAAGTTCTTGAGCTGGAACGGTGCAGTTTCCCGCTAAGCCAATTTTTAAAAAACGGAACGTTATTTATTGAGAGACTAATTGGTACCAATTCAATGAAAGCTCTACATTTTCTTTCAGATACCTCGAATTTTCGATTACCGGAACTTGAATAGTTTATTTTATTAGTTTTAAGACGTACAGCTACACCGGTTATTAACGCCAATTATTATTTTTATTTTATTTTTGTACCAACATATCTTATTATTTAGTTTAGTTTTATTTATATGTTTTATATAAACTTCTGTTCTATTACTTACTTAAAATTTATGTTAAATTACTGTAAATAAACGATTTAATTTCAGGAATTTGAACACTAATTTTGTTGTTTCACGGAACACGAAAAGAAAACAAGTTATTGGATTTAAATGGCTATTAATTTTTTTTTTATAAAAGGATAGGTATATTGTTCAGGTTTTTTTTTTTTTTTTTTTTTTTTTTTTTTTTTTTTTTTTTTTTTTTTTTTTTTTATATATACATTTATTGAAATTTACAACTGTACAGAATATATGCATGAAGTAAATGTATTGACAACGATTATAATAACATGTTAAAACTTGGAAAGAGCACTTTATTAAATCTTCGTTTCAGACGTCTCAGAGGATTATCAGGAATGGAGTGGGAAGCAAGTTGAGAAACTAACGGATTTGAGTGATTATGGAAAGGATAGATATCTGGTTTGGGCTAAATCTGTAACATATGGAACATTAAGATCTTTCTGGATAAGTGTTGGATAATTGGTCACAAAGTAAGGAGCATTGAGGATTTTACGAAGGGATTTGGATTGTAAGGATTGAATACGAGATGAAATGGATGGTTTAGTGGAGCCCCAAAGCTCAACTCCGTACGTCCAAACAGGTCTAATCACAGTCATGTATATGAGTCTTTTGTAATTAATTGGGAGCTTTGAGCGTTTGTCTAGTAAATGTTGAAGTAGTCTGAAACGACGGGCAGTTTCTTGTCGTTTTAGTCTTGTATGTGGATTCCAAGTTAGTCGTTTGTCCAAGTGGAGTCCTTGGTAGCGTATCTGTTCAACAGGGGTTAGTGGAATATCATTAAAGGATACTGTAGGACAGGAGGTCGTAGGTTTACGACGAAGGGTAAAGGTTATTTGTTAGAATTTGTTTGGATTTATTTTGATTCTCCATTTTTGTCACCATTCTTGAAGGTTTAGGATATGGGATTGGAGAGTTTGAGAGGCAATGAAGGCATCATTGTTTACTGATAACAAACATGTGTCATCAGCGTAAGTAGTGAGGACAGTGGTAGGATGAGTTGGGGTGTCAGCTTGTTCGGGTTAAATCAGCAACATATGGAACATTTATGATCTTTATGGATAAGTTTATTTGTAAATAAGTAAAGAACATTAAGGATTTCTCTAAAGATTCTAGTTGTGAGGATTGGATACGAGGCGAATTGTATGGTTTAGTGGAGACCCAAAGTTAAAATCCGTCTATCTGTTATTATTAATAGTTATATAGCTGTTACGTAAATGTCTTTTGAAATTCAATGGAAAAAAGACTTCTTTTGTACACTTATAATATCAATGGAAAAAAAAAATTCAAGTATATATATATATATATATATATATATATATATATATATATATATATATATATATATATATATATATATAAGTTATCTTCAATTTAAAAGTAAAGACTTTTTTTAAAAAAGAAGTTTATTCAATAAAAGTTACAATATCAGAAAGAAGAGTGGCGTGGAGACGGCTCTGGATGTACTGAGAGGGAATTACAAAATTTCTTGAGGTTTATAAAGGGTTACAATGGCTTCTTCTAGGAAGCTTTATGCTAACATTACAGTTCACAGGAGAGCAAGTTCCCACGAGGGGTTTCTAAGAAATAGATTACAATGGTTAGGAGTCAAAGCTTAAAATTAAAAATATCTAAGGAAAAATATATAGTGTAACTCCTCCCCACCTAGATACGAATTTCACTGCTTTGGGTGAAATGAGTTACAATTCTAGTTTTGTAAAAATAATAAATAAAAGTTACAAAGGTTAATATAAAGATGATAATACAAATAAAAATTATCCACAAAATAATTATGTGTAGAGTGTTAGAGTTATAGGTATGTTTTGTTGATACAAGATGTGAAAGATGTGAGGTTTGTAATTCATGAAATTTTAAATTTTTAATTTCTAATGTAGTGTTTAAAAGCTGTGAGGCTTGAATATTTAAAGTTTGTTTATCAAACAATGTTAGAGAACCATGAGTTTGACTGGATGAAAATACAGTTTTATTATGATACAAAATTGAATTAAAGTTTGTTTTAACTAAATAAATTCCTGTCATATGATAGTTTACTGTTTCTTTTTCTTGTTGAACTTGAAGATCATCCGGGTTGTAAAATGCTATGAGAATGTAGCGTGTTCCTGGGATTTCTTCGATGTGGTTTTCTTCTTGATGTAGACGTGTGTAAAGACAATTTACACTGGATGATTTTTGTAAAAATATCTTGAATACATAAGTCATCGTGGTGAGATAAGTCAGCTGTATGACAGTGGTGAATGCTGTTTCTTTTGATACATTGATGATTAAGAAATTTAAAGTTGTTATTAATATTTAAGAGATATTTGAACTTTGGAATTATTGTTATGATTTCATCCTTTACAATAGATGGAATGGGGTATAAATTATACAAACTATAAACAGTTTCTTCAAAAATTGGAAGTGCTAAAGTATAAATAATCTCATTTTCATGCAAAGCACATTGTACAGATATTGTGCGTTCTATATCTAGGATAAATTTAAATTGAAATGGATAAAGAAATTTGTTATTGTAATGTGGAGCTATCTTTTCTAATTCTTGAAACAATGTTTTTGTATTAATTATAACTGGATGTAGAATATTTAATTTACAAAATGTTAAAGAAGTTTCTATATCAGAAATAGTAGTAGAAATTAAAGAGAAAATAAGTTGGATGTGATCTAATAATTCTTTAATTGTTAACAAGTTAACTACGGTTCCTATATCATTAATTTTTCGTGCAATATGCAGCGTATTCTCTTGTATGGTTTTTAATAGTATTATTAAATTGAGTAATTAAATCACTGTTTATGGAATATTGGTTATGTATTTGGTCAACAATCTGGTCCTGATTTTCTTTAAGAGTTTTCATTAATTCAGAAAATTCTTTTTTATCATACGCATCTAAGTTACCGGTTATACCTTTTATAATAGTGCCTAAAGCGTTTATTAATCCTCTTTTAACTCGGTTATTCCTGGTATCATGTAGTTTAATATTATTTATTTTTTCGTTAATTATAAATCTTGTACTGTTAATTATATTAATGTGAACTTTTAATTCTTTTAATACTGAATTGTTATAATGTGATTCATTTAGGTAATTTTCAAATTGCCAATTTACGAAAAGATATTCCGTAAATAGTGGTCCTAAGTCTAAGAAGTGTATTATTGTGTGTTGGGATGTTTGCAATTTAGCGTGTCCTAGGTTGATAGGTATGACGCCGAGGTTAGAAGTAACATTTTTTTATTTCTATCATCCCTGCAGTGAGAGTTGATACTAACCTAAAAATTAAATTATTAAAATTAAAGTCTAATCATTTAATTATACTATTTTATTGTATAAAATATTTTCCATAATTTGGCTTATAATGCCATCTCTTAAACTAGTAAGAGTTCATATTCCCTGAACTCGTTATGTTGTTTATCAACAATAATTATTCTTTTTATCATTCTTTTTTTTTTTTTTTTTTTTTTTTATTATTGTTATATAGTTTGGGCATTTTATCTGCCATCTTTTCACATCAATATAAGTCGTATCCAGCGACCTTATTGTGTATATTAAATTGTTATTTATATTAAATTATTTCTTATGCTTTTATTTTTTAAAGAAAAATAAAATTATTTTAAAGCAAAAAAAATTATTTACTAATATTAAAAAAAAATTAGTTTTAAATAAACATAATTATTATAGCTTGTAATTATAGCTTGTCTTAAGCGAAAGAATGTGTCCGGTGCGAGTGCTTTATCTCAGTTCTAAGAATGCTGACTCGGTCCAGCTCTTTCATCTGGGGGTCTACCAACATCGTACGTTTGTCCTTTCTTTTGCGGTCGTTTTATATTTTTTAAATGAATTTTTTCTCGCGTGTTATAATGTTTTTTATCAATTACAGCGGTTTTACTATGTTTAATTATTTTTTTAATCTTTTCCTTTTTAAATTTATTTTTTAATTTTGATTGTTTTTGCCTATTAGCTACAAATACTGTTTCCGGGATTTCGTTTGGCAATTCTTCGCGATTTTTATTCATCCTGGTTATATATTTTTCTTTTGCTACCTGATTCCTATGATTTATTTGTTCATGCAAAATTTTTACTCTTTCTTTATGTTTTGCAACATAATCATTTATGATTTGATTATTGAGATCTATTGCAACGGGCGAGTCTATATCTAAATGTCCAGATATTATTTCGATTGGCTTTAGTTGTGTGATGGAATGAATAGTGTTGTTATACGCGAGTACGGCATATTTAATTTTTTTTTTTCCATTGCGTCTTTTTTGAATTCGTCTCTATTATTTAATAACCGTAAATGTTCTATTAATGTGCTATGAAATCTTTCAATGGGTCCGTTTGATTGAGGTGATTGAGTAGCTGTATAATGTAGTTGGATTCTGTGTAATTTTAATAAATCGGATAATAATGAGTTTCTAAATTCTAAACCGTTATCTGTTATTATTTGTTTTGGTAACCCGTGATGAGAAAAATGAGAAATTAATTTATTAACGACTTCAGTTGCTTGACCATTTTTTAATTTATAAACTTGCGCAAATTTTGAAAAGGAGTCGATTAGAGTTAAATATTTTTTGTTTTCTAGTGTGATTGTATCCATGTGAACTATTTCAAATGGTTTAGATGGTGTTTGAGTAACGTTATATTGGAGTTTTAAAGGATTCCGATCATATTTTGATACCGTACAAATTTCGCAATTATTAATTTGAATTCGAATTAAGTTTTTCATATTAGGCCAATAATACAATCTTTTTATTCGATTAAATGTTTCCTCCGAACCGCGGTGGTTTGTTTTGCCAATGTGGTAATCATTTATTAAACTATTTTGTTCATCAGGATCTTGAATATCGATTAATCTACTTGTAGTTTTTACAAAATTTAATTCCGAATGTTTAAAATATTTTACCATGGTTTCATAAAATTGGGTATAAAAATCAGTTTCAAAGAATAAATAATATTTAACTTTTGGTTCAACGAATTCTTTAATTAATTTTATTATATCTTGTTCGAAATTTTCCTTTGATATCTGAGCGATAATTCTGTTTTTAGTATTATTAAACAGTTTTTTTTTTTCGATTTTGGGTTTCGCGGGATTAATATCAACTAAATTTAAAATAATCTGATTTTTTTCCTAAATTTACTGGAGAGTCTGCTATTGGTATTTCGATTATTGTATTTCCTAAAGTATTAGAGTGAACGGAATTTGTTTCAGATTCTTCTGTTATATTATCTAAATTTTCATTTTCATCAAAATTTACGATAAGAGATGCATTTTCCGATGTTTCATTTTCGCGGTAAAATTGTTCTATTAAATCATTAATAATAGTATCAGGGTCTTCAGATTCTGTTAAATTAATTTCTACTCGCGATAGTGCGTCAGCGACTTTGTTTTCATGACCTTTCTTATATTTTATTTCAAAATTAAATTCTTCGAGTTTTAGTTTCCAACGATATAATTTTGAGTTTGGATCTTTTAATGATTGTAACCACTGAAGTGGTTTGTGATCCGTTTGAATGATAAATTTTCTGCCATAAAGATATGGTCGGAAATATTTGGTAGCCCAAACAATAGCTAGAAGTTCGCGTTCAATAGTGGACAGTTTTGATTCACTTTCGTTTAAAGTACGGCTCGCGTAAGCTATCGGAAGATCTCGTCCTCCGTGCGTCTGTGACAATACAGCGCCCAAGGCTACGTTTGATGCATCTGTCGTTAAACAAAATGTTTTGTTGAAGTCCGGATATTGCAGAATGGGATTATTAATCAAAATATTTTTACTGGTTTCAAAACTATCTAAATAATTTTTATCCGCGATGTTAATTTTCGATCCTTTTTTTAAACATTGGGTCAAAGGTTTTGTGAGGTGTGCAAAATTTGGAATAAAACGGCGATAATATCCTAGTAGTCCAAGGAAAGCTTTAATTTGTTTAGTAGTCTTCGGTATGGGATAATTTTTTATAGCAAGGATTTTATTAGGGTTTGGTTTTACTCCGTTTGATGTGACGAGATGTCCTAAATATTCTATTTCCTTTTTTAGAAATTCGGTTTTATCGGGCTGAATTTTTTAAGTTAGATTCTCTTAGTTTTTTAAAAACTTGCTTTTTTTTTTTTATTTTTTTTTTTAATAACAATTTATTGAAATTTACAACTGTACAAGATATATACATCAAGTAAATGTGCTATTAACTATAAGAATAACGTGACAAAACATGAAAAGTACTACCCATCAGTAGCACTTAAATAAAAATTCTATACTAGAAGGTCTCTGGGCCATCTTCTTTTCAGACGCCTCGGAGGATTATCAGGAATGGAGTGGGAAGCAAGTTGAGAAACTAACGGATTTGAATGATTATGGAGCTTACTGTGAAAGGATAGGTATCTGGTGTGGGCTAAATCAGCAACATATGGAACATTAAGGTCTTTATGGATAAGTTTATTGGTGACAAAGTAAGGAGCATTGAGGATTTTACGAAGGATTTTGGATTGTAAGGATTGGATACGAGATGAATTGGATGGTTTAGTGGAGCCCCAAAGCTCAACTCCGTAAGTCCAGATAGGTCTAATCACAGTCATGTAAATTAGTCTTTTGTAATTAATTGGGAGCTTTGAACGTTTGTCTAATAAATGTTGAAGTAATCTGTAACGACGGGCAGTTTCTTGTCTTTTTAGTCTTGTATGTGGATTCCAAGTAAGACGTTTGTCCAAGTGGAGTCCAAGGTAGCGGATCTGTTCAACAGGGATTAGTGGAATATCATTAAAGGATACTGTAGGACAGGAAGTCGTGGGCTTACGACGAAGCGTAAAGGTTATTTGGTGAGATTTTTTGGGATTTTTTTTGATTCTCCATTTCTGACACCATTCTTGAAGGGTTAGGATATGGGATTGGAGTGTTTGGGAGGCAATGAAGGGATCATTGTTTACTGATAACACACATGTGTCATCAGCGTAAGTGGTGAGGACAGTGGCAGGATGTGTTGGAATGTCAGCTGTATACCTGACAAAAAAATTTTTTTTTCCAACACAGCCTCCAAAAACAGAAAAATAATATATAGATCCGGATGATAAAATATGATAGTGGCAAATATACAGTGGAATTCAATATTGGACAGAGGCAAATTTCGGACAGCAGTCAACAAGATCAAATTTCCGGAAATGGTTAGGAATTAAATTGGTAGACGGTGGTCAGATGAAAGGAGAAAACATCAGGCAGAGGTAATGAGGAAATATTGGAGGGAACGGAAGAGCCAGGAATGAATTGTTAAACGTGGATTCGACTAATGGATTCGAGTGGGTATGGAGTTTACTATGAAAGGATAGGTATCTCGTTTTGGCCAACTCAGCAACATATTTATTAAGATCTTTATGGATAAGTTTATTTTTTGACATATAAAATAAATTGAGGATTTTAGGAAGGATTTTGGATAGTGAAGAATGGATACGAGAAGAATTAGAACGTTTAGTGGAGCCCCAAGGCTAAACTCTGTATGTCCAAATGGGTCCAATTACTGCCATGTAGATAAGTCTTTTCTAATTAAGAGCTGTAATAGTTTGCTTGTTTTGTAAATGTTGGAGTATTCAGAAACGACGAGCTGTTTCTTGTCTTTTAAATATGTATTTTAATTTCTTAAAATGCTTTTATCAGTGTATAGAACAATATAATTAAAAATTAATTTTAATATTATTGGACATTATTTTATTTTAATTTTTATTATCATAATTTTTTATTAAATTTTCATTTTAAAAGTAACTCTTTTATATAACAGTAATTAGACCCTTTTGAACATTTTTTTTTTTTTTTTTTTTTTAAACTTAAATCTCTCATGGTAAAAAAAAAAATGTAATATTTCTGAATATTGACGTATGTGATAATGGTTGAACCACCTCCTGGTGGTTCGACCGGTGGACCTATGTGATCTCCGGACCTGCCCGTCAATATGAAAGTGCAGACTGATGGAGACAACTTACACCTCTCCAGCATAATTTATTTATGAAACTAATGGGATTCTCATTTCGATCAAGTTTAGGCTATCTGACCTGGTTGATAACCCTCCAGGTGCATGGTATTCCTGCTCCAACGGCTAACAAAGTTGGATAGAGTTTAACGATCGGGGTCTTGGGGCATAATAATTTTATGTAAATTACTCGATATTTAACTTCAATCATTGTTCATATTCAAATCTAATTACATAGAACTAAAATTATATTTATATAGAAGAAATAAAACACTCGAACAGGTCCAACGACAGGTAAAAAGATGCAGTGGATTCCCTTCAACGGAATAGTAAAATACATTGGTGCTCGTTTGGATCTACGCAGCCAGCAATAACTTGACACGGACACATATCTATATATGTTTGGCAATACTGTTCATCGATATAAATTTCAGTCTTAAGCCAGTAGCAACTATTCCAGTTAGCGAAACGATTGCTCATGTACGGAAGTGTGGGGGAGAGCATTAAAAAAAAAAAAAACTCAATTTTAATTTCCAAGTTAACAGCATTTAAGGTAATGTACTTGAAACATAGGAATTCAATCATACTGTAGATTAAAACCCAGGTTTTCTAATTTGAACTTTTTCTTTCATGATTCACAGAAATTATAGTTCATATCAATATTTTAACAAGATATATTAGGATGTTTTGGTCAACTTTTCAGAATTAATAACAAAAAAATAATAAGAAACGCATACGTAACAAGAGTATGGAAATAGGACCATGAGAAAGACTTCGGATTACCACGAAGAAAGGTGTGTGGAAAGCGTTCAGAATACAAGAACTGAAGTAAAGCAAGAAAGAACAAGTGTAGGAATGGAACACTTGGCCCAAGATTTGCTATGAATGGCCCAAGAAATGGCAACTCCACACTGTACAGCGGTTAAAATTAATTTTTATTTTAAACATAATAAAAATTCTTCGGAAATAAGAAAATAATGAATCAGGATAGTTTAAACAAACTAATATTTGATAAAGAGGTTATAATGAAGAACGTCAAGGTATATCCAAAACAAATAAAGGAGGAAGTTATGATATAAAGGCCCTCATACACCATGGGATAAATCTAAAGGTTTGGACTGCGCAGTTCAAACCTTCAGATTAATCCGGACGTGTGTGGTGAAAATCTTGAGATCGTCGCGGTCTGCGCAGACCTAGAAAATCTTATCGAAAATACCATTCTTAAAACTGCGCAGAGGTGAACTGTACAGTCCAATCCTAACGCGTGTGCGCGAACCTTCAGATTCCGCTTCCTTTTTCTTTATAAAAGATGCACCGGGAGTTTCGGAACGATTTATAAAGATGTATGAATGTTCGCCATGGCTTCGGCAGGCAAAGAATAAAGATTATCAGACATAAAAAAGATGCTGCTTACGAAAAATTAACCTAAAAGCTAGAAGAAATTGAGCCGAACTCTACTAAAGACTCTTTTTTCAAAAAATTATTCATATAAGAGGTGTTAAAGAAGCAAAGAAGGTGAAGGATTCCATAAAATCAGGAGCGGCAGCTGACGACGTGTACAAGTTGTGGTACTACACTTTTCGATCGCGTCATCCTCTTCGTTACTGCAAGAAACCTTGAGGAAAATCGTAGTGTGTATGGACGCCTGTTCAGTTCAAATAAATCTCAAGGAAAATTCACAAGATTTCTATAAGCTATTCTAATTGTTTTTGTTTTTTTTTTGTTATGTGGGTAATTTTACTCATTTTTCCTACTTTTTAAACTAGGTAAACTATAAATTGTAAAGCCTCTTTACTATTAAATAAAATAAATCAGGTAGTGGATGTATGCCGGAACATGAATATTCAATAAGAATAGTAAATTATAAAAATGTAAATAAAGTATTATTATTATTATTAAATAAGGAGGAAGTGGAGAGAATGGTCAGAGAGGAAGATCCGGGAAATGGTGAGAAGCATAAAGGTCCTTGCGATAGACAGGAAAAGGCAAGATGGAAAGGAATGATGGGAGAAGAGATGAGAAGGATATGGGTGGAAAGGAGAAAATGAAAACTCTAATAAATGATTTAAATGTGGTCCTTACTTGGCCTGTATCGTAATATAATTATGTACATCTAATAATTCTCATAGCCATATTCTGATATTTCAGCTTAGAGGAACCTCTATGTAGTGGGTACCTACAGATTCTAAAAATCTGGTCGTTGAACGTGATTTCGGCCAAATCACCTTCTTCAACTACCGTTGGTTTGATTGACAATTATAATTATTTTATTATCTATTATCATTTTTATGTCATCTTATAGAAATATTATTGTATATATTCATTTCATAATCTATACTAAATCATAAATTAAAGGTAATATGATCTGTTATGATACTCTTTTTCGTTCTTCAGCTAAAATATCATTTGTATAGCTCAATCATCAATGTGAGGCTCACCGACCTAAAAATAAAGAAATAAAAAGGTAAATTCATTCTCAATAAATTATCAAAAATAATTATTTTAAATGACTTTTTCCGTTCGATAGTTCAATAATCGGTTATTGAGAAGGAAGTGCTTATCACCCCGAGATCTCTGGCTGGGGGTAAATGGAGGAAAAATGGGTCCCCCCGCCGCCCTATCTTTTTCAATTAAACAAGCCAAGAAAGTGACTTGGGCCCCGGAAGCATTGTATAATTCGATCCTCAACCGATATAAGAAAAAGAAAAGAGAAGTAAAATTTATGTGGAAAAGTTGGCCTCTTCATCCATTTAGGAAGAAACTTAAGGTAATGAGGAAGGGTAGGGAGATCGGTTCCACTATTCAACCAGCCAACCGGTTCACATTTTAACTTGCTAAAGTTTCTTTATTGATCCGGGAACCTCCAAGATCTTGAAGCTCTATCCAACAACCGCTGCCCGAGCTTCCGATAAATCTCAAGGAATGATTAGGATCGCAACGCTGGAAAGTCGAAGTAACTCGAGACCTACAAAGGAACTAGGGATGGAAAAAAGTTTCAGTAACTTTATACTTTGTAAGAATATACCTTTCGTAAGTAAGTTCACATTCACGTTTTTATAAATAGCATAATTTAATATTATATCCAAATAATTGTTGAATATTGTTTTATACTTTGGTTCGTTTGTATCTATAAAAAAAAAACTTTTTGTGAGCATCGAAGGTGTCTTGCTTTTTGAGATTTCCTTGTGAACAAGCATAGCTTTATTTCATACAACATATTTTAAAAATTATTTAATACTACTCTACTAAGTAAAATCCATTGTTTTTTACTACATTTACCCGAATTTTTGCCAAAAATTGTACTCCTTGCCGGTACATCTCTTTTGGTTATGAGCAGAGGATTCTTCACATCCAATTTTTACGTCCTCGTAAACAAAAATCCGAATTTTTAAAGAATGAGCCATTGTTATAAACGTCATGACGTGTTGCAAAATCCGGGCTGTACGTAGGTTGAGGCAACATGTTTTCTCCTAGCAGAGACATAGATGGGTTGCCAAATTGCTTGTTTCTTGTTGACTTAAGCGGGTTACGTCGCACTGAAAACTGCATAAAGTAAGTCTAATTGTTTACAGTAAAGGTTTTAGTCCACTATGAAGTTCCACAAAACACAAATCATCACTTTGTCCTAAACCGCTCATAACGAAAGAAAGTGTTACATTATTTTGGATGGGTGACTGTCTCTCCTATTTTCTCCTAATGTTACTTCATCCAGACAAAGAACACATTTTCTCATCAACTTAAGATACACAGAGATCTGGAAATCTCTAAATTTTTACTTCTATCTTAAGGCCTTATCGTAGACATTATAAGTGTAGCTTGCGACATAAAATAAAGAAATAAACGCAGCATGTATCAGTTACTATAACGCAATTGCTAAAATATTAAAACGCAATAAATGGTTCTTCATGAAAAATAAAAACATCGCCTTCCAAGTTAATATTCCTATGTTTTTCAAGCTAAAAAGACAGCTGAGTAGCGCTCTCACGATCAATTTCTTTGATCTCTTAAGTTAATCTTCTTTGGAGAAGGAGAGCTAAATAGATTTAGAAGCTATTATCGGCTGTAATATCAGTAGATAAGCTGCCTAGAAATAGTTCTTTAAAAGGAATTTTCCTTGTTGAGGTCGAAACGTTTACTAAGAATCTACAGAAAGCACCAGCATAAAGTGGTTCACGATTGCACTTAAAGAGGAGCAGCAAAGGAATGGAGTAGGAGGGGAGGAGCTTCGGCCTAAGACAGGCCAAGCATTTAATTAAAGAACCCCCTCATTCTAGGACGAAGTGGATTGCTCTGAAAAGTAAAGAACTCCGATTGATGATTGAACAGGACATTGCAGGAAAGAGAGACGGTGAAACCTTCCGCTTATGTGGCCTCTATTTCCTTGGAAATCCACTTAGAGCCGGTGTACCACAGGATATATTAATCGTTTCAGCTAGGGCCAGAAAAAAGAACGCCTAATGGAATGGAGTACCAAGTTCGCGGAATGCTACAGCTAAGAGATCTCAAGATGCATAGTTCAGTCTTTCCATAAGGAAAAACAACAGGTTTTGCAATCATTGGACATCACATGGTAGCTTTGGGTTTGATTGAAAGATCGTTGACAAGTCGGTAAAAGCATATTTCATTTAACTAGAGTTAAAGAAATAAAATTTCGATAAATCAAGATTCATATCCACATTGGAGCTCGAAATTTGCATAAAACAATATCTCTTTTGGAATACAATAAATTCCTAAAGGTCACGAAAGAGAAATAAATTACTTGAAATTCTATAAAAATGGAACTGGAACGTGCTTTTAACAGCGTATGATGAAGTGGTTCTATAACCACCAGCGGATGAGGTAGAGATCGGGACGAGATCCCGACCGAGCGGATGCAGGCGGAAAGTAAAATACAGCCGCCCTTAGACTGCAAATACTTTATATTCTCAGCGGATAATGATGTTTGTTCCGCCGGCTGGATGCGGGATTTTATCCCTTGGTTCCAATCTACCGGGTAGGCTCATCTATTTACTGGAGCTATTGCTTTCTCTAAATATTATCAAAACCACCAGTTTGAATAATATTTAACAATATTTTTTTTTTCAAGGGGGGAATGGGCTCATACATGATGAGTATGTTTTTTGAGTTTTTGCCTCTTATTTTTCAAGAGGAGGAAAAAAAATAAACGTTGATTCTTCTAAATTTTAACCCCTCCTCTATCTTATCCTATTGAACAATGGATCAGCTACATCAGCTAACCAGGGTCATGCTTAATCAGTAAAGTGACTCATTAGCTATGAATCACTCTTACTTGGAATCCACGTACAAGACTTGATCGACAAGAAACTGCCCGGCGTTTTCGATTCCTTCAACATTTATTTCACAAACGTTCAAATCTTCCGATGAATTATTAAGGACCCATATACATAACAGTAATTAGACATACTTGGACGTATTTGGGGCTCCACTAATCCATCCAACTCATATCTTATCCAATCCTTACAATTCAAAATCCTCAATGATCCTTACTTTGTCACCAATAAACGTATCCATAAAGATCTTAATGTTCCATATGTTGCTGATTTAACTCAAAACAGATACCTATCTTTCTACAGTAAGCTCTATAACTACTCAAAGCAATTAGTTTCTCAACTTGCTTCCCACACCATTCTTGATAATCCTCCGAGGCATCTAAAAAGAAAATGGCCTAGAGAACTTCTAGTGTAGAATTTTTATTGAAGCGCTACTAATGAGTAGCTCTTTTCAAGTTTTGACATGTTATTGTAATCACTATCAACACTTTTACTTGGTGTATTTATTTTGTACAGTTGTAACTTTCTATAAATGGATATATATATATATATATATATATATATATATATATATATATATATATATATATATATATATATAAATATAAGTTATCTTCAATTTAAAAGTAAAGACTTTTTTAAAAAAGAAGTTTATTCAATAAAAGTTACAATATCAGAAAGAAGAGTGGCGTGGAGACGGCTCTGGATGTACTGAGAGAGAATTACAAAATTTCTTGAGGTTTATAAAGGGTTACAATGGCTTCTTCTAGGAAGCTTTATGCTAACATTACAGTTCACAGGAGAGCAAGTTCCCACGAGGGGTTTCTAAGAAATAGATTACAATAGTTAGGAGTAAAAGCTTAAAATTAAAAATATCTAAGGATAAATATATAGTGTAACTCCTCCCCACCTAGATACGAATTTCACCGCTTTGGGTGAAATGAGTTACAATTCTAGTTTTGTAAAAATAATAAATAAAAGTTACAAAGGTTAATATAAAGATGATAATACAAATAAAAACTATCCACAAAATAATTATATGGAGAGTGTTAGAGTTATAGGTATGTTTTGTTGATACAAGATGTGAAAGATGTGAGGTTTGTAATTCATGAAATTTTAAATTTTTAATTTCTAATGTAGTATTTAAAAGCTGTGTGGCTTGAATATTTAGAGTTTGTTTATCAAACAATGTTAGAGAACCATGAGTTTGACTGGATGAAAATACAGTTTATTATGATACAAAATTGAATTAAAATTTGTTTTAACTAAATAAATTCTTGTCATATGATAGTTTTCTGTTTTCTTTTTCTTGTTGAACTTGAAGATCATCCGGGTTGTAAAATGCTATGAGAATGTAGCGTGTACCTGGGATTTCTTCGATGTGGTTTTCTTCCTTATGTAGACGTGTGTAAAGACAATTTACACTGGATGATTTTTTGTAAAATATCTTGAATACATAAGTCATCGTGGTGAAATAGGTCAGCTGCATGACAGTGGTGAATGCTGTTTCTTTTGATACATTGATGATTAAGAAATTTAAAGTTGTTATTAATATTTAAGAGATATTTGAACTTTGGAATTACTGTTATGATTTCATCCTTTACAATAGATGGGATGGGGTATAGATTATACAAACTAAAAACAGTTTCTTCGAAAATTGGAATTGATATAGTATAAATAATTTCATTTTCATGCAAAGCACATTGTACAGATATTGTGCGTTCTATATCTAGGATAAATTTAAATTGAAATGGATAAAGAAATTTGTTATTGTAATGTGGATCTATCTTTTCTAATTCTTGAAACAATGTTTTTGTATTCATTATAGATGGATGTAGAATATTTAGTTTACAAAAGGTTAAAGAAGTTTCTATATCAGAAATGGTAGTAGAAATTAAAGAGAAAATAAGTTGGATGTGATCTAATAATTCTTTAATTGTTAACAAGTTAACTACGGTCCCTATATCATTAATTTTTCGTGCAATTTGCAGCGTATTCTCTTGTATGGTTTTAATAGTATTATTAAATTGACTAATTAAATCACTGTTTATCGAATATTGGTTATGTAAATTAAATTAAATTATTATTAAATTATCATTATTAAATTAAAATTAAATTATAAAAATTAAAGTCTAATCATTTAATTATACTATTTTATTGTATAAAATATTTTCCATAATTTGGCTTATAATGCCATCTCTTAAACTAGGAAGAGTTCATATTCCTTGAACTCGTTATGTTGTTTATCAACAATAATTATTCTTTTTATCATTCTTTATTTTTTATTATTGTTATATAGTTTGGGCATTTTAACTGCCATCTTTTCACATCAATATAAGTCGTATCCAGCGACCTTATTGTGTATATTGAATTATTTCTAATGCTCTTTTTTTTATTATTATTATTGTTATATAGTTTGGGCATTTTAACTGCCATCTTTTCACATCTATATAAGTCGTATCCAGCGACCTTATTGTGTATATTAAATTATTATTTATATTAAATTATTTCTTATGCTTTTTATTTTAATGCAAAGAAAAATAAAATTATTTACTTATATTTAAAAGAAAAAATGAGTTTCTAAATTCTAAACCGTTATCTGTTATTATTTGTTTTGGTAACCCGTGATGAGAAAAATGAGAAATTAATTTATTAACGACTTCAGTTGCTTGACCATTTTTTAATTTATAAACTTGCGCAAATTTTGAAAAGGAGTCGATTAGAGTTAAATATTTTTTGTTTTCTAGTGTGATTGTATCCATGTGAACTATTTCAAATGGTTTAGATGGTGTTTGAGTAACGTTATATTGGAGTTTTAAAGGATTCCGATCATATTTTGATACCGTACAAATTTCGCAATTATTAATTTGAATTCGAATTAAGTTTTTCATATTAGGCCAATAATACAATCTTTTTATTCGATTAAATGTTTCCTCCGAACCGCGGTGGTTTGTTTTGCCAATGTGGTAATCATTTATTAAACTATTTTGTTCATCAGGATCTTGAATATCGATTAATCTACTTGTAGTTTTTACAAAATTTAATTCCGAATGTTTAAAATATTTTACCATGGTTTCATAAAATTGGGTATAAAAATCAGTTTCAAAGAATAAATAATATTTAACTTTTGGTTCAACGAATTCTTTAATTAATTTTATTATATCTTGTTCGAAATTTTCCTTTGATATCTGAGCGATAATTCTGTTTTTAGTATTATTAAACAGTTTTTCGATTTTGGGTTTCGCGGGATTAATATCAACTAAATTTAAAATAATCTGATTTTTTCCTAAATTTACTGGAGAGTCTGCTATTGGTATTTCGATTATTGTATTTCCTAAAGTATTAGAGTGAACGGAATTTGTTTCAGATTCTTCTGTTATATTATCTAAATTTTCATTTTCATCAAAATTTACGATAAGAGATGCATTTTCCGATGTTTCATTTTCGCGGTAAAATTGTTCTATTAAATCATTAATAATAGTATCAGGGTCTTCAGATTCTGTTAAATTAATTTCTACTCGCGATAGTGCGTCAGCGACTTTGTTTTCATGACCTTTCTTATATTTTATTTCAAAATTAAATTCTTCGAGTTTTAGTTTCCAACGATATAATTTTGAGTTTGGATCTTTTAATGATTGTAACCACTGAAGTGGTTTGTGATCCGTTTGAATGATAAATTTTCTGCCATAAAGATATGGTCGGAAATATTTGGTAGCCCAAACAATAGCTAGAAGTTCGCGTTCAATAGTGGACAGTTTTGATTCACTTTCGTTTAAAGTACGGCTCGCGTAAGCTATCGGAAGATCTCGTCCTCCGTGCGTCTGTGACAATACAGCGCCCAAGGCTACGTTTGATGCATCTGTCGTTAAACAAAATGTTTTGTTGAAGTCCGGATATTGCAGGATGGGATTATTAATCAAAATATTTTTACTGGTTTAAAAACTATCTAAATAATTTTTATCCGCGATGTTAATTTTCGATCCTTTTTTTAAACATTGGGTCAAAGGTTTTGTGAGGTGTGCAAAATTTGGAATAAAACGGCGATAATATCCTAGTAGTCCAAGGAAAGCTTTAATTTGTTTAGTAGTCTTCGGTATGGGATAATTTTTTATAGCAAGGATTTTATTAGGGTTTGGTTTTACTCCGTTTGATGTGACGAGATGTCCTAAATATTCTATTTCCTTTTTTAGAAATTCGGTTTTATCGGGCTGAATTTTTAAGTTAGATTCTCTTAGTTTTTTAAAAACTTGCTTTAAAATTGATAAATGCTCCTGAAGGGACGTACTGTAAATTATTATATCATCTAAATAGGCAACACAATTTGGAACGCCCATGAGTATGTTGTTAATCACTCTCATAAATGTTGGTGGACTATTTTTTAATCCAAAAGGTAACCTTAGGAACTCGTAATGACCGTTTACGGTTGAGAATGCTGTTTTAGGGATACTCTCTTCATCCAATAAAATTTGATGAAACGAACTTGTTAGGTCGATTGTTGAAAAGTAACTGCTTTTGCCTAATTTATCCAGCAGTTCGGTTATATGCGGAATAGGATACTTATCATCGACCGTTTTCTCATTTAATTTCCTATAATCAATTACTATTCTCCACTTTTGTATTCCCGATTGGTCTAATTTTTTTGGAACTACCCAAATTGGACTATTGTAAGGTGAAAAAGAAGGGCGAATGATTTGTTGCTCTAGCATTTCGTCAATTTGTCTTTTCACTTCGTTTTGAAATATTTGAGGATATCGGTAATTTTTAGTATAGACTGGGATCTCGTCTTTAGTTAGGATTTTATGTTTGATTTGCGTATTTGCAGTTAGTGGAGTACCTTTTAAATAAAATAGATCAGAATATTGTTTTATTAAATTTTGAATTTCTTTTTTTTCTTCTTCGTTTAAATGGTCCGTGCGAATAAGATTTTTGACTTCATTGAAATCTGATTCTTTTGTTTTAATTAAATTTATATTATGAGATTCGTTATTTTTAAAAATTCTGATTGGTTTCACAAGGATTGGGGTTTTAATAGTTAATCTAAATGACCGATCCGAATTATTTTTTACCGTACATATAGCTTCGTTATTTTTTAATTGAAATTAAACCTTCATGAATTTTAAGACAATTATTGAAATCGGTATGAGGAATGATTCCTTCTCCATTTGAGATATTTTTGATTGGAATTTTGATTACGGTTTCAGAATCGTTGTTTAAGATGTAAGTATATTCAGATTGAGGGGGTCTGTTGTCATAATGAATTGTTAAATTGCCAAAAGGTGTGATTAGTATATCATTTACTAAATCAATTTTCGCACCTAATAATTTAAGACTGTCTGTTCCAAACAATAAATCGAATTTAGGATGGAAGTCAAAAATGCCAAATTCCAGGGGAGTTTTGGTGTTGGGAAATAATTTAGATGAATCTACATTAGCGTTAAAATTTTGTATAGAAGAACCGTGCGCGCTAGTAAGTTTAAATGGTTCGTGAGTAATGTTATTAAAAAAATATTTATTTGCTACAAGGATGGATACAAGCGATTTTGTGCACGCAGTGTCTATTAGAATTTTTAAGTTTGACTTTGGTGGAATTATATATGGAAGAGCACTAAAACGGGTTAAATTAAATAGGTCTATTACGTCCATGGTTCCTGCGCTAGGCTGGGATCTAAAAAATTACTTTGATCACTATCCAGATTATTTTGATCAGTGTATTGTTGATTTCTTGATGATCGTCTGGAAATGATACAGTGGGATAGTCGGGTGGTTGAGCATTTGGTAATTCAGTAATTTGGGATTCACTTACGGACTGTTCCGAGTTTAGATTATGAAGTTCTTCAATTTCTAGGTTTGGGTTTTTCCGAACTGGGGTATTGAGAAAAGATTTAAATTTTACACTTTGATCAGGTTGTCTCTGATATTGGGAATTACTTCTATAATTACTATTGACACTCATAGGGGTTGACTGATTAGGTTGTTGGGGTCTATATTGATGATATTGGTGTGGTATATATTGATTAGGTTGTTGGGGTCTATATTGATTAGGTTGTTGGGGTCTATACTGATTAGGTTGTTGGGGTCTATACTGATTTGAGATTACATTTTTAGCAGGTTGAATTGCTTTGTACTGGTTTACTGGGAAATAGTTTATAAATTGTTGGCGATTTTTGTGTATTGGTTTGTTATGGTTTTGGTGTGGGCGATAAGTGTCGATGACAAATTGAAAATCGTTCGTTAGCATGTTTATTGCCTGATTTAGGTCTATCGGATTTTTTGGTTCTCATGAAAGAGCCAAGCGGTTCTTTCAGTCCTTTTAACAAAACTCTTAGTGCTAATTTTTCGATATATTTCGTGAGGACTAACGCCTCCATCGGCATTTCGCTCCTTAAATAACTAATTTGCAACTGTAATGTTTTTTGTATTTTATTATAAAATTCGAAAGGGGTTTCGTTGCCTTGTTTCATTCCCGCCATTTCAATATTTAGAGTGTACGCGTCGCGTTTGTCGGCGTACCCTTGTTTTAACGCATTTTAATATCGTCCCAGGTATTGATATATTTACTATTAACCATGTCGGCGGCAGCTCCTTTAATTTTAGCACGAATTGATCCTATTAAATAATCGTTTTGGAAATCGGCAGTATTTTCGTGATTATAAAATTTGTTTATTAATTTATCAGAAATTTCTAGAAATCGCGTTAGTGACATAGGGTCACGATGGAAATCAGGTATCATCTCTAGATACTCTTTCTTTAATGTGGGAGGTGCCATTTTTATAAAATATTTAATATAACAAACAAAAAATAAAATGAGATAGTATGCAATGAAATTAAAATAATATGAAATGAAAATTAAATTTATCCTTAATATACAGTAACTTAATATTTAACTTAATATTAAATAAAAAATTATATTTTAAATAACAAAATATTTCTTTATAGTTATAGTAATGAAATCATAACCTTTTCTTTAAAAATAGAATAGATTTTATTCAAAATTATTAAATTGAAAAATAAAAAAAAAAGTTTAATATTGAGATAATATCTCTTAAATAAAAAAAAAAAAATCACTTACACTAAGATGACTTCGATAGTCAGATCCATGCCAGTTTTAACGTCTCGTCTTCCTCTGAATGGACTCGTCAGCAAACAGTTGATACTGATCCTTGATATGCCCTCAAGTTTGACGATGTCCTACCGACTGCGCCAGTTATCTTCAATTTAAAAGTAAAGACTTTTTTAAAAAAGAAGTTTATTCAATAAAAGTTACAATATCAGAAAGAAGAGTGGCGTGGAGACGGCTCTGGATGTACTGAGAGATCAAAGCTTAAAATTAAAAATATCTAAGGAAAAATATATAGTGTAACTTATATATATATATATATATATATATATATATATATATATATATATATATATATTATTACTCATTTATTGATATTTACAACTGTACAAAATATGTACATCTAGTAAGTGGGTTGATTATGATTACAATAACATGTCAAGACTTGAAAAGAACTACTCATCAGTAGCACTTCAATAAGTATTCTACACTTGAAGGTCTCTAGGCCATCTTCTTTTTAAACGCCTCGAAGGGTTATCGGGGATAGAATCGGAAGCAAGATGAGATACTAGAGGATTTGTGTGGTTATGGAGTTTACTATGAAAGGATAGGTTTCTGGTTTTAGCTAAATCAGCAACATATGGGACGTTATGATCCTTATGGATAAGTTAATCTATAACAAAGTAAGGAGCATTGAGGATTTTTCAAAGGATTTTGGATTTTCAGGATTGGATACGGGAAGAATCAGAAGGTTTAGTTGAGCTCCAAAGCTCAACTCGATATGTCTAAATAGGTCTGATAACTGTCATATAAATGAGCCTTTTGTAGTATATCGGAAGTTTTGGACGTTTGTTTATTAAATGTTGTAGAAGTATAAAACGACGAGCAGTTTCCTGTCGTTTTAGTCTTGTGTGTGGATTCTAAGTTAGACATTTGTCCAGTTGGAGTCTTAAATAGCGGATCTGTTCAACAGGGATCAGTGGGATATTATTAAATGATACTGTAGGGCAAGTTATATCTAATAATTGAAGATTTAGTAATCGATATCCAGTTGAGAGAGCTACTTAAACTGGAAAATTGAAAAGTTTCGAATACAAAAACACATTTTTTAAAAAAAATAAAGTTTAACATTTAAATATAATAAAGTGTTCTCTTAATATGTTCCAGTCTAGAAATTTTGCTTTCAGTATCGAATCCCACTTGACAGGATATTGGAAATTGAGATAGTGACGAAACTATTGGTCACGTTGACTTGGATAACTTCTTTAGGTCAAACATCTGGTTCCTTGCAATCTCTGTGGGGGGGGGGGGGGGTTTCCACGGCCTGGATATGAGAAGAGAAAAGGGCGAGTATTGCCACAGCCCAAGGCCCTAAAGTGCAAACAGTTTACTTATTATTACAAAGCTAAGTCCCTCTAAGGGTCACGTATTATCAAGCCCCATGAATGGCCGAAGAATTTCAGAAATAAGGGACTTAAAAAAATTAAAAAGGAACTTGATGATATTAAATCAGGCGGTTATTGGCACTTCAGATAGTATTTATTCAATAAATTTCAATTTCAGTATTCATAAAAATAGTTCAATCAAGTTGAAACTTACTATAACTTTTATGAGTAACTTTATGTTACTTAATGAAGCTGAGGTATTGGATGTTTCAAATGGTTAATGCTGGCTATATTTATCAAAGTATTGTCATGTAACATGGAAGTACCGCTTAAGTTTAGTCCAAGAATCTAATTACAGTTAAGTGTTTGTTTTTAAAAAAATGTCAATAAGTAAAATGTTATTTTCCAATTTTAGTTTTGTTTTCATAGTGCTGTATTTTATTAATCTAACAAAAATACATTAGTTTCGTTATTAATGATTTATATTGTATTTAACTTTTCTCTATTCATTAATTTCGTATACATAAAAAGTAAAGCCCTAAGGTCAAACTCCTCTCAAAGACTCCTCTGATAGCAAATGCCAAGAGTAGTCTTTATTGTACCAGTATTACTACTAAAAGTACATGTATGTATATATTAAGTTGTTCAATAGAGACATTATTATTATTATTATTATTAACTCTAGTTTATGCTGAATTAAAAGTTCAATCCGAAAGTAATCACTAGAATGTATTTTTCTTGACGTTATCAATAAATAATGCCACCTATATTACAGTAATAAAATGTTAAACAGAATTGAAAATTCCAGTAGCACTTCAATAAAAAAACTATATAAGAAGTTCTCTCAACCATCTTCTTTTTATACGCCTCGGTGGATTATCGGGAATATAATGGGGAGTCAAATTGAGAGACTAGTGGATTAGGATGGTTTTGGAGTTAACTATGAAAGTATAGGTATCTGGTTTGGGCTAAATCAGTAACGTATGGGACATTAAGATCTTTATGGGTAAGCAAGGAGCATTAAAGATTTGTCGAAAGATTTGGGATATCAAGGATTGGATACGAGATGAATCAGATGGTTTGTTGGAGCTCCGTAATAGGTCTGATAACAGTCATGTAATTTTGTAATTAATCGGTAGGTATGAACGTCTGTCTAGTAAATTTTGAAGAAGTCGAAAACGTCGAACAGTTTCCGGTCGTTTTGGTCTTGTAAAGGGATTCCTAATTAAACGTTTGATTTAGTTGGAGTCCTAGATAGCGGATCTGTTCAACAGGGGTCAATGGAATGTTTTCTATAACTAAATAAAAAACAAAAAATCAAATAAAATTCAACCTGCCCCCTTCCCCTTATCAGGATGGATATATTTCAGATATCTGTTAGATCTTCTCAGATGTGTACCAAAATTTGATTTCTCGTCTCACATTTTTGATAACTTTAGTATATATAATCCCTGTAACATAGTGCTAGTATTTTGAAAATGCTGTATGTTTTAGCACTGAAGATGAATGCTTAGCATTCGAAACTAGTTCTCTATAGAAGTTGCAATAAATTCATCGATCCTAATAATTTTGTTGGTAATTTTTTTTTTTTTTTTTTTTTTTTTTTGCCTTGGCTTTTTGATTTTTCTGTGTAGGAAGTCAAGACACTATTGCACGTAGTGAGGCCTTTGAACACCTAAGAAGCGTGTCTTTTTAGGTGTTCAAAGATTAAAAGATTAGATATTCCAAGTTTAAGTTACAATAAATATTCTACTTTTCATGTTTAGTTTTATGTAACTAGATATGTTGATATATTCATCTAGATTTTATTAACCATACTATTCATAAAACAGAGCAACCAGCGATATCCACTCCTGTTTAAACATTCCAGGATTTCATGCACTTTTTTCTTTTTTTTACAACATTCCGACAGAATGCCCTAAAAACCACGCTGAGGGACGCCGTTTTCAGTCCTAACGGTCCCTTAAAGGGTATCTCATATTGCAAACTGCCGGTTTCGCTGAGAGTGGATGTAAAAAAGGTACACCATCCTCGTTACCCCTAACGTCGTGTCGTTCCATGGATTTCACTTGTGCCACTCCGCCTCTCCAGTTTGTATTTTCTTTCCTTTAATTTTTTTTTTTTTTTTCTTTTGGACCCCTCAGAAGTTTTGATGAAAATTATAATGAAGGAAGTTGAGAGGGCCTGGGCTTTAATTTTTGCATGAATATTGAATTTGAGAGCCGTCAGGATCTGATGACCCGGCCCCAGACTCAAACGTCGATACCTAAAATTTCTTTTTCTTTTTTTTTTTAATGCATTATAAACTAGCTAAAACTAATATAACATTTATTTAGTTAATTCTGTTATGATTATTTTTAATTGAATTGTATAATTGTTGAAATATTGATAATCTAAAATAATATAACGTCCAATAATAAAATAATTGTCCTAATCTTTAATAAATAGTTAATCCTCAAAATTAATGCATTTCTTTTTTCAAATAAATGATAAATTAATAAACAATAAATAAATTATTAGATAGTTAATTTTAAATATACTGTAACTAATCTTTTGTTTTAAATGTTTCTTTGTAAAGGGATATATATTTTTTTTTAATACTATAAAATAAGACATCGAATGGATGTTTTCATTTTCTCGGCTAATACTTTTTTTTTTTTTTTTAGGTTTTACGTTTGCATATACTTTACCAGGGTTTACGAAACATACTAGGGTAATTAAGCTATCAATTAAATCAAAAATGCAAGAAGTAATTTTAAAAAAAAATACCTTCCAATTTTAAATGTACGAATTTTTTAATAAATACGATTTATATCCCTTGAGTTCAGTATATCTTGCATTTAAATTTTTATTTTAATCGAATTTCTACACACTTTATGTATGTATTGTATATAGTCGAAAATATCAATAAATGATTTTTTTTTTTTAATATTCTTTGAAATCTTCTGTCTTACAGAGAATTGCGTGTTAGCTTTACGTGGTAAAATCATTCGGAAATGCTGGCTTGATTTGAAGATTTGGGAGAATCACGATTATGTTCTATTCACTTACTGTTAAAATGAAATTAGACAATAGTTGAATAATTTGGTTTGATAAGTTTACAAATTATTGATAATTTAATGTCGAGATTGTTATAGATAAAATATTGGAAGGCTATAAATATTTCATACGAGTGTGTATGTGTGCGTGTGTATATATATATATATATATATATATATATATATATATATATATATATATATATATATATATACAAATTTTAACTGTATTTTGACTAATACTTGTAAGTATTTGTTAATTGACATTTTTTGTTTTGTAAATTTCGTGATTCTGAATGATTATAATGACTTAAAATTGAAATCGTTTTATTTATTTTAGCATAATTAATTATTTGTAATAAATATATTTTTTTCCTATCTTTGTGAATTTATTATAGATATAATTGTGATTGAATTTGTGATCTTTTGGTTGTAATAACTAATGATGCCTGACTTAGGCGAAACGTCTTAAATAAAAATATTTGTATGCTGAGACCATTGGCTTTATGAAGGTGATCCTTCCCATCTTATATTTAGTTTATAAATTAATATCGAGATTGTTATAGATAAAATATTGGAAGGCTATAAATATTTTATAAGAGTGGAAGGGAATTGAAAAGGGGGGGAGGGCAGTTCACTAGTCCGTGCGGAATTGAGGCTCTGTGGAACGGTTTTATAAGTCGTTTCTTTTTCTTGAGAGAAATCTTCTAGAGTTTAGCAACACCCTTATTGGACCTTTATGAATCGGACTGTAATAAAGGAATCTGTATCAGAATGCCGGTTGGAGGACTGCAGCAGCAGACCAAGACGTGACCGGCATAGAGCGCAGGAGGGAAAAAGAAATTCCAGGTGGGAATTATTCCCTCGGGAGCAATAGGCGATAGGTGCAGGAGGAATGCAATGAAGGAGCTCTTGTAAGAGAATGTAGGCCGTCCAATGGGAGTGCAGCTTTCATATCGAGCGGGAGTTGTAGCAGACAAATGACCTCTTTCCGAGTCGCTTTCCATTTGGGATAAGTTATCCCCAGGCAGTTAGCCTATTGAGGGATTGAGGGATGCTGGCGAGAAGACCCGAGGCCCACTACTAACTTTATATCCCCTTTGGCCGATAACTGGGGCGAGTTAGAGTGCATTTGTGTGAGTTATTTCCTGGCGAAACAGGACCTTAATGCTCCTTGAGGCTCTTCTTTACAGGACTCAATCCTTTCCATTAAGTGGATTGAAGGTTACTCTACTCGGATTTCTACTGATCTCGACAATATTTACTGATCAATTTGCTTTGATGAAAACATTTGCTATGTTGTTTCCAAGTTTGTATAGTTACTGAAGTTCAAATCGGTACATGGGCTTGACAAGATAAGAAAGAGTTATTTTTTTTTCAGTAAGATCTGAACTGTTATTCATATTAAATAGTTTTATTGAATGAATATTACAAGCTGCCTCTCTAGGACAATGAGTAATATAGATAACAAAGAATCCATCCATACGATATTTACAATGAAATTAGACTAAAAAAAAAAAAAAAATTTCCTCCCTGACTGGGTAAAATCAATATATCATGAATATGTCTGTCTATTATCTACTGTTTTCCCTATT
This sequence comes from Euschistus heros, assembly GCA_003667255.2. Taxonomy (NCBI): domain Eukaryota; kingdom Metazoa; phylum Arthropoda; class Insecta; order Hemiptera; family Pentatomidae; genus Euschistus; species Euschistus heros. The sequence continues at coordinate 3,014,913 of RCWM02000001.1, forward strand.
AAAATGATCAACTTAGTACTTAAATTAGCAATTTATGATTATCCGAATTAAACTAAGTTGAGAATAAATAGGGGTTTAAAACGTGAATTTTTTTCTTTTGAACCATTAAAGCTCCTGAACAGTAGGTCCTAGGGTCAAAAATAAAAAAAAAAAAAAAAAAAAAACTCTATAACTATACAAGATACAAATATATTAAATAATAATATAAAATAAATGGTTTAAAGAAATATAAAAAAATATATTATATAATACATAAAGTATATACAAGCATCCCGAAAAAATTCTGATCCAAGCTTGTCCCCCACTTGTGGACGCAGGACAGGTCCCAAGTAATACCAGCGATCTTCTCTTAGCCACGTCTCTATTGTCAAAATCCAGTGGAGGCTGAGAGGGAGCACTTTGTCACAGTCACTCAGGACCTGAGTGAATGATACTAGAATGTTATTCTGGCTCTCTTCCTCTGTGTCTTATCATCAAAAGCATGTTAAAAACCGCTCCATGTTTGATTTAATGGACTAATAAAAATCAGTTTAGTTTATAAATTAGTCAATCATTTTTTTTTTTATCAATTTATAATGGTTTAAGGCATGTTTGTATTTCACATTATTGGTTATAGGAGAATTTGTTCGTGATTCCCCTGACATTGGTAAGTTTCTAGAATACTTAGAATACTAGAAGTGGATGCCAGTTTTTATATTAGATGGTTGATTGAGCAGGTATTGCCTAGAGTTGAAAAAATAAACTGAGTCTATTTATGTTATAAATGTGAATAAAAAAAAAAAAATCTGACATTTACCATCCATAAGTCGGTGGTATCAGTTTCATTTAAAACAAAATAGTACATTGAATAAAAACTTTGTAGAGATAATTTTTGACTTCGTAGCTCAGTTTATTAGAAAGTAAACAAACTAAATGTCCCCGCCCCTGAGAGGGGAGAAGGTACCATTTTTGGGTTTTTCGATTATATCTCGAAAAGGGTAGATTCTAAAAAAATATACTACATATCAAAATTAAAGCAAATTAAAGTTCCTATTAAATTGTTAATGTACATATTTGTCGAACTTCAAACGGTTTTCGCGATATACGTTATTGAAAATCGATAATTTTTGAGAAACATTTACTTCAAATACCAGAAACTTATATATGATAAATTTAATGTTCTACAATTTTGATTCAATATTTTCTGAGAAACGATGATGGAAGGCACTTTTTGTAAAACATTTTTTACAAAAAGGGATGTAAAATTGTTTACTTTTTCTCCCGAAAACCACCGATTTACAATAACGTATATCTCGACAACTGTTTGAAGTTTGACATATATTTATAAAAATTATTTTATAGAAAATTTAGTTAGCTTTAATTTTTATTTGAAACATATTTTTCTTGAGGCAACCGTTTTCAAGATATAATCGAAAACCCCCAAAAATTGAACTTCTCCCCTCACCCGTTAGCTCACTCAATGGACGGGACTTTTAGTATGTTTATCTTCACACTACTCCAAACGTAGCTATGAGGTAAAAAATAATAGCGGGGCAAAAATCTTTTACGGCTAATTTCCAATTTTTTATTAGGTCAATGGATTACATATTTTTTCTTTCCCATAGACGTCTGATGTTCCTATTTAGCTTTTCCAAAGGAGGCTTCATTTTTTCTAAGCTCCATTTTTCTGAAGTAATTACGGAAGACCTATAGATGAAGAAGGACCTAGTGACATGTGGGATGGTCATTATAGAAAAATGAAGCCCCAATCTGGTAACTAAAGCGAAGGGCAAAGAAATGGTAGAAGGTATAAAGACATTTTCTCGATAATACTGAAAGTGAGTGTAATGAATTCAGTAGAATCTCGACTAATCGGCTTCCCGGTTTATCTGGTGCATAGTGGGTATTCCATGCAATCTAGCTATGCAAAAGTTAATATACATTATTATTAACTATAATTATTTGTGAGCTAAAAAGTTGTACACTTTGTAACATAATAGATATTAATACATGTTTTGGTAATGAAACAATTTACACTAAATAATGAGCTTAGCTATGATAGATATGAATTGGAATGCATTTTTAACAGAAGGTGAAATAAAAAAAACCCTACAAAATAAGAAAAAATAAATAAATAAAAGTTTGTTAAAAATAAATAAATAATAAAAAAAAAATTACTAAACTAAAATACATAGTTATTCAAATTTGTGTACAGTAAAGTTTATTAACTTTTCGAAATAATTAACTTATATATTATTTTTGTTTCGATAATGTAAATCTCAAACTGATTTTTTGGATGTCTTATTAGTTAAATGTTATCCTAATATTAGTAAGGATATCTGTTTGTTTTGGCCAATATATAGGTATAGTATTTGATTTGAGCCAAATCAACAACATATGGAACATTAAAGTATTCGTGGATAAGTTTGTTTGATAAGGAGCAATGAGGATTTTACGAAGGAGTTTGGATTGCAAGGATTGGATACGAGAAGAGTCGGAACGTTTAGTGGAGGCCCAAAGCTCAACTCGGTACGTCCAAGTGGGTCTAATCACTGTCATTTAAATAAGTCTTTTTTTATTTATTAGGAGCTTTGAACAGTTTTTTTTGAAAATGTTGGAGTTGCCGGAAACTACGAGCAGTTTCTTGTCTTCTAAGTCTGGTGTATCGAAACGTTTTAAACTGTAGGCTTTCTTAGGTGCTAACAACAAATATGACACCTGTTGTGTGTATGTATGTATACATTTACCATGGAAAGTTTATTCAAAATCGGCATCGAACAGCCTAGTAGATTTCTTGGTAAGGAATTGAGAAATGACTTGAAAAAAAAAACCCAACTAAATATGCTAAATTAATTTATAATAGCAACTTGATACTATGAAGCAGCTTTCGTTACATATACTATTAGTTTAATAATGATATTATTATTTTAATTGATCTATGACCCGGTATCATAATCTGTATTTACAATATAATTGATATTTATTCAATAAATATTTAAAGAGTCGTGCCTCTTTCAATAAATACCCGTATACATTGTATTGCTTATGTTAGATAAGAAAATGTTTTGCCTTGCTAAAGCTTGCTAAGTCCCTATCGGAGCAGAACACGACGCCCACAGAGGCTCTAGCAGTTCGGATCCTACCTATGCCGTCACGGCTCTGTCAAAAACATATCTGTGCTAATGACAAACAATTCCCGAACCTAATAACCGCGGCTACCGCTATCATGGTGGAAATATCACGCGTCTATAACAGGATCTCCCTGTACGGGTGTGCGTTTTCCTCAAAATATTTCCAGATTGTTATTTCAGTCAACTCTGGCTTTGACTTTGAAACAGCTTTAGATGAGGTTTGCCAAAATACACTGAAATGTATTTGAACAATCTACCGCTGTGTACTGTCCTTATTTGATGAATGGCTTGTTTGTGAAGGAATACGAAACTTAATTTGTTAGTACATTGTTACATTTCTGTGTATTTTAATATTTTAAAAAATGTATAAGCATACTCCATTAAAAAGGACGCCGTAAACTTTTATTTTATATTTTCTGCATTTATATTTTTAGATTTACAACTATGAAAATATGTACATTTAGTAAATAAGGGGTGTAAAGAAATTACTATTTAACTACATAAAATAGTAGAGAATTTATTTATTAAAGAAAAAAAAAATATTTACAGAAATCGCAAGCATAACTGGCATTTTCAGCTCAGGCTGTGCTGCATCAGAGTGTGCCCACATTTGGCACATAATACATTATACCCACACTTTCCATCACAAAAGATACTATTTGCATTGATTGAGTCTGGTTTATCCTCACATTTGACATCTAGAACGTTATCATCATCGCTATCGACGAGGGGAGCATTGTAAACTGATGAGTCCGATGATGAATCGTATCGTTGCGCGAGACGAATCTTTTTTAGAAGGCCATTCGTATACCCACCCCTACCCCCTGGCCGTTCTCTTACCTCTGAAAAACTCAAGGACGTCTTCTTGAAAGTTCTTTTGTTAAGCGACTTGGCCAACTGATCCTTGTATGGTGATCCAATGGTGAGAATGGTCCTCGCTGCTTTGCGTGCACGAATAATGGTTCTCTTATTAATGCTGGGAACAGGAGATATGTCGAACGGAGAAATTGCACTTGAAGTTTCGGGAGAAACGGGGTACCATATTTAAACTAAGAAAGGTTGCCCATATTTAATGGGCAACAACCCCACATGAGAAAGATGGGCACCATTACGTATAACCTAAAAGCGTACGTGAAATTTAGCTTAAGGTCTCCACATTGCTGACTAAACAAAAGAAAACGATTTGAACCTCTCAAAGGTTTGGAGCCCAGTATAAACACCAATTTGCACAATAACTCGCGATCCATCCAAACTACTTGAAAGAATGGTTCTAACTGCTCTCTGCTATCTTATACTAGCTAATGGTTCCATAGACAGTCCTTGCCACAAGTCTTCTACACCTCCATTGACACTAGAGAGGAGTGCTCATATACCTGTGGCCTTTTTATAACATTTTTTCTCTACGAAATGAGTAGTAAACCCTCTTCCCTTCTGAAGGCGCATCTACCCTAATTTAGGAAATATAGTTATTCGAAGACTGATGTTCATGTTGATATACAGTATGTAAAGGATAGAAACAAACACTACCTTGAGGAACACCGTTATATTAGATAACGGTTTACTTTAAAGGTTTTATGACCGAGATACTGTGACATAAACTTACATAAGGATTTTTCTGCATTTCTGGAAAGTTATATATTTTTTTCTTTCTCTACATGTTTTCCTAATAATTAATTTAAGATAAATTAATTGTAGTAGTAGTAGTAGTAGTAATAAATATGAGAATAGTATCTTAATTACCACTTTTTTGTGGTTTTGTAAAAACTTTTTTTAGTGTCTACAAAAAAAAAAAAAAAAATAAATAAATAAATAAAAGAATAGAACATATCAGAGGCATAATTGATGTCATAGTTGCCAAGAAGTTACAATGTTTTCCAACTGTAGGAGTAATGATTGTCACAAGATATCAACCGTCGCTGGGATACAATAGCCTCTATTAACTTTATCACCGGAGTTGAACAAGTTATTAAATTTATGACTTGGCGACCATATCTCGGTAAAACTAATCCCGAAGGATAATTAAGACTGGGTCATATATTCAGAGTGTGGGGAGACAAAGGAGGAATCCAGAAGTATTGACTCCCGGGCCGCAGGGCTGTACCCCCCCCCCCCTCCACCCCTCCCGTAGTATAAGGAAATATTTCATCTGAAACCTTATGACATTAATTAAGAAGGAAAACTGTTGAGAAAGTCGTTGGTGCTTGTTCCAGCTGAAAATAATCGCTGAATATGGTTATAATGGCTCTTAGGGATGTATATCTGTATACGATATATCTATATTCTTCATCCGATGAACCGATATTTTCATATCGATATTTATTCTAACTATATATCGATATTACGATACGTACCTTAAGTGTTTTGTTTATATTATAGAAATACAACATACTACTCAAGTACACCTACAATGAAACTCCAATTATCTGGATTGATCCGGATACCCAAGAATCCGGATAATCGGATTTACTATTAAATTAAAGTTTTGAAATAAAAAAATACAGATATATGTTTTGACTATGCATTTTATTGAAAAAATAAAAAATGTGGCTGTTTATAAATTTATATTTATGTAACACAGAACTCATCCACCAATTTTTTCCCAACTTCGCCTTTCCTAAGACTTTCTACAGTGTACTGTTTTTCGGACACAGTTTTCTCTTAGGTGACATAACTCTTTAAGTTTATAAAGATGCCTCTCGCGACTGCAATAGGGCACAGACTGAGCAAAACCCGTGTAGAATGGATGTCCTATGATTCTAAAAATACGTTAAATCAGAACTTGACTGTTATGAGATGTGTGGGCTCCAAAGTAAAAAAAAGTACAATCATACTTATTTACAATATACACACTTCCTAGGGTTCCCACAACCAGAGTTTTCCCTTATTGAGGAACAAGCCAGATCCAAAGAAATCCCATTGCTGCTCTCTCGGCTGCCATTGGTGTAAAAAAAAAAAATCACTAGAGGATGAATGAGAGCACTATAGTACAGTCACACAGAGCATGAGTGGAGAAGCTGGTCATTGCCAGGACTCCACGAGGCCACTACCTTTTTAACATGCGAGGAAGGTTATAGAATTGAATGGAACTGGATAGTGATTAACGGATATTAATTCTCTCTCTCTCTCTCTCTCTCTCTATATATATCTATATATATATATATATATATATATATATATATATATATATATATATATATATATATTCAAATTGTGACTATAATTAAATTATTAAAGTACTCAAGAGACTAAAGCTGTGACTGAATTCGGTATGTGCCACTATATATATTGTTAATCATTCACTTTAAGGTTGGCAACTGTGGTTTGGCCGACATGTTTGTGAAAAAAATAAGAATAATTAAAAAACGAAATAAACAACAAAGCTGATTTCTAGGCAAATAATAAAAATGATTTGATAATGGAGATAAATTCTTTCTGCCTTAGAAAAGATTACGGCATTAATGAGTTTTATAATTCATAATCTGCCGATTAGTAAAAATATTTAAAGTGCAAATCCTAATTTTAAACGGACTTTTTCTGCAACTATCCCAAAAGCTTCTTCCTCTGTTCTTATTTTTTTTCTTTTCTTTTTTTTTTTTTAATTCAAATTCCTTTATTGTTAAAATAAATTATTTTTCTCGGTTTCTTAAAAGGTGGCAGGTTTCTTTTGCTATTCGAAAGGAATTGCATTTCAATTCAGAGTTCACTAAGTTTTCTAACATACATTTAAAAAGTTTCTTCTTAGTAAACATTACGGAGAATGTTATCAAGAATTGTGCTGTAAAAAAAAAAAAAAGCTTTATTTTTTGTTCTTAAATAGTTATACAGTTTGTTTGTTAATTTATCTTGAAATCGAGCCATTTTAGACACCTGTATTTATTTAACAATTTTAACAATTTCCATATAGAATAAAATTTAGGTACCATTTCCTTTATATTAAAAGAATACAACACATAACTATATATGTATATATATATTAAAAGAAAAGGTAACAAAATGCTCTCACCCGAAATTGTTTATACTAACAAGGAGACATTTTAGCTTGCAATTCACAGATTTGAATGCCGATTTTTGTGTGGGTAGTAGGGAACTATAATAGTGTTAAAATAGAGTTATATCCGCCCATATCATTTTACATTACTCATCTCAAAATAGATGTAGAATAATTTAGTAGAAACTAATAATTATAAATTTTTCCCCCGAAATTTTGTAGGATTTTAGAAGTCAATTGTCTGTAAATTTTTTATATAACGTAAATGATTGAAACCAAAATTTCATATTAAAGAAGCCGTAAAACTAGTTTAGCTCAAATGCAGAGGTCGCAGGATTTCTCTTTATTGAGATATCTCAAGTTATAGTTGACCTCGGAATTTTTGTTTTCAAATCAGTTTTTGTTCACAAAAATCAAGATTAATACACTATTATATGCATCGATAGAAAGCATATCGCACGCTGTTTCTAGCGATTCCATTACTATTTGAATCGTTAACTTCAACCATTAACCATCCAATTCATCTCGTATCCAATCCTTACAATCCAAAATCCTTCAAAAAATCCTAACTGCCCCTTACTTTGTCACCAATAAACTTATCCATAAAGACCTTAATGTTCCATGTGTTGCTGATTTAGCCCACACCAGATACCTATCCTCATACAGATCCGCAACCGAGAACTCCACTTGGACAAACGTCTTACTTGTAATCCACATACAAGACTAAAACGACAAGAAAATCCTAGTCGTTACATATATATATATAAAAGAGCATTATTTCACGGAATTTTACAATTTACAATTTTGTAACATACTTGTATAATACATGTTTTGTTAATTAAAACAATTCACACTATAATTTCTGTTTAGAAACAAAGTTAAACTTAGAATAATTTTTTTAAAACTGTAGGAAAAACTGACAAGAAAAAACCTACTAAAAAAAAAAATAATAAATCAATAAATAACTAAAATAAAATAAAAAATAAAAATATAACAAAATAATGAATAATAATAATAATAAATCTAATAAAGTCAAATTAAATAAATAAAAAATCTGTAAAATAAGCAAAAATTTTAGCGTTAAAATAATTACAATAAAATAAGAAATGAACTTATGCAATACTTTGATTTGTTAAATAAATTTTTACTAAAACTAGTAATTTCTAAGAATTTCTTATTAAGTAAATTTTATTCTAGTAGTATTGCTTGTATTATGGGATTGCCTGAATTTATTTTTGAGTTAAAAAAGGTCTATGTCTGGGTGTAAATAAATCATTTAATTGTTTGAAAATTTTGGTCGTGCAGCATGTCAGTTATTTTTGTATACCTTGGGTAGTCGTTAATAATCCTCAAACATAGGTTTTGAATCCTTTCTATTTTTTTGTAGTTGGAGTCACATGTATAGCTCCATACTGGAGAGGCGTATGTTAATAATGGTCGAATGACTGATTTATATAAAATAATTTTGTTGCGGGTTGATAATAGAGTTTTTCTTCGGAAATATGGTGACATCGTACTGATACGTTTTTTGGCTTTGCAGCATTTATTATTAATATGGGATGTGAATGTCAAACGTTTATGTAATTCGAGTCCGAGGTAGGTAACAGTTTGAGCCCAAGGGATTCGGATTTTAATTAGAATGATATGATCCGCTATTAAAGGCCTTCTTTTTGTAAACATTATTGCTGCAGTTTTGTGTTCATTCATTTTATATTTTCCATTTGTTGTAATATTTATTGAATTTGGAGTATAATGAGTTTCTATTGTATCTATCTTGTAGGAATTTGTGTAAATGGCGGTGTCATCTGCGTAAAATGATCTTTCAACTGAAGGAAGTAAAGGTAGGTCGGATATGTATAGGTTAAAGAGAGTAGGGGAAAGACAGGATCCTTGGGGAAGACCAGCTGATAGGGATAGTCGTTACAGATTACTTTAACATTTACTAGACAAACGTTCAAATTTTCCAATTCATCATTGGATGAATACGAAGTTGAGCTTTGGGGCTCTACTAAACCACCGAAATTATCTCGTATTCAATTTTCACTGTCTAAAATCCTACAAAAAATCCTCTATGCTCCTTACTTTTTCACCAATAAACTTATCCATAAAGACCTTAATGTTCCATATGTAGCTGAGTAAACCCAAACCAGTTACATATCCTTTCATCGTAAGCTCCATAACCACTCAAATCGATTATTTTCTCAACTTGCTTCCCACTCCATTCCCGATAATCCTCCAAAGCGTCTGAAAAGAAGATGGCCTAGAGACCTACTAGTGTAGAATTTTTATTGAACTGCTACAGATGAGTAGTTCTCTTCAAGTTTTGACATGTTATTGTAATAGTTATCAACACATTGACTTGATGTACAGCTGTAAATTTCAATAAATTGATACATAGAAAAAGAAAAAAAAAAAAAAATTCAACCATTTAATCTGTGCAATGGTACAAGGTTAAAAATTACTGATATGCGTAACTAAATGATGCTTAATTACATACTTCAATACAAGACTTCTATCGATAAACAAATAAAACATGAATTATTAGTCAAAATTATCTATGTTCTTTATCTATCAAAGCTGAGGATGCTTGTATAGGTATATTGGAAAGGGAACTGAACAACATTTTCCCATTTTTCATTTAATAAAACTTCTGAGACTCTATTTATGGAACGCAAGGTATCTGACAAACTGTGTAGACGAGATCCTCTTTTGAATCGATCATCTCTCTTAACTATTTATCCTATGTTTTAGCTCGATATAATAGACGAGGTCGAAGCTCCCTAATCATCCAAGGCGCTAAATATGTAGATGTGTAATGGCTACATAACTGAGGAGGGGCGGAAAGAGTCGGCAGATGGAGATCCATATCGCCGGGTGGGGAGAGGCCGTAATGCAGTTTCTATCTTCCCCTATCGGCCCTGCATTGGTGTAGCCTGGTCAATAGTCGGCCATAAATCAAATTTATAGCTCGCGAAGGAAATATCTTTTAGCTCTTTCTGTTTTCTTTCGCCATTCTCCAAATTGATGGGTTACCATTCCGCGGATACTTGGCCGGCTCCACAGGTAAACTCCTGGCGAATAATAAGAGACCCTCTAAGCCGCTCGCTTTTTCGGATTCTATCTCCTATGTCCTATTTCCTTGAGCCTTTACAAACATTCTATTTTGTCTCTGAATTTGTCAAATGGGTTCAATAAAGATTAATTGAATAATAAATAAGTAATTAATCACAGTAGAACCTCTCTGTCCTTGGTATAATCGAAAACCACGGATAATTAATTTACATTTTGACTTACCTAATTCGCTATTTACATATTTCTTCGGTTGAATAATCTAAAATTAATACCTGGTTTAGGCCGAAATAAAAAAATTGAAGGTTTTTTACACCTGAAATTTTGAAGAAATATAAAAAGATATAGGGTAAATCACTAGTTATGTTCACCTCAGAAGTTATGGGCAGGCTAATACAATTATCGTAATAATAAGGGTCTGATCCATTTATTTGTAATATCACCAGGATAACCATTTCTGAAAAGGATTTAAGATTCATTTACTAACGAAATTCTCCATCCTATCCCTTTTGCAGTAGGCATTCAAAAATATTTTCCTCAAATAGTATCCTGAAATACCTCTTTTTTTAGTAAGATCGTTTTTAAAAGTGAGGAATTATAGGATTCTTAAGGAATTATAGGGAAACTGCTTCATTAATTTTTAGTTTTTGAATTATGTACCTTTTCATTAGAATTCAGGCTTCCATACCAGCTCCATTATGTAGTACTATCTGATATTAATTAACAATAATTTTGAACTGGCCATAACTGGTGTATAAAAATACGAGATATGAGATACATTTTCAACTATCATTTTATGACGGTATTCTAAACTAAAAAGTAACTACAAATCAAGTGATTGTATTTTTTAATATATACTTTCCTATTTTGTTAGACCGCGTTGTATTAGTATTTAGATTATTTTTATAGTTACAGTTGTTCATTAATCAATGATCATTTTTAAATTATTTTGCCGCGTGACCATAACTAGTCTTGGCTATGACCATAAATGGTACAACATGCCCATAACTGGTATTTTTGGCTTTTTGTAAAAAAATATAAATATTTATATGAAAGAAAGCTTTAGTCTACTTGTTAATTTGACATTCAATAGAATAAACTTTTGAGAATCCAGGTATATAACCAAAGATATCATATTACAAACTGTATCAACGAAATTTCCTTTTAAATCGGCAATTTCCCTTAACTATGACCATAACTAGTGATTTACCCTATGTTTGGAAATTTTTTAAACTAAAAACTGATATCATTTTCGGATTCCTCATCCCAAAAAAATTAGGAGCCATTTGGCTGTCATTTTGTTGAATGATGTGAATAGTTTGCGAGCATAGTTTAGCCTAAATCCCAATGTTATGTAAATAAATAGAAAGCAGAATGCACGCTGATTCTAGTGATGACATTATTATTTTAATCGATTGAACACAGCAAATTCTATGGTCGTTAGAAGTAGTTGATAAAATCTCAACCTCAAAAATGCCCTCGAAAGGTTTAAAAAAAAAAAAGTATTTTTTGAATTTGATAAAATTTTACATATAAGGGTTTTTTGGAGCGTTAAATCGAGATTTGAAGTCAGTTTTTCAATAAAAAATTTTTTCTACTGATTTAAAGCGGATTTTATTGGAGTTTTTGAGCACCCTGAAGCCAGGTCGTGTTTTGAGCATAACGAAAGTACTTTTATGTCAAAATGCATACAAAACTACAGTTTTACGTGAAAGAATCATTTTACTATCTTGGGTGAGAGGTGGGGGAAAAAAAAAACAACGTGATTTTCATATATATTTTTATTTCTCGGCTCCCAATGCCCATTGGCGGCTTTAACTCTAGTTTTGCACTACTACAGGTCCCTACTACCCACACAAAAATCTGCATTCAAATCTGTGAGTTACAACTCCAAACGTCCCCTTGTGAGTTTGATATATACGACGGTTAATTAAAAAAAAAAATGTTGAAAATCACTTTCATAACAAATGTTTTAGTTGTTTTGTTTTTTTAACAAACTTTTATTTTCTAATGCATATCAGATCTCATTTGCCGTAGCAATATAATTTTGCTATAATTGGCTTTCTCTTTTTCAAAACATCTTCTTCGTCTTTTAATGTTGAGTTCTTCCTTGTTTTCCGAAGACATGACGCATAATAGCGCAAAATGGCCAAACAGCAAAAAAACTCTATAATTAGGATAAAAAGCAATGATGACAAAAAAATGTTTGTCAAATTTAATTTAACTTAATTTTATTCTAATTTAACTTCATTTCAGTAAAATGTTGACTCCATTTTTTCGATTTTTTCATTTTTATGTCGATCTAGAATAAGCTGTTTCAGAATGACTCAAAATAAATCATTTTTTACCTATATGATGGAAAGAATGAACGAACGGCTCACATTATCAGAGTGTTTCGTTACTGATGGTAAGGTTTTTATTTTTTAGGTTCAGACCTCATGTACGTTATGTAGGGATCTGAAGGTTTTAGCAGTTTATAAAACACATCCTTTTTTGTGGCTGTACGGGAACATTTCCTAGTAAAGTGTATGTAGAAAGTAGTACTTAAGGTATTTGTTCATAACTAATTCATAGCTAACTTGAGTTATTTAGGCAGTTAAAGGAGGATTTCTTGCTTCTCTTTTAAGAGATAAATATTTCTCATGTGGCAAGTCATGGATGAAATTATTTCGCGTTCGATTATCTGTTATATAATCTTAGGAAAATACAATTTAGCTTGAGTTAATCAGAATTTGACTAGAGATTGGTTTGAAAACGTCTGCTCTGAAGGTAAAAGGTACACGGAACAATATATACAAAGGACAAGGCTTAGGGACTTTGCTATATCGTAAGCTCAAAAATGTACTCCTCTTTCCCCCAGTAAGCAAACTCTTTAGAATTCAGGAGGTACATGCCCTTCCCCGTATCACCAAGTGATCGCCGTTGTAGATTCAGAACCCGTTTTTTTGAATGCTACTTTAGGCTGAAGCTATGCAAATATTACTCAAAATATTTCTTAAAAATCTTGCAACTGTGGTACTTTAAAGATTTTATAATGGGTTTCTAAAACTGTTATAGATGAACCTATCAGGTTTTAGAATTTTATTTTATATAAATTATAGCGAAATGTAAATAAAAACACTATCCTTCCACTTCCTAAGCATTGAACAGTTCCGCTACCTACGACTCTATCTGGACAAACGTTTTACCTAGAATCAACATAAAAGACTCAAACGACTAGAAACTGCTCGTCGTTATAGACTACTCTAAAATTAACTAGACAATTTTGTAAAGCTTCAAAAATAATCATAAAAGACTATGATTAGAACTATTAGGACACGCGAATGTGAGCGTTGAGTCACAACCAAACCTTTCATTTCTTCCTGTATCCAATCCTTACTATCTATAAACTTCAATGATTCATAAGTTATCACAAATAACATTGCGCATATGCAACATTAATTAAACATTTTTTTTTTAATTTTATACGTTAAAATATTTTTTTTTTATTTTAATACACCAGATAATTATATAAGGTTTGTAATTAATTTTTTAATCAATTGAAAAAAGTAGTGCATTTGGTTATTTTCCAACGCTAATGAGAATTATGATTCAAATGTTAATTTCACCCAAATAAGGCTTGCTACAATTGAATTGTGTGAGCGATGTAATGTCAAATTACACCCAGATTGCTTTAAAACATACCAGGAATTAAAAAAATTTAAAGCGTGATTTTTGTGTATAAATGGTGTGAAAATTGTATTTTTTTTTATTTCTTTGAAGAATTTTATGATTCAAACAATTGGAATAAAATTTTTCATAATAGAGCATCATTTTAGCATCTGGGAATATATCACAATACCTATATCTGGAAAAAAAATTATATATTCTACAAGCGTATTGCGTGAGCGCAACATTTTCTGCCGCCATTATGGCTAAAGAAAATAACTAACTTCAAAATATTTCTTTAGAGAAAAAGCATAACTTTCAACTAATGTTAGCCTTGGCCCTAAGTAAGTTAGTGTTCCGAATGTTTGCTGATTTAGCCCAAACCAGATACCTATCCTTTCATAGTTAACAACATAACCACTCAAATTCACTAGTATTTCAACTTGCTTCCCATTCTATTCCTGGTAACACTCCAAAGTGTCTCAAAAGAAGATAGCTTTAGGATCTTCTGATACAGAACTGAAGTGGTACTAATGGGTAGTTGCTTCACAAGTTCACTTGAGGTACGCATGATGGTTTAGAAAAATCAATACAATTAGGATTGATAAATTAATTGCCTATTGATTTTTTTTTTTTTTTTTTTTTTATTTGAAAACTAATTCCGAATGTTAAATATTAATCTTCAGTTCTATAATATACAAAATATTCAAAACTTTGTAACATGGATTATAGTTTACAGGTTTATTATTTATAAATATTTAATTTTAGGCTATTTTCCACTTGTGTGAACATAAAAACTAATCCATCAAGTGGAAGATATATATCCTAAAATTAAATATTTGTGAATCATTAGAAATAATAAAATCGCTCAAAAGCAGTGCAGATTTTTGTTTAAATGATCAGATAATTATCTTTATAGTTCCTTCTTAATTTTTTTAAACTTTGATTGTGCCGGGGCTGAAATGACTTTCTATATATCCATTTTTGTCTTGTAATTGATAAATTGTCTACTATTTTGTATCGTTTTATCCTGTTTTTTAATTATTTTTGGTTTAACCACACCCCAATTTTGCAAGTGCTATTTTGAAAGCTTTTTGTAAATCGTCATTTTGGAAATGGAGTAAGTTCGCATTCTACAAACTTGTTATAGTTGTTAATGAAAGTCAAAAATCTAGAACTTTTCAAATGGAAAATAACATCAAAATCAAAAACAAAAAAGAGTGCCCCTATTTATATATACATATATATATATATATATATATATATATATATATATATTATATATATATATATATATATATATATATATATATAAAGATATACAGAGAGACTAAACTTTAGAAAAAGTGTTCCATTTCTACATTGAAGATAATCACTTTTATTCACAAGTTGTATTTATATATTATTAGTTATATCTGCCCAGATATAAAAATCGCTTTGCGCCATAATATTTCTGGGAGACATAAAGTCCCAAAATAAATTTTGTTTTTTTTATTCTATTCTATTAATAGTAAAAATATAGCTGAGACCCTAAAAAAGATAGTTGTCTTTAAGATCTGAAAAATGATACTAGCCCAAGATCTCGATTTATTTCACCCAAAGACCCCAGATAAGACTAAAGTTTATGAAATAAAGTCTACCACGTTCCTTCCCGCCGGCACAAAACGAAGCGTACATTTATCTCTATGTGTGTGATATCTTTACGAATTCCTTCCCGTGACCGTAATTCAGAATTATTGTTTCATATACCGTTGCAAGATCGTCTCCACCCCCCCCCCCCCCCCCCCCCGAGCAGTTCCTTTGTGGTGCCATCGACCCGGACTTGGATCACAAGGATATCGGCCTAGAGACGAGCCTTTGACTAGGCGCCCAACTTGCGAAGGGCCTGAGAAGGAATACAAATTCGACAGCCCTTATTAGCGTTGCCCTCAGTGACTACTTAGTACACCCTTCTCGTCACTTATCATGTAAATAGGTTGATTAGTTTATTCCACGCTAATCCGCATAGATGCTGTCTCATACTACTCCTCTGTACCGCTCACCTTGGAGTTGGTTGCGGTCTAAAATGAACTGTCGATATTATTATTTTATTAATAGAAATTTACAACTGTATTACAAATATATCTAGTAAAAAAAAAGCGGTTTACATTGAAAAATAATGACATGGTTAAAACTCGTAGAGGAACTACCCATTGTTAGTACTCTAATGAAATATTTAGAAAAGAAGAAGATCCCGAGGCGATCTTCTTTTCAGACGTCTAGGACGATTGGCAGAATGAGAAGTTGTGCAACAAGTGGATTTGGATGAGGAGTATGTTTATTATGAAAGGAAAGGTATCTGGTTCGTGCCAAATCAGTAACATATGATATATTAGTCGTTTTGAATCAGTTTGTGACAAAGTAGGGAGCATCAAGGATTTTTCGAAGGATTTTGGATTGGAGGGATTGGATGCGGGAAGAATTTGTTGGTTTGGTAGATTCCCATAACTCTATACCTACCGTAAGTCCAAATTGGTCTGGTAATCGTCATACAGGTGAGTGTTTTGTAGTGAATCGGGAGATTTGAACGTTTGTCAAGTGTTGGAGCAGTCAAATATACGTGCAGCTTTTTGCATTTTAAATCTAGATTACAAACCTTATAGGAGTGTAACTGTAAGTTTAAAATTAATCCAAGTAAATCTTGTCAAATCAGCCTTACCCTTCGACAAAAATCTGCGTATTCCTGTCTAACAGAATCATTGCTGAATCTGTCACATCACTGGTTCGTCAGCCATTGAAGGCAAAAAGAAGCGCTTACGAAGGAATCATTCTGAAGATAAAAGAACATTCTGCCCATGGTCAGGACTCCCATTGGCGGAGTTTTTAGTAAATCGCGTCTATAAAAGATACCCGTTGCGTTTTGAACCTGATACGATTATAGGAATGTAATATTATCCTCTTGTCCAGACGAAATCCAAGGTATCGTATGTGTTCCACATTATTTAACGATACTCCTTTAAAGGATACAGGAAGACAGGATGAGGTAGGTGTTCGTCGCAGGGTATAGGTTATATTCAGATTTAAAATAATATAATTGAACTAAGATCCAGGCAAAACTATAAAAAATGATTTCATATTTGAACATACATGACAAACATTAGACAAAATTTCGATTTCATATCTAAAGCTGAATTATTAAGTATTTTTGAAAATTAATATAAACTTTAATTATCAACGTTCTTTCTCTCAAATATTCCGATTTCTTTGGGATGGTCGCTAAAATCGATATGCTTTCTAAGATTCTTTGTACAAGTTCAGAGACTTTCATAGGCCTAAGTTCGCACAACATAGCCATCCGAAGAAAAATTCCTAGCTCTACTTTCTTTGTCTTTAAACTTTCTTATAATTCTGAAGTCTCCCTTTCGAAAGTTTTCAAAGCATCTTTAAGCGTTGCTATAGCTTATACTATCATTGCCTAGACTTTATTATTGCTTCTGACTAGTTGAGTCCTGCTGAGCCCGAGTTTAAGCTCGTAAAACGAAACAATGTCGTGACAACTTAGTTGAATAAAATATTTTTAGGCAATTAAATGCTTAGGAGATAAACAAACATTTTTGCTTTGACTAACTTACTTCCTGGTGCTACAGCCCCACAAGTTAGTTGTATCTCCACCTTACTCCAATCTTCCCTAGAACATCTGCTCTACATGTCCTTCTCACCTCAACTGACCCTAACGAAGGATGCCAGATCCTATCCTTCCAACACTTCTTCCATTTCACCATTTTTGTCTGATTCTCCAGTTTTTATTCTCATAGATAAGACCATGCACTCTTTACCCAGGTCTGACTTCCGTATGTCACAAACGATTCCTTCCTTATAGTCATTATTTCCTATAACAAGAACTCTCAAGTACTTAAATAGATTCGTCATCTTAAACATTTGGCCGCCAACTTGATTGTATCTTCCATTTTTTCTGGCAGGACTCAATTTTCTCATAGATTTTTTTAAATTCCTCAAAGGCCCCTAACAGCGCAACTCTTGACTTGGCAAATATTACATTATCTGCTCAGGATATTTTATGTGTTTACATCCTTCCAAATGAACCATTCATAGCATGTAATATAAACAATATAAAATAAACAGTTTATTTTATAGAAGATTAATTTTATAAAAACCAAACTGATGATTTTCAGTTGGATAAAGATGACTATTTAAAATAACAGTTATATAATAATGAAATTCAACCTAAAATGTACAATTTAAACATATTTTTATCAAATAGATTAAAAAATTCTGCTATTGGACTGTAAAACATGATAATAGTCAAAAATAGAAATTTTAATAATTATCTAGTTCAAACAGACAAATTCAGATTACAATTATATAAAAATGATAAACAATTTCTTTTAAAGCTTGTAAAAAAATAAAAAAAAATAAAAAAATAAAATAAAGTAAATAAATAAATTGTCATATTAATAGATGTTTGTTATTATTGCTATTGCTTTTACTACTATAAGTAATTTAGAAGTCCTTCTTCCAATTGCCTCCTTAGGTTAGTATGAACCTGTTTGATTTCTTACTTTTCAAATTTAAAATTTACTATATAATCTCTGTAGCTAAGTGCTGATGTTTTAAATTTTTTTTGTATTTTTTTTTTTTTTTTTTTAAATAGAAATCATGATGATTTTTAAACATTCGAAACTAGTTTTGAATAAAACAATTCCAACACAAGTTGCAAATAATTTATCAATCTTAATTTTAATTGATCCTTCAGTACCTTCATGCGTAGTTAAAGTAACTATTGTCTTGTGTTTCTACGCTCTACCTATCTAAACACAATCTTCCAGTTTTCAGTTTTATATTAGAGTGAACGCGGAAGTATTTTACATCTTTTAATGGAACGAATCCCGTTATCATTATTAATATTTACATCGGTTCCTCCGGAAGTGAAGAAGGAAATAAACGTTATGTATTTATGTGGACGATAGAGGGAAAAGAGAATAATAGCAAAAATTTATGGGGTTAGGCGGAAGACTACAAATTGAATAAAGGATCCCCAAATGACGTTGAGAAGTAATACACGAGCCGGTCTGATTTGAATTTTAAAATTGCCACCGCAGAGGCACGCTACCCTGCCATCTGATTTACGGCGCAGAACTCGATACTTCGGGCTTCTTAGCGGCCGATGTCGCGTTTCCAACCATCGCAACTAATGGACTATCAAGTTGTTCCCCTGTCACGTGTCAGGAATAGCATTATGCGAAACCTTTTGCTATTGTCTCCATTAAATACATAACATGGTGATGTTAGAATACGCAAACATTATGATTTAATAACATCTGCTACTTCAATGACAAATCTATTATAAGTAGAAACATGTTTAAACAATTACCAATGGCACACAGATTACTTTTTATCACTTGGAAAAAATTTAAATGTTTTCATTATTGAAAAGATAAATATTTTTCTCTTTCTCAAGAATCCATCGTAACAAAAAAAAAACTCGAATTCTCCCTGACTGGGAAATAAAACAGATCATGGTAATGTCTATCTAAACTCACCGTCAATAGTATTACAACACCCATAATTCTCGAGATTTTCCTGGTTTTTACCTTAGTCCATACTTAGTTTATATTCATATTAATATTATTTATTAAACGTGAGACATTAAATATTAGACACCCTGTTAATAACAAACAATGGAATTTTAGATTATTTTTTTTCAAATTTCCTTCAGTCCATGTTTATGATTCTTTTCGTTATTTACAAGTATGCCAAGACTAGTGGAAGCAGTCATTCAAGCCGGAGGGGGCAATATGTCTTATTAAATATAAATTAAAAGTTTTAAAGTTAAAATTTTAAATAATGTAGATTATAAGTATAAATTATAGTAAGTTTTCTAACTTTTTTGTTTATTGGAAGATATATTGTTATTTATTTTAATAAAAATTGTTTATGCCTACGAGTAGTTTCGGAATATTATGAAAAAATAAACTTTATTCTGGGACTTACTGTCCCCTAAGAACAAAAATAATGTAAAGTTAAAAGTACAATTGTCTGGCATGTTATTTACAAATTAAATGCATCAGTAATTACTGCATACATTTTTTATAGGGAAACAAATTAAATTAAATAAAAGAAAAAATAAACATATGAAATAATAATTATAACTTAAAATACCATCGTATATATATACATACACACATACACATATATATATATATATATATATATATATATATATATATATATATATATATATATATATATATATACATACACGCACATACATACACACACACATACACATTAAAGATGGTATATGTATCTATTTTAAAATAGAACTATATTATGAATATATACATGAGAAAAGAAAAAATAATAATAATACTAATAAGCTGATTATAATAATAATGCTAACAATAATTAATTTATTATAGACTGCAGAACCTTTCTTTATTATGAAAAAAAAAAATACACTTATATAAAACTTAAATATTTCAAAGTGTTGCGATACATTTGGCGAGGAGTTTATATACGCGAAACAAGAAGAGTTGGAGCACTATATATTTAAGTCCCAACACTTATCAAATATAGGCAAAACGTGACTTTTATTTTCATTCTAATATAGATCCTAAACGCTAGGTCGTTGTAACAAATGTTATATAACAAAATGTATTCCCCATAAGATTTAAAATAAAAATTATAACAGGAAACTGTCTTCAAATTTTTGATCCAAGAAACACCAACTGAACATTTTTGTGTTAAAAAAAAATTCCACAAGAAAAATATAGACTCCCAGCCAAAATAACTATCCATATTTTTAACAAAACTGAATTATGCATTTCTGATTGTGGAAATTGAAGAGAAAAAAAAGATAGGTAAGTAAATATTGTTATATAACCCTAAGAAATAATACAATTTATTCAAGTAATTCTTTAAATAAACTGATTTCAATAAAGTATACTGACAGGCCAAAAATTTAACCCAATAATTTTTTTTTTTCATTTTCTTCGGCTAAAAGCTTCATTTTTTCTTTATTTGTATACATCTCCATATATTTTGAATCATACTATATCAAATGTATTAAGGATTTTAAAAACAAAGACTAAAGCGACAAGAAACTGCTCGTCGTTACAGACTACTTCAATATTTATCAGAGAAACAATCAAAGCTCCCTATTCATTACAAAAGACTTATTTATATGACTGTGATTAGACCTATTTGGAGGTACGGAGTTGAGCTTTGGGGCTCTACTAAACCATCTAATTCTTCTCGTATCCAATTCTTACAATCCAAAATCTTTCGAAAAATCCTAAATGCCCCTTACTTTGTCACCAATAAACTAATCCATAAAGACCTTAATGTTCCATATGTTGCTGATTTAGCCCAAACCAGATACTTATCCTTTCATAGTAAGCTCCATAACTACTCGAATCCATCAGTTTCTCAACTTGCTTCCCACTCAATTCCCGATAATCCTCCGAGGCGTCTGAAAAGAAGATGGCCTAGAGATTTTCTAGTATCTGATTTTCTAGAGAATTTTTATTGAAGTGCTACTTTTATCAGCTCATTTACTTAATGTATACATTTATTCAGTTGTGAATTTCCATAAATTGATATATATATATATATATATATATATATATATATATATATATATATATATATATATATATATATATATATATATATATATATATATAAACAACAATAATTCTGTACCACAGAACCAGAAGAGCCTAAGTCCAAATTTTACAATTTTCAGATTATTGCACCATTTGTATGTAGAATTTTATATTAATTTAAGCCATATCTGCTTGAAAAAGCGCCTTTTATAATTTCTAAGGGTTGTAAGTCCTTACCTATGATTAAGCCCAACAAACGTAAGTCCACTTGGGTTATTCTTCTGAAAAGTTAGCCTAATTTGACTTACGCTCTTCTGGTTTTGAAGCACATTTTTACATTAGATTGGGTATATCCCTCAAAAATTTTTACAAAATCATATAAACCTTGTACACCATTCTTCTCGCATCCAACTTTACAGTCCAAAGATCTTTAAAATTCTCAGTCCTCCTTTTTGTGTCACAAATTAGCTTACTCATAATGATCTGAAGGCTGTAAAATGTAAAATTAGCCCAAATTAGATCATATCTTATCATATCACTTCTTATGCCATGATAAGCACCCAAATCCACTTTTTTTTCAAGTCGCTTTCTATTCCATTCCTGATAATCTTTCGAGGCATGTGAAAAGAAGTTGGCATCGGGATCTTCTATAGCAAAACATTTATTTAAGTGCTACCAATGTATAGTTTCATTACTAGTCATTATTTCATTATGTTCGTATTACAGCAGAGTTACTAAAATTATATTGTATATCGTTAATGTTAATTAATAAATTAGTTTTAATTCAAAAGTTTGATATTTATATTTATACTATATTTTTTCATTTTAAAAAAATTTTTTTGGAATTATTTATAAGTATTGATTATCGTTCTACTGTTTATGCTCGATTATTCACGACAAAAATAATAATTCCATTCTCTCTATCTTGTAATGGAATTAAATTTTATTCAGGCAAGTTAATAATATCATATAAAGCAGTTTGGTGTTTCAGTTTAGTTTAGATCCGGCCCTGTCAGCTCATGGATACGCTGTCTCTTATCTCCCCATTGTCGTCTAGTTCGGATTGTATATCGTTTTGTCTATTATCAACTAAATCATGATGCTTTTATATTAAATATATTGCGCAAGAAATGGTGGTTTCTACTATAACATTTTTTTGAAACATTACTTCCATTGAAGTATTGTGTAAGATCGTTTTTGAAAGGATAATAAAAAATTAATAAAAGTTAAAAAGAAAATATATAAAATTTTGGTATATTTCTATAGTTTGTAAATATAATTTCTGAATGGCAACATGTGATTTAGTAATTATGTATATGGTAATGGTAGAAAATTATATTTGCAGTGTACTAAAAAATATATTTAATTTTTTTTTAATTTTTAATTTTACCTATGATTAATGACCTAAAATAAATGAAATAAATTTTATATACACTGTCGTTTTGTTTCCCGACTTTAAAAAGTATAGTTCTACAGTATCAGATTGCAGCATCTGTTTAAGAGTAATGCTATGTAGATAATACGATTTTTACTTTAATCCACTTTTTGATTTATTTTTTTATTGCCATTAATGAATATTTTGCATGTGTTGAAGAAATAAGTTAATAAATATTATTTATCTAAATGCAAAGTTTATGCAATTTTATACCGAATTTAAGGGTCAGCATGTATTAATGAAAGTTTCGTATGTTTTGTCTAAAATTTCGAAATATAGTCCAATTCAAGATATACTACATCGAAAAATTTATTGATATTACAAGATAGCATTAAATTTTATTGTTTATTTCAAATTTATTATTACGAAAATTTTTGTATATGTTTTACTATTACAAACACCTTCTTGTTTTCCTATTCTGAATTATTTAAATTACTGAAATATATTTTTTTCAGGTAAGACTTCATATATTCTGATGCTGTGGTATGTAATTTATTTTTTTAACTGATAGAAAAACAAAAGTACGTTGTTTTTTGTTGTTTATTTTTACGTCTGGATTATTGTGTTTCAATCAAATAGTTCTCCTTTTTATATCTTCATAGTGCTGCTAGCTTCAACCATCTTATCTATGAATCTAGCCACCTTATCTATGATCACCTTGTCTGGAACTCTTCCTATCCTTCTCAATTTAGCAATAACACACCTTACTACGCTTCATACGCTTCGTATGTAGTTAACACAAGTTATACTTTTTTTTTTTTTTTTTTTTTTTTTTTTTTTTTCATTTATTGATATTTACAACTGTACAATAACATATACATCAAGTAAATGTGTTGATAGTGAATACAATGACATGTAAATAACTTGTGAAGAACTACTCAATAGTAGCACTTCAATAAAAATCTACACTAAAAGGTCTCTAGGCCATCTTATTTTCAGACGCCTCGGAGGATTATCGGGAATGGAATAGGAAGCAAGTTGGGAGACTAGTGGATTTGAGTGGTTATGGAGCTTACTATGAAAGGATAGGTGTCTGGTCTCGGCTAAATCAGCAGCATAAGGAACATTAAGTTCTTTGTGGATAAGTTTATTGGTCATAAAGTAAGCAGCATTGATGATTTTTCGAAGGATTTTGGATAGCAAGAATTGGATACGAGATGAATTGTATGGTTTAGTGGAGCCCCAAAGCAACTCCGTACGTCCAAATAGGTCTATTTACAGTCATGTAAATAAGTCTTTTTTAATTAATTGGGAGCTTTATAAGTTTGTCTAGGAAATGTTGAAGTAGTATGTAACGACGGGCAGTTTCTTGTCGTTTTAGTCTTGTATGTGGATTACAAGTAAGACGTTTGTCCAAGTGGAGTCCTAGGTAGCGGATCTGTTCAACAGGATTAGTGGAATATCATTAAAGGATACTGTAGGACAGGAAGTTGTAGGTTTACGACGAAGGGAAATTTAATTTAAAAAAGAAAGAAATTAATTTAAAGAAATTACAAAGAAAAACTAATTATTCAAAATTAAAAAGGGGTCAGTTTGCTGTATATTCTCTAACCTTAAACAGAAAAAAATTTGAACTAATGAGATACCAATCCTTTTAACATAATTGTCCCTTGTAGGATATGTTGATGTGCCTTATAAATGAGTGTAAATATTGTTGTATTTTATTTTATTATTGTCCTTATATTGTTTTTTAACTTCTTCTCATATTATTAAGACTATAATTAAATGAAGAAGTAAAAAAAAATCAGCAGAAAACCAGCTATCAGATTATTTTCCTATTTAATTTTTGTTCTGTTAAGTTATGAATATAAAGGGAGAACCTCGAACTAAATCCGCTGAGTGCCTGAGGCAAACTGATTCGCATGCATACCTGTATCGAATCTTGCTAAACTGTATCTTTCTTAACATTTTCTGTTTCGATCTGAGATAAGGAAAATGTTGATTCTATTATCTTTAATGCATATCTTAATTATTTAAAAAATGGCAATTATTTACTAAATGTATACATTTGTAAATACTGTAGATGGATTTTTATTTATGTTTTTACCTATTTTTTTATTTCATTCCCAACTTCAGTATTTTCTCCTATAGCATCAGTAACTTGGAGGGCTTTAATATATATAACTACCCTCTACAGCACTTTAATAAAAATTCTATATGAGAAAGTCCCTTTTCTTTTCTGACGCCTTGTATGGATGTCGTTACTAGAATGGTAAGCAAGTTAAGAGACTAGTGGATTTGAATAGTTATTAAGTTAATGAAAGGATAGGTATCTGGTTTGGGCAAAATAAGAAACTTACGGAACATTAAGGTCTTTATGGATAAGTTTATTTGTGACTGAGTATGGAGCATTTATCTTGAAAAATGAAATTATAAATTTATAAATCGATTATTCTACCTGTATTGATGGATGGCAGTGAGAAATTAGAACGAAACATTCTAAGGGTAATAGTGGGCCCAAAGTACACGGAATCAAAAATATGGAGAAGAAATAATAATAAAAAAATAATCTCCGAAATCAAGCAGTCTGTCGTGCTGGAAATAAAAGCTAGGAGATCTCTTCCAAACAATGACTTCTACTGTTGTAGGAAATTAAACTATTATAGGTGTACAAAATAAAAAACGAACAACGCGTAATTAATTGGAAAGTTATTGTTCAGGCTGAGGCTGCTGGAGGGAGCTAAATATCTCCAAGGTTTATAAAAGCCAACCTGAAAAAAAAATGGAAAAAAAAGAGCATTATGGTAAGCATTGAATACGAGATGAATTAAATGGTTTATATTTAGTGGATAGCATACTGTTAGCAATCTAAAGGAACGTGGAAAGTATCATAGTGGGAAAGATCCTCAACTTCTGGCATCCAGTCCTGAATTCTATTCCGGCTGTTTACAGAAAATTTAGCTATACTTAGTGTATATGAAGTGAAAGCTGAACACATCATCTCTTTGCAAAACCTTTTTTTTTTTTTTTTTTTTTTTTTTTTTTTTTTCTATGTATTATTTGTTAATTACTGTACAAAAATAACAATACACACTTTTTTTTTCTTTTTTTTTGTACATTAAAATTCAATATTTTTTTTTAATTATAGTGATTAATGTTTTCAAAAATAGAAGGAATAGCTTAATTGTCAGGGATGAAGTAACTTTGCATAGAAGCGCTCAATGCGGTTGCATTTAAACATATTCCAGACTGGGCTGAAACTTCCATCGATTGAAAACACGCGCAGAGTTACGCATAAAGCCGCGGTTTTCACTGACTGTCAGCTCTCGGGAAATCTATTTCCCCATAGAGAAAAGTGACTCGCCGAGAGTAGGATGAAAACCGCAGACTTGTCAAACTGCTATTTACAGAAGGGCGAGTATGGACAGAGTCCGGTTCAAACACACAGCAAATGATACGTATGCAGTCTCTTATAAGCAAACATTTTAAATGAATTGCATTAATTTTTAATTTTTTTTTGTGCGTAAATATGCATTGAAATTGTGTGTGAAGTGTCCCTTCAAAAAAGAAGAACAATATTTATGTTTTATTTGTTTAAACATGATTTTCGCAATTGATTAAACAAGGTACTCAATTTTTTTTGATATTGCACAATAAATGTAACAATATATAAAGTAATTTGTAAAAAAAAAAAAATAAATAAATAAAATGACAAGAGGGAGGTCCGACTGCAGAAACAAAATATAGTAACATCAATAAAACATTATTTTATTTTTATTTTTATTTGAAAAACATATACTACACTGTTTGGAATATTTGAATTACATGTAAATAGATAATAATCAACTGTTTTGTATTTTTAACAAATTTATTTCTGGGGACTAGCTAATTGAAAGTGTCATTCGATCTCGATGTCGATCCACGGCTAAAATAATATAATATATATGTTCTTCCTCCAGCCGGATTCGAACTCAGGCTCTAAGCTAGGAGCACAGTGGCTTACACACTGAAATATACCTTTCCATATAATACTAATATAATTGATATAGTCAATAACTACACACTTTGAACCATTGAATGTTTTTCCCGGTTTCTATAAAAACATACGCTAAATAGTAAATTAAAATCCAAGATAATGAAACATTATTTATCGATACTGTATACAATATATACATTTACGGTAATATGTAATTTGGTAAATTTATGGAAAATAATTATAATAACTTGTTAAAAACTCTCCATCAGTGGCACATTTAGTGGTAATCGAGTTGGGCTAATTCTACTACTTATAGGATTTTTATATTATGGGTAATCTCATTTGTGGTATAATGAGAAGCTTTAAGAAATTTTCAAAACATTTTACATTGTAAGGATTAGATAACAGAAGAATTAGAAGGTTCAGTGGAGCCCCAAAGCATAACTCCGTAAGTCCGAATACGAGTAAGTTTGAATACCATTATATAAATGAGTCTTTTGTAATTAATTGGAAGCTTTGAATGCTTATCTAGTAAACTTTAATGGGGTTTATAACGACTAGCAGGTCCTTGTTGTTTTATTCTTGTATGTGGATCTTATGTATGTCTTTTGTCCAGGTGGAGTCCTAGGTATCGGATATGTTCGAAACGGAATTGTAAAAAAGCGGTATACAATTAATGTTGTAGCAGCAGATTCGCTTTTCAAATTTTATAATTTCAATCTTTATAAGATCCTCCTTATTTCTGGTATGAACATAAAGAGACCGATCCTTAACTTGCAACCCCTAGCTTAAGATATATTCAATAAACTCTACCTGTATAGTGGCACATCTATCTGACTTGAGTTTCGTTGGAAGTTTTTATTATTCGAATTTGAATTTGGTGTTCAAGTTCTTATATAGAATTGTTGGTCTGTCGCGATTAGAATGAGTAGAACTCTGCGAAGAACAACGCAGGTAAATTTGAGCTAAACAAAATCATCATGTACAGTAGCAAGACGGCATGTATATTTGTATTATTATTTTTTAGTATATCATATATGAAATGAAATGAAAATAAATTTTATTTTGAGGCCATTACCATTTAAGAATGATTTTAATTAAAAATATAATGGCTACCTAGCTGCCGTACATATAATTAAGGACAAAATACAATCAAGAAAAAATATTAAAATTAAATTACGCTATAAAAGTAATATTACATGTTATAAATATTACACGAAAAAAAAATTATATCTTAAGGTTAAGAATTTAAAATAAGGTGGGAAAACAGAAAATAAGGGAGCAAAAAAAAATAAAGTCAATGAATTAATACATTTGACAGAGCTAAAAAAAATATCCTATCCGGAGAAATAAATGTATCTTATTTGATAAAATAATATAAATTATGACAAAAACAGTAATACAAAATTAGTGTAATAATGCAAAAATAAAAACAAAATCAATATTATATTGTGAATATTCATATTTAATTTTTTATAAATGAATACATGCAAATTATTTTGTCAATTTCAAAATTAACATACCAGACATAAAATACAATTAACTGCTCCTCGTTCCCGGATTGTACAACATTTATTTGAAAAGCGTTAAAAGCTCCCAATAAATTGCAATAGACTTATTTATGGTACATGACTATTATTAGACCAATTTGGTCATATGGAAATGAGCTTTGGAGCTCCACTATACGTTCCGATTCTTATCGTGTCCTATCTTTAGTGTCCAAAGTCATTCGTGAAATCTTCAATGCTCATTATTATGTCAAAAAAAGACTTATCCTTAAAGATCTTAATGTTCCATATGTTGCTGGTTTGACGCAAATCAGATACCTATTTCTAAGTTGTAAACTCCGTACCCATTTGAATCCACTAGTTTCTCAACTTGCTTCACAATCGATTCCCAATGTTCCTACGAGGCGTCTGAAAAGAAAATGGCTGAGGTACCTTGAACTAATGTTGAACTTTTATTAAAGTGCTACTAGTGAGCAGTTTTTTGTTATTTGCATGTCATTGTAATCATTTTGCTGACATTTACTTGTTTTAAAAATTCAAAATAAAAAAACCATGCAAGACATTTGAATATTATGAGGGAAATATAAGAGCAAGGAAAATAGAATGAAATAAATGAGAAAGAAAAAAAAAGTATGAGATAAATTTATTTCTTGGAATTGTACCCAAATAATGAATACTATGAATTGTTGTTATACAGAGTGTTGCTATCTTTAATAAGACAGATTGGTATGCTGTGTATGTAGCAACCAAATAAAGTTGGACAGCAACACGTTTTTTGTGTCAATAAAGCATATATCTGTATACAGCTGTAAATATCAAAAAATAGTTTTAAAAAAATAAAATAAAAAATAAAAAAATAAATAATAATAAAAAAAAATAAAATAAAAAACAACAATCGCTCTTGGTAATTTTAACTTATCCCCTGGTTTCGAATTATGGAGAGTCGACTGTATAATTACTATTTTTTTTTAAATAATTAAACAAAACAATTATGGTTTTCCTAATTACTTAACATTTAAAGGCCAGTCAGTGCAATGGTATCATTTGGGAACGGGTTACGACTAAGAAACTACTCACGTAACGACCCACTTCTGACAAAAGCCGGGAGCAGTTTGTGGAACTGTGCTCGAGTGGCTATAAAACTGGAAGGATGTGCTGAGGAGTGTTGCATGGGAGGTTGTAAAAGAGTAGACTTTTTGATGGGGCCTTTGAAATCTGACTCGCTCTGTCATTGAAGACTATTGAGATATAGATACCCTGTATTCATACGTTCATGGTTTTCCAAACACATTTTTTTTATGATATAGCAATCAGTTCTTACAAGTAAATAAAATTATTTAGAACAATATTAGTAATAAAGAATCAGTTCTTTTATTTATACATTTGTATTATTATTTCTCAAACATTTTATTTGATTTTTCTTTTTTTTTATATATATTGTTAATATTTTCCTAGATATCAGTTCTAAAAATAAGGCCTATTTATGAACAATTCTAGTACACAATTGTACACTAGTTGAGTACTAGAATTGTTAGAATTTAGTTAGTCGATACCATATTCACCAGATTGGCATGATTATGAGAACAATATAGTCTCGAAACGACGCCAAAATAGTTGTTTTTATTTATTGACTGAATCTCAAGAACCTGACTAAGCATAAAATAAAAAAATATATATAAAAAAAAAACGTATATATAAAAAATATTTACATACAGGTTTCCTCCATACCTTGATGCTGGATACAGAGTTGCCCGAACCCGCAACCGCGGAGTAATTGACAGGTGATGCTGGGAATTGCACTCAATTCCATATTTCGTTTGAATATTTTATAAGAAATGAAAGTGAAAATATATCACGATTGACTTCTTAAAAGGTTTTTTACATGCATGATGTTTTTTTAAAAATACCGAATACTGATTTTTATTGAAAAAATAATAAATAAATATTATCACAGTTAAGAAAGTTTGTAAAAATTTGAAATGTTTTCATTCAAAGATGAACCTGAAATATAAGTGGCCAGCATAGTGAAATAGGACTTTTCATAAAAAAGCTAAGGATTGGGTTATTGTTGAAAAATGGTAAAAATACTAAGAACGAAAATTAATTATTTATTAATAATTGACCTTGTTTTATTATTATTTACTAGAACCCCCCCTCTCCCTGTTGTGGATTCGCCCGCTCTCATAAGTAAAATAACTTTGATAATTTTAACTAATAATTGAAGTTTAATTTGTTTATAGATAGAAATCTTGCATTGTAGCATACAATTCAGCATTATTTCCTCAATGAAACTTTCACGGATAGCAGTTTTTTTTAACCTGATTTAGTGGTTAAAGATAACGTAAAAGTATAATTAGACATTTAATTTTAAATTTTAATCTATGAGTTAGTAATCCAGATTGACAGAGACTATTAAGAAACTCTTGCAAATAATGGACTGCATTATCAGTCCTTACAAAAGAGCCATAAATCATATTTGTACACACAATATAAAAAACAGAACAAAGGATTGATTTGATAATAATTTTTATTCTGCAGAAATAATTTTATTGATTTCACCTTGTTTCTTCCACCTTTAGGAATTTACTTGGAAATCTTACATGAATATACCTGAAAAATATAAAAGGAAATAAACATTTTGTTATAGGCATTAAAGTTTAGAGAATGTTTAGTTAAGCCCTGATAAATTTCACGTAACTCAAAGGAAAAAATGTTGAGATCATCCAATCAAAAGATCTTTCTTTTTTTAAGTATCCACTTTTGTGTTAGGAACTTAATATGTTCAGAAAATACTAACAGATATAAATAGTTTTTACAAGGCACTAATTATTTAAGAAATTTTATTTTTGCCTTACTTAACTTCATGTAACTCGAAAATAGATAGATGGATCTCTCATCCTTTACGAAGCCACTTATGTAATCAAAAGCTGAATAGGCAAAATATTAACAGATTTTACTAGGCACCAACTTTAAAAAGTTTTATTGCCATAGCCCTAATGGAACTTCACTCTCGGAAAAAATATATATAAAGAGAGACTTTTTTTTTTTTTTTTTTTTTTAATTGTAAAAGCCAATATTTCTGCAAGGGGTTAGAGTGGAGGAAATGGGGACGGTTTAATGTTTTAGCGTCATTCCTTGTTCTATTCAGAGTTTACAATGTAGTTCATTAGCGCTCAACGACTCTATGAATGAGCTTTCAAATCAATGACGAGCTCCCACCCCGACTATTGTGCAAGCTGTCTCTATCTATTGGGGCTAGGCATCGCTGCATTCATTGCTGCTTGTACAGGATTTTCTTGGTCCTTTCCTAATTTGATTCGTTAGCTAGCATCAGCTTTTCTTGTTTATTGTATCGGGAAATAGGTTTTACCGAAGCTGAACTGTTTGGGTATGCATACTCAAGTTTACTACTAAAAATAAACTATACCTCGGTATTAAGAACAAATATATAATTATTAAACACTCCAAATAGATAACTAAAAGCGCACTTTATCAGATTAAATCACTCACTCCTTGCAATAATTAAATAGTTTTTAATTTTTTACATTTCATTCAGCTCGACAAATTAAATATTTAATTATGCGCTGACAAACAAAAATGTCCACCCGATGGATTTTTTTTTTCATTTTCTCAGCTAAAAGTTCATTTCTTTTTAGGGGCTTAGGTTCCCAAATACTTTAACCAGGTCAATCTAAGCGTATTAGGAAAAACTACTTTTAAAACATTTCTTACAATCCAAAAGATGCTCAAAAGTAAATCCGAATGCTTAATCCCGACACTACCAATCTCAAAAATACACCTCACCACCAAAACTAAATCCACAAGATCAACCCTAATATTCTGATATCTGAAATATCGGTCGAAAAATGCATGTATTATATTTAATAAATTAAAAACATGATATTCCACTAATCCCTGTAGAACAGACCCGCTCCCTAGGACTCCACGTGGACTAACGTCTAACTTGGAATCCACATACAAGACTAAAACGACAAGAAACTGCCCGTCGTTACAGACTACTAAAAGACTCATATACATGACTGTGATAAGACCTATTTGGACGTACGGAGTTGAGCCTTGGGGCTCCACTAAACTATCAAATTAATCTCATATCCAATCCTTACAATCCAAAATTCTTCGAAAAGTTCTCAATGCTCCTTACTTTGTCACCAAGAAACTTATCCATAAACTTAATGTTCCATATGTTTCTGATTTAGTCCAAACCAGATACCTATCCTTATATAGTAAGCTCCATAATCACTCAAACCCATTAGTTTCTCAACTTGCTTCCCACTCCATTCCTAATAATCCTCTGAGGTGTCTGAAACGAAGATGGCCTAGAGACCTTCTGATCTAGAATTTTTATTGAAGTTAAGTAGTTCTTCAGTTATCGTTATCAATACATTTACTTTATGTATATATTTTTTACAGTTGTAAATTTCATTAAATGGATACAAACGAAAAAGAAGAATATAATGATATGAGAAAAACTTTTAAAAGAAATAACCAGAGCCATAGTAACAATTTTTAATACTTAATTAATCTGTACTATTGTTAAGAGAGTTTGGTTGTATGTGTGTGTATCGTTCTAGCAAATCATCAATTAAGAGAAATATAACAATGTTTGAGAAACGTGATATGTGTAAAGAAATTATATAAAAAAAGATCTGGTACCTGATAATAAAAATAAGTATAAATATTATGAATAATTAAGTTTGAGCTTAATATTAAAAAAAAAAAAAAATCCTTTTCAATGTTATATTCAGTTATGGGGATCCACCAAACCATCGAATTCTTCTCGCATCCAATTACTCCAATCCAAAATCCTTCGAAAAATCCTAGATGCTCCTTACTTCGTCACAAATGAACTTATCCACAATGACCTTAATATCCCATATGTTGCTGATTTGGCACGAACCAGATATTTTCTCCTTCCATAATAAACTCACTGCTCATCCGAATCCACTTGTTGCACAGCTTGCTTCCCACTGATTTCCTGGCAATCCTCCGAGGCGTCTGAAAAGAAGATGGCCTCGTGATCTTCTTTTGTAAATATTCATTAGAGTACTACCAATGGGTAGTTCCTCTACAAGTTTTATTCATGTCATTATATCTCATTTATACCGCATATTTACTAGATGTGTTTTGTAATACAATTGTAAATTTCTATTAATAGAAGAATAAAAAAAAAAAAATGTTATATTCTTCTGAGAAAACATTAATTATATCTTTACTTTAGTAACTACTTATTTATTACCTTTTGTATTTTTTTTTTTTTTTTACTGTTTCATTGTTAAAACTCAATTTAATACGACTTTGTTAAGCATTCTCGTAATATCGAAGCCGTGGTTTCTGGTTGCCTGTGGTGCATGTAAATTGGAAAGTTCATTGTTAATGTGATCGGGATGGATTAGGTGTTGTCAACAAAGAAAAATCAAAATAATTTAAAAAGTCACATAGACAAAGCATGATAACCACAAATCACAGGTGGCAATTTTTTTATCATATTTTTTAAGGAATGACAAAAATTCATCCTATTCTAAAAATAATGTTTTAAGTAAGCAATATTTATATTTTTATGATGAATTTACACGGGAGATAACTTTGGTGATAACAATAGTCCCTTATAGTGTTATACTTGAATATTATTTCAGTATCCAGATTAATTATTAAAATATACTACGCTCAAGGGAAAAAAAAATTAAAAACGATCCATTAATAGGATGTATACTAAATAAAGTATATACGGAATCTCAATATATTTCAATGAACAAATTATACACAAAAATTAATAAGAAGAAAATATTATGAATCAATATTAAATTTAGAATGGTATAAAATGCTAAGAAATTAGAAAAGCTGTCTAATTTCAATACATCTTTATTTATATTTACAAAAGGTCTCGGGATAACCGTTTTAATAATACGCGTTAAGGAAAGCGCTACGTATAATTTAAATGCTTAAGATATTGTACACTAATAGCTTTGCCAACAGCAAAAAAAAAAGAAAACAAAAATTACAATAATTTTCAAATTGCTCTGAAAAACTCAAAAATTCCAGTCCGATAAAATGTTATTAGTATTGTTGAAAACACAGAGATTTGCAATGGAAATATCTAAATAAAAGGGAATAAGAGAAATTAGGTATTCTTATTTAAAAGAATAAAACTGATAGTATCCTGAAAAAAAACAAAAAAAAAACACCTATTCGAAATTCGTAATCTATTGAAATGTAAATTAAGAAAATCCAAGAGAGAGATGGCTCTTAATGGCATATTTCACATCTTTTCATTTAAAAAAATAAAATAAAATAATATATCATTGAAAATTTTTTAGCTAATTTTGAAAATATTTATTCATAAAAAGTAAAAAAAAATGTTTAATTTTGAATGAAAGAAGCAAATAAATTTTATTTTAGCTAGTTTTAGCTGGATAGACACCATGACGTCGTTGTGGTGTCTATACAAAACATATATTAAACCATGAGAAAAATGAATTGGACAGTTTTTTTTTTTTTTTTTTTTTTCAATTTTAATTCTGCTAGAAATTGGGAATATTCAATCGCCATGGTTTTGTTGTTTTTTTTTTTTTTTTATATCAGACTTTATTTATATTTTTTTTGTTTTGTTTTAATGTTACCAACAATATTTATTTATTTATATTTCTTTAGTATAGAGAGTATTTAACTTACTCAGATCATAATGACACAAAAAAAAAAAAAAAAAAAAAAAAAAAAATACAAAACACGAATATAACAGACGCCAGGTCAAGTAGGAGATTAGTAGGGAGGTATAAATGTGACTTCGTTAAGTCTAAGCGTGGCCGTCAAGTTTAAGTGGTATCACGGCTGATGACATTGCGGCAACTGAATTAATAACTTCAAGCTGATAATTAAATTAATTATCGCCTTAGCAGCTATTCAAAGGCTGGTTATAATCACTAATAAACGCCTTTCTATTCTTATACAATGGTAGTATTGTTTATGTTATTAATATGTATCTTATATTTTTTTAAAAATAATAATTAGAATTAATATAAGAAGTACATGGTATAATTGCATAAATATATAAGTATATAGAACTATATATGAATTTATAAATTCATTTTTGTAAAAGAGTTACTGGAAAGAAACGAACATAAAGCATTTGAACAAATTTAAGAATGATCCCCCAGAGGGAATTACTCCAAAACTGCTGTGACACATGTCTCCCTCCCTCAGTTTATCTGGCAAGATATCTCATATAACCGAGTCCGTGACGTTCCTCTTATTCTGAATTATGCTAAATTATTAAATTTAATGTATACAATTATAACATTTTAATGAATACAATAATAATACATAAATAAATGTCTTTTTCGTATATTTTGGATTAATTTAATCAGATAATATTTAATCATAAATACTTTAAGAAACTCATCGGCACATTGTTCAAACATCTCAGAATTTTATATACCATGTGTTGCTAATTTGGCTCAAATTACAGTTGAGCGTAGATTGTTCGAACTAATGTTGTCAAGGGTGGTTCGGATAACCAAAATTTTGGATAATTAAAATTCATTAAAAAAAAAATAGTGTGTAAACAGCATCTTCCGACCGTTCACTTTTCGTTTTTTTCACAAATTTTTACGACCCAAACTGCTTGTCTCACTGTAAAGATTATGGCGTATTTTTTTCAATTTTTTTTTAGTGACGTAATGATTTCCATTTTGTCTTTAAATGAAAAGAGCTCTCGTTTCCTTTTTGTTAGCATGGATGATGACTTGTAGTTTTTAGAGCAAAAAGTGATCACAACGAACGATTTAAGACTTAAGGTGAGATCTATTACCAACAAAATGATTAGGAAGATATTAGGAGAAACAAATAAAACGGTTTAATTAAGTATACAGTTCTCAGTAAAAAAAAATTTAGGTATGTATAGAAGTTTTTTGCAGTTTCTGTGAAATTAATTAAGATTTCTTACAGACATTAATAAAAGAAAAAATTTGTTTTTTTCATTTAATTTTATTTTTAATTCAGAATAATTCTTACAATACATATAAGTAATTAGATGATCAATTTATATAAATTACATCTAAAGAAAGTTGATATTAAAGCAACGTAAAATCGCAGGAACTCGATATAATTTTAAAATAAGGACTAAACTAAAGTTATAATTTCTTGAAGGGGCAAGTATACTACACCCGCATGACCGAAGAGTCAGCGGTTGGCAATGAAGGGGCCACGAGGGTCACACCGGAAAGTTCGTCAAAATATTTTCTACTGTTTCATAACATTTATTATTTATAATTTATAATTTATTATTATTATATAGTCTATATCATTGTTTGCACTTAATATCAGTTTATAGTAATCGTAAAATTTCATTAGTTTTGAAAAAAATCACTAACAAATCCTTTAAGAGAGCATTATCAAATATTAAATATTTTGGTACATTCTTTAAAATAATATATTTAAATTTAAGTTTTTATGTAAATATTGTGTTCTCCATGCCTATTAAGAGTTATCATTATTTTAATTTAATATCTAGTCATTAAGAATAATAATAAAAAAAATTATTATTTACTTTTTTCATGGTTTTGTAGCTCACCGTGTGTACTTTGTTTTGTAGTGTAGTTTTAATACATATATTTAATTTTCATCTTTAATTTCTAGCAGAAGAAACAAACTGGAAAGGATATCTTAAATATATGTTTTGAAATAACTCTTGTTCGGTAGGATTTGATGATTATGTCCCTAGTCATTCTTTGAGTATTGTTTGCGGCTATCCAAAGAATTTAGGAAAGTTTAAAATATTGTTAGAAGAAACTAGGCTCTTGCTGCAAGAAGATCTTAATCGAACAAGTTTCTGCCCTTTGTAGAACAAGCTGGAGTTGAATGTAGATAAGACCAAAGCGCTTGTCATAGGCTCACTCATCAAAACCACACCTTCGAAATTCCCCTTTTGTAAATAATAATCTAATCAAATTTACCCATCTGTCTAAAATATAAAGATTATTTTTAATGAAATACTTTCCTAGAAAAAATACACGTTTTTTTATCGTAGAACCCTTACTCTAAAGCTGTTTAATTACCTTCGCTGGCATCTATTTTTCGAAATCTACTCGTTACTTATTGCCTCCTTCAGCTTCCCCATGTACAGTT
This sequence comes from Euschistus heros, assembly GCA_003667255.2. NCBI lineage: Eukaryota > Metazoa > Arthropoda > Insecta > Hemiptera > Pentatomidae > Euschistus > Euschistus heros. The sequence continues at coordinate 3,052,335 of RCWM02000001.1, forward strand.
AGGTAGGATGTATCGAAGTATTTTCTGCCATATTTTAAAAAGCTATTAGGAGTAGGGTAACTGAGTTGGTAATACACTAATTCACAAGCTGCTAGGCCCAAGTTTGAGTTTGTTTATCAATACCCCAAATATCCCCTGGATCCCTCCCAAACTCTATGAAATGGTTACCTTTAATTGGACAAAATTTGGGTAGTTTTCAGAAAGTCGGGGATTTCAGCCAAATCACTCCCTTCTACTTCGATCTAGAAAGACAACATCCTTACTAAAGTGCGGATCCAATTTACAAAAGACTCATTTACGTGGCAGTTATTAAACATATTTGGACATAGGGGCTCCACTAAACCACCCAATTCTTCCCGTATCCAATTTCTACAATTCATAATCCTTCGAAAAATCCCTAATGCTCCTTACTTTGTCACAAATAAACTTATCCATAAAAACCTTAAATTCTAGATGTTGTTGATTTTGCCCAAACCAGATACCAATCCTTAAAGTCAGTAAAGTCCACTCATACTCGAATCCATTAGTCTCCCAACTTGCTTCATATTCTATTCCTGATAACCCAACGAGGCGTCTGAAAAGAAGATGGCCCAAAGACCTTCTAGTTTAGTTTTTATTGAAGTACTACCAGTAAGTAGTTCTTCACAAGTGATTTATATTACATTATAATAATTTTTATCAAATTTACTTGATGTATATTGTATACAGTTGTAAATATCAAAAGATGGTAAAAAAAAAAAAAAAAAAAAAAAATTATGGAGTGCTTTGCAGGTTTTCTTCAGAGATAAAATCAACAAAAAACTAAATGTGACCAAATAATTATAAAATTAAAAAATAAACTAAATTACGAATGGATATCAAAAGATTTATTAAAATTATAAAGTACGACTTAGATATCATAATAGATCTGAAAATACAATAATAGCGTAATAATTCCTTATGTAATGAACAGTTACATTAAAAATGATATGATACAAAGATTAGGTTTAGGACAAAGGCAATGCTGACTGCATACCAGAACATCTTCTTTTTTTACTTTTATTTTATATTTAATGGAATCATGTTGGATTTTGAGATGGTGTAGTGCTTCAACATCTTAGTTACAACTACAATATATTTATAAGGATATTGAGCAATGATATCTCCCAAACTTGTTTTATTAATCTAAAATATTAATAATCGTATGGGCGACGTTTCATGGCTTGGCCATATTTTCAAGCCCTAAGAACAAAGATAATGATATAATAAAATAAAAACCGTATTATGACAATATCAACAATATTTTCCCATTTATATATAATATATACAAATAAATCTTATATTCAGCATTACATTAAATACAACTCATGGTTAATAAATGTTTTCAACAAAATGTTTCGTCAATTCTTATAAAATTATTTCTGCAAAACAATATATAAGGTCACTTATTATACATACTATTATCATAGTTGCAAAATTTATCATTATTTTTTATTATTGTATGTGTATGTATATATATATATATATATATATTTCATCGTTATATTAAATTAAATTGAATATTTATCTTAAATTGTATGCCAGGAGACCATCATGATCCGAAATGCATATTATAGGCATATGTAGTTATGGTAGGGAGATTGTTTTCGGACCACAGCATCTATGGTCTTCAGTGTCCTGGTAGTTTTTATGGTTTATTGCACTATTTTAAAGAAACTATATTTTTTGACTAATGTAATAATTTAACCGAGATTAGATTATTCTCCATACATTGCAGAGAGCTCTCTTTCCTACGATCCTGCTAGCCATAGGTTTCATATAAAGGGCATTCCTTCAGAATATGTATGATTGTTAACTGGCTTTTACAACATATCAAATTTCGGAGAGGCTTCTCCAATTATAAAATAGTAGCATAGCCAATCACTAGACGAGTATAGCCAATCCTTAGTCTTGCTATAACCACTTCTTCTCTTCTGTGTTTTTGCTTTAGGATGTATGCTATTGTTTGAAGTTTTTTTTATTTACTTTTTTATTTTATTTCATTTTTTTAATTTTTTAGCGCCGACATTGGAGCACTCAAATCAGTCCATAAGCTTCTGAGTCTTCTGAGTAACTTGATATTTGACTTTCAGGTTCCTCTTGTTCTTCTTCATTCTTTCTGACCTGAGTGCCCTTTGTTCGTCAGTTATAGTGTATTGTCTCCGTTCAAATGTTTTGAGTTTAAGTCTTATGACTCTGTTCTTCAGTATCTTCCTCACTTCTCTGTTTTTAATTAGTTTTATTGTTATTTTTAACTCTTCTAAATCATCAAGGACTTCTAAGAACCAATTATTTTTAGTTTTATTCTTCCAAAAGTAGTCAAATAGTCACTATAATGCATCCTCTTTATAAATGAACTATAATATCTCAATAAAGGAGTGTATCTATTGCAGTTTGTCAAAAAAAAAAATTTTAAATCTGAGTTGTTTGGATGTTGCAAACTTCCGAAGATGTTAAGTTACTGTACTCAAGAATGTTGATCCTTTTTCATTCTATTCTTCTCGTAGATCTTATCACGGTGTACGTATGCCACGAAATCGACCAAGAAGAGATAGAAGAAAGAGTAATAGAGTAATGATTAAGTATCTCTTTTACGCGCAGGCGCAGATATTAGCGAGTAGATTTATCCCCCAGGAACTCCTAATAATAGTAGAGACCCCTTGCCCTACCTTAGCGATCCCGTAATGAATTTTATACCGTCTCGTATAGAGGCAGGACAAAGGCTACTTAGACCTTAGTGCCGTCGATTTATACTTTAACGTTATTACTGAATCTATGCCTGTATAATAGCTACAGTATGATATTAGGATATCAAAGTTTATAGGGGTCGTGTAGGTCTTCTGAGAGTCATGCAATAACCCTTGCAAGAGTTAGTCCAGTAAAATAAGGCTCAAAAAGGCCGTTTTCAGGAAAAAAAAAACTGCAGAACTTTTATTATTAACGGATGTTTATGTTTTTTACAGTGCTAAATCCGAATCTGAAGTTTGCTACCACAGCAGCAGTCAGTTTCGTACCCAAAAACCTATTTCTCCGCAAGAACACGTTTGTCGTACTGCTTTGAATATAACTCCGAAACTATTAGTCCAGAGCAAAATTTAATTTTTTGATCTAAAAGCTGGTTAAATGTACTATTAAACTCATTCTCTCTCTCTCTCTCTCTCTCTCTCTATATATATATATATATGAATATATATATATATATATATATATATATAGATATATATGAAGTTATAATCAAAACCTTTAAAATGAACATGTCAGTACGCTAAAAATCTTGTACTGCTGTGAAATCCAAGTTTTTTTGGCACAATATTTTGTAACTAAACACTATTTGTCAGATCACAAATTTCGTTTTTCCTCCTCAAAGCTAGTTAAATTTACTATTAGATTATATATATGTAATTTATATTGAATCCCGTGAAACAGCCACGAATGTTTTGGCAAAATATGTTCAGGGAGCTGTAGTCTTCAGAGAACTTTCCATCAAAAAACGTGCAACTTTTCGCTTGAATATATATTAATCTCAACGTTGACATCTATATAGTTATCATCGTAGCTGTGCACAAAGGGAAGGTCATTGTAGCCATATCGTTGCGTAGGTCGAATTTTCTTTTTTTGAAGCCCTTTCGTCTTCCCACTCCTGCCCACTTGCTGGTCTCCTACCCTAGGAAAACTAGAGGAAGTCTTTTTGAAAGCACAGTTATCATGTGACTTGGTCAACTGATGATGGTTTGTGTTCCGGTGACCTTGCTGCTTTGCGTCCATAAGTAGTGGTTCTCTTCGAAATGTTGGACACAGGAGATATGTGGAACGGATAATTCTGCACTTAAAGTTGATGTGGAAATGGGGGCCTATATTTACACCAAAAAGGGTGCCCATATTTACACCAACCCCACCTAAGAAAGATGGCCACTATAACGTGTAAAAGCGTGCGTGACTAAAGGTGTGCTTCAAAAAGTAGCTTAAGTCTTCCAGATATAACTGAATTTTTTTTAAACTAAACATACGAACCTTAAAAAAAAAAAAAAAAAAAAAAAACGATTTTACATACTTCTCACAAGTTTGCAGTCCCGAATAAACACCAATTTGCACTATAGCTAACGCTGCATCCACACTACTTGAAATAATGGTTCCAACTATTATATCTAGTTATTATAACTGGTTATCTTATATTAGCAAATGGTTCCATCGACAGTCTCGCCGCCAGTTTTCAGTACCCCCAGAGGGGTTCCCATATTTACACCTGTGCCCGTTTTCACACATTTTCCTCTATAAACAATATATATTAATAATAATATTCAACAAAACAAAAACAAATAATATTAACGGAATAAATTACCTAAATCAAGAAATAACTCTGTTATCTTCAATATCCATTATAATTAAAGTATAAATACGCGCTTATGGTCCTTGTAGAACCCTGGCCTCCTTTATATATATATATATATATATATATATATATATATATATATATATATATATATATATATATATATATATATATATATATATATATATTTAAATGCAGGAAAAACTCAAGCTATTATAATCGGTTTAAACCCCCTTCTCAGACCCATTATCAATTTTCCTACCCTAAATCTGAATAATCAACCTATCACCTTCTGTTCCTCCACTAAAAACTTTGGAATCATTATTGAATAAAACCTTTCCTGGAAATCGAAAATCCCCCAAATATCCCGAAAATCAATAGGAATCCTCAAATTATTTCATCTATTCCGCCATTTCCTTCCTCAATCCATACGAAAACGCCTAGTTTCCTCATTTTGATTTTGATTTTCTTCAGTTTGATTGTGGGTGTGTGGTGTATGGGGTCCTCTCGATGGGTCTCCGGGATAGATTACTACGAATCATAAACTCTTTTATCAGATTTGTTTTCGGAACCCGAAGATGTTCCTGTTTCGCACTTCTACACTGCCTTGGAGTGGCTCTATCCATCCTCCCGTAGACAATATTTCCTGGGCACTTTCCTGAACCATGTCATTAATAACCATTTCCCACACTACATTTATAACCTATTGAAATTCAAGCCTTCCGTCCACTACCAACTCACAACAATATCACGTTCATCTGACCTACATCCTTGCCACCGAACAGCATTATACCAACACTCCTTCCAAGATCGATCCACTACCCTATGGAACTCGATCCCTCTTGAAATTAGACATGCTTCTTCCTTAAACTCATTCAAAACTCTCCTATTCCTATATCTCCTTAAATCCCAGTTAGATGCCACCAATGAGTGATAATTAAAGTTCAAGTTGATCAAGCTCAGCATATCCGATGCCAATGAATTTGCCTCAGTAAGTATTCATTGTATAAATTTAAATCGTTTTTGTTTTTGACTTTTGTTTCCCTTACAATTGTTTTTTTTTTCTCATATAATTATATATACATGCCATTGTATAGATTAACATGTGTGCACAGATATATGTGAACACCTATGTCTACATAAGTTGGAAGAAGATGTGTGAATATATGTTTTTATGTATCTGTAAATATTTCGTCTTATCAACATTCAAGTAGTTCTTAAATTTTTTCTATATGTTTTCGTTACTATTCATTATTTGTACTTTATTTCATTAATTTATTTTATATATTTCTTTACTTTTTTCGAACACATTTTAATTTTATAAACATTTAATTATTATATGCTTTTTCTTATTTATATATTTATACCAAAAGTGCCATTTTTAATTGTATATACATATATTACATTTTATACATATTGTTATCTTCGTTTAAAAGTCAGATTATTATTCAACCTTATTATAAATGTTTGTTATTCTTAGGGGACAATAGGTCCCAGAATAAAGATATATATATATATATATATATATATATATATATATATATATATATATATATATATATATATATATGTTTAGGTGCTTTTTACTACGAATCATTTTCATTCTTTTAAGTAATTTTTTTTTAAAGATTTTTAAATTTAAGGAAATGAACTGTAATGAGGTTAATTGTTATGATATCGAATACCAAAAATATAACCAAATATCTAGTTAATTAATTAAAAAAAAAAAAAAAAAAAAAATACCTGACTTAAAGAGAGATTTAGTGTATTCCTGATAATGGGATTGAGATGATTATGTATTTAAAACAAAATTAAAAATCAGGTAGGAATTGGTTTTCTAATTTTTCCAGAGCAATTTAATTGTTTTTATTCTATTTTATTATTTATTTAAATAAAGTCAGGTAGAACGAGTTAGTTTCTTTAAAACTACAATTATGAAAATCCGAAGAATGTTGTTCATCACCCGCTTGCATTGTATATATAACATGCCATATAAAGTCCCTCCACTAATAGAGTACAACCGTGATTATCTTAGCTAGGTGATGGATTACGTTTGACCTAGTATAGGATGTGTACTAGGTAATGCTTACATGTCTCCTCTGTCCAAACAGCTCCTAGGCCACCATCTAATTAATTAGTTAACAATATTCGTCTTTACAGGGCTAATCTATTTGTTTATAGTTAATCTTGTCCACAACAACTATAAATTGACTATTTAAATAGTCATTAAGTTCGAGATCAAAAAGAAGTGTGTCGCTAACGATCCAGTCCCCTTCGAATCATTTAATTACGTGGCCTATTGATTATTGAAAATTATTATTGAATACAAGGTGTTCAGGGCAGAAATTCTCTTCTCAACATCACAAGCTAAAGTTTTAGTTAATGCCAAACGCGGCCATTCACTCGTCGGCTTCGACATCAAATTTGATAGAAACTGCAGTAAATAAGGGGACATTGTGGGGAAGTTTGCGTCATTAATGACGGAGCTAACGACTGGATCATTGTGGGAGAGAGGCACTTGATAACTGTCAGCTACTTTCTCCCGTCTCTGTCCGCAACAGGCAGTCACGCGAGCGATTGGCGTAATTGAAAATTAAACGCTTTCGGGAATAGTATATCAGATTATTACTAGCGATGAAAAGGCTGATGTGGAAATTTCAATAGTTGGCAAATATCACTTGAGGTACTCATGATAGTATAGAAGGATCAATACAATAAGGATTGATAAATTAATTGGAATTATTTTATTAGAATACTAGTGTGTAATAATGCTAAACATTAATCTTCGTAATAAAAAAGAACTTATTGCGTGGGTACTGGTTTAAACAACAATTAATGTTTTGGGTGTTTTTTTTTTTTGATTTTGGGTTTGAATCCGACGCACAGTGTGCGAAAATCACCTTTTAGGTGGAAAAAAATTCATATAAAAATTTTTATAAATCGCCTACTAAATATTGCCTAGTATGAGTTGGAAGAAGGGAAAATGTAAATATTTACTTTCTTGGATTGTCAACAAGAGCCGGAGGGGGCTATTAATCCCACTATACCTAAGAGCACATTTTTCTCAGTGTTTATTGCAGTCCTGTTCTTGTAATTACTTTGCCGTTCTTTGAACAGAAACCATACTTGATTATTTAAATTTCATGTGAAATGGATACCCCGAAGACGAGTAAGTATTAATTTTTCACTATTCGGGGTGTTGCATGGATATAGTTTTACCTAAAATAAACCATATCATTAGATCGAACATTTCCATATTTCAATAGTGAATTACTTGCAGAAGGCCAAGGAGTGCCAAGCTAATTCTTTCATCATTATTTCATTCAATCCATGTATTTTTCATATTCACATAGTTTTTTTTGCGATTTTTACGATTTGAAGAATATTGACTAATTTAAGATGGGTTTCAGGTTTCGTGCTCACCATTCCTAGAAAAGTATCTGTATCTGAATGATTGAAATATGGATCAAAAGATAAGAATAAACATCTCTTAATCTACATTTTAAAACAAGGAAATAACAACAAAGATAAAATTACAAACATTAGAAGAATTAAAGACGCCATAAAAGATTATTAAAAAAAAAAAATCAGTGACAAGCGGGGAAAATGTCATCGGGGAGCTGATGTTTTTTTTAAGGACTTTTTCGCGTGACTTGAAGGAAAGGAGTTTGAGTTTGAGTTTGTTTTTTATTTTGTTATGTTATGAAAATGTTCTTGGGAAGCCGCAACTACAAATATCTCATGATGCTCTAAGTTTCATCAGGCCCGCCTTCGTCGCCAGTTTTCGGAAACGTTTGCGTAAAAAAGCAACCAAACCGTTTGATGTAGATGTAATTAGCTTATTGAAGTGTAGTTTACCATATGACCAGCTTCAAGAATTGCCATTAGAAAATGAGGCTGACGATACCGAATAGTCAGAAGAAAATACTGAAGGATGTAGCAGCATTCAATCAGGTGATGATTGATGGCTATTTCATTTTGAGTGCATAATATAATAGTATATATTCAAAAACAAATCAGTAAAATGACATTTTTCAATAAGTTGTTAGTTTTTTTGTTTTTTTTTCCCATTATTTTCGTAATATAGGCTCTGTTTTCCGATGTGTGTTATTTATTTATGAACATATTATTATTACGTTACTACTGAAATTTTCCATAGATCTACAAAATGTTTTCCCAATTTTTATCCATTATATCCAAATTTAGGTGTGTGTACAACATTAAATTGTTCGATATACTAAAAAATATGGGTGTAAGAATTTTTCAAAGATTTTTCCCTTACTCGGTGACCTCAAAAACATCGAACAACACAAAAAAATAATTTTGTCCACCTAAAAATGGATTTTTGCCCTCTGTGCGACGGTTGCCTTGGTAGCAAACTTCAGATTCAGATTCAACACCCCAAAAAAACATAAAGATTTAAATTCAATCTCTTAGATTTTATTATAACATATTATTATTTTTTTTAATGTTTAAACATTGGACGATATCAATCTTCATTATCCATAATTACGGTGACTATACATATTTTTTAACAGACACATCTTTTATGAGGCAATGGTAGTGCAGTTTGCTTATTGAAGAATGCTTCGAGGAAATACTGCCGCCGGAGAAACGTTTGGTAATTGAGACGGCGAAGGAACTTATTAGTTGTTCATAAGTTATGAAGAATCACACAGTGTACTTCCTCTAATAAGCGTTCAAGAGTAGATGTGCATATTGTTGGCACATAAGAAGCAATACACTACATATCAGATAACATTTATTTTGATATCGGTAACACGATTATTTTCAGAAGTGTACATCAATTATCGAATATACTTCGGACCATTATTCGCAAATTTATGGTCTCGGGAATAATTATAGAAAATGGCCAACTTGCTGTCTGTCCTAATTCTTCACGAAAACACGTTTGTCATACTCTTTTGGGTATAACTTCAGAAATATTAGAACTGTTAGGCCTATCGAAAATTACTTTTTTTTTTTCATATTGGAGCTGGTTAAATTTAATAACTGACTCCATATATGAAGTTTTAATATGGTCCCTTAAAATACACATGCCGGAACGCTAAAAATCCTGTACTTTTGTGAAATCCAAGTTTTTAGGCACATTTTTCACTATAACTCCAACACTAATCGTCCGATCCACAATTTATTTTATTTTTTTCATTTAAAGCTGTTTTAATTTATTATTATATCCTACATATTATATTTAAATTAAATCCAGTGAAACACCCACGCTAGCACGCTAAATGTGTATGTTTTGGCAAAATATGAAAATAATGACATGGTCAGTAGGCTGGCTAGGGTATTTCACGGGATTTAATATAAATGACATATATAGGATCTGAAATGAAATGAAATGAAAAATAAACTTATACAATTGTCTGGCTGAGTTTGGTTAAAAATCAGCACATCAGTATTACAAATTAAATTATGAGAAAGAAAAAAAAAGAGAGAAGAAAAAAAAAAGAGAGAAGAAAAAAAAAGAGAGAAGAAAAAAAAATTAAATATTAAAATTAAGTAAAAACAAAATAAAATAATAATAATAAATAAAATTCAATCAACAGAAAAAATTTTAACACACTTATGTACATTTATTATATATTATTTACATTTTTGAGGAAAATTGAAGATCGAGGAGATGGATAAATTAAGGATGAGGCCTTGCGAATATGGATAGGTAAGGAATTCCAAAAAGAAGTAGCACGGATTACGAAGGATTTTTCAAAAGAGGCAGTTCTATGTGAGGGGGTATATAGGTTGGGAGGTTGGGATCTTGTATTCAGGTGGTGAATGGAGGAACGCAGAGTAAGTAGGTCTAGGATATAAGATGGCTTATTGGTTTTTAATGATTGGAATAGGAAAGTGGCGAGGAAGTATTGCCGTCGAAAATCAGAAAAAAAAACACCCTAGCTCTTTGTACCGGCAAGATACGTGAGACGGTCTGTCGACCCCAAAGATAAATCTTATGGAGCAATTCATTAGACTCCTTAGTCTCATCTCTAGCTCAACAGACAGTCCCCTGTACATCAAGCACCCGTAATCAAAGTGGGGAAAAATGAGAGAGGATACCAGAAGTTGGCGGGTACTTCGGGGAAACGAGTCACGATATCTAATAGTCAATTTAACTAGCTTTCAGTTAAAAAATGAAATTGTGGATCGGACGAAAAGTTTAGGAGTTATACCGAAAAATGTGCCATAATAACTTGGATTTCACAAAATTACTAGCTAATGGTATCCTTTGATGTAATACTAATTCTTCCATGAAATAATCTTTAATAATTTGTCCATATGATCATACCAAACGTACCCCCACTCAAAAGGACACCCTTCGTGAAGTAGGAAAGGGACTTCAAAATTTAAATTTGTATTCTGGTACTATTGAGCCACTTATAATACTGTCTTTGCATTGATTTTAAGTTTCTTTTCCTATGATGTAAACTAATATTCTGCAGTTTTTGCCTATTCGTCATTATAGTTGTTTCCTTGGTGGGACATTACTCCAAGTAGTAACAAACCCCCATAGAACTCGGACAGAGAAGATTGTTAAGGTATTGCAACTCGTTGATTTCCCTTCTGAGACGTCGGTAAGCTCGTTGTGGTCAAGGTGTGATGGATTGAGTAATTGGTTGTAGGTACTGTGGTCTTCCTCTGTGGTTGTGGTCTTCGGAAGACCCGGTGTCCTCCATCACCCCCTGTCAATTCTAGCAGCCCCCCCCCCCACGTTTAAATTTACAACCTCTTACGTTCTCGAGAACTTTCTCTGTGTAGCTTCATCTGTTTTCTTATCCGTAGCAGTGAAGTAAGAAACGGACTTCAAAAACTAAATTTGTAGTCTGATACTATTGAGCCACTTATAATATTTTCTTTGCATTAATTTTAAGTTTCTTTTCCTTTGATGAAATATAAACTCTTCCATGGAATAATCTTCAATAATTTAATAATTGAATTCTTAACCCTCCAAGGACTGCCTTGTGCATATGATCACACCAAAAGTACCCCACTCAAAAGGACACCCTTATTTTATTCCTTTATACCTCTGCAGCCCTTCTCCAAGAGGTGCTAGTGTTGATTTGTGTCCAAAATTGTGACGATTGAAGAACTTTTCTCATCAGAAACAAAGTATGAAATTCGTCAAATTTTTAAAATCAATTCTCACTAATCTTATGTATCATCATTTTGTTAATAATTTGTTTCATCTGATAAAATTGTAGAGTTAAACTCTATACAGTCGTATCATGCTCTAATATGAGTTTTATTAAAAAATAATAATGCTGAAGGTTTTAAAATGGCCGTTACTGTGATTGTGATCATATGATCATGCCTTTCACCACCACAGTTTTTTAATTGTTGATCTAACAAAAATGTTATTGTTTATTGAAAATAGGTAAATAAATAAGCATATATAATCATTTTTTAACTTTTAGACACGTCGTAAACTTGACAAATACCTTTTTCCAGCTTTAAAATTATAATTTTCTCGCTAAATATTGTTCACTATTAGCAAAATCTAAAAGTAGTTATAATCGTCCACGTTTCTCAAATTTTATTCCATTCTCATACCTATCTACCCTTTCAGGTAGCAATGTTGCCGTTGATAGGTAGCACTAGTAATGTCATTTTACTGATACTCCGGTAAGGGCCTCTATTAGATGTTAGATGGGGTTTCATTTTCACAGAAATTCTATATTAAATAATTATTTATTGTTTTTTTGTAATGTATATTAGTAAAGATAAAAATATATTTTATCAATAAAATCGTTTCTTTTATGGAATTTCAAAATTTTAAACATCCTTTGCATACTGAACAAATCATCTTGGAGAAGGCCTAGCATGTTCATATAAACACGGCCAATTATGATTCTAATTTTTTTTTTTTTAACAATTTTCCTGAATCTCAGCATGGCCATTAACAAAGATAAATATAAATGAACTTATTTTCATAGATAATATTTTTAAAATTTTAAAGTTCAGAAGTCGCAGTAGCTCAATGGGTAAGGCGTTTGACTACAATACTCCCGGGTCAGAGTTTGAGTCCGACTAAGCCAGAAAATTTATATTCAGTCATTTCAGTAATGGATCGACTTCAATGTCGGGAGACCCTTCTGGGGCACAACCAGCTAACTAAAAAAGTGGGTACCCTTAATTTGGAATAAAACCTGGCGGTTGAACGTGGATGATGGCCATATCTCCTCCTTTTACAACCGTTGGCCCAGTAATAATACATCCTAACTGAACCCTGAACCCTTCATAGGATGTTATTAATATAGGTTTTATTTATTTTTTAATTTTTATTGCGGTCACATTGGGCATAAAATGTATATTAAAACAAAAAAAAAAAATTACGGGTTTCTCGAATCAACTATCATTTCGATTGACCTAGCAAGTTACTTATGCCTGTGTGTGTATGTACCGTGAGTGCAAAAAAGTTCGGGTACGCTTGCTCACATTCAATTCATTTTTTTTTTTTCAACAAGATTCTATTTCTTTCTAATAATATTTATATTAATATTCATAGAAAACTTTCTGTCTTCTTCTTTCGAATTCGGCCGTCTGTGGACTACGTTCAACAATTTATTTCTTGCTCTTCCGGTCTGTCCAATACTTCTTTATCATCTCTGCCCGATGCTTCCTCCTTTCATCTGACCACTGTCTATTAATTTGAGTCTATCTTTTAATCTATTAATTCTGGAAATTTGATCTTGTTTACTGCTGTCCCAAATTAGTCTCTGTCGCAAATTGAATCCTGTTGTATTCGTTTTCTGATTTGGAGGCTTTTCGAAAATTTACTTTGTTAGTCTTCTCTCATTCTTTTTTATTAAATGTCCATAGAATGTCTATCTACGTTTCCTCATTGCATCACTTAATTTTTTTAATATTTTCATATATTTCTGTGTTACTTCGTTGTTTAAAACCATCTTTAGTCTTTCTTGGTCCCAAAATTTTCCTCAGTATTTTTCTTTCCTTCTTTTCCATTTTTTTTCAATCTCATTTTTTGTTAAGAAGCAAACATTCAGAGGCATATAAGCTTTCAGGTCGAACAACTGTTTTATAATGACGCAATTAAGATTCAATAAAAAGATTTTTTTTAAATATATATCTTCAGTTTTTTGGAAGGCAAATTCCATTTTGTTAGCTCTTGTGAGATTTACTGCTTTGTTTAAACAATTACATTGAATCATTTAAATAGAAATAGAACACTTTATACTATTGAAAATTCGATCCGTTTTTTAAAAAAATAATTATTTAGTATTTAGAACAGCTAATGCATTTACACCCGAGTGGTCCAGGTAGATAGTATAGTATAAGGTATAATCCTTTATGATATTGTAAATTATAGGTATAATTCTTTATAACATGATTTACATACTTTTAAAAATGGCGCTAAACAAATTGTGGAGGGATATAACCCATACAATGGAAAACTGTAATAAATCATATAAATTTAAAATTTCATAATTTTATATATTTTTTTTTAATATTACTTAGTTAATGTTCTATATATTCTGATTAAAGTATATGATGACGCAAGCAGCTAAAAAATGAATCTTTTAGCCTGAAAAAAATAAATAAATAATTGGGTGGAAATTTTTGTCTGTCAGTGTTTGAGATATCTAAATAGTGAATACTGTGATCTATTGTGAATAATAAATGTATATTTTTACGTATTTATGGTTCAATATTTTATCAATTTTTATTAAACTGCATATCGTCATATTTTTATAGAAATTATACTGAATATCGTAGTTCTTTTTATGGCATATTTAAATGTTTTTGTTGCATTTTAATTTGGGCTGTTATAATTAATAAGCCTGCAATTTTTTCATTACATTTTTCTGGAAAATATAATAATACTTCGATATTATTTGAGACGAATTGTTAAATGAAACCGCGGAAGGACTATTTAAATATTAGTCTAAGGAGAAGATATAAGATATTAGGTGGAATTCGCTTGTCAGTATATTTCCCAAAGGCAATGTAAAAAATTAACTGTATAAATCTTTTTGTTTTTTTAAGTGACTTTCCCTCGTGGCTTGCTTATACTACCAAAGTGTTTTAATTTTTAAAAAGTATTTGACCAATTTTAATAATTCTAGTAATTACAGGATTCCACTACAGCTCATTGTGAGGGTGAGGTAAAATCCATTTCTATGTCTGATATTTCCTCCGGACTGTCGACCTAGCTAGGAACTAATTTCGTAATCCGTCTTAGTCATGCTCTGATATCCTTTGTCATTTAGATAAAAATCTGTATCGTGGAACCACTAGCATACCACAATCATACTAATGGTATCGTTTAAGTATCACCTTTTCCTTTTCCTTTATATTGTTTTTTATAATTGATCAACTAATGACTGTATACAGCCTTGACCAAAAGTATTAGGCACCTACATAAAAGTATTAGGGAATAAATATAACTTCAACCATTTACAACATATATTTTTTTCAATCATAAAAACACGATTTAATACTTCGTTATCAAACCATTTGCTTTTATTACCCCAATTATTCTTTTTAGCCTGGAATTAACAAGTTGTGTACAATCTTCTGTAACTATTTTTTCCCTCTCTTCTTTTAATAATGTAAACAAATTGTCTCTGTTTGTAGGGTAACGTTTACCAACTCAGATTTTTAATTTAGCCCACAGGGATTGAGGTCTGGGGACTAAGGGGGCCAGTCAAGAAAATTGATATTGTTTTTTTCGAACCATTCTCTACTTTTGCGTGAATCGTGGCATGGAGCATTATCCTGTTGAGAATAATGTTGGCACTGTCCTCAGTTCAAATATTTTTTTCAAATGAAGGCTTTAAAATTTGGTTTAATATTGATATGTAGTTATCGTTATTCATCCTCCCTTCGCACAAAAATATTTCTCGATCTCCCGAAGCCCCATACAACCCCAAAACATTATGTTTCACCCACCATCTTTTACAGTAGGGACAACACAATCTGGGTGATAGGCTTCGCCTTCCCTCCTTCGTACAAAAACTGCTCCAGGAGTTCCAGAAATCTGCACAAAATTAGAAATTTGAATGAAATCGTAAAATGTAATATTCTTGCTATTGAAACATATTTTAGGGATTTTTCGACATTTTTAATTTCAATTTACAATAATTTAATTACCTCAAAGTTGTTCACATCTAATCAAATTACCTTTGCCCAATCTTCAGCAGTCCAGTTTTGGTGAAGTTTTTCCCAGGCAAGCCTCTACTTGCGATTGGCTTCACTAAGCCACGGTTTCTTCCAGGCTTTACATCCCTTCAGACCTTTATAGTCTTCTTCTTACTGTTCGAGCAGAAATATCGCCAGAACACAAGGTTTTAATCTCTTCAGTCAGTTCTTTTGATGTTTTCTTGCGATTTTGAAGGGATGTTCTCACGAAAAATCTCTCCTCACGCGTACCTGTTTTTTTTCTCCTTCTATTCTAGGTAGCGAGGAAAATGAGTTAAAGGTCCGCTGTCTCAAAGTGTATATTGAACAGCGCATCGGAAGCACTTCATAGTTTTAGCAATCTCAGATTGATTATACCCTTCCGACGACATAAAATCTTTGCACGTTCAATCTCACTCAGTTCTTTAAATTCAAAAAAGCCCGAAATGTAATTTATTTGTAATATTCACAATTGAATACAATAAAAATTTTCTCAAGTTGAACTAAAGAGAGCAACGACTGTACTGAGTCCTTTAGTTTTTTTTTACATTATTGTTTCCCCTAGTGTATCGTATGAAGTAGGGGGCAATGGTTGAAAATAATATATTTAAAGGAAGTATTCTTGTCAACAAAAGGAGTTTTGGGTGTAACAATGATTGAACAACTACTTATAAAAATTAAAAAGAGAATTTTTCATGGTGCCTAATACTTTTGGCCAAGGCTGTAGATAGAATATATATAATTTATATATTCATCTGAGTTAATATTTTTTTTTTTAATTTATTTAAAGAACGTATTACAGTCTGCTTCAATGAGGTCAATAAGTAATATGGATGGCTTAATGGACCCATTTACGCAATATGTACAATAAGAAATAAATACAATGAAGAGCTAAAAATAAAGCAAATAATGGTGTGAAGGGACTGACTTAAAAATTACTTTATTTTTTATTTTTTTTTTTTCCTTTGTCAAAACTCTTGGTCTCGGTCACAGCTGTCAACTTACGTTCACTTTAATTGCCCCGACAAAAAAATAAACCTAGAAGTTATTGGCCAATGGACGTCAGAAAGATAAAAAGAGTGTCTAGCGACAACTAGAGCGCCTATATCTGTCAGTTCATACCGCTTTTCTCTTCTCAAATTATCAATTTTATTTTCTCTTCGTTTCACACAATGGTCCAATAACTTCCTAATAAAAGACTGCTCTTTAATGAAAATGCCATTAAATATGATAATTGCACTCTTATCCATCTCATTCAGATGAATGTTTCCTGAAAAAGTATTTTATTATACTCGTATATTGTGTATGATCGATATAAGTCTTGCTAAGTTTAAATGAAAAGAATTTTTTTTAAATTGCATTTATGTGCGTCCTTCAACGAACCTTAAAAGAGGCGGTCGGCATTCAATGAAACCACTCGAGTTGTTTTTGCCTTGAAACATTTTTCCGGTTAGTTGAATAGGATCGCGCATCCCCCCTTTTCTTTATATATACTTTAGCATAATGTCAGGACTTCATAACAGATGAAGGGAGAATCTCCAGTAAAATATTGTTTCTAAAGAAAATTGCCATGTTTTCTTATATTTACTAACATATGTCCACAATATGATATGAAAAACTCAGAGTATGAAATAGGTCTGTATGAGTTGTATACACGTATTTATTACCTTTAAATGATAATTACCTTTAAGTAAAGGTAAATGAAAATTATCCAAACATTAATAGCTTGTACATGCTTTGTTGTGTATTACTACTTTTGATATCTATAATTTTAGCATGCTAACGTGACATCTATAATAACAGTTCTGAAAAAAAAAAAATCGCTCCCTTGTGAAATTGTTCCTGATTTTTAAATTTTTGTGTGTGCTGAATTCGAACCTGAAAGCGAAAAATTTTTATCTAGCATTCAATAAAGGAGTTACAATTGTAGATAATTAAATGTATTATTAAAGAATATATTAGAAAAAGTGGATGGCATAATGAATAACCACCGGATTTATCTAGCATCAGTTTTGAGAAATTATACTGAAACAGTGTATTTTTTATTTATTTTTTTAATTTTATTTATTTTTTGGTTCACTTTTTTGTGACTTTTATATTTATAAGTGTGCTTAATTCGAACCAGTAGCAAGAATAGTTCTATCATGCACCATTTTTTAAAGATTGGAGGATGTTTAAAAAAAACAACTGAAATAGAACTTGTTTTTTATATATTTTTAAAACATTTTTTTGGGTGAAAAACAGTAAAATATAAAAATAATAATTTTTAATACTAAACATAATTAATGTGTATATATTTTCCTTTTGTTCTCTACATCAAGTGCCTCCCGTTGTAGTGTCCAACAGTATTCGGCAAGCATCTTTTTATTGCATTTACCGCTATACCTTTTTTCCCTCTGGACTCTAAAACTTCATCTAAAACTGCTCCAAAGTTGGAAAGGAAGAAATTCAAATGGGAATGTAAAAAAATGAATTTTAGAGGACATGCTGTAAACCCATGGCTTTATTTTATTAAAGCGATTCTTCAACAATGTCATTTATCTAAAACAAAGCCTAATGCTTATGCTCTCCAATTTTTTTCATTTTGTAATACATCAGAAAAGTCTCAAAATCAAATAGGTTTTTCTATTTTTTGTTAAAGCTTTCCATAGTAAAAATTTGCTCGAAATGTCAAAAAACACCTCATTTTTCGACCTAAAACACAAATTCGACAAAAAATGGTGCCTGAATGATACGATTTTCTGACTTTGTTGAATTCTTATTCATCACACTTCAAAACAAAATAAAACAACATTTTTGTTGAAAGGAGTATTTTAATGCAGAACAGTGTAATCAGTAACTTCAGTTTGGCGCTATTTATTGTATTTTTCACTTTTTATTAATTTATATGGAGTAATATGTTAAGAGGGATCAGTCATAAAAAATGTTTGATATTAACAAACTTTATTCTTTCTTTTTTTCAGTTTTTTGGTCGTATCAGGGTTAAAACAAAAAAAAAAAAAATAGTCAAATACGGAAATGAAAAGAGTAAAGAAAAAAATATTAAAATGAAAAATAATAGTGAAAATCCCCTTTCGTAACATTTTTTTTTTTTAATTCTTCAGTTAAGTTGTATACTAGTATTGTTATATATAGTAGTAGATACCAATAGCATATCCACCAGGAACATTGTAAGTAGTTTCATACTCCTCCATATTTTGTAATTATATGTAGTATATATTCCAACGCATTTATATATTTATATTGTAGCTAACTTTATGTTTTGAAATAACCTTTGGAACATATATAATTTTATTTATTTATTTTATAATTTATCGAAACCTCGCCAAAATAGTTGTTTTTATTTATTTACTGAACCTCAAGAACCTTATTAAACATATGTGTATATATATATATATATATATATATATATATATATATATATATATATATATATATATATATATATATATATAAAATATACGCCTGCAATGAATTGGTTTTTCTGTTCAACTGAACTGAACAAAAAAAAAAATATCCATAAAAATGCGTTTGATATTGTCAAAAGAAGGGAGGGAAAGAAGATTCTTGCCAGGTGGTTAAACCAAGGGAATAACAGAGCTTTTTAAAAGAAGAGAGACCATAAAGCCCGTACGTGGGATGAGTTGCCTACAAAAGCCGCCTAGTAAACAGAGCTGGGCTCGTTCGAATTTAGGCTGGAGTAAGTTTATTTGCACCGGATCGATTATATATTTGCATCCGGGGGGGGGGGGGGGGGGGGGGGGGGGGGGAGCGTGGACCCCCTAATAAAGGCGGGAACACGATATTGGCGGCAAACAGACGATCGGGCGCATATTGCATCGTCAAATTTAGTTCTTAATTCATCTACAATGGCATTCATTTTATTTTGGAGAAGAAAGCTGAGAAAGTCATAAATATACTTGAGGTACGCTTAGGATTAGTGAATTAATTTCCACTTATATTAGAATTATTTTCTTAGAAAACTAGTTTCGAATGCTAAACATTCATCTTCAGTTTTAAAAAATACAAAATTTTTAACACCTGCACTATGTCACAGGGATTATATATACTAAAGTATTCAAAAATGTAAGACAAGATGTCAAATATCGGAGATCTAACATATATCCATCGTGGAAGGTGTAAGGGGGCAGGTAGGTGAAATGTTTGTGGTTTACTATGGGGTTTTTCTTATGATTCATTTGATTTTTCCGTTCCTATTGGAAAAAAATTTAAAATTGGGCTATCGGGAATGTTTATCTGGTCATTTGAACCAAAATCTGGATCGGTTTTTAGCGATTATATTATTTCTAATGATTTATAAATGTTTAAATTTAGTCTATTTTCTAATTGATGTATTATTTTTACTCCCGAGTCTTTATTAAATTTATGGTTATTTTCATTTAGATAGATAGCGAAGTTGGAATTTTTGGTTATTATTATTGTATGCTCTTATATGTTCTTTTACTTTTTGATTTACCGATCATCCAATTTTTCCCGTGTATTTTTGTTCGTATACACTGCTTTTTTAGAAAGCGTCTATTTTTTTCTTTAGGCGAAGAGAAGTATGATGACAATGGTTTATCTTAATAGGTGTCATAGTGAACCCCAAAAATTTAACCTACCTGCCCTCTTCCCCTTCCCACGATGGATATATTTCAGATTTTTGATCTCCTGAGGTGAGTACTAATGTGTTGAAAATTTTGTATGTTTTAGAACTGAAGGTGAATTTTTAGAATTCGAAACTAGTATTCAAATAAAATATTTCCAATAAATAATAAAATCCCAATAAAATGCGAAAAATCACACAAGTAGAAAATAACTTGTATTATTTTTGGCATACAATAATGAGACCCAGAATTCCAATTACGCTATCCATCTAAATGAAAATAACTATAAATTCAATAAAGACTAAAAAAAAAAAAAAAAAAAAAAAAAAAAAAAAAAAAAAAAAAAAAAAAAAAAAAAAAAAAAAAAAAAAACAATAAAATCGAAATAAAAATACAGGCGGTATTATTCCTTAAATAATTTATAATTAATTGAACAGATACGCTACCAAGGACTCCACTTGGACAAACGTCTTACTTGGAATCCACATACAAGACTAAAACGACAAGAAACTGCCCGTCGTTACAGACTACTTCAACATTTACTAGACAAACGTTCAAAGCTCCCAATGAATTACAAAAGACTCATTTACATGACAGTGATTAGACCTATTTGGACGTACGGAGTTGAGCTTTGGGGCTCCACTAAACCATCCAATTTATCTCGTATCCAATCTTTACAATCCAAATTCCTTCGAAAAATCCTCAATGCTCCTTACTATGTGACCAATAAACTTATCCATAAAGATCTTAATGTTCCATATGTTTCTGATTTAGCCCAAACCAGATACCTATCCTTCCATAGTAAGCTCCATAACCACTCCAATCCACTAGTCTCCCAACTTGCGTCCTCCTCCATCCCTGATAATCCTCCGAGGCGTCTGAAAAGAAGATGGCCTAGAGACCTTTTAATTTAGATTTTATTAAAGTGCTACTAGTGAGTAGTTCTTTGCAAGTTATTTACTTGCCATTGTATTCACTGTCAACACATTTACTTGTATATTATTTTGTACAGTTGTAAATATCAATAAAAAAAAAAAAAAAAAAAAAAAAAAAAAAAAGAAGTATATTTATGATCAATTCTTTTTCTTGTATATAATCACTTATAAAAGCTTTAATTTACCTTAGAATTTAAGGCCAAACAATTCATAATAAAACTATATCATGGAAGTGTTTATCGGTTCAAAACACCATCAGAATGTCCTTTCCTTATATCCACCGCTTTTCCTCAAAAACCGTCCAATTCATTTCTATAATTTCATTAAAAACATCTAAGTAACTTTTGATCATCATATTTCTAGGAATAACCATATTTCCCAAATCGCTAGGCATTATGTTATTATTATTGAGCAATTTCTACGGTTCCGCAATTCATTGCTACGAAATACTCGACAAAGTTTGGTATCAACTCTCGTTTTTCCCTACTTTTACTACGAAACAATAAAATTCTATTAAATGGTCTGAAAAACTTTATTCTTTTTTTTCTAAAAGATCACCTAACATATGATATTAATGTAACTTCATTTAGAAAAAAAAAATTAAGTTTCCTTGTTTCATTGAAAGTTGGTTCAATACATATATTATGTCTAAAAATTAATTTAAGTGTCATATTGCTATAATAGTGAACTGTCTCCGAGTGATTTCTTCTAATTAAATTATTGCAAATTAATCAAAATCGATGGAAAAATGGCTCCACACTGGCTATTAATCAATTAAATTAACGTTTGTTAAATTTGATTAAGTGAGGTAACTAGCTTTTAAACTAATTTTGATTGATTCAACTATCAGTTACTGTGTCAGTTTGTTATAGACCACGGTAATGAATGAGTGTTTCAGTGGCAAATTATTCTTAATTGTTTAATTATTATATGTCATTTGAATTATATGAGCAAGTAATATTCATTTTCTTGTTCAAATTCGAATTGGACTATCTGAACTGGTAGTTACCTATTTCTTCTAAATATATTACATTTAATTTTTGTTTCTACCCCTGAAATAACTAATAAGACCGAATGAAATAAAAATGATTTATTCTCAAAACGGCTCCAAAATAATTTATTCAACCTATTTAGTTGAACATACATCGTCTAGAATAAAATCGCAATGAATCAATTATAAATAAAATTTATTATATCGATAGTAATTATATATAATAAACATTGCAATAGTATTTTAATCATATATTGATATTCCAATAAGAATTAATTAAAATGTAGATTAATATTTATGATGTTAGTGTTATTTTTATGTTTTATTAAGTAACTATAATTCAAATTGTAAAACATCGAAATATGTCATGTAAATAGGTATTTTGTAATTTAATATAAATTTAATCTAGTGGATGTTAGAGTAATCTCTAACGTGCAGTTTCTTCACGTTTAATTCATATATTTAGATTCCAGGTAAGGCAATTGTTCAGATTAGGTCCTAGATAGAGAATCTTGTTTAATCAAAGATCATTATATTTTCCGATGCGACTCCTCAGAAATCGCAGCAGCCTTTAGATAGTGGACTGTATGTAAAACTATAAAAACGAGTGTTCGCAATTTTGGGGAAACCTTATTCAGAAGATAACTGAACCAAATATTACAGAGAAAATCACTCACCTCGGTGGAGCCGCCGATGTACCTCCGCGACTTCTCAGAGGCCTCCAAGAGAATCGTGGGCGGATGAATGATTCCTGCAGGCTGAAACACTCGGTCAAGATATCTTCCTCTCAAATCACCACTCATTAGCATGGGGCACTATTTCTTTATTAAATAACATTAAAAAAACACTTTGAGAACAAACTTTTTGAAGGCTAATCTTAGCCTTGGGCATAAATTGACAGGAAGACCATAGGGCCTTGGGCAAAGGGTTAGGCGCTCGTACTGGTTCAGAAGACAGCGACAGAGTGAAGACTATTCCTGTAGGGATTAGTGCAAGCGATAAGAAGCCACATCTTCTAGTTTCCGAGAGTCAAAGTCAACTGCCCTCTGGGTAGCTATGGTAAACTAAAGGGCCGATTAATCAAGGTATTCAGTAGAGAGCGTGACTATGTAAAATCTATATATTCCTTTTCACACGAGCGCCGATTGGCGCGAACAATTTGTTTAACTGAAATTAGCGGAATATCATTGAAGGATAGTGTAGGACAGACAATTATAGATTTGCGACAAATGATGAGATATCTAAGTGATTGATATTGCTATTTTTTGTAAATAATCCTCTTTTGTTATTTTTACACAATAATGCTTTAATGTTATTTTCTTTAAGCTATTTATTGAATATACAACTGTATACAAAATATAATAAAGATACATGTAGTAAATGCCAAGATAATGTTTCTAATGACATGTCAATTGCAAGTAAAGTAAAGCAACTTCCCTTTGGCACTGATAAAATTTCTATATTACAACACCACGCCATCTTCATTTCAAACGCCTCGGAGGTTTATCTGGAACAGAATGGGAAGTTGAGATACTTGTAGATTTGAATGGTTATGGAGTTTACTACAAAAGGATAGGTATCTGGTTTTTGCTATATCAGCAACATATGGTACATTAATATCTCAATATCATTCTGTATAAATTTGTTTGTGACAAAGTAAGGAGCTTTGAGGATTTTTTAACAAGGGTTTTGGATTGTAAGGATTGTATATGAGACGAATTCACTGGTTTAGTGGATCTTCAGAATTCAACTCCGTATGTCAAAATGGGTCTAATTACATACATGTAAATGAGTATATTTTAATTCGTCGGAATGTTTGAACGTTTGTCGAACATGATAGGCTGTTTCGTATCCTTTTAGTCTTGTATGTGAGTTCCAAGTAGACGTTTGTCCAGATAGAGTCCTAGGTAGCAGATCCGTTCTACATGGATTAACGAAATACCAATAAAGTTTACTGTACGAAAGGGGTAAATAAACTTTACCTTGGTAGGATTTATTTTAATTCTTCATTATGGTGACCATTCTTGGAGTGTTTGTGAGACAATGAAGGGATCATTGTTTACTGATGATACAAAAGTGTCATCAGCATACGTGGTGAGGTTCCGTCCTTATACTAGGGTGAGTCAAGATGTTAGTTCTAAAAACCGTTTTGAGAACGGGACCTAGATACTTCCTTGATGAACACCGGCTGATTGGGTAAAGAGGGGAGAATAAGAAAAATTAAGATTTGCTTTGAACGTTCTATCATTAAGATAGAAGCTGATAATAAAGATGTATGTAGAAGGTATAATCATTATGGGATATTACGTATGTTGTATATACAACATATATACTGAATATTGTAGTACACCTTATAACATGTTTCAATCTATTTTTTTATGTATTAATCCTGAACTTAATTGTAAATAAAATGTAGCTTTTATCAATGATGCGAAATGGTCTTCGATGTAACAGGTATATAAAAAAAAGACATTTTCAGCCCACCTAATATTTTTCATTGAAGGATATTCTCCCTCTTAACCATCATACAAATTTAAATATTATTCCAGTCATGACAGCGGTTGGCGGGGGTCCAGCGGTTAAGCGAAAGGTTGCCGCTATCCTGAATGCCCTGCGGCCTTCCTCCCCACCAGCGTAAATATTACCTCCTTACATGGATAGCTTAAAAGATCTGAGCGTTCTCACAGTTTTTTAAATAATTACGTTATCATAGGCACAAGGGTACCTAATTTAAAAATTAGCTGTGAATAACGGCCCCCGTTTTAATTTTGGGCTATTTTATAAAAATGAGTTGACAATCCAGATGAATAGAGACTATTAAGAAAGTAAACGGATGAAATGAACGTAGAAAATATAAATTATCTTGTTCTATGCCAAAGTATTAGAAAACATGAAATTATTTACTACATAGCTAAACGTTAGGTCCTCCCCCCTTATTTTGGTGAGAAGTGTCAAGTGTGCTTGTGCAGTCGGGTGGAGATATGGAGTGTTTGTCACTATTGTCCGTGTCGGGGGAGAGGGGGGTCAGCAAAGTTCTGCCTCAAGTTGGAGTTGTATATACCTTTTGTCACCTTGATCTTCCGGAGTTCCGTTTAACCGCTTTTCTTGAGAAGAGAAAAAGACAACACTGGTTGGAAATCAACCAAACAAAAAAAAAAAAAAAAAAAAAAAAAAAAAAAAAAAAAAAAAAAAAAAAAAAAAAAAAAATCTAATAAATAAATTGATAAACAGGAAGTATTATCTACGACATTCAATATAAAAATAAATTACAATTTAGGGATTGCACAGACAAATTAATATCTAGCGCCATACCCTTACGTTTTGACTCGTAACTCACAGATTTGAATGCCGATTTTTGTGTGGTTAGTAAGGACCTGGAATGGTGTAAAGCTAGAATTATAGCCACCAATAGCCATTTGGAGCCGAGAAAAAAAAAATATATGAAAATCACATTTTATTTTTTTCTTACCTCTCAATCAAGATAGAGAAATGAATTTTTCACGTAAAATTGTAGTTTTTTATGTATTTTGAATAACTCCAAAAAATGACTATAGTCCAATGAAATCCGCTTTAAATCTGGGAAATTTCATTCAGGGAAAACTGGTACCAAATCTCCATTCAACGCACCAAAAACCCTTATACATAAAATTTTATCAAAAACTAATTCTTTTTTTACCCCTTAAAAAATTTAATAGAAGTTAAAATTTTTGTAGTTGATATTTTGTCAATATTTGCTGTGTTCAACCGATTAAAATAGTAATGGAATCACCAAAATCAGCGTGTATTCTGCTTTTTATTGTTGTATATAACAATACTCCAGATTTTAGTGGATAAAAACTAATTTGAAAAAAAAAAAAAAAGTCGAAAAATTTTACACTAGGTTTATGAATAGAGATTTGTGGCCATTAAAAAAAAAGAAAATTCCCACTGATTTACAGCGGATATCATTGGATTTTTGTCATGTTTTTTGGAGTTTTAAAGCACCCTGAAGCTGGGTTGTGTTTTGAGTATAACGAAAGTATTTTTAATTCAAATAACATATAAAACTACCATTTCAAGTGAAAAAAAAAAAAAATTCTCTACCTTGACTGAGAGCTGAGAAAAAAAATAAAACGTGATTTTCAAATTTTATTTTTTTCTCAGCTCCCAATGTTCATAGTTACTACGCACAAAAAAATCGGCATTCAAATCTGTTAGTTATAAGTCAAAACGTCTCCTTGCAAGAAAATAAACGTTGTATGTTTCATTTATTTCTTAAGAAATCGCAAATGTCAGAATGCACTGATATTTCCTTGAACTTTTTTTTTTTTTTTTAATAGTATATTAGGGCTGTAGAAACAGTAATGCAATAAAATAAAAAATAATCTCTATTGTATAGTAACGAAAATCCTTCTGGAATAATAAAAACCACGATAAAAGTCTAAAGCTGGCTTCCATATGGCGTTTAATCTTAGAGCACAATGGTTTATATTTTGATTATTAAAAACCTTGTAAGTAGAAGAAAAATAAATTTTTATTTTTACCTATAAAACAGTCATTTTTTCTGAATCACCTCATAATTATTAGTGTCATGCTGTATATAACACTGTACCTTTGGTCACAAACGAAGAACGGCTTGTCCTTTTATATATTCTGGAATAATCCTAAATGACCAAATTTTTGAGAGGTTTTTCAATTTTTTTTTTTTAAGACAGGTTTTAATTCAATCAAAAAAGCACTCTGAGATATTGTAATGATTTGATACTCGTCAAAGTGTACCCGTTTTTTTTTTTTTTTTTTTTTTTTTTTTTTTTTTTGTAAGAAATTAAAACCCACGTTAATTTGTGTAATTAATTGTTTCATTTAAATTTTAAATGGGAGGGGGTTCTAAGGATTAAAGGAATGCGAGTTTATTAATTAATAAGAGGGAGAGGAAAGGGATGGAAAGAAACAGTTAACTTTTTTTTTTTTTTTGTTTTTTCTCCACTGAATTCCTTCCCTTAACTCATTACAAACACTTATTATACAAAGGCCAGCTTAATATTGAATATAAAAGCAAACTAGGGGCGGATGTTTCTGGATACGGATCCTATTATGCAGTGACTGATTAGGGTGGGATTCTTTTTTTTTTTTTTTTTTTTTTTTTTTTTTAATAGAATTTTAACCCTAGCCTGAATATCGTCAGAAAATTATTCTCTTAACTCTGTCATTCCCTCGAATGATTTATTTTGTTTTAACACAAATAAATTATTATGTAAACGTTTCAAACTTTTAAGGAAGGGGAATGGCAATTTAACGCGGTGTAAAGATAGGACACATGACAGCGTCTAAGTTCCAAGAACAAATCTTATAAAGCAATTCATGATTCGCTATAACCTATCTTCAAGAATCATCGAGAGCCTAACATAAATCACACATCCGTAGTCAAATCGGGAGAAGATGAGAGAGAATGCCAAGAGTTTACGTGTGGATGTAGGCAGTAGGTGACGGGAGCAGTGGAATAAATTGATGGTGTCAAGTGATCGTCGGGAGATTTGTACAATGTGAGACAGGAAAGGGTTCTATATATTTGGTTATTTTAAAAAAAACCGTAGTGCATTAACACAATCCATAATTATAACTTATATAATTAATCCTTTAAGAATGTATTGTTCCTACTAATTATGTCAAAGTTTACTTTTACGGATCATTTACATGCCCGAAGAAAAAAATTAGATTCACCGTATTTTGATATATTACTGAAAAAAAAAGTGTGGATTTATAAGTGTATTTTTCCATAGTAAGAGAGAAATACTGCGGCACTTTGGTTCCTTTGAGAAAAGTATTGTTGAATTGTATTATTGGGACAATTTGTGTTTGTTGCCGATGGTCGGAGAATCACACCTATACTGTGAACGGCAAGACAGAGTTTACAGGAACCAAGCCAGTGTGCAACACAACAATGCTTCCTCTCGTTTGACTACTAAAAATTCATCGGAGGTTCAAAGAGTATGATAGATAGATAATAGATTATGGTTTGTTTACGTCATTGGCTAATTTTAAAAATCTGATTTTGATAATTACGAGAACGTAAAAAGAACATTGTCGCAAAACAAAAGGAGTAATACTGAAATTAATTCCTATTAATGGCAGGAAAATTGGTGATATGGACTTCATTTTGAAGAGAAGTATTTAATAATGCTTAAAATATACGATTTGAAATAGAGTTTTACTTATTCAGAGGGACGTTTATAGCAACCTAGATTAAGATTCGAACTGTATACGTATATATAGAACTAAATAAAAAAATATACAATCAAGGATTTTTAACAGTCTGAAACGTCTTTGGATAGTTGTTATGTTAAAGGAATTGTTCATAGCCTTATAAATCAGAGCTAGAAAAAGCGTCAAATAAACTCCTTACCAAAAGTATTGCAACACTCATAATTCTCGAGATATTCCTGGTTTTTACCTTAAACCATACTTTTAGTCGTAAACCTACAACTTCCTGTTCTACAATATCCTTTAATGATATTCCACTAATTCCTGCTGAAGAGATCCACTACTTAGGACTTCACTTGGACAAACGTCTTACTTGGAATCCAGATACAAGACTAAAACGACAAGAAACAGCTCGTCGTTACAGACTACTTCAACATTTACTAGACAAACGTTCAAAGCTCCCAATTAATTATGAAAGACTCATTTACATGACAGTGATTAGACCAATATGGACTTACAAACTTGACCTTTGGGGCTCCACTAAACCATTCAATTCATCCCGTATCCAATCCTTACAATCCAAGATCCTTCGAAAAATCCTCAATGCGTAAGGAGCATTTATTTAGCGTTTGTCACCAATAAACTTATCCATAAAGATCTTAATGTTTCATATGTTGCTGATTTAGCCCAAACCAGATACCAATCCTTTCATAGTAAGCTCCATAACCACTCAAATCCACTAGTTTCTCAACTGGGTTCCCTCTCATTTCCCAATAATTCTCCAAGGCGTCTGAAAAGAAGATGGCCTAGAGATCTTCTAGTGTAGAATTTTTATTAATGTGCTACTGATGAGTAATTCTTTTCAAGATTTGTCATGTTATTATAATAGTTAACAACACATTTACTTGATGTATATATTTTTTACAGTAAATTAATATAATAAAAAAAATTGGTTTATGCTCATATTAATATTATTTATTAAACGTGAAACATTAAGTATTAGACACATCAATGTTTTTCCCTGTTAATAACAAACGATGGAATTTTAGAATTTTTTTTTTTCAAATTTCCTTCAGTCCATATTCATCAATCGTTTCGTTATTTACAAGTATGCCAAGACTAGTTGAAGCAGTCATTCAAGCCAGAGGGGGCAATATATCTTATTAAATATAAATTATACATTTAAAAGTTTTAAAAAATGAAAATTTAAAAAAGTAATTTTTCTAATTTTTTTGTTTATTGGAAGAAATATAGTAATTTATTTTAATAAACATTGTTTATGTCTAGTTTAGGAATGTTTATTATAGGCTTCAGAACCTTCCTTTGTTATGAAAAAAAAATACGTTTTTATAAACTTCATTTATTTCAAACTCAATTTTTCCATTTCTATGAACATATGTCGTTCTATAATTACTTCGACACATCCATTATCTAATATTCCATTGTATATTTGCAATACAAGAGGCTATATTATTTTTATTTATGAAAATCCTTAAATTAGATATTTTAGAAAATATAACTATGAAACTGATTGAGAAATGCATTTTCCGATCCCCGTGGAAAGCAGGAGAGCCGAAACATTTTAAAGATAAAATCGCTCTGTGTTCGCCCAGACGGTTTATGAAACGCCAGACAAATAGAGCAATTCTTATGCCCGAATTTCAGATTCCTCTGAAAAAAAAAAAAAGAAAAAGAAAAAAAGAAAGAATAAAGAAAATAGAGGGAAGAGTAGGGGAAGTGGAGTGGGAGTTAAAGTGCTCTACCGTTATCGGGAGTAGGTAAACCACCCCCCTAATGTTCTACCGCTCCCTAACGATTTTTCAATAGCTCCTTCATTTACAGAAAATTCTACCGTCTCATTGTCTAGGCTTAGTTCCTGCTCGGCAATTCTTTTCGAATCAACGGCTGTGGGAATCCCTTTTGATTGATTTTGAAATTTGTTCAACAAGGGGAGGACACACTCTGTCTCTCATGGATCTTGTTGGCAATTATTTTGAAAGATCCTGATCGAAACATTTTGGACACGTATTTTGACGTTCTGATGAATGTATCCTAGAAACCGAGAAAAATGATGATATAGCATTAAATTAATTTATTTTATACCTCCAGTTAAAAAAAATTATATCCACATGATTCTTCAAAAAATTTTATTTTTGAGTGCAAATTTAAGGAAAAATACAGCCGTTTCATAGTTAACAAAATTCTTTTAAAAATATTAGATATTCAAGCGAAACTATATAGCGCTCTCACTCAGCCTCCACTGGGTTTTATAACATCAGTGACGCAGCTGAGAGAGAGAGAGAGCTGGGACTTGTACCTGGCTTCAAGTGGAGGGATAGATCTGGTCGGGGGATCTCTAGGATGAATGTAAACTGTAAATAAAGTATAATTGTATTTTTAACGTTTAATTTAACTTTGTCTTATTTTCACTCACTGTTATTTATTTTATTTTTTAATTTATTTATTTCACCCAGATGTATATTTTCTATCTTATATTATTTATGTATAGCATAGTTCTTTTCTTTCTTTTTTTTTTTTATTATTTCTTTTATTATTACTATTATTTTTTTTATGTTTTGCTTTTTTTTTTTTTTTTTTTACTGTGCATAATGTGTGAATACAATCATTAAGTGGCAGATTGTAATAATTATTCAATAAAAAATCTTTAAAAAAAGAAAAAGATGTTCAAGCAAACTACCTCAAAAGATTTTGTACACGAAAATGACGTCAAATTCTAATTCAGCACTCTCAAAAACATTGAAAATCGTTTATTCAATAAATAAACAAAAATACGTCACTTTTTCACCCTCCTAAAGAGGAAGAAATTTTTATACCGGTTATTGGTAACTTTTTTTTTAAGTTTTTCAAACCGCTAATACTTTAACGCAATTTCAACTTGATGGATATCGCTGGAAAGATGAGACCCTCAGCTTTTGTTTGATGTATAGAAATGCGAATTTCAATAAATAAAAGGGAAGAAAAACCTTTTTAAATAAAAAAAAAACAGATAGGAAGATGAAACCTATGAAACCTTAAAAGACTTATTCCAAGAGTATTACCACCCTATTTTGTAGATAAATATATGAGATTGATACGTTTGACCGTCTAACCACAATTCATGTTTTTGTCAATTAAAAGAGAAAAAAAATGCTTTATTTATCTATTTGGATGAAATTTCGTATTTAAGTATTCTTGAATGCTGAATTCGAAATCGGACGTCATTTTTTGTGTAAAAAATCTGTGAAGATCTAAACGTTTTTTTAAGAATTTAATTAACAATTAAATTAATAATTTTTACTTAACTATGCACATAAAAATTAAAAATTCCTGTAAGAATCATGTCGATACAATTTTTTTAAAATCGAGAGATAAGTAAATTGTTTTAATGCCGTTTCATTTTCTTTTTCTTGGTTTCTAAGGCCCATTAGCCGGAAGATCAAAATATGTGTCTAATATTTTTTGACCAAGAACCTCCGAAAGAATTGGTGACAAGATCCGTGAGGGACTGAGTGAGTCCTCCCATTGTAACTTGCTTATTAAAAATCCCTGGGACTGGGGAAAATGAAAATAATTAAAACCTTTCGCGTAATGAATTTTCCAGGAAACCACGGAACAACCGGCTGAGATTATATTTCTACACCGGCATTATTAAGAAGGGCCGTAATTTTTGTATGATCTAATTATTCGGAAGCTTCGACATTAATTTTATTCGAGTTAGGAAAGATCTGAGAGATGTAAGCTCTTAGGCATAAGAGCTCCAGTCAAAAATTAAATATTACTCTTTGATTAACAGGAACAAAGCATTGCTTCTACAAAACGATGCCCACGCGCATTCACTATGCCCCACGCACTTCACATTGATTTTGTTTTTCAAATACGTCGCACAGTAGGACCAATGACCAGTAAAAACTTCTCGCAGTAATTTTTCGTTACTGAACGAGTGGAAAACGAGTCAAAAGCAGTTGATACGTAACTTTTTGGTTCAGGTTGGGTCTAATCTTTTAAGTATGAAAAATAATAATAGTGATTTTTTTTTAATACGTATTTTGCATGACACACATGTTCCGCTGTGATTCGGATTCAACATAAAATATGATTGGAACTTCCTTGTCTAAGAGAGGGGAGAGAGATGTATGTTTAAAGAATAAAAAAAATGAAACTAACATTTTATATTATAAAATTTACAACAGTTTTTACACTAAACATTTAAGAACACCTTTTTAGTATAATAATAAACGAAAACGAAATATAAAATATAAAACAATTGTATGGAACTTATTGTAGGTGGAGCTGCTATCAAAGTCTTAATTGTCTTAAAACAGCCCTGCTGTTTTTTTCGTGAATTTTGAAAATTTACTATGATTTTGTGCCCACAAGAGTCATTTATAAGTATATTGTGGAATATATTTAGAATTTCAGCGTCAACTACAGTTATTTGTGCTTATGTTTCTTTTTCCCAGAAAAAGATCCTGGCTGTTTTGCCATCGTTTGAGCTCCCAATCCTGGCTTAGGTTTGACAACAATAATTCCAAGTTTCTGATAAAGATGATCTTGAATTTATTTTTTTCATTTAGCTATAACATGTTTGTCCTCCTCTCGTGCTTGTCCTCTCGCACTCAAAAAATCGTATCCATCAATGAAGTACAGACAATCCAAAATTGAAACGTGAAGCATCGACTGAAGCTGCATACAATGTTTTCAGGTCATTAAAATCTTTAGAAGTGAGGACACACAAATAGCACCTTTGAGTTTATTTGTTATCCGCTAGAGTTATAAATTTTCCGATCTATCATTGTACACAAAATTTTATGTTGGATTTGGGTAGTAAGGTTTGCTACGTCTGAGGTCTCCACTTCACAAACAGTGTGTCTTAATGCTTCTTTGCGAGTCTTAAAATATTTATAATAGAATCACAAAAATAACCAGTCTGAGAAAATGATCAGTAAAATATTGTTATTTCAAAAAGGGGCAACTTGGGGCAAATGTTTCTTTTACATTATGTTTACCAGATCGTATCTCTAAAGTACCACACAGAGCCCGCGATTCAACTGCGTTCAACATAAAAGATATGAACTAATTTATTTACGACATTACATTTTTTAAAAAACTTGAAATCAAGGGTTTCATAAATTATAAAAAAAATGATTTAAAATTTTCGAAAAGTTTACCATAATTATGCATACCTGCTTGAGAATAATTCAAATTAAAGTCTAAGTCTGAACTTTAAAAATAAGGAAGATATAAATCACTCAACTACACTGCTTAAGTCAAATAACAGACAAGCTCAGAAGGTGGCAGATTAATGTCAATAAATACTTGTTTACCATTTATTTCAGCTCTTCTTTTGATTGGATTATTTTTGTTTATGTATCGAACAATAGAACTAACTTAATTCCAATTCATTTCAACATAGTTTGATTTTGGAGGTTTTGACCTTAAATATTGGTCTGTGGCCCCACTGTGCGTCGCTTTGAAAACCATGAAGATTACATTAAGTAAAGATCGGATATACTTAAAAATAAGTTTAACCTTCCGATAGGCGCGCCTCCTAAACCAACAGGTCCAGATACGCCTATCTCACCGATACCACTTGTATGTAATAAGCATATCTGCCATTAAATCGCCATATCTATAATATATACATTGTTAAAAAGGCAGATATGCTAATTAGTATTGTTTATTCGGTATAAACAATATTATAAAAAAAATGTATAATAATAAAAATTTACAACGTTTAATAAAAATCTTAAAATATAACATATAACATGTTTATTTTAAAATTTAAATTTAAATTCCAATTCCTGACAATCCTCCGAGGCATATGAAAAGAAGTTGGCCTCGTGATCTTCCTTTGTAAATGTAAATTTAAATTGCTATATGACAGTTATAGGACCATAATAAAGAGGACATGGAGATAAGCTTTAGGACTCAACTAAGCCTTCTAATTCTTCCTGTACCCCAACCTTACAGTCCAAAATCCTTTTAAAAATCCTTAATGCTCCTTACTATGTTACGATAATAATAATGTCTTTATTGAACAAAATAATATATACACACATGTAATCATACTAGTAATACTAGTACAATAAACAATAAAGACTACTCTTGGCATTTGCCATCAGAGGAGTTTTGCCTTTATGGCTTTACTTTTTAAGTATTCGATATTAATGAATAGAGAAAACTTAAATACAATATAAATCATTAAAAACAAAATTAACATATTTTTTTGTTAGATTAATAAAATACAGCATTACGAAAACAAAGCGAAGATTGGAAAATAACATTTTACTTATTAACATTTTTTTAAACCAATACTAAACAATAATTAAATTCTTGGACTAAACTTAAATAGTACTTCCATGCTGCTTGACAATACTTTGATAAATATAACAAACTTTTACCATTTAAAATATTCAGTGCCTCAGCTTCATTGAGTTTTCCCAAACAATTTACTCTGAATTCCCTCAAGATAGGACACACCGCTAGGAAATGATATCATGCTTCCCCTCTCTCGGGTCTATTACATAATGAACATATTCCTATACCTGTGCCATAACCTCTTGTAGTTCAAATTTAGAAGTTCCCCCCTGATTTTCATAATCCAACAAATATCTTTAAATTTGTGGGCACTATTTATATAACTATTGCAGGTAGGATTATTATTCAAGTTTCTATATAAAACAGAGGAAGTGAATGTTGTAGCCTACAAAACTTGTTCTGACATGTTGTGTGTTCAGACATGTACTATGTTACAAATAAACTTATCTATTGAGATCATACTGTCCCATACGGTGCTGATTTAGCCCAAACCAGAAACCTATCCTTTCATTGTAAACTCTATAACCACACCAATCCACTAGTCTCTCAACTTTATTCGCACTCTATTCCAAATAACCCTCCAAGGCGTCTGAAAAGAAGATGACCTACCGATGTTCTAGAGTAAAATCTAAACGCTTAATTGGTCCAAACCAGATACCTATTCTTTCATTCTAAACTCTATAACCACACCAATCCACTAGTCTCTCAACTTTCTTCGCACTCTATTCCAAATAACCCTCCGAGGCGTCTGAAAAGAAGATGGCCTACCGACGTTCTAGAGTAAAATCTAAACGCTTAATTGGTCCAAACCAGATACCTATTCTTTCATTGTAAACTCTATAACCACACCAATCCACTAATCTCCCAACTTGCTTCCCACTCTATTTCTGATAACCACACATTTTCGAGGCGTCTGTAAAGATGGTTTAGCTTAAAATATAAACGTTTTCTCTTAATGGGTAGTGTTTTTACTAATTATTGTAATTATTATTTCACACATTAAATTAATGTATATATTGTATGCAGTTAAAAATATCGATAAATATATTTTTGAAAATAAAATTTATAAAGTAAAGAGAAAAAAATGTGGGTTTATAAAAATGGATTCTGAATATATACATACAATCTAAATAAATTATCTTCATTGTTAACTATGTATAAATAGTCTATTTTTTGGATAAAAGTTTTCCAATTTTCATGAATATCAAGAAATGATAATAATTTTTAATATTTTTCATCAATGGAAACTTATTTCTGAATTTAAATAATTATTAAAAAAAAAGATTAAAGTATAGTTGACTGTTATGATGAATGGAGTAAATGATTCATTATGTTCATTATAGCCCTGAAGAAGACCTGCAAGGAAGGTCGAAACGGTGGCACGTATTAAAGTATTCCTACTTAGAGGTGGTGTTCCTCTTTGACTGCATCCCTGATTGTTGTTATTTTTTAAAATAATTATTATTTAGCTTATGAAACCTGTAGGTAACTAGCAATAATGAATAAGTACTGAAAAATGTATGTTACTTGAGGGAATTAATTTATAGTGTAAAGTAAGTAATAAAATCAACAAGTGTCTTTCACTCACTATGAAACTTTTTACTCGACAAAATATGTATTAAGTTTAAATATTGACGTTTTTCTTATACAATAATTTATTGCTTAATTTTAAATGACAGTTTATTTATTTAGTTATATTGAATGTTATTTTTAAAATTTTAATTGTTTACATGGTAGTTGTTTTAGAGGAACAGCGTGCAGTATTTTTAGGAAAAAGGAAACTACAGGGAAAACTCCGTTGCCAGTGTTTTTTTCCCCTGTTTTTAGTAACTTCCATAATTCTCACTTAAAATACTTTAGAGAGTATGAACCCTAATTATATTTGCCCTAAAATGCCAGAACTCTTCATTTTCGGCCATAGAATTTTTAAAATATAGCCTTCCAGAAATAACATAACAGTAAAATGATTCCTCTCAGCTAGTTTATGTGAAACCTCGGTAGATTTACGGATCTAAAATATTTTTTAATAATAAATTCACTATCCTATTTATTTAAATTTATTACGTTTAATTTAAAATGCACTAAATAGTTTTAAATTTATTACATGGGTGATTACTTTTGTTTCGAAGCAGAAAAATAGCAATTTTCAAAAATATTTATAATTTTTTTTATTTACAAAAATATTATTCAGTAAAAGTATGTCAATTGAAAAATAAAATACCAAAATTACGAGTAAAGGTTTTATAGTTAAATTTCAACATTTACAAATTCTCTACTGAAACACAACCAAAATCCAATTTTGATAAATCCAAACTGTGATCTTACAGTAGCATAAGCATTGCCAGGCATAACTACTTAATATTTTTGTCATGATTTATTTTCGCTAGGAGTTAATAGTTTTTTTTGTTTGTTTTTTTTTGTTTTTTTGCAACGGTTTTTTCACCCTTGTTGAACCTAGTTGGTGTTGCTTGGATTAAAAAATTAATAGAAAATATTTTTTGTTGTATAAAATTTGTCCCTACGACCTACCTTTTAGAAGCTATATTAGTACAAATGAAGTCACCTTTAAAACCCTTATTTTCTATTATCTTTGTTTATTTCGAAAAAGAATTAATTGTTTATTAATTTAAGTCATTTGATCTCTTTGGTTCTAAAACTTAAATTGGAAGAAGCAGTAAATTGTAGATATCCATGAACTATTATTTTTCATAATTTGGGAGAAATAAATTTTTTTATATATATATATATATATATATATATATATATATATATATATATATATATATATATATATATATATATAAACTCCCCGTCAAAGGTATTTCAACATCCACGATTCTCGAGATTTTCCTGGTTTTTACCTTAATCCATACTTGGTTTATATTCATATTAATATTATTTATTAAACGTGAGACATTAAGCATTAGACACATCAATGTTTTTTCCTGTTAATAGCAAACGATGAAATTTTAGATTATTTTTTTCAAATTTCCTTCAGTCCGTGTTTATCATTCGATTCGTTATTTACAAGTATGCCAAGACTAGTGGAAGCGTTCAAGCCAGATGGGGCAATATGTCTTAATTAATATTAATTTTTAATTTTAAAGTTACAGATGTAAAAAATGAAAATTTTAAAAAAAATAAGTTTTTTAACTTTTTTGTTTGTTGGAAGAAATGTTGTAATTTATTTTAATAGATTGTTTATGTCTAGTTTAGGAATGGTTATTATTGACTTCAGAACCTTTCTTTATTATGAAAAAAAATACGTTTTTATAAAATTAGATATTTCAGTGTTGCGATACTTTAAATTGGGAGTTTTCATATAGTGATTTCCATATTTTTTGAATTTTTTAATCATTATTTCAACTTTATAGAAATTCATTATAGTCACATAATAAACACTCTAGAACTCCAGTTTGTCACAAAATCTTTTAAAAAATTTTTAACACGTTATTTTGGTTTGTTTTTACTGATTTAAAATTTAATGAATTTAAATTTTTTAGGAATTTGGATTGATTTATTTATTTTACAGCCTTCTGAATATGTTCTCTCGGCAGTAAATATATTTTCAACTGAACCATTGTGCTGCTCTATGGACTCATAAAGGAAAAGCATATTAGACGTTTTTCATCACACATAATTTATCAAGCCTGTCAACTATACAAAGAAGGAGAAAACGCTCAAAATAATGGGCCTTATCAAAGGTATTCAAAAGGGGTTGGAAGAAATATTTAAAAATAACGAAATACAATAAATTTAAGCTAAAGTGAATAAGAATACTAAGAAAATTAACCAGTTCTAATTAACTTTTAAAAAAATAATATGAAAATTACACTATACCAAACTAAACGAATAAAATATTAAACTAATTAATATGAAAAAATAAAGTCAAGAGTGTACGACTTGTGATATTTTTGACCTTCAACCTGGAATAACCACCGCTTAATGATTTAAAAAAATGATTATAAAAATAATATATTTTTTTATTTTATATCAATTTATTGAAATATATACATCAAGTAAATGTGTTAATAACGATTCCAATAACATGTCAAAACTTGAAAAGAACTTCTCATCAGTAGCAAAATAGCAAAATTCTACACTAGAAGATCTCTAGGCCATCTTCTTTTCAGACGCCAAGGTGGATTATCGGGAATGGAGTGGGAAAGAAGTTGAGAAACTAGTGGATGTGAGTGGTTATGGAGCTTACAATGAAAGGATAAATATCTGATTTGGGCTAACTCAGCAACGTATGGGACATTAAGATCTTGGATTTTGGATTTTAATGATTGGATATGAGATGAGTTGGATGGTTTAGTAGAGCCCTAAAGATCAACTCCATACGTCCAAATAGGTATAATCACTGTCATGTAAAAAAGCGTTTTGTAATGAAATGGGAGGTTTCCTTAGTTCAATTTTAAATACGAAATGTTTGTTGAAGGAACAACATAAAAGTGAATCAAAATAATTTAAAAATAAAATAAAAAAAAGGAACACGAATCTGCCGAAGAAGTAACAATTTTTTTTTATTTTATTTATTTTTTAGTGTTCCAAGTTAACGGACTTGACTTTATATATTTACATGACTTAAAAAACATGTTGATTCTCTACTAATACCAGTTCACGGAACTTGTTCCTCAAGAACTTTGAAACATCAGAACGTAAAGTTGTAACATAGAGGGAAACATGTAAAGTTATAACTTTCAACTTTCAAGTTCTTCGACTTCTATTATGAAATTTTACTTTCCTTACTGACCCCTGTATCCGGTGCTTTAAACACACTAGAGGCGTCCACTTTTTCAAGTTATTATTATTATTTTTTTATTTTTTTTTTTCATTATCGAAGGAATCTATTGATCATTAATAAATATGTTTTAATATCCGTTGCTCTTCGAAATGCATAAATAAATTCTCACTTTATTTCATCTGTGGTAATTTGCACTCAACGAAGCCAATATTACTTTTTCACTTGTTTCTTTTGATATCCATTCGTAATTAGTTTTTTTTTTTTTTCACATTTATTTTTTTTTTTGTTATTTATTGAAATTTACAACTGTATACAACTGTATATATATACACAAGTAAATGTATTGAAAGTAAATACAATGGCATGTAAATAACATGTGAAGAACTATCACTAGTAGCACTTCAATAAATTCTACACTAAAAGGTCTCTAGGCCATCTTCTTTTCAGACGCCTCGGAGGATTATCAGGAATGGAATAGGAAGCAAGTTGGGAGATTAGTGGAATGGAGTGGTTATGGAGCTTACTATGGAAGGATAGGTATCTGGTTTGAGCTAAATCAGCAACATATGGGACATTAAGATCTTTATGAATAAGTTTATTTGTAACAAAGTAAGGAGCATTAAGGATTTTTCGAAGGATTTTGGATTGTAAGGATTGGATACGAGAAGAATTAGAAGGTTTAGTTGAGCCCCAGAGCTCAACTCCGTATGTCCAAATAGGTCTGATAACTGTCATGTAAATGAGTCTTTTGTAGAAAATCAGGAGTTTTGTTGACGTCTGTCTAGTAAATGTTGAAGAAGTCGAAAACGACGAGCAGTTTCCTGTCGTTTAAGTCTTGTATGAGGATTCCAAGTTCAGCGTTTGTCCAGTTGAAGTCCTAGATAGCGGATCTGTTCAACAGGGATCAGTGGAATATTTCTTTGATTATAAAAATTATTTTGTTACATTATCTATTGTTTTCCTTCATAGTTATATATCTTATAGAAGATTTTTAGAAGATTGCCGGTGAAACATTTTTAAAGTTTAGAAGACAACTTTTAGCAGACAGAATGTTTTTCAAGATTAAGGCAAGTAATGAAAAATGTTATAACAAAATAGTACTCTCATTCTAACCTCGAAATATTGGGAAAAGAAAAAATACGTTCCTATGATGTACGATAGTTTTATAAAATACCAACATTTAGCCGTTAACTTATTTATCAGTTGTAAACTACCAATATATTCACTTGAATACGATATGTTATTTCAAAAATATAATATAATTATAAACAAAAAATTAAACTCGTTGCCTCCCGTTATCATTAATGTAAAAATAAAATCCTTGCTTAGAGAAAACTGGCCAGAACATATCAATATTTACACAGACGGATCCAAAACAAATGATAATACAGGCTCTGCAGTATACATCCCAAAGTTTAGATATTCAGCTCAATACAAATTACCAAACAACACTTCTATTTACAACGCTGAATTATATGCTATATTTCAAGCCCTTGAACTTATTAACAAATCAGATGAAAATAAATTTATAATATTAACTGATAGTATGAGCTCATTAGAAGCAATAAAAAATAATAGTAACATAAATAAAAATAACATTCTAGCCAACGTCATAAAAGAGCACTATCTCGCAATAAAAAACAAAAAACAAATAATATTTATTTGGATCAAGGCACACATGGGAATTCCCGAAAATGACGAGGGTAGACCGCCTTGCAAAAACTTCCGTCAACCTAACGCATACTACTGACATAAAACTGCCGTACTTGGAATTCTTTTCGATGTTAAAAAAACATACGCTTAATAAGTGGGAACAGAAATATCAGGAATCATCCACAGGCTTATACTTTAAGTCTATCGTACCGCAAATTCTAAGGGAACCCTGGTTCTTTCGATTAAATTTAACCAAAGATGTAGTTAAAAATTTTGCTAGACTTAGAACTAATCATGGTTTATGCAATTTTTATCTTCAGCGCATAGGAATTAAGAAAAGCTCAGAGTGTGATAGATGTAATAAAAGAGAAACCCTCCAACACATAATCACTGAATGCCCGGCTTACAAAAACCAAAGAGAAAAGTGTCTTAATTTTCTAAAACCTTATAATAATAGTGTACGATATAAAAAAAGTACTAGCAACAGACAAACCAGAAGAAATAATCAGCATAACCCAATATTTATATTCAATAAATAAATATATCTAACATTGAATTAGTAAAGAACTAAATAGATAGCATAATAATTGGCTGTATGGATAATTCCAATGCCATATAAAAAAAAAGAAAAATTAAAAAAAAAAAAAAAATAAAAAAAAAAAAAAAAAAAAAAAAAAAAAAAAAAAAATATAAAAAAAAAGATTTTTTATATTTCTAAGTAACATAACCATTGTGATTTAAATAAAAAAATATAATAAAATTTACGAATTTTATTTTATAGTTTATAATATAGCTGTTTTCAGAAGCATGTACAATTCATATTTTTTTTTTCTGTTTGCTTTTTTGTTATGTTTTTAAAATTAATGGTACGTTTTCATATAATGATAAGAGCGTATAATTGTTACTCTAGAATTCTAGAATACTTCAGGTATGAACCCTGATTGTTTTTGCCCTAAAAAGCCAGAAACATTCGTTTAAAACCTTAGAATTTTTAAAATATGCCCATCTTGACATAATTTAACATTAAAATGATTCTTCTTAGCTAGTTTATCCTAGACCTTTGTAGATTTATGGATCTAATATACTTTGAATCACTTTCCTTTTAATTTAATAAGTTGAATTTAAACTGCAATGGTTAGTTTATAAAAATATCTTTGTTTAAATAAAAATAAAAATAAACAGTATCCAAGAATATCTATATATATTTTTTTCAATTAACAGAAGTTATTACCCAGTAAGAGTATAGAAATGGAAACAGCTACAAAAATATTGATTCCCCCAGATATTAACCTGATTTTAAATTCTAAATATAGCCAAACATTTATATTTAGATAAGAAAATTTCAAATTCAACAAATCCACAATTTAAAATCATTAAAAGACCTGACTGTGAACTTTTACTAAAATAATGATTGCCAGAAATGACTACTTGCATTTTTTTTTTTTTTAATAATGAATAAAAAAATACAATAAAATTAAATTTGACGAAACATTTGGGGAATGAGACTAATTTGTATTAAACATTATAAAACAACTGGATTGTCATATCTCCTGTTACGACTGAATGTATTTTTTATTTATTTTTGTTTTCTATATTCAAGAACACTTATAACATTTTTTAATTCTTATAAATTATACGTAAAATTATAATTATGGAAAAAGAGAAAAATCTTGATTCCCTATTGATGTCAACCATACTCTCAAACTGTAATACAACATACTTTGAAATCCAATTTTAGCAATATCATACTCTAAAAAGTAAATTAAAATGTCTTAAGTGTCCGTCCTTTAATCTGTATTATTTTCTTTTTATTTCTTTTCTTTAATTTTCATCGTTTTTTAAATTTTATTGAAAAGGTTATAGTTTATGAGGAATTTGAGAACGATATCTTTGTAATCCTTGTAATTGTTTGTAATCCTGCTTCCTGAAAATAAGTATCCTAACGAGGCAATCCTCTAAAATGTGTCTTATCGTTAATTGTATATTATTGCATGCTATGTACTTTGGTCAATTGTTTATCCTTTATTATATGGCCTATTTTAAGTCTAGTTATAACAACTTCATCTTCTCTGTTGGTGCCGTGGGAATTTTTCCATTTTTTTAATATATTTTTTAAAACTTGTTATATTGTTTTGCTTCTTTGTTTTTTTTCAAAGCTTAGAACTATTAGTTAAAAAAGAATATTTATACGTGACCTCTACTTTTTTTTCTAAACTATAGCCTAATAATTAAATCGAAAAGCATGTGAGAAATTCAACTAATTAGAAACAAAATGTTCCAAATAACATCCAATGAAATTTCAAATCCATTATTACGTGTAGGAGAAATAATAAAAAAAAAAAACAGTTATGTAGTCCATACAGAGTATTCGTCATATTACAAAAAAATAAAATGAAACAAAAAAATCTATCATTTTTTTTGCTTCTGATATACAAAACAATCTTAAAACAATATACACCTACGGACTTGAACTGTAGGGGACATCAAAACAATCCAATATCAAACGCATTCAATCCTTCCAATCCAAAGTCCTCCGATAATAGTCAATGCACCTTATTATGTTACTAATAAAACCCTACACGAGGACCTAAAAATTCCTTTTCATTCCTTCAAAATTCACGAAATTTCATCAAAATCTATCCAACCATCCCAATCCCTATCCATTTTTAACCATCCCCATAACGCTCCGAGAAGGTTGAAATGGCAATATAATGTTATGCTGGAGTCCTGGTAATAACCAGAATCTCATATTTATTTATTTTATTTTTTTTTGTATTTTAATTTTTGTCCCTTAATTTTTATTATTTTATTTTATTTTTGATGATTTAATTATTAGTTTTATTTTTATAACTATTGTTTGTTTTATTATTATCATTAATTTTGTGTGTATGTGTACGTTTTACTACTTTAGCACTGTTACCTACTGACCTTCATTGAGGCAGATTGCACATATATTTCAAGTAAAAGTTTTTTAATATTTTTCGTTGCTGTTAGATCAGTTTATCGAAGCGTAAACACCTTTTTTAGAGAAGTCAATCAAATTGGAATTCTTCGAATATTATAGAGTATAGCCAGTGGCACGTGGGTCGTGAAATGATTTTTTCCTCGTATATTTCCAGATATTTTATAACTATATAAACTTTCCAATAAATGTTTTTTAAACTGGGTATTCAACTGAAACCGCTTATACAAAAAAAAAAAATAATAAAATAAAATAAAAATATCAACATTTTAAGCTTTCTAGACCTCTTCAGTAGCATAAATTTTTGTATAGATCTAATCCCTAGCAGTTAGTATGACGATCACTGCTTAAAAAAAAAGAAAAAAAGTTAAACCGTTTTAAGTTATGCCCTTCAGAGGTATTTTGTTTGATATCTTCCCTCAATTTTCCTTCAGTTTTATTCTGGCTATATTTAAATTTAATGAAACGTGACGCAAGTAGAATTATACGCTATTTAAAAATATGATTGACTGCTACAGGAAAGATGTGACCAGTCAGTCATATTTAGAAATATTTAGGCGAAAGTAAAATTTTCCTTACACCTTTAGGGAAAAAGAATATTAATTTATTCAATAATGGCTGAAAGTTTTTTAAATACTTGCGGACTATACCTATAAATTCTAGACCGTGAATTTGTTTTTCTCAAGGGCTGTGTTACAAGTTACTTAATCACAAACATTATTTAATTCTGAAATTTTCCGTTAGTCTTATATTTTGTTTGTCAGAAAATAAAAGCTTTTGGATTGTTTATTCTATTTGTAATATATCAACAAACATTTCTGGAAATTCTTGTTTACATTAGCTTGGTATTGTGATTGCTATTGCGCTGTGATCATGGAAAAAAAAATATCATTCATTATAGGCATTTTTTCCTATATTATTTTTAAAAAG
The DNA here is from genome assembly GCA_003667255.2 of Euschistus heros. NCBI lineage: Eukaryota > Metazoa > Arthropoda > Insecta > Hemiptera > Pentatomidae > Euschistus > Euschistus heros. The sequence continues at coordinate 3,097,160 of RCWM02000001.1, forward strand.
GTAACTTTGCTGCAGAAGCCAATTACAAAATTTACAGTGTTTATGGGGTTGTTTTTTTACCCCGAAGGTAACTGTCAAAATTGGTTAGCCAAAATTCGTGCAGGAAATTTTGACATCAATTGGTCTGGTTGCCCACAAGGAATTGAAACGAACTATTGCCATCAGGACAAGCAATTGATTTAACTCTATACTGTTCGCCATTAACAAAGTTGGATCAATCAATTAAAAAAAAGCGCATAGATCTGGCAAATCGAAAGTGTATTGTTTTCCACCAAAACCTTTTGCCCCATCCTCCGTATTCACCCGAACCTAGCGCCAAGTACCTACCACTCATTCTGATCTCTGCAGAACCCCATGAATGAAAAGCAAAAACAAAACGAATAGGACATCAAAAATCAGTTTTTTGACAATAAACCCCAGACGTTCTATGAACTATATTGTGCAATTGGCCGAAAGATGGGAACACGTTATATTAAATAATGGTGGATATATCGTAGATTAGAAAAAAATCATGTCTATTTTAAACAAAGTTTCATTTCACCCTCAAAAAGCGAACTGACTTATTTCTCAACCCAATATTTCTGCTAATGTGTTATATTTTTTATTCCTTCATAATAAATTTTAAATATTCTTTTCTTTAAAATTTTGAAAATTCAGTTACTATAGGCTTTTGATCAATAAATTTCCTTTATAATATTTTTAAAAGTTATCCATATTCCACTTTTTAGTGGAACTCATCTGTAGGTGAGAGATAGGAGAGTCTCATAACTAAGCTACAACAATTTTGGTGGTCGTTTAATACATTAGGAACTCAAATTTCGAAGTTTTCACCTTTTCTATTGCTTCGAGGTAGTTAACGATGGTCTATTTTCTGAGGTCTATTCTCTTTGAGTTATCTAACAGTTGTTTTTGGTACAATTATAGACAAAAGCTCACAGAACATCGTCTAAGTTTAAGATCCCTTTCTCCAAATTTTTAAAAAAATCTTTAAATGTTACTATCATTCACTCATAGGTACATGAGTAATTATTCGCCGATTTTAAAATCTAATAATTATATACAAGTACTTTTGCTTTCGCCTTCTGAGATTTTCGAGGCATCTTGTAGGATACAACATGACATTGATAGCATTGACCAATGTGCTATGTAGAATAAGTGACGACTGAGCCCAGAAAAAATTTAAGCAATGCTAATTGGATCGAAACCCTCTCTTAGTTCACATTATTTATATTTAAATAAATTTAAATATAATTCCTATTATCCATCGTTTTATTTAAACAAACAACCTTCCTATTCAGTTCATAAGCTCTATCAATAACCTCGGAACAGTTTTTGATCAATATTTGTCCTGGACTAACTTTATTACTCAAATTAACCGAAAAACCATCTCAATCCTCGAACAGCTCTTAAGATTCCGCCAACCTTTCCCACACAATACCCGTCAACTGTTTGTGTGCTCCCTTACCATTCCCCACTCCGACTATAGATGCTAAGTATATGAAAGTCTGTCGAGTTCGAAATGAGACTGAAGAGATTGATAATTTATTCCTTTATAAAATTCACTTTTGGATCCTCAGGCGCTATCACATCACTTACTTGTATTCCGAGTAAAGATGGTTTTGTCCTGGTTTCCAATGAAAATACTTCCTTGGTCACTTTCTATTCCAATCATCTTTTGAATACCAGATCTTAACCCATTGCTTTGTACATCCCTTTCCATCGAACTGCCTCCTTTAAAAAACCCTTTAGTATTCGTGCAGCATTATTTTGGAATCCAATTCGCAATGTTTGCTGTCTTACTTTATTCAAACATTATTCATCCACCTCCTCAATTATCAGTCTTTCGAATGTAATAATATATTAGTGTAATAATAATGTTTTGTAAATAAATTCGTAGATTAGTTTGATCAGTTAATTTTTAAATTTTTACCTTATGTGTATATAACTTATAATCTAGAGAAGTTGGAGCATGATGTGTACGCAGCCAAGCAATAATACCTTTTTATCTTGCTTTTATTTTATTTTTACAGGACAAAGTGTCTTCTAAAAAATAAAATTTATTTCTCCTTTCTTTTTCTATGACGTTATGTATGCACAACTAGTTCATATATACGTCCTAGGACACGTAATTAAAAACACATGTAAAGATTTTTTTTCTAGCACGCTGATTCTAAAGAGCAGCTTTTTGGTCAAACAAACAAACCTCCTACATAACATTTTTTATTGTAGAGTGACGTAAGCTCAAGTGTTTTCTTCCTAAATGGATCTCGTGTCCGTCATCGCGTGTGCAAAATAAATATTGATCTAACAAACCCAGCTTTTTGAATTGCTGGATTCTGTTGTGTGTGATGGAACGCAAATCCTTTTAATCCCCTAATTAACGATTTAATGTTAATTATGGTAATTGGAGGTGAAAGTGTGGTCTTTCACTGTATATAAAAGGGATCAAATAGGATTTAGTCTCATTCATCGACAGGCAAAAAAACACCAGTTGCGTCCAGAGTATTCTTGATTTCAGGTGGTCAAAATTAATGCATAATTGACTGAATTTCAGCCATCTTTGATTCGGTTATCTTTAGAATATGAATTATATCGCTGCATCTAAAAATATAATCGTCCCAGAAATAGTTAAGCTTGCCTAATAGCGAGCTAGATTAGTAGGAATCTAATGAGCAGTCCCATTATAAATGTCACCTGATACCCTCCAGTAAATCCGGATAATCTACATACAGGAGTTTCTAGGCTTATATGGCAAAATGTATATGATCTATGTATTCGTATATATAACCTGTTTAAACCTTTGTCCAGAATACTGGTCATTAATAGTGCTAATGTTTGCCATTTTAGGAGTAGTAGGAAATCAATATATATCAACTGCCATGCTCACAAAAGTATTTTCTGAAACATTTTTTCCATCATGCTGCATTATTTTTTCTACTTTTTCTTGACCGTTATGTTTTTCTTTTCTTTTATTTTATACTTTGATGATATTTACAACTGTAAGCAATATATACAATAAGTAAATGTGTGATAAAATCATTACAACGGTATGTAACTTAATTAATAATAAACTAGTTGTGTAGGAGCTCAACGCACGATTATCATCTCTAGATTACAACTGTATACATTACATACAAAAAGTGAATTTGAAGAAATCACAATGACACATCAATAACATGTAAGGAACCACTCACTAGCTGAACTTCAATTAAAGTTCTAGATCAGGAAGTCTCTCGGCCATCTTCTTTTTAGACATCTCGGAGGATTATCGGGAATCGTGTGTGAAGCAAATTGGATTTAAGTGGGAATGGAGTTTACAATGAGAAGACGGGTATCTGCTCCGGACTGAATCATCAGCATGGAACATTAAAATCTTTATGCATCTGTTTACTTGTGACATGATAAGGAGCATAGATGATTTTGAATTTTTATTTTTAATGATTCGATGAAACTATTTTCTACGAGAAATATTTACGTAAACTTCGGTACAGGTGAGTAAGTAACATTTCTGCTCACCAAGATAAGCAAAAGTCAAAACAGAGAGGAATGTGATTCCGTTGATCCCAGCTTTTTAATAAAGGGCGAGGGGGTAAGGATTCATATAAATGAAGGTCTAGAAGGGCTTAGGGCAAACACCAATAAAGGGTCTTCTTCATTTAGAGGAACAACTGCTCGACGCTGTTTGTCGGCTGGTCTTTTTTGGAGGCTACTTAATATGGCGGTAAACCCTTCCAAGGCGTACTTAGTTGGATTTATTGAGCGTCATGATATGCCTTGTTCAGTTCAAGAAGCGATGAGAGGTAGTGAGCACATAAATCATTAATAGTTCTAATATTTCATTATTTATTAAATTGGTATTATTATTGTTTTTTATAATTTATTTATTTTCATATATGAACTGTGATATCATATTTATATCATTTTTTTTAAAAATGACCCATTACTATATATTAGTATACATTTCTTGTTTTACGATATAAAATAAGTTCTTTTTAATTGCGTGTTTTTCCCCGAAGATTGTTCAACAAATTTTGAAGGTGAGAAAAACTACATTGTAAGCCATGGTGTATCATAAAAAAAGGAGTTATTATTTGAAATGCTGATTTCCCATCCCTAATAAAAATATCTGTTCAGATTAAATGTTGAAACAAGTTTTTATAAAAGTGATAAAAGGACGCTCGTTATAAACCGCGACTACGTCGGCTCTCGTTTTCAAGGTTTTCTTTTTGTTCTCTCATTCTTTCTCTTTTTCCTTAAGGCAAACAAAATTATTTACAAGTCGTAAAAGAAGCCTAATATTAAACTCTATCTCCCTCTCATTTCTTTCTTATTTTCTCAAGACACGATGTCAGAAATTACAGGACCACCTTCAATTTTCAGCCAAAAGCAAGAAAAAGCCCGGCTCATCCTTTATGCGGTGTGGACAGCAACAGGGGGCATTAGTGTTTTTTAACCCCCTCCCTCTCCCTCCCTTCCCCCTCCCACGGCTTAAAAAAAGCCATAAAGAGCGAGGTGGGGCCGTTAGAGACACTGTTCCATTTGGGAGTCTAATCGGACATTGAGGGTGCGCGGTGATTTGCATGTGGCGCGGTGCTCCTTATTGCCGGGGGCGGTAAGAACTGACTCGCCTGGAACTAATTGCCCTCCCACCCTTTGTCATCCACCTCGGCCCGCTCCGAACTGCAAACATTAACAAGCCACTGGATCCGGGGGTGCCCCCCCTCCTCTTGTTGCATCTGCGGTCCAGGATGTGGTGGAACATAAGTTAAAATTGAAATCTCGTCTCTTTGGTTTTAAAGAAGGCTATCAATCTGAGAACACTTCTGCTGATTAGCGCAGAAGATAATATAGTGCCACAAAAGAAGAATCCAATTTATTTTATTTCTTTTTTGAAAAATTATTTATTAATATTTACAACTGTATACATTATATACAACAAGTAAATTTAAAGAAAATAATTACAATAACATGTAAAGAACTAACCACTAGTAGCACTTCAATAAAAGTTCTGCATTAGAAGAATGTATGAATGAGGCTTCTTTTCAGATGCCTCGGAGGATTATCGATGTGTGGATTCGAGTGGTTATGGAGCTTACTATGAAAGGATAGGTAACTGGTTTGTAGGTAAAGGATTTTGAGTTGTAAGGATTGGATACGAGGAGAGTTGGGAGGTTTAGTGGAGTCCCAAAAGCTCAACTCCTTATGTCCAAGTGTATCTAATAACTGTGGTGTAAATTTATCGTTTGTAATTTATTGGTAGCTTTTAACGCTTGTTTAGTAAATGTAGTCGGAAACGACGAACAGTTTATTGTCTTTTAAATCTTTTATGTGGATTCGAAGTAAGTCGTTTGTCCGATCGGTGGAATATTATTAAAGAATACTGTAGAACAGAAAGTCTAATAGTAAATTGAGTCTGCTTTAAGACAGAAAAAAGGAATTTCGGATCGGACAAATAGATTTGGAGTTATAGCAAGAAATATGCTGAAAAACGGTGATTTCATAAAAGTATGGAGTTCTAAGCGTGCTGGTGTGGATATGTCATGGGACTTAATCAAAGCTTCGTATATGAGGACTCATAAATTTGACCAGTTTTCATATGAAAGAAAAAAATTTTGGATCGGACAAATAGTTTTAAAGTTATAGCCAAAAGGGTTCCGACAAAGGTGTTTTCGAGGAGAAGTGCTTATTACCGCTAATCTTTGAGCGCATGTGGTGGACAAATCATTGAAGCGATTTTAATGTTACAAAATTAGGTATATTAAATTTAATCTAGCTTTATTCAGATTTTGAACAAGGTATATTCCACTCCCCACAGTTCTAGAGCTATCGATTGAGCAAACATATGAACAGTACCAAATTTGATTTGCATCAAAAATGTATTGATAATCTCTCGCTCTCTCTCTCTCTCTCTCTCTCTCTCTCTCTCTCTCTCTCTCTCTCTCTCTCTCTCTCTCTCTCTCTCTCTCTCTCTCTCTCTCTCTCTCTCTCTCTCTCTCTCTCTCTCTCTCTCTCTCTCTCTCTCTCTCTCTCTCTCTCTCTCTCTCTCTCTCTCTCTCTCTCTCTCTCTCTCTCTCTCTCTCTCTCTCTCTCTCTCTCTCTCTCTCTCTCTCTCTCTCTCTCTCTCTCTCTCTCTCTCTCTCTCTCTCTCTCTCTCTCTCTCTCTCTCTCTCTCTCTCTCTCTCTCTCTTTCTCTCTCTATCTCTCTCTCTCTTGCTTCCCGTTCATTTTAATTAGATTTGTATTTGTGATCAATGCAACTTTATAATCAATTCTATTAATCTACCTTATTCACCCTTCTTGGACCAATGTTCATCTGTAATCGCTGGAAGAGGTTTCAGATCTACTGGCTATAAAATGGCTAAGATACCGGCAAAAACTGCGGTAAGCCGATCATAATAATGGACCGTAATGGGTACAAATGGAACAAGCGGTATCAGATGTCCAGCCGGGGCCGCCATCTGAATACCAAGTCGGGTCCCCTCCTGCCACATGGTTGGGGGGGGGGGGGGGGGAGATCGGGACTATTGTTTTGACAGATAGCGATTCGATTTAATTTATTTTCATTGCAGAGGAAATATAGTGAATAGCAAATTTTATAGTATTAATAATTGGTTTGAATTATCTCTTAATAGTATATATACACCTGTGTGTGTGTGTGTGCTTTTAGTTATATAAAAATTTATCAGCTCTATTTTAACAATGCTGCGAATTTCTGAGTTCTGAATCAAAAATTATTTATTCATAAGTTGTTCAATTATTATCGATACAGTTACCAAAACTATATTTTTTTCCAATCTATCCCTTCTACCTCAGACTGCAGATGTTTCTTAAGTTAGAACTTAAACCATGCTCAATTTTTCAAGCTTTCTATTAGACTGCTTAAGACCAGACCTACGGTGATGTTAGATTACAATCCTTCTTTTTTACTTTATTATTTTGTTTATAGAGCTTTCCAACTGTATTACAAAAAATGCGTCTATTAAATATGCGGTATACAATGCAAAGTAATGACATGAACTTGTAAAGAGACTACCCATTGGTAGTACTCTAATGAAATATTTACAATAGAAGATTTAGAGGCCATCTTCTTTTCAGATGCCTGGGTGAATCGGCAGAAATATAATAGAAAGCAAGTTAAAAAACAAGTAGATTTAAGTGAGTATTTAGTTTATTATGAAAGGAAAGGAATCTGGTTCGTGCCAAAATAGTGACTTATGGGATATTAATCTCATTATAGATTAGTTTATTTGTAACAAAGTAAAGAGCTTTAATGATTTTTCGAAGGATTTTGGATTGGAGTTATTGGATGCGGGAGAATTGGATGGTTTGGTGGAACCCGATGATCTATACCGTAGGTCCATGTAGGCCTGATAATGGTCATATAGATAACTTATGAGTGGAGCTGGTTAAGGATTGAGTCTAGGACAATAAGGATATTAGGTTAATATGTTAATGTTATATTGGATAGGTATTATGGGGCGTTAGTAATGGTTCTCTCAGCTTTGTTTTGGAAGGATCGGATACGTTCGTTAATATTCCCATAAATCTACTAATAAATCTAATTCGTTGGCTCAGATAGGTCTAAGGTAGGTTGCGTGAATATATAAATATTGTTATTTATTGGAAGTTAAGTGATCCTGCCTAGTACTAGGTATAATTGGTTGTTTCTTTCAACTTTGAAGTACAACCTCTGGTCCCACAATATATAATTCAGCATTGCACTAAATAAAACATCAATATGTTGTAACTAGAAAAACTTTTTTTTTTTTTTCATTTATTGATATTTAAAACTGTACAAAATAATATACAACAATTAAATGTGTTGACAGTGAATACAATGGCATGTAAATAATTTGTGAAGAACTACTCACTAGTAGCACTTCAATAAAATCTACACTAAAAAGCCTCTAGGCCATCTTCTTTTCATACGCCTCGGAGGATTATCAGGGATAGAGGAGGAAGCAAGTTGGGAGACTAGTGGATTAGAGTGGTTATGGAGCTTACTATGGAAGGATAGGTATCTGGTTTGGGCTAAATCAGAAACATATGGAACATTAAGATCTTTATGGATGAGTTTATTGGTCACAAAGTATAAAGCATTAAGAATTTTTCGAAGGATTTTGGATTGTAAGGATTGGATACGAGATGAATTGGATGGTTTAGTAAAACCGCAAAGCTCAACTCCGTACGTCCAAATAGGTCTAATCACAGTCATGTAAACAAATCTTTTGTAATTAATTGGGAGCTTTGAACGTTTGTCTAGTAAATGTTGAAGTAGTCTGTAACGATAGGCAGTTTCTTGTCGTTTTAGTCTTGTTTGAGGATTCCAAGTTAGACGTTTGTCCAAGTGGAGTCCTAAGTATCGGATCTGTTCTACAGGGATTAGTGGAATATCATTAAAGGATACAGTAGGACAGGAAGTAGTAGGTTTACGACGTAGAATAAATATTATTTGGTGTGATTCGTTTGGATTTATTTTGATTCTCCATTTTTGACACCATTCTTGAAGGTGTAGGATATGGGATTGGAGTGTTTGGGAGGCAATAAAGGGATCATTGTTTACTGATAACACACATGTGTCATAGCGTAAGTGGTGAAGACAGTGGTAGGATGAGTTGGGGTGTTAGCTGTGTACACTGTGTAGAGGATAGGACCTAGGATACTACCTTGAGGAACTCCGGCAGATTAACTAGAAAAACTAACTTATAATCATTATATTCAAAGGAAATTATGGGTTTTAATTAAATAAAAATATCTAGGCAAAGATCTTATCATAATTTATTGTAATGTTGTATTCTTCAAGACGATCAAAAACGCAATAAAGTTGAAAAGGTGACTCAACGTTACTCAATAATATAAAGTTCAATGTGGAATAACTAGTTAGAAAACTACCTTAGTAACTTCTAGTTTGTACGTTCGTTTGTTATCCCGGTAACACGAGTATCAAACTATTGGGTTGTTTCACATGAAATGTCCGTTTTCAAGGTAAAGGGATTTTAGTAAAAATACAATATGAAAACAATATAATTTTATTCGAAGTATTTACCTTCTTTTTCTACAAATTTTTCTCAACGTGACAACAACTTTTTTATCCCGGATTTGAAAAACTCTGAGCTTTGAAGTGAAACAAAATCTGAAAACGCACTTTTGATTTCAGCATCATTTGCAAAATATTTTCCTCTGCAGAAGTTGTCTAAATTCCTGAAAAGGTGATAATCTGTTGGAGACAAGTCGGAGAATATGGTGGGTGCGGAAGAACTTCGTACCCCAGCTCTTTCAATTTATGCATGGTAAGTTTTGAAACGTGGGGTCTAGCGTTGTCGTGTAGGAGTATAGGGCCCTTCCGATTTACCAATCCAGGTTGTTTTTTCAATAATTTTTCGTGCATTTGGCCAATTTCATTGCAGTAGGTTGTAGAGGTAATGGTCTCACCTCTAGGCAAAAAGGAATAATTTATTATTCCAGCCATGGACCACCATACTGTAACCATCAATTTTTTCGGGTGCAAATTTGGTTTTGGCATTTGTCCTGGGCTTTCGTCGATGTCTAACCACTGCCAACGCCTTACAGATGTTTCTAGCAGCCTCAGCTGCCGAACGACCTAGTTTAAACTCATAAAAAAATATTACACTAAAATCGCGTGTTTCCATGTTCATATTTGAAGGTATACTAAACAGTGTGTAATTGATTGGGAAGCTAATGTTTATAAAAGAAAAGTAGAGGATTAGTAACTGCTTGATTATGATATGTGAACTTTGGAAGTAAACAACAGAGACTCGCAAAATCCTCTATGTATTTCAAATATTATAAAATCGGACATTTCATGTGAAACAACCCAATATAATTATCTAGTTTATTGACTAGATAATATCCAGCAACTTATAGCAATTACTACGATGAGACGGTTCCTGGTACCACCATTATTTAATTGATAGGCCCGTCAGCTCCTCCTATTACGTTAAACTTAAGCTGTTTAACCGCTGAGTACCTACTCTAAGATTTGACTTAGGCAAGCGACTTTCAGTATAGTATATATATATATATATATATATATATATATATATATATATATATATATATATATATATATATATATGTGTTACTTTTTTATCACATTCGAAAATGTATCATTTTGCCACGTTATAGATCTGTTGTTGTTGCTCGAATCGAAAATTTAACAGCAGTCAGAATGTCAGAAATTTAATGGAGAATATGTTTGTTTTATAAAAGTTCCACTAGGACCTACTGCTGTACGGGAGCTATATTGGTTTGATTGAAAAAAATCATTTTTTGCCCATTTATTTTAAGGGTTTGGGCTTTTTTTGACGCGCGCTAGCTTTTTTGTTGTTCCTCGGGTCGAAAACCGAGAATTTCCTGATTAAAAATTAAAAATCATTTTTTTTTTTTATATATATATATATATAAAATTATATTTTGTCGACCCTTAGAAATTATATAATTAATATTCTACAATAATCGGGTTATAGGTCCTTTATATATATATATATATATATATATATACAGGGTGAGTATCTCTTAGCGTAAAAAAAAAAATTGGGTGAAACTAGATCAAAAGTGTAGCCAAATGCCGCAGACCTCACCTTTCTATTCCAATCCGTTGCAGATATATGGTAAATAAACGATTTTTTTTGGAGGAAAGCATGTTTTTTACGATAAAAGCTGTAATATCTCCATTTTGTTTAAATATTTTTCAAATATTGATCACATTTTGGATTTAGCAATAAATTTCCTATAGATCGGAGTAATTTAACCTTGAATTTTACAAACTTGGGACCTAAAAAATATCTTTATCTTCACCTAATTTAGGGAAGTTACAATTTCTTATAATACTTCAGCGCTCACTGCTTTTCATAAAAACAATCCACAAAAACTGCAAAGCTCTCAAAAACTTACAAATTTAATAACAATGATATGTTAAACGTAATGATTTTGTTTTATTTCAGGAAATTTACTTTTGAAACCGAAAAAAACATGGTGTTCTCATTTAGCATACAAATCAGGTACTTTGGTAAATAAGACATTATGATAATCGCTTGATGAAAATCTGTATTTTAAATAAAAGAAAACACTTCATTAGAATAAAAAGCAAAGAAAAAAATTTGTTAATTTGAAAATAAAAGAATCACTGTCAATAAAGCGCCGCCAGAGTCCGTTATTTTATTAAATTTTCAAAATGTCCTCCATTATTTCGAATGCAGCTTCTTGCTCTCTTTCTCACAGCCCCTACGGTCACTGCTAAAGTCAGACGCTGTTGCAATTTGGCTCCGGGCCTCCAGAATTCTCGTCTTTAGGACCTCAATGCTGGTCACTTCTCTGGCATATACCTCGCTTTTTATGTAGCCCCACACATAAAAGTCCATTGGAGCTAAGTCAGGTGACCTAGCTGGCCAATGTATCACACCATTTCTACCTATCCAGGTCGAATATCGTTGGTTCAGCCATTCCCGTACTGCTGCCGAATGATGTGGAGGAGCACCATCGTGTTGGAATATTATGTTTTGCTGAACATCAAGTGGAATGTCGTGAATAAGTTGTGGTAGAATATTTTGTAAAAAATCCATATATATTCTATGAATATATATATATATATATATATATATATATGTATACATATAACATTTGTCGCTAGAGCCTACCGTTTAGGAGCTATGTTCCTTTGAATTAAGAAAGTCACGTTTAAAACCCCTACTCTCTCTCAACTTTATTTTGAGTAATCATCATTTTTAAATTGTATTTAATTATTAATTGAATTAATATGATCCTTGTAAATCTAAAATATAAATTGGGAAAATCAATAGATATTATAGATGTACATATTTATTGTTATAAAGAAATTGCTTTTTTTTTTTTTTTTTTTTTTTTATTTTAGTCAAATTCACTTAAGGTACGCATGATGGTATAGAAAAACATTCCAAAAAAAGCGATTTATACGAACGAAAATGTAACGACTGTGAAGCAAAATACACAGAAAAAACTGGACGATCAGTAAATCAAAGAGTAGAAGAACATATAAGAGCATACACTAATAAGACCCAAAACTCCAATTTCCCTATCCATCTAAATGAAAATAATATGTATAATAAAGACTCAGGAGTAAAAATACTACATCTAGTAGAAAATAGCCTAAAATTAAATATTTATGAATCATTAGAAATAATATATATCGTTTAAAATCGATCCAGATTTTTGTTTAAATGGCTTGATAAACATTTCCAATAGCCCAATTTTAAATTTGTTTAACCCCAAAAATTCAACCTACTTGCCCCCTACCCCTTCTCACGATTGATATATTTCAGTTATCTCTTAGATTTCCTGAGGTGAGGTCTAATATTTGATTTCTTGCCTTACATCTTTGAAAACATTAGTGTATATAATCCATATAACAAAATACTGATGCGTTAACAATTTTTTTTTATGTTTTAGAACTGTAGACGAATGTTTAGCATTCGAAATAAAATAATCCCAACAGAAGTGGAAATTACTTCATCAATCCTAATTTTACTCAAAATTACATTATTATGGATTAATAATATAAGACAGATTTATAGTGGGTAACTTAATCTGATTCGAATCTCAGCCATTTGCAGTTTTCTAGGGATAGTTTAATGACAGTTGATTCTCCTGCAGCACCAAAGATAATGATTCATATCAAAGGTTTTTAGTTCCGAATCAAATAATTTCAAATCGGATCGAACAAGAATTTTAACAATTGATTTAGCTTCTTTATCTTACCCCTTAAAATCACAATGAATATTATCGAGGCAAGATAAAGTAGATTTAAGTGGATTATAGTTTAGTGGACGTTTGGAACAAGCGACCTCATTATCCCGTGTCTATTTTATGTCTTGATCTAGACTCTCTAATATCTCTTTAATCCCGTATACTTGAATTTATTCTAGGATCTATTACTTACCTCTAGGAATAGGAGTCGTAAGAAAAATCTTAATATTCCGTAGCGACGATTGTTTGAGCTCTGAATATCGATACACGATATATCAGTGACTAAAAATATCCAATTCATTTTTTATTTTTTAATGAAATCCCATTTTTAATATTTCAATCACGTTACAATGATATTTCTCTTTATTTTAACGTTTTAGTTAACTTAGGGAACGATATCGAACTACTGCTCAACCAAATTTGTCTAACGCGCATCACTCTTGCAGATCGGTTCCGATGCTTCAGTGTTTCACACTTATCGACAGCTCTTTCATATAACTTCATCTGTAAACTTCCATTTCTATAGTTTAAAGTCGGATTGTATTGTTTAATGTGTTATGTTGATATTTTCATATTTCCTACTCCCTAATAAAAGAAGGTGTAACTCATGGATTTGTTGTTTTATATATTTATATTTTATTTCCATTTCCATTATGTCAGAAATTTTCAGTTTTTCACATTTCGTGAATGATTTTTTTTTTACTACTCATTACTCATTGCCTTAAGGTTTGGCAGATTGTAATATTAATTAAATAAAATACTTTTATCTAAAAAAAAAAATGTCAAATTGTTTATCAGAAGTCAGATATTTTCTTATGTCCACTTCTCTAGAGTGAAAAAGTTTCCCATAAGCTAACATCACTGTCAATATGAACTTAGTGGTGTTTTTTTTGTTTTGTTTTTTTATATTGTTATTTCCAATTCCTTAATATGAGAACTTTTTATTGTACATATTGTGTATATGGATTTTTTTTTCAACTATGTTACCTAATAAAGACAGATTGTAATATTAATTAAATAAAAGACTTCAATCTAAAAAAAAATGTCAGAATGTTTATCAGAAGTTACATATTTTCTTATTTCCACTTCCCTTATGTGAAAAGGTTTACAAGAAGTCAACGACATATCTTTCAACATGTATTTGGAATAAAATAGTACAGAAAACCTGTACTATTAACATTGTATAACACAAAGTAAAATCATTATTGGCCGAGAGTTTAAAAAAAAAAAAAAAAAAAAAAAAAAAAAAAACATAGATAGAAGTGAATACAAATATGTATGACAACAAATACAGAGAAAAAACTATTAATTGTTATTATTATTTAGTGTTTTATATAAGGATATTTTGTTAGTTCCACTTCCTAACGTGAGAAAGTTTAACATAAATTAATGTTGAAAGTAATGCAACATTGATTTAGTGTTTTCTATATCCGTCACAAGCATAACGTTTTTTTTTTAATATCAAGAGCCAGTAATCCAGCCCGGAGGACCAAATACTCACTTGCAATCTTCGAAATAGAAATTATCGTTTAAGAGTTCTTCAGTTGTAGTATCGAAATACGTTCAATTCCTTCTTTAAAATAAAAATCTTATTTTTTATAAAATATACAATAAGCATCTTTGCCGAAAAATGTATTACTTTCAAATCTTTCCTGTCTTAATATAATGTTGATAAGGAAAAAAAACTAAAAGAGTGAGAAAGGTCTCTACTTTAAAAGTACCCATTTCCCTATTAGTATGCAGAGAAGCAGACAACGAAGAAAAACTAATAGAATAACTAACTACTAAAGATGAATTTTTTCCTTCCTTATTAAATCTCCTGTACTCTTTCTACCCCCTCTCGTTTCCATTAAACAGAATAGAGAAAGGCAATAGCTAAAATAAAAAGAAACAAGTTTCGTCTGATTTTCTTTTTTAACAGTTTTCTGTTCAGTATTGAATTAGAGCATTGTCACAGAGTGAGGAGCCCAAGGAAATATTCGAAGGGGTTCGTCTAACAATCCTTTGTATTATTATAGACGATTCCAAATTACAGAAACTTATCCATTTATTATAGGTGTTCTTAGTTTTCCCTTAGGGGCAGAAGTAGATTTCTTGATAAAAAAAGATCGGCATTTATTTATAAAATAATAGTCGGACGTATTTCTAAGATCTAATCGGAAGTCCTCGAAATTAAATTAACAAATCATAAGATTTATTGTGATACACACCTTTATACCTTAACAAAAACGAAATGCTTAAATTAAACAGAATAACTAATAGTAAAGAATATTGTACTCGATATTAAATATATGCTTTTAACTACAAATTAAATACAAAAATGCTTTCCTTAAATTTTCTTGACGTTGGTCATTATAAGATTTTTTCTTACAAAGCAACTATTGACAAAAGTAACGGACAGTTTTTAATTTAGACTCTGCCTCCAGTTCGACGTATTTAACGTCCTTAGTTAACGTAAAAAAAAAAAAAAAAAAAAAAAAAAAAAAAAAAAAAAAAAAAACTATACAAAACAGTTTGTATATATTTTATTTTTGTACATTTTTTTTTTAAATCTAAAAATCAACATATTTGTTTCAGAAATAAAGCTGAAATTCAAAGAACTCCTTCATATGGAAAATGTTAATCATTTGAAAAAATAGAGTCGGTATTTTTCCCCGTTCTATTGCCAATCTACTGTTTTATAACTTCAACTCCATCTAGTGCCCAAATAGTTGATTCTACAAAATACCTTACATACCTTACAAAATAGTACTTAATCATTTTTTGGAAAGAAAAATATTTTATAATTGTTTTTTTTTCTAGTAAACCTACCGATGTATTGTTTAAAGTTTATTGTTAAATATAATTGTTACTTTTTTACATTTGGAAGCAAAAAAAAAAAAAAAATTATAATGATCACTTTGGCAAAAAAAATTAAAAGTAAAAGAGGAAAAGTAGAAAATTCGAGTCAACACACATAAACAAGTAACATAATAAATGAATTGAAAAAACTTTTTAATTTTTATGTGAAACTACTTAATTATTATAATTGATTATTTATTATTTATTTTTATCTAAGGTATTTTTAACAATTATTTTTATTGTATACTAACCGGCTAAAAATTCCACCAAATTGATTTTTTTCATTTTCTGGGCTTTAAATTTTATCCTGATTCAGGTGTAACGTCCAGATATACTTTAATCAGGGCATATAAAATTAGGATTCTTAAAAATAATAATTATTTAACACCAAACAGTATTTTAAAAAATTTAAAGTTACAAAATTTTATATATGTTTTTTTTAATTAATTCTGTATGATTTTTTAACAGTTTTACTTTAGATAGAGCATAGCACACAAGAATTTATTCAAAATCATATAAAACATATACTTCCCGTCAAAAGTATCGCAACATTTTGAAACTTTGAATTTTACAAAAACTTTTATTTTTCATAGAAAATAAAGATTCTGAAGTCTACAATAAACATTTTTAAACTGAACATAAACAATTTTTATTAAAATATATAAATTACAATATTTCTTCCAATAAATAAAAAAAAAAATATTTTAAACTTTTAGACTAAAATTATAATTTTTAATTCTTTTTAGACTTCCACCAGTCTTGCCATGCTTAAAAAAAATATTTTGAAAAAAATAAGTAAACGAATGATAAACCTGGATTTTTAAAAATAAACTAAAATTCCATCGTTTGTTATTAAATAGTGAATAATAATTATGTGTCTAGTCCTTAATGTCTCACATTTAATAAATAATATTAATATAACTATAAACAAAGTATGGATTAAGGCAAGAACCTGGAAAATACGTATTTTTCACTTTCCAGTTGTCTACAATGCATTGACTCCGAGAAATTCAATTTAATAAAAATCTTACGAGGGGTTTTGGCTTGTAACTCACAGATTTGAATGCAAATTTAATCAATTAGGTAGTAGGGACCTATAATAGTGCAAAACTAGAGCATTGGGAGCCGAGAAAAACAAACAAAATATGAAAATCACGTTTTATTTGTTTTTTCTTTAGCTCTCAGTCAAGATAGAGAAATGATTCTTTCACTTAAAATTGTTGTTTTGTATGTTATTTTAAATAAAATAACTTTCGTTATGCTCACGATATGACCCGGCTTTAGGGTGCTCCTAAACTTCAAAAAAATGACAAATTCCAAAGTCATCCGCTGTAAATCAATGGAAATTTTTTTTCATGAAAAACTGACCTTAAATTTCGAATTAACGCACCAAAAAACCCTTATGTGCGAAATTTTATCAAAATCGAAAAATATGTATTTTTTTACCCTTTCGAGGACGTTAAAATTTTAAAGTTGAGATTTTATCAACAATTTCTAACGGCTATAACAACTGCTGTGTTCAACCGATTTTAATAGTAATAGCATTTCAAAAATCAGCGTACACTCTGATTTTTATCCGTGCATGTAGCATTGGATTTACTCTAGATTTTAGTAGACAAAAACTGATGTAAATAAAAAATTCCGAGATCAACTATAACTTGAGATGTCTTGGGCTAAACTATGCAGTTTTACGGCTTCTAGATAAAATTTGGTTTCAATGGTTGGCAAAATATGTGCGATAGGCCAAATTATTTATGTTTTTGGACAAATTTATAGCCAACTTTTGCCTTCTAAAATCCTACAAAATTTTAGGGGTAAAAAAAATACAATTTTGAATTTTTCCTAAAAAAAAAACCCTAATTTATGACAATATTAGGTTTCTACATGTTTATGATATGAGGAATCTGAATATTATATCAGTTTTTCGTTTAAAACTTTTCCTCACCTATATTATATAGATAAAACGTATTAAAATGGTCTATTTCTATTATTATTTTAATTTTTACTCACTACAAGAATATTCTGTCGATCACGAAGATCAGACAACTAAGTTTGTGGTAATTCTTTTTTATTCCTCTACTCACTTCATTTTTTTTTTAAACTATGTGCAAAGTGTCGTTCTGATCCTGGCATGAAACACAATACCCTGACAAGGGAATAGCGGAGGGGTTCACAAATGGGCTTGTTGCAGATATCGAGCGGTGAGGGAATTGTATACACAAGTGCACTTGTGGCTACTGCCAGTAGAAAGCCCCTTGTCTTCTTGTTTACATTCCCTGAATATGCATCCCTTAACGTCAAATCGCTTTTCGTATTCGCTTCACCTGTTGGAGTCGAAAAATACAGTTAATAATATTCCCGCGGAGCGTCCTTAGCAGTATATTTGTTGTTAAATGTCTCGTTTCATTTCGAAAATTAAAATAACGTAATTTCATTTAAAAATTAACAATGGTTAATATCATTTCAATATCTGTACCAAAACATGCAATATTAATAAATAACTCAAAAAAATACAATTATTTACGAGGAAATTTCAATTTATATATTTAATCTTATATTAATATCATATAATTGTTTTGAGAAAATATACCTCTAATATTAGCATAAGTACAGTAACTCACTAAATTGATCAAATGTTTGTTGTAATTTCAAAAATTTGTCCTTATCCGATATGTTATTTGTCAATACCTATTTTTTTTTTACTTTGTTTACATAAAACATTGCTTACTTTTTTATTGTTATCCTCTTTCCTACCTGCATTTTAAACACTTATTGTTAGTTGTTTTCTTAAGTCTTCCAAGACCACTCGATCAATTTAGTGATTTTCAATTATAGTTTTAAAATCTTATATTAATAATAATTAAAAATTCCTGCAGCTATAAAATAGTAAGTTCGAAGCAATTTTACTTTTTTTTTTTTTTTTTTTTTTTTTGTAAATTTTAAACGCAATACAAAATATTAAATAAATGTGTTTTTTTTTTGTTTTTTCTCTTACAGGGAAACCAACATTAGTAAGTATTCGGGAAACAATTATAAATCAGCTTCAAAATGGAGTTTTTCACCGTTTTCTTTTAGTATCAAATATGGATGCTCGTTAGAGACTATAAGTAACATTCGAAAAATGAATGCAACTCATTTGAAAGGGTTGAAAAAACTAAAGCCGGTAGTTAGCCTTTACTCCCAGATACTGTAAACCGCGGTATTATTCGTTAAATTTGGCCGGGCCAAGTTGATAATGCCGTTCAAATACAACGGAAACTTAGACTGTTTGATAATATCAACATCAGAGCTGAAAGAGTGCTTAAGACAAGCTGGTTTGTGAGGAAGGGCAAAAATCAAAAAGCCATTGCTTACAGATAGGCGTAAATACATACATATATATATATATATATATATATATATATATATATATATATATATATATATATATATATATATATATATCAATTTAATGAAATTTACAACTATACAAAGATATAAATCTAGTTAATGTGTTAATAAATATTACTTGAACAGAAAGAACTACTCATCAGTAGCACTTCAATAAAAATTCTACACAATAAAATCTCTATCTAGGCCATTTTCTTTTCAGACCCCTCGAAGGATTATCGGGAATGGAGTGGGAAGCAAGTCGAGAAAATAGTGGATTTGAGTGGTTATGGAGCTTACTATGAAAGGATAGGTATCTGGTGTGGGCTAACTCAGCAACATATGGAACATTAAAATCTATATAGATAAGTTTATCGGTGACAAAGTAAGGAGCATTTTGGATTGTAAGGATTGGATACGAGATGAATTGGATGGTTTAGTGTAGCCCCAAAGCTCAACTCCGTACGTCCTAGCAGGTCTAGTCACAGTCATGTAAATAAGTCTTTTGAGATTAATTGGGAGCTTTGGACGTTTGTCTAGTAAATGTCGAAGTAATAAATAAATAAAAAATCCGATGCAGATAGTTATAAATCAATTCATTATCCTCATTGCTGTAGCTCAATCAATTGTATGAAAAGTGTTTTATTAAAATCAGTATTCCTGAACGTATTTGTCATGCAGTTGTAAATACAAAGAAATAAATAATGAAAAAAAAAACCAATAGGAGTATACTATTAAATTTTTATTAAAAATAAAAAGGTTATTTGTTCATTTTTATTGTAAATATTGTATGAATGGATTAAAAAATATATTATGTATTAGCTTTGAGGGAGACAAATAGTAGTATATACTCAATAAAGCGGAGTTTCTAATTAAAAAAAACAATCAAGTGAGCCATAACCTTTTTTTATTTCGGATTAATTTATTATTTATTTATTTCCATTATATATTTATGTGTTCATTTTATTATTAAAACGTGATCTATCCGAGGGAATAAGTTTATTTTATCCACCGGGTTATAAACACGTTAACTAAGACGGTTTATATAGGTCAACCAATCCTGTTATCGGATATCATAAATCATCCCTCCCCCCGCCAATGGATATCTAGACAGTCCCAACATTATACATCATGCATAGCTATAGGCCTCTAGATTTTCTTATATAATAATGTCAATACGGCTACGTCCATGGTTTTTGTGACAAGTAAAAAAAAAAAAGTCTATTTTTGGTAAATATTACGCCATAGTAAAAATACAAAGTATGCAATCCAATGATTGATGAGATAACTTAAATTTAATATTTAGTGGTTACATTAACACATTGAAAGGTTTGAGAAATAAAATGTTGAAGTGTATCTCAAATAATATACTACTACGTTTATCTTCTTTTTAAACAATTATACATGGTGAGAACCTCTTAGTGTAAAGAAAAAAAAAATGGGTGAAACTAGATCAAAAATGTAGAAAAATTCCGCAGACCTCACGTTTCGATTCCAATCCGTTGCAGATAAATCAAAGACTTTTTTGAGAAAACCATGTTTTTTATCATAAAAGCTGTAATATCTCCAATTTGTTTATATATTTTTCAAACTTTGACCACATTTTCAGATTAAGCATTAAATTTTCTATAAGAGCAGAGTACAAGTGACCTCGAATTTTATAAACTTGTGACCTTAAGAACTAATCTTCACCTTATTTAGGGAAGTTACAATGTCTTATATTACTTCAACACTCAACATTTTTTGATAAAACTATCTACAAAACTTCAAGTCTACAAATTTACTTTTAAAACCAAAAAACATGGTGTTCTCATTTGGCATACAAATCAGTTACTTGTGTAAATAAAACATTATGACAACCCCTTAATGGAAATGTGCATTTTAAACGTAATAAACTATGCATTGGAATAACAAGTTTGTAAAATTCAATGTTACATGTTCTCTGCTCTTATAGAAAATTTAATGCCTTATCGGAAAATGTGCTCAAAGTTTACAGCATTTATGGTAAAAACGTGGTTTCCTCAAAAATGTCTTTAATTTATCGTATATCTGCAACGGAATGGAATAGAAAGGTGAGGTCTGCGGCGTTTTTCTACATTTTTGATCTAGTTTCTCCAAATTTATTTTTTTACGCTAAGAGGTACTCACCCTGTATAATGAGCTTGATTAAGTTGGTTTCCGTAATTTTATTAAATATTTATATCAATTTTGCATTATAAATTAATCATAGCATGGATGTTCTTGGGTTGTTCGTAAATGGGGGCTACTTTAGATGAACGGGTATTATAAATGTTTGTATTATTTACAAGTGCATCTATATTAACACTATGTTTGTTATTATTATTGGGTTATCCGGAAATTAATGCAAGATTTCATGTTTAAACCAAAACCTGATATTATTATTAAAGAGATTATTTATCTCTTTACCACAACCAAAACCTGATACATTACTTTTACTCTACGTCGTAGTTTCGGCCCAAAAGTCGTATTCAATAAGACCCTACTACCCTGATCTGATACAGTGTGATATCTTGCTTTCATCTTACAAGGAGACGTTTTTACTTGTATCTCACAGATTTGAATGCCGATTTTTGTGTGGGTAGTAGGGACCTATAGCAGTGCAAAACTAGAGTTATCGCCACATAGCCACCAATGAGCATGGGGGGTCGAGAAAAAAATATAATAATAAATAATATTTTAATTTTTTTTTTCTCAGCTCTCAATCAAAATAGAGAAATAATTTTCTTACGTAAAATTTTAGTTTTGCATATCTCAATACCACAACCAAAACTTGATAAATAATCTCTTTAATAAAAATATCAGGTTTTGGTTTAAACATGAAATCCTGCATTAATCTCTGGACAGCGGGTTTTAATTATTTAAAATTATTTCTCTATCTTGACTGAGAGCTGAGAAGAATAAATAAAACGTGATTTTCATATTGGTTTTTATTTTTTACGTTTTGCACTAGTTTATAGGTCCCCACTACACACACAAAAATTGGCAAAAAATAATATCTGGTGTTAGTTTAAACATGACACTCTGCATTAATTTCCGGACAACCCAACAACAATACTAACTTAGTGTTAATACAGATGCACTTATACAATACAAGTAACCCCCATTTACTGCACTTTTTGTATAACGTCCCAGTCTTTATGTTTTTTATCTATTTTTTATTGTTTTAATTTTATAAAATTGAGACCAGGCTATATAAAATAAAAAGTAATGGGATCAAAAAAAAAAAAAAAAAAATATCCTACATTCAGTTCCATTACCATTAAAATGAATAAAAACAGTATAGCTGCAGCCAGTTGAATAAAACTTGACGAATAAAATAAATATTGAATCTCTAATTTTAGTTTTATCTCGTTTTCAACGGATTGTAATTGCACCCTAGGATTGCAATCAGTCCTTAGGCCTCTGGAATTCCTAGTAAACGAGCTAAAAAAACAGTTTCTCTATTTTACAATTAAAACATTTCATTTGTGTATTTTGAGTTTATAATTTATTTCTTTATATCTACTTTTATTTTATTATTTAGTCAACTGCTAAACATTTTACAAATTACATTTTTAACTGCCGATGCTAGGCTGGAACATCATTTCAGCTAGAGAATCTCTTTTTTTTTTACCACTAGCTTACAAGACATGAGAGGAATGGGACGTAAACTATCCCCCGATAGCGAAAAATTAAAAAATGTCAGCCGTAGTTGGAATTCATGCAAGTATTACATTTCAGTTTTTTGGTTACGAATATGTAAAATATTACTTTTTTTTTTTTTTAATATAAATATCGAGCATAAACGGTAAGAACTTTTCTTTTTAGCATGCACTGGTCAGTGGTCCAAATTACGAATCTAGCTGTGAAATGTGACTCCTTTAAGTCCGGATGGGAGGTATTATAAATTATAAACCTTCATTGAGTGTACAAAACCAGTAGTTGTCAAAAAAACTTGTTTCGCCGTTTTATTTTTAACGACTACCATGATTAAGGTAAGAAGAACACTATTTATATGGTTTCTAAAAAAAAAAAAAAATTAAACGTCTTCATTCAAATGCTTAAAATGTTAGGAAACCAATCAGAACCAACACACTGTTTTAAATACATGTTACTTAACTGATAAAAAATAACAACCAACTACGGACTTGTGTTTCTGGTAATTATGTATTTTTTTGTTGTCAGGTTCTGACGTCTTCGTTACCCATTCGATATCATCTCTGTTATTTTCTTGCTTGGGTAGCTTTCGATATTTTATTTCGCTTGAAATTTTAAATTCACATTGCTTAAAATTCAAGTATTTGATATGTCATTGTGATAAAATCACGCAATCAGTACTTTTTTATGTCTTAGTTAGCAAAGTGTGTTTGTTTTTTTTTTATTACAGAAGTTCCAGCTTCAATGTGGATCTTTCTTTTTTCCCATAAAAGTTTATTCTTCAACCGATAAAATAATTGATTTGCACATTTCTGTAAAAAAGATTTTTTTATGAAATAACCTATACATCGTACCGAATAAATGAGTTCAAATCGGGTTTCACCATTTAAAAACCAATGAGAAAATAAATAAATTGTTACTCAAGACGTGAATATAATAAGTTCTACGATTTTTGATCAGCTATATTCGTTATTTTTTTTTGGAATTTTGGAAAATTAATTAATTGGAATTTGTTGTTATTTTTTAGAATATATGTTTTCTTATACAATTTGTTATTCATAATTTATTCACTCCGAGAGAGCACCCCAGGCTACAAGGCGATCATGGAGCAGGAGGTAGAGTACCTTAGGGACCAATCCAAATGAACAACCTTCATCTCAGTGAGGTCATTAATCCAGTTAATGACCACATAGTCGCTACTACCTGTCCCTTCACCTGTTCTCTCGCCTGGCCAGGGCCCAGCAATGGTTTCCTTCCTCCCCTCCAACAGTTCCTACTAACTAAATTACTGGATTCCATAGTGGAAATTCAGAATAACTGATGGTCTGGGAAAACTATTACATTTGATGGAAATTACACTTAAAATATTTTATATATATAAATAATATGTCGCAGAAATAATACTTTTTTTTTTAATTTTTAGAAAATATATATTCTTGATAGTAACTATGTTAATATTAGTCGAACTAGTGGTTGTTAAAAGCATGAGAACTAACAATTTATCTGTTTATTACACCTGCAGAAGTCGACAATTTTAATGTTTAGGCTTTCACTATTTTCAGAACCATTGGAGATATATATTTATAATATCGATTATTTAAATTCCTACAAACTATCTGTTTCTTACAAATCATGATCATACATCAGAATGTATTGAAGTATATTAAACATTTAACTGTAATATTTTAATTTTATGGTTTTATTACGCATAATTGACCGATAGGTAATAAATGGTTTTATTAGCTCAGTGGGTAAGGCTAATTCCATGCTCCCGGCCCCGAGTTCAAGCCTAACTGTTGGCGGGAAATTTATTTTCTGTTATAAGCTAAGAATTGACTGCGGAGCGGGAAAACAGTTCAGGGGCACACTCAACCTCAATAAAGTGGTTACTCTTAATTGGGAGGAAAACTGAAAATGAAGCGTTAATGATCCTGGCAAAACCGTTAGTCTAGAAACATTACTTCCTCCTCAAGTACTGAGCCCCAGTTCCTTCAGGGGGTTAAAGAAGGGTTTTTTTTAATACACACGTGCATACCATTTTATACATAATCAAATAAATATACTGAAATGCCAAAAAATACCCTCCAATGTTTTCTTGTTTTTTCGAGTAAAAGTTTCATGTTCTTTAGGTGTTAACGTCCCTATATTCTTGTAACCAGGGCATATGAAAACGGATTAATCAAATCGTTAGTTAAATAAAAACAAGCAGTATTTAATTTAATTGTATATAAGTTAAAACTATTGATTGATATTTACAACTGTATGCATATATTTCAGTTGATAAATTGTGATCTTTAATAAAAATTAATTATAGTTTTAAATTTTCTTGCTACCTGTAAGAATTTTATTTGCATTGGATTTAAGGCTTGAATTTTTTAGATGTGGTATATAATTGAAGAATTCTTGCAAAATATGTTTTCTTGTGACTATTTTATTACAGTGTTGACATCATGCTTCTGGCTGTTTGGCTATTAAATAGAAGATAGGGGTAAGATGGGTTTGGCCTATTCTTAGTTGGCAAAGAGGAAAAGAAGGAGATAAACTTTATTCTCGGATTTGTACGCTAAGAATAACATATGAGAACAATACATAGGGCATTCGTCTGGCTATGGTAATGGATTACAAATAGCATTATACGTCAAAAAATAAAGGAGAAACCTTATATTTATATAAGAGTAAAAATATATACTATTTCTAATATTTACATTATTTAGTGTGGTACAATCCGTGAACGAGTCTAGGCTTCCTCTAGCAACAAGCACTATGTGTGGTTTTCGTATCACCTGCCATGCACTCTGTCAACCGTACCCTGTGTATTCCATCTCTTCTTTTTCATTTTTTTGTTTTTTCTATTACTTCATACGCGCCACATCTCCAGCCCAACGGAGTCTCCCATCCTTAATCGCCAATACCACATCAAGGTCACCGTAGAGTCTATAGACCTCCGCATTAGTGCGTTGTCTTAACTCATCTCCGACACATTCCGATCCAATGATTTTTAGAAGTACATTCCTTTCAAAAACCAACATTGTCATCAGACTTTATCGCCCAGTTTAAGGGAAACTTGTCTTTTGTGGTGTTGGGATGGCAATGCCTTTGCATGAGAGTATAAGAGCTTGTTCCAGAGTTTTCTATTTGCTGAATTGCGGTCACTTCAGTGTATAATTATCCATATGTGTTTAGTCAGAGAGAACATCTATGATTAGTATAGTTTGTATGAAAATATACGGCAAAAATGAAATATTGCCGATTATCTTTGGATACATGGGCAACATTCTGGAAATCTAGATTAATTTTGAACGCATAAGCATTTGTTCTTGTAGTTAAATTTATCTTGCTAATTCGGCTTAACAATTGTTTGTCTCGCAATAACGGGCACTATATATATAACGGGGAGACAGTAGAGGCATTGTAATGGCAGAGAAATTGGTAGGCGGTTAAGGAGGATTGTAAAGGGGGTGGGGGGGGAGGGGCGGGGGTGTAAAATGTAAACAGGGGCCGTGGAGGAGGGACAAGGAGAGCTGCGGCACTAAACCGCTTACCCGCGCCCGGTCAATTGCGATAGCACCCCCTCCCCCCGCCCTTCCCCAACGACAATATTTGCCCCGTCGATATCTCCTTATTATGCTCTCTCTTTTTGACTGCGAGATACCCAAAAAGGAGAAAAGTATTAAAATTTATTTTATTTTTTGTGCTTTGACGGTCTCAAAAACATCCCTTGAAATGATCAGACATCTTTCTGTGAGGGACCGGCTCAGTTTCAGTTCTAATTAATTTCAAAACTGAACGGTCTTTTTAGGTATACTTTCATAAAAAATATATATATATATATAAATTACAAGAGTTATTTTTAGACTGCGTTTGTGGTAAAATATTAATTCTCAACTTATAAGGAATCATTTCTAAAATATTTTGTTTTTCTTTTATGTACACAAACAGACTACAGTCCTTGAAGATCTTTGGTCCGCCTGAAATGGTAATTTTACGCTGCACAAGCAACATGGAAGTAATCTGACTCATATTCCGTAAACCATGGTACAGTGGCTGTCTATCCGTTGCTCGTCTGTCCCTATTGGGCGAATTCGCCAGTTCCCTTCCATCCAACAAACGCTCGGGTTCAAGGACAGTGACATATCAGTTTAGATCCATAGGTAATGGAAGCTCAGGGTCTGCAGTCTGTCTTGGACCTATATATCTTTCCCTGCAACAGACCGTCCGGGGATGTGCAACAAACCTTCACTGTATATATCCAAGAAGACCAGCTAACATTACCAGGTTAAGATAAACGATGTAGAGACATCCCGTCCACGTCCGGTCAGGGTGAGATGCCTTCAGTAGCCTGACGGACCTCACTTGGCCAAAGGGTGTTTTCGAGCGTGGCTGTAGGCAGAAAAATTTTCTGTTATTTCAGCCGTTGCTAGACTTTGGAGTAAGGGAGTGCCCCAATCTTGGGTACATCCAGTCTCTAAGAGCACACCCTTAAGAGGAAAAAGCTGGCGGTTGAGCTCTCTGCCTTTCAGATTCAAACATCTGACATCAAACATGCCTTTGATCTTCAAACATTGATATCAATTTACGCAACGCAAGACCGTGTTTGCTTTGTTTTCGGATAGAATTTTTTTTATTTTAATCAAATTGCTAGGTTTCAAAATTAATACTACAATTTTCAATTTTTAATGAATCATACAGGAAATGATCCTTTCTTATAATATTGGGAATAGAAGCCTGAAGAAATAACACGATATAATCAGATTATTAATTTGATTATAAATTTATTTTTATAGTTTCATTTAAACAGAATCGTTTAGAAAAATAATAAAAACATCACTGCTTTCTTAACTCTAAAATATGAAGAAACCTTATTTAAAATAAATATCCACTATTTTACTTCTTTTTTTTTTTTTTGTTATGAAAATATTTCTATTTTTTTAATATAATTGATTTGGGATTTCACCGTTATGCAATACAAATAAGCTTTAAGAGACTCTAAATAAGCTTGTAGGTATATAGTTTCATAAACTGTCCAAAAATGGTAAAACAATTTTTAGAAGGAAGGTGATAATATTATCCAATCCTTCGAAAAGTCCTGAATGCTCCTTGCTTCTTCACAAATAAATTTATCCATAAATACTTTAATTTTCCATAGGTTGCTGATTCAGCCCAAACTAGAACCTTTCCTTTTATAGCAAGCTCCACAACCATTCAAATCCAGTCAATCAAGTCTCTCAACTTGCTCCCCATTCTATTCCTGACAACCCTCGGAGGCACCTTAAAAGAAGATAGCCTCGATAGTTGTTGTTATGTCAATATGTACCTTATTATTACATTTATTGAATGTATGTTGTTTTTTAGGTACAGTTGTAAATTTCAATCAATAGGTAAATATATAAAAAATGTGTTATGTTACTTATGCTAAAATATGGTGATATTTAATGTTTGTCTCTTCTATGTTTAATTATTTAGAGTTGTTTTTTTGTGAATTATTAACTTATTAATTACAATTATCGGGATGCAGGCAATTGTTAGTGAGTTTAGTTTGTAAGTGTGTTGTTGTTCAAACCATATGGAATGATAATAGGTATTTTCGAATATAAAAAACTTATTTGGATTAATGATGAAAGTCCGCAGACTTTGTGTAAACCGTAATAATGTTATAAAACATTGATGGTGGTAAATATGTCGTAACTATTTATTTAACAGTAGTTTTTTATTCTATTGCTTTGTATTAATTGTAAATTATACATGAAGTACGTGATACTTGGCCGATCGCATGGAGCATAACAATGCACCGAAGGGTTTTGCCTAAGTGCGGCATAATGACCAAGACAACAAGCTTGTCACCCGTCTCCCAATCCCCTAATGGTGTTTGACCTCAGCAGTGGGCTTGATGGGGGAGGAGGGGTTGTCATCCCACCTAGCAGATCCGGGGCGAAATCCTTCCATAATTTATTGAATCATTAAGCTGTTCCTGCTTTATATTTATTTATTTATTTTGATATAGTTATAAGAAAAATTGAAAACAACAATTAGGTCTACAATGATATTGATCCGTGTGGAAACCGTAAATAATACTTTTACAGACAAGATATTTTAACAGAACAACTACAATATTTTCATTAAAATTTTCTCCCAACCATGTATGAACTCACAGATTGCATATGCGTTATTTCCTAAATACACGGTAAATGTTAATAAGACGTAAATGTGTGTTTGTATTACCATACATTGCAAATCTCTAAGTAATGTGCATACATTTCACACAATCTGTTATGGTAGGTCAAATCACAATGATTGACCTAAATCTGACAACTGGTTTATTAATTAGGTTAGACTAGACCCAAGATCTTTCTTTAAGATCTTTCACTCCTTTGTTTCCAGTTATTCTACCAAACCTTCCTAATTCATCGTCAGGCATTCTGATGCATATAACGCCTCCGATCATACGACAGTACAGTAGTGCTTGAGTGTGGCCTTTAAGGATACCTATTGCTTATTATGGGTGTCTTTGGTTGGATGGTAAGTCATTTCAAATTTGTTGATTCGTGGCACGAAAGATTCTTTTTCGAAAATGTTGGGCTCTATTCACTCTCCATGGTATTTGAATTTCTCTGTTTGTTTTATTTTTCCTTTGCTCACGTGAAGTTCCCTGGGTGCCGACTTAATGTTCGGTATGAACTGCGTATTCTCAAAGGAAATTTGGAGATCTGCCTTTGCTGGTTGCTTCTATAGTAGATTGATTTGTTGCCTGGCCGTTTCAAGAGTGTTAAAAAGAATTGCCAGATCGTCCGCGAAAGCTTAACAGTCGATTTTTAGGTCCTTGTTCTTACACTTTATTCTCTATGTATTCCTTATTCAATTCTTCCCTTAATTCGAGTATGATTTTCTCAAGAAAACAATTAAAATGAAGAGGGTAGAGCTCATCACCTTGCCTTACCTCTTATTCTAAAGGGTTCAGATACCTCTCTCCTAAATTTCTCTTTGGATGTAGTGTTCATCAATGTTTGTTGAATAATTTCACGTGTAATATTATCTAGAACTAGTTCTTTTAGGATTTGGATCAATGTACCTCGATCCACTAAGTCGTAGGCCTTCGTGAAGTCAACGGGGGTCATCACAAATTTCTTGATTTTCAGGTTCAGATAAGATATAATAGATTTTAAATTCATGATTTGCTCAACACAGGAGTGCCCTTTCCTAAAACCTCCTTAGTATTCTCCCAGTTGCTGGTTTAGCTGTTCTTCAGCTCTAGTTTGAAGTGCTTTTGCTAGAATTTCGTATGTTGACAAAAGGAGTGATATGCCCCAATAATTGTTGACATCTGCTTTGTCTACTTTCTTGTGAAGCGGGTGAATGAGGGCTGATGTCCAGTCATTTAGTGTATATATGCTAAGTAATGTTCTTGAGGTTCAGCCAATAAATAAAAACAACTATTTTGGCGACGTTTCGAGACTGATTCATACTACTAAATTATACTGACTCATACTACTAAATTATACTGACTCATACTACTAAATTATAACAGTTCTAGCACACAACTGACCTGGGGAATTTTGTAAAAAATGTAAAGGTTGAAATTTTCCAAATTGGTGGTATTCCCAGATACAGGTACAAAAAGGGATTTCCGTATTTAGGTGTAATATTTGAATGGAAAAATGATTTCCATTTATTTTTTGTAGTCATCAATCAGATAAAATATTTTCTTTCTATATTTTCTATAATATTTTGATTGGGTGAAAAAAGACCGAAGGAATGATATAACTACAGATATTTTTTATTATATTCCTTCTTCTTTTTTTTATAATATCGAAAATTTAATTCAATCATTTTTTTGTAATTTATCTACACATGTTTCTATATTTTTCCTTCCGTTTTTTTTTTTTTTTTGGTTCGACGGAGCAACAGCCTTTCATTCTGCTTACTCAGTTGAGCATGTAAGGAATTTTCTAAACAAGGATAACTCTTCTAAACTCACTTCCTTTTTATAGTCCCTTTTACTGGAGGGATTCATATCCTATAAAAACCTCTCCTTCCCCCCTCCTCCCCCTCACCCTCTCCGGCGTAACCATGATATGGTCGTATCCCTGACAAATACTTTTTCATTACAGCTGCTTTTACCTTGAAGTTACCGAGGTAAAAGATATTTTAATAAGTACTGCATAGCGAATCTCTTGGGCTCTCATCTTAAGCTTCATGTCATGATGATACAAATCACATAGCATAAAAAAATGAAATCTTGAAAGAAAAAAAAACTTACGTAGAAACTACCAAATATTGCTTGTTGATTCTATTTATATATATATAAATATATATATATATATATATATATATATATATATATATGATATATATATACATATATACTGTCCCTAGTGACTCAATATCCACCACTTGATGCCTTAGCTATATGATCTGAGCTTCTAATATAGAATTATATTTAATATTATTGATTAATTTGGTATAAGTTAAATAAACTGCAACGTGTAAGATAATAATACAAAAAAAAATATATAATCTACAATCTATCTGTTATATTCACTACCAATTAATAAATGACTATTACTAGATCTATAATGTAATTTTCACATAAATCCATTCATCACCGTCAACTTTGTGGCAGAATTCGTGAAGGAGTTTTTATAATACAGAATTTCTTCATAATATAAATTTTTCAAAAAAAAAAAAACAACTGAAATCGCTGATAACCTCATATCTATGCTCCTAGACATAAAACAACAGCAGATATCAGATATATGTTCGATTACCTTATTTATTTTTTTTTTTTTTTCAATTTAGAGATATTGAATTTAACGGAAAATAATATTGCAATTATTACTCTACTAGTGGTTAAGAAGTAATCCTGTATTTCATTGAAATAATACGACAGGCTTCAATATTAAAAGCGGTATAAAATTGATCGTTTTATTTTTTCCTTTTGTATTTTTTTTTTTCATGCAGTCATTTTGTAATAAGATAATATTTGCCCGTTTGAGGTATTTTCGTTATGTTAAATATTTCATCCTTTCGAAAGCACTTAATCCGAGTATATATACTGGGTTATTAATTCAGTACTTCATTATATGAATTCTGTTTATATGGATACATTTCTTGAATTTTACTAATAGATGTTTATCATGGTTCTTGAGGTTCAGTCAATAAAATAACAACTTATTTTGGCGACGTTTCGAGACTGACTCATAATCATGCCCTACAGTGAAGAAACAGGTTTCAATAAAATTATATGAGTTAAACAGTTCATTTCAAAACATAAAGTTATCTACGATATAAATATATTTAAAAACATGCGTTGCAATATTTAACTACATATAATTACAAAATATGGAAGAGTAGGAAACTGCTTACAATGTTAATGGTGGATATTTTATTGGTATCTACTACTAGATTATAACAATTCTGGTACTCAACTAAACTGTTAAATGTATCATCTATCCATTCATTACACTAGAATACGAAAATCTCTTCTACCTGCACTTTGGGAACACCAGTAATTTGGAAATTCCCATCCAAAACCTTTTTTTTCAGGAATTTCCCCAGTTGTGTTCTAGAATTGTTATAATCTAGTAGTAGATACCAATATCATATCCACCAGTAACATTGTAAGTAGCCCATACTCCTCCATACTTTGTAATTATATGTATTTAAATGTTTGAACGCATGTTTCTATATATTTATATTGGAGCTAACTTTATGTTTTGAAATGAAATGTATAACTCATATAATTTTATTGTAACCTGTTTTTTTCACTGTAGGGCATGATTATGAGAAAAATTTAGTCTTGAAGCGTCGCCAAAATAAGTTATTTTATTAACTGAACTTCAAGAACTTTGTTAAACATATATATTTTCTATATATATTAGAAAACCTCCTAAAAACAAAAATCAAATTTTACTACAAAATATTTTGACATGGATATTTCTTTTGGCTTGGGGCTATACTTTTTTGGTGGAGCGTTTTTTTTTTTTTTCACAGTCAAAAATGTAACAATTTGATAAGCTCTGTTTGTTTAGCTCGGATCGATAATTTGTTGACATATTCCCAATTAGAAATGTAATGGGGAATGTTTTTTTGTTGCATAACATTTGTTACTATGACCTACCTTTTAGGAGCTATATTGGTTTGAACGAAAAAAATGTCACGTTTTCCTACACTTTCTAAGATTTTTTTTAATATTTAAAAAAAAATATAAGAGGGTATTATAACCCATATTTTTTTGTTCAAATCTAATCCGCGTAATATACGAATGTTTCCTAAGAACTTTGTTGTTGTTTAAAACTTCCATAGCTAAGAAAGCCACAAGTTCAACACATCTTCTCTCTTAAACAATATCGATCTTGTTGAAAACTTATATAATAATTGAAGCCGTGTTCTCATTTACTAATAGCTCAATGTGGGCTGTCTTA
This sequence comes from Euschistus heros, assembly GCA_003667255.2. NCBI lineage: Eukaryota > Metazoa > Arthropoda > Insecta > Hemiptera > Pentatomidae > Euschistus > Euschistus heros. The sequence goes on from RCWM02000001.1 coordinate 3,130,186, forward strand.
ACAAGGCGGTATTAATTGGAAGGTATATAATTTAAAGAGGAGCTGTGGGGTTTAATCAGCCCCCTAGGGACCGGCACAGCCTCACCTGTTTCAATTAAAGCCAGCAAAGGGCACCGCCATATTTATCGATCCTATTCATATTGTTCAGAATCGATTCCTTATACCTATTGAGGGCTACCTTATTCAATAGGGCTAGGTAGATAGATAGAAATAGCGTTTGTGTACATTGCAGGATCATACACTCGAAAAAAAACGAAGGAATGCGTTATTGGTCGATAGACGCAAGTCCGTCGCGAAGTTGGAAAATTGAATTGAAAATTGAAAATAATGACAAGACATTTACCATTATGACAAGACATTTACGGATTTTGAAATATTTATTTACGGAATTGTAGAATTTATTTTTCTTAGGGTCTTCAAAATCCTATTTACATTTCAATAACATGTAAAGAACTACTCACTAGTCTCTTGGCCATCTTTTTTTCAGAGGATTATCGGAATTTGAGTGTGAGGCAAATCGGGAAACTAGTGTATTCGAGTGGGTATGAAAGGATAGGTATCTGGTTTGGGCCAAATTCACAGCATATCAGTAACAGTAAGAACATTAAGATCATTATTGATAAATTTTTTGTGGCATAATAAGCAGCATTGAGGATTCTACGGAGGAATTTGGATTGTAAGGATTGGATACGAGAAGGATCGGAAGAATTAGTTTAGTTTTGCAAATAAACTTATCCATCCATCCGCATATGTTACTGATTAAACTCAAACCAGAAACCTATCCTTTCATACTAAACTCCATAACCACTCAAATTCACTTGTCTTTCAAGTTGCTTCACACTGTATTATCAATAACCCTTCGAGGCGTCGATAGTAATATTTTCTCGCGCATTTACTAGATTTATATATTCTATACATAAAGTTGTTAATATCAATAAATTAATTTTTAAAAATGTTATTCTTTATCGAGAAAATATATTTTTGGGCTGGAGATACTAAAGCAGACAACTTTGAGTCTGGACCAACGATTTACTTGGAATCCTCATACGAGACTTAAAAGACAAGAAACTTCTCCTCATTTTTGGCTACTCCAATATTTAAGAGACAACCGATCAAAGCTCAAATAAATTACAAAAGACTTATTTACATGACAGTGTATCCGTTTTTGTTTTTTTTTTCTTTTGTTTTTTTAGCCCAAGACTTCCACTGCAGTCCTATACTGGCCTAAGTGGGAAGGTCAAGATTCATTTCGTGGATCCGCCACGAAATAAATTTTAACCCGCCCAGGTGGGATTCGAACCCACGACCTTCTGGTTACGAGCGCGCTGAGACCCTCGTCCTAACCCACTCGGCCATTGGGTCTTAATCATCTTAATGTTCCTTATGCTGCTAATTTTGCCAAAAACAGATAACTATCCTTTCATAGTAAGCTACATACTCACTTGAATCATCTAGTTTCTTAACTTGTTTCACACTCCATTCCCGATAATCCTCCGAGGCGTCTGAAATGACGATGGGCGAGAGAACTTCTAATGTAGAATTTGTATTGAATAGCGATTAGTGAGTAGTTCTTTACATGTTATTGACACGTCATTGTAGTAATTTACTTATTTAAGTAATGTCAATGAGTTATAAAAAATAAGACTAAAAACTTTGTTTTTTGATAAAATCCTTTAAATATATTTTGGTAATCAAACAAAATTTCTTCTCAAAACTGGTGGGAACCGGAGTTCCTCGCTCCCACTAATTATTCAAAATCCACGACCTCCAAAGGCCGAACCTGCCCGTGGTCTTAATCCGATAAGATTAAGCCTAAAAAATGTCCATTTAGTGAAGGAGACTAAATGCGACCGGGCGGAGACTAAATGTATTCCTAAGGGTAAAGGGCTGAGGTAATCCCCGATGTGAGGTTTATTGGCTCCCCAGGGGAAGCCCTTATTGCCCTTATTGGGAACCCTCCAAAATGCTCTCCCTTCGGCCCTGTCGGTAATGGCCAGCTCGCCCTCATGCAAAACTAGAGCCACTTCTTCCCGATATATCATCTTTGCCACGGGGGAGGAGGAAGCGCGTCGTCGCTGAAATTCCAGCTGGATCTGGTGAGAAGAATCAATATACGAGAGCATACATCATTTCATCTTAAGTTCCCTAGAAAATCAAATAATTAATTTAAATTGATGATATGTATTTTAATATGTCAGCGATAGAAAGCGCTATGTCCGGTTCGGCTCTGTCGAATCCATAACTGAATTAATTTAAGTAGGGATGCCAATCAGGACCTACTTCCCTGATAAAGGTTCTAGAATAATTAATTAACATAGTGAGCCCGATATTCACTTTACTTTAATTTTAACCTATTTAGAATTTTCTTCTCACAAAGGTTTAACGTGGGTTCAGCATAATTAAGTTAATTATAAGGGAACTTAATCATTAAGTTAATAAGATAAGCGACATGCAACTGGTTAATAAATTTTACTGGATTAAAATTAAAAGCAATACATATTCTAACAAGTGTTGTCCCATTTGTTTTTTTAAACTATTTATAGATATTTACAAATGTATAAATATACACACAAGGTATATTTTAGAAAATTATTACAATGACTGGTAAAAAACGTTTTAAGAATCACTCACTAGTAGCACTCCTGTAAAAGTTCTACATTAGGAGGTCTCTCGGCCATATTCTTTTTATACGCCTCAGATGATGATCAGAAATTGGGTGTGAAGCAAGTGAAAGGACAGGTATCTGGTTAGGGGCAAATCAGCAACATATGAAACATTAAGATCTGTATGGGTAAGTTTATTTATCCTATTTATTATAGCCACTGGTTACGGGGGTGACCCCCACTTTTTGTTTCATTACAGGTTGTGGTGGAACATAAGTTAAAATTAAAATCACGTCTCTTTGGTTTTAAATAACATTGATATGAGAACACTTTTGGTGATTAGCGCAGAGGATAGGATATAACCACAAAATAAGAATCCAGTTTATTTTATTCATTTATTTTTAAACTATTCATTGATATTTAAAACTGTATAAAATATATAAAACAAGTAAATTCGAGGAAAATAATTACAATTACATGTAAAGAACTATCTAGTAGTAGCACTACGATAAAAGTTCTACATTAAAAGATTTCTTGGCCATCTTCTTTTCAGATGCCTCGGATTATCGGGAATAGAGTGTGAAGTATGGCGGGAAACTAATGGATTCGAGTGGGTTTAGAGCTTACGATAAAATGACGGGTACCTGGTTAGGGCCAAATCAGCAACATAAGGAACCTTAAGATCTTTATGGTTAAGTTTATTTGTGACATAATAAGGAGAATTAAGGATTTTGGATTGTAACCATTGGATATGATAAGAATTGACAGGTTTAGTGGAGCCCTAAAGCTCAACTCCGTATGTCCAAATGGGTCTAATTACCGTTGCGTAAATTAATCTTTTGTAATTGATTCGTAGCTTTGAATGCTTGTCTGGCAAGTGTTGGAGTGTTCGGAAACGTCGATTTCTTGTTTTTGAAGTCTGGTAAAATTTTATTTATTTAAATTGATAATATGCATGTTAATATGCCAGTGATAGAAAGTGTTATGTCGAGTCCAGCTCAGTCGAATCCGATTCAGCATTAATCTAATTCTAAAGAACTTATTGCATATTAGGGCAATTAGAAGAAAAAAAAAACCTGCATTACTTAACCTACTCAACTGTAAATATAAAATGTTAAATGTCAGCGTTGCTAAGTGTTGGGGAATTCATCTACAAATATTGATAATATTTGAACATAATACATTAACATAGATATTATTATGTACTATCGGGGAATATTATACTAACTTGTAACCGGAACTGACTAAATGTTGCCAAACTCCGAAGTGAGATAACCGAATGGAATGAAGTTGATAGAGCTCGGACAGACAGTGTCGGAACTAATACATCATCGCTGCCTAATCAAACACTAAGTGACAGCAAACATCTCTCCATCAGATCCTTCCCAGCCTCTCGTCCCGTCTCCTAGGTCTCGCTTTAATTTAGTCTTCACTCTTCTCCAACTACATGTTGCCACCCGGATCCTATGCCTTGTTTAGATTCGTTCCAGGGCCGGAATATTAGTGCTAGGTATAGATCTATGGATTTTTTATCTACCTACCAATTCAGATCCCTTTACATTCAACCATTAGACTTGGTGTTGATGAAAGGGCTAGGATGGTCTTCGATCTATAATTTTGGGCACGAATCAATAGGGAAGTTTTAGGTTCATTTATACAGAATAACAATGGTAATTATTGATGATTGGAGAATTTAAAAACAATAAATTGTGAACAATATGTGAACCCAATATTCATATTTTACATTTGCCCGGAAGATGCAGTTCGATGCGCAGGAGTGTACAGGTTGATGGGTTGGGTTTTCGTATTTAACAGGTGGATGGAGGAGCGCAGAGTAAGGAGGTCATGGATATAGCTGAGTTTTTTTGGTTTTTTAAGGATTGAAATATGAGTGCACCTAGGAAGTATTGACGTCGGAAATTAGGTTAAAGCCACCCAATTTCAGAATACCTGTTAGATATGCGAGAACGTCTGGGGATCCCGAAAATAAATCATATAAAACAGTTCATTAGTCTTTTACGTCTCATTTCGAGCTCATCGGACAATCCCTTATATACTATGCATCCGTAGTCAAAGTAGCGAAAATGAGAGATGATATCAAAAGTGGTCTAGCACTAGTATAATAGATGTCCCCGTGATTTGGGAAACATGATTATTCCAGGAAAGATGTTGATCAAAAGTTATTCCAAGGTTTTTAAAAAAATTTTGGGAACGATTTAGATTATTTACACTTTTATAAGGTTTTGTTACTTTTTTTCGAAATTTATGTAGTTGTTTGGAGAAATATTATATTACATAAATATTCATTTTTTATATTTTCTCGGAAGATCAAAAATTCAGGAGGTAAAGAAATAGGTGATGTTTTAAGGAAGTTAGAGAGGAGAATTTTCGAATTAAGATGGGAAATGAATTCCACAATGTGGAAGAGTGGATAATAAAGGATTATTCCAAGGATGCAGTTCGATGCGCAGGAGTGTACAGGTTGGTGGGTTGGGTTATAGTATTTAAGAGGTGGATGGAGGAGCGCAGGGTAAGGAGGTCATATAGTTGGGTTTTTTTATCTCGTTGCGTGTTCTACTTCTGCCCGCACAGTATCATTTCATTTATTTCTCCTTAAGAATTTCTAATAAAGAGGGGAACGTAAAAACAAACCATCAGCAGATAACATATTAACATACAGCGCCCTATTTTCGGTACCATTGAGAGGGCACGGTGGCTCAGAGATCTCCCATTTATAGGGCGTGACGTGATCAAAGGGCGAAGGCATTAGAAGTTAACTGATGAATATAGATTAAAGGAGGGGTTCTTTGATATCTGCCGGCTGGTGGCTAGTGATGGAGCTCCCTCCCGCCCCGGCTAATTTAATTTTGACCACGTTTTACATATTAATCATTGCACCGGGCCGAGAAAGAAATGGAGAAAAGTTGCCCGAGCAGGCTTATTAAAAGGGAACCGCCTATCTCTCTAATTAGGAATTATCCTTTCATCACTGATCAAGAGTTTTCCCTTCCTCCAAATGAAAATATTTTATATATAATGTAATCCCTTCAAATGATTCTCGAGAATAGAATAAAAAGCTAGAATTATAAAACTATTTTTTTTCCTATATAGATATGTCTTTTGGCTGGGTTAGCATTACTGTTATAGTTTTCTTGAGTAACTTTTTTTCACCATCAAAATTGCTTGAATTGAGAATTTTCTTATGAGAATATTTATTGTTGTATATCATTTGTCGCTAAGACCTAAACTATGATATTCCTCAAATCAAACGTCTCACTTGGAATCCACATACAAGACTAAAACGACAAGAAACGTCCCGTCGTTATAGACTACTCCAACATTTACTAGACAAACGATCAAAGCTTCCAATAAATTACAAGAGACTAATTTACATGACAGTTATTAGACCTATTTGGACATACGGAGTTGAGCTTTGGGGCAAATAAACTTATCCATGAAGACCTTAATGTTCCATATGTTGCTTATTCAACCCAAACAAGATACCCATTATTTCATAGTAAACTGCACTCCCACACGAATCCATTAGTCTCCCTACTTCACATTCGATACCTGATAACCCACGGAGGCGTCTTAAAAGAAGATGGCCAAGAGATCTTCTAGTTTAGAACTTTTATTGAAGTGCTACTAGTAAGTAGTTCTTTACAAGTGATTTGCAAGTCATTATAATGATTTCATCAAATTTACTTGATGTATATTGATGTACAGTTGTTAATATCAATAAATAGTTATTGGTTTCAATGAAAAATCTTTTTTTTTTAATCAATCATTTATTGAGGAATTATTACAATCTGCCACAAATGTGGGCAATAAGTAATATTGATGACTTCATGATTACATTCATACAATATGTACAATAAGAGAAGAAAAAAAAAAAATAATAAAAAAAGTAAAAAATATAAAATGAAAAAAAATAAATAAATAATAAATTTAAAAAAATAAAATAAATAAATAAATAAAAAATAAAATTAAATAGAAAAATAAAGAGCTATGCTGATATATATAAACAATATGCAATATAGAATAAACATACATGTGAAATATATGAATATAAAAAAATAAAAAAATATTACACATAAGTCAAAATAATAATAATAAAATAAAATGAAAAAAATTGAATAAGTTACAATAGATCTCTTTATTTACAAGGCCATTGCCGACCCTGCCTTTTAATACAGGCCCGGCGCAGGGGGCTCTTATCAGGATGTGTTGAGCTGGATAGTGATTGAGCCAGAGGGTTAGGATGGAAAGAAAGGTTGCGATGGAATTTTAAAAATTTAAGAGGTATGAGGTTGAGGACGTATGGTATGTTGAGATCATTGTGGAGGGTTTTATTGGATACATAGTAAGGAGCATTTACTATGGTTCGGAGGACTTGGATTGGGAAGGATTGAATGCGTTTGATATTCGACTTTTTAGCTGTGCCCCACAGTTCATAAAGAATATAAATTGAATATTTACAATAGATCTCGGGGCCATTGCCGTTTTAATATGCAGCTGGATAGTGATTGAGCCAGAGGGTTAGGATGGAAAGAAAGGTTGCGATGGAATTTTAAAAATTTAAGAGGTATGAGGTTTATGGTATGTTGAGATCATTGTGGAGGGTTTTATTGGATACATAGTAAGGAGCATTTACTATGGTTCGGAGGACTTTGGATTGGAAGGATTTGCGTTTGATATTCGACTTTTTAGCTGTGCCCCACAGTTCAAGTCCATAAGTCCAAATAGGATGGTTTTTGTATATGAGAAGTTTGTTTTCAACGGAAAGATGAGATGTCCGGTTTAATAGTCTATACAGTTGGCTGAAGCGTCTGTTGAGTTCTTGCCTTTTGAGTCGGGTATGAGGGTTCCATGTAAGTCTTTTGTCTAAGTGGAAGCCAAGATACCGAACTGTGTCAGCTTTAGGTAGTGGGATACCATTGAAATTGATAGGAGGACAGGATTTTCGGTGGAGGTTAAAGGTTACGTTGGTGCATTTAGTTTCATTAACTTTGATCCGCCAATTATCGCACCAGTCTTCAATCAAGGATAAGTGGTTTTGGAGATTATAGGAAGCTATTAAAGGATCCGAATGGGATGAAAGGATAGCAGTGTCATCAGCAAATGTTGCAAGGAAAGTATCAGGAGTGGTAGGGATATCTGCAGCATAGAGGATATATAGAACTGGACCAAGAACGCTACCTTGTGGAACACCTGCCCCTATTTGGTAGCAGTTAGAGTATTCCATTCCGCAGCGAACTCGAAAGGAACGGTTAGAGAGGTAGGATCGAAGAACTAGAAATAGTGATTGCGGTAGCTGGGCTTTGAGCTTGAAGAGCAAACCGTCATGCCATACCCGGTCAAAAGCTTGCGCTATGTCCAGAAATGCGCCGGAGCAATACTGCTTGCTTTCAAGTGCTGAAGATATATAGTCAACAACTCTCAGGCCTTGTTGTATAGTGGAATGGCTAGAGCGGAATCCAAACTGGTGTGAAGGAATATTTTGCGATTCAAGGATGGGTAGGATTCGTTTAAGAAGGAGCTTTTCAAATATTTTTGAAAGGATTGGGAGAAGGCTAATTGGTCTATATGATTAAGGGTTGTTAGGAGGTTTGCCCGGTTTCAGGAAAAGGATAATAATGGAGTGCTTCCATAGCAAAGGGAAATGGGTTGTCCGGAGAATGCAATTGTATAGGTAGGTGAGGAATATGATGGCTTTATGAGGAAGTTGCCTGAGGATCTGTGAACTAAGGAGATCATATCCAGGGGATTTTCGGGATTTCAATTTTTTTAAAAGGAATTTGACCTCAGAGGGGTTTATTTCTTTAGGAGGTAAGGAGAGAGGTATCGTTGAATTTAGAAATTCATGAACCATTATTGTGTGGTTGGGATTAGATTCAGAATGGGGAAGAAATATGCTGGATAGGTGCTGGGCGAATTCTTCGGATCTGTTCTCGTCAGAAGCCGCCCATGAACCATCTTCGCGTCGGAGTGGATGGGAGGTAGGTTGATATTTAAGGATTTTTTTAGTGGTAGTCCAGAGGGAGTTATCTAAAGAGGAGAGTAAAGAAAGATGGGAATTATAGGATTTTGATCTGTAGGTAGCCATATTTTTTTTAAGGAGTTTGGTAAGGTAATTATAGGATTTCCGATCATCTGGATGCCTGGTTCTTCGCCAAATGGCTCAAGCATGGCGTTTAGATTGGATAAGGCCCAGTAGATCTTGAGGTAAAGGATTTTCTTTTCGAACGGGAAGGATACGAGGTGAGGATGCAGCCCAGGCTGCTTGCTGTATTATGTTTGTGAAGGAATCGGTTGCATTGTCAAGGTCTTGGGAGGTTTTTAGAGATACTCTGAGGTCTATAGTGTCGGATATTATTTGACGGAAGAGGTTCTAGTCTACTGGCCTTCTTATAAATGATGGGGAAGGAGGTTTTGGGATTGGAGAGACAGAAAGGGTTAGAATTAAAGGACTATGATCTGAGGAAAGGTCATCCAGGCGTTCTATGGAGTGATGGAGAGGTCCTAATCCTGAATGGATGAAGAAATTAAGAAGGTCTGGGTTTCGGTTTGGATCCGTGGGCCAATAGGTAGGAGTGCCGGGAGAAATAAAATTGGATCTTCGGGAATTAAGTGCTGACTGTAATGCTCGCCCACGGGAGTTGGTGGTTCTTGAACCCCATTGCTGGTGCTTAGCATTGAAATCAGCACCAAGGAGAAAGCGATGACCTAAGGAATTAAGAAATGATAGGAACTGGGATGTGGAAATGGGTTTATTTGGGGGGCAGTAGGCCGCTGCAATCGTGACGGGAAAGGAAAAGGTTTTGATAACAACTGCTGTGGGTTGCAGGAATTCATTTGCTGGTAAAGGAAATACATGGTGAGAGAGGGAATGGTGGATGATGACAGCAGTTCCGGCATGGGCTCTACCATCAGGGTGGTCTGTTCGGTATGTTTGGTATTGTGGTATGTTGAAACGTTGTTTACAGGTCAGTCTGGTTTCTGTTATCAAAGCTACATCGATTTCTTTGTAATGTAGCAAGGATGTAAGTTCGTCAGTGTGGTTGCGAATACCATTCGCATTCCAAAGGAGAATGGATAAGGGTTTTGCGGAAGGCATTTAAGGATTAGACATTTTTTGAAGAGGCATTAGATGAGGTATAACATTTGTGAGGAGTGAAATGAGAGGGGTGATAAGAGTTTTCAATTCTGAAAGGAAGGAATTAAATAAGGATGTGAGATCTGAGGTAGTAGGGGGAGGAGGAATATGGGAGATCTGATGATGGATATGTGGCTTGGGTTGGATTAATGGAGCTGGAGTATATTGAATATTTTGTTGGGAATGAGATTGGAGCTTTTGCTGAGGTTGAGGGTTATAGGAATAAGGCTGTTGAGGAGGTTGCGGCATGGCCCCTGTTTCTTGCTGACATCTTCTTCCTCCTAGCATTTCTGCAAATGATACTGATGATGTAGCAATTTTTGAAGGGTGTCTTCCTCTTGTCTGATGAGCTTCTTCATTCTGTGGCTGCGTCCTATGGAATTTGTTACGGAGGTTTTTGTAGGTTTGGCATCCTTTGTAGTTGGCTGGATGCTCTTGTTGACATAAGACACACACTGCAGGGACTTCTCGGGACTTACCAGGTATGCAAGTTTAAAATGTCGTTTATTTCTTAAAATATATACACAGTAATTTAAAAAAAATTGCCTAGTGACATTCAACTGTTCTGCTATCATTTGTTGGGTTTGGGTATTGTCTTCGTCTAATAAAGATTGCAATTCGAAGTCCTCAAACTTTTTTGGTCGATTTTCTCGTTTTTGATCAGTAACATCAAAATCACCACGTTTGAAACTTTGAAACCAACGTCCACATGTCCTGACGGTTGGAGCAACATCGCCATAAGTCTCAACAAGAATTCGATGACATTCAGATGCCTTTTTCTTTTGATTAAATAAGAAAATCATGACATGCCGCAAATGCTCTTTATTTGGCTTAAAATTAGACATTTTTAACACCAAAGAAAGGTATGATACGTCCACGTAAACGACTTAAAAACAACTGACTTTTTTGTAAACAAAAATCGATGGATCTTCGGGAATTAAGTGCTGACTGTAATGCTCGCCCACGGGAGTTGGTGGTTCTTTGAACCCCATTGGAACATGGTGGCAATAACGTTTTGTATGGCCGTATGCTTGGCAGTTATGGCATTGCACAATATCTCGTTTAGGATATGGTTTCTCTATTTTGACTTTTGTATAATAAATAGAGGTGACATCATAGATTTTTTCAACCCCAGGAGTAGGTTCTAAATCCACGAAGAAAAGTGGTAGTGAGGTTTTTCCGTTTTTCTCCTGAGTGTCCCCTGACATCTTTTAGTACATTCAGAACTTGTCGCACTTTGAATCCCATAGACATCAATTCTTCTCTAATGGTTTCAGCTGGCGTTGTAGGGTGAAGATTTCTTACCACCACCCTAAGGGATCTTTCTTCCTTGAGCTGATATGTATGGAAATCAGGTATGGTGTCCGTCAGATATTTGACAATGTGACGGTACGTTTCGGAAGAATCTGGCGTGATTTTTGTATCATTTGTACGGCTAACACATGAATATTTTCCTATGCCAACGATCTTGTTTAATTGGCAACACATTAAGCCGAAATTTTTTATGTTGCGAATAAAAATGGGTGGAGGTTTAGGAGGCTGTGAAACAGATGTCGATTCCATATTTTCAGTGGGTGTGTTACTGAGCTCCTGGAAAGGATTTGCTGTAAAGAAGGGTGATTCTTCGTGCACTCCTTGAGTTGAAGTCCCAGGCATTGCTTCGTTGATTGGTGATGAGTTTGGAGGAGTTATAATCTTTGATTTACACGGACGCTGTTTAGCTAGGCTGAAACGTACAGTTTCAAGAGAACGACTTCTTTTACCTTTGTTAGTTTTAGACGACATCACCATGTGGAAATATCTCATCGAATATCATTGAAAAGTAGAGGAAAAGAAAAATAAAGAAACAAAATAAAAAAAAAGAATATTAAAAAGAATAAATAAAAGAACGCAGAGTATGCTGTTAAAAGGCATGTGCAGGTCCTCCCCGCACAGAAGGCAGATGGCTACTGCTGACGTAGTGTTATCTAACACTAATCCGCTCCCCTCTCCTACTTGCCCATAGAGCACATGTTAGTTTACGTATTCACTTATCACAATAATTATTGGCTGTACTCACTGTTTTATTTTGTTAATGTTCACCACAGCTATTAATAACTATTATTGTAAACGTTTCTTGACGGAAAACTGATAAAAACAAATAAAAAAAAAAAGGATAATTATCAGAGAGCGATATAAACTATTACTTTCACAGTTGGCGCACGCGCAAACACTGAATGAAAAATCTAGCGTTTTTTTAGTGTTAGGCTTTTTTAATACACTGGTATTGTGTGTTGTCTGTTGGTGTAGCTCGGATCAATTATTTTACGACACTTCTCTGATCAGAAATTTAATAGGGAATATTTTTTTTAATATATTATTTGCCTCTATGACCTACCGTTTAGGATCCATTTGGTTCGAATGAAAGAAGCCACGTTTTGTACACATATTTTGTGTTAAGGCTTTTTTGAAACACCCCAGCTTAGTTAGTGTTGCTCTGATAAAACTAAATGCCGACAGTTAACTTATTAGAAATTTAATGGAAAATATTTTTGTTATAAAGCATTTGTTGCTTGGGCCTACAATCGATGATCTACAGTCCTGTGAAAAAATATAAACTCAAGACAAAAAAAATTTCTTCAAGTCATTTTAAGTCTTTAATTTTGGAATCTGATTGTGAGTAACAAAATATATTATTTAATGTATACAGTATATAATTAATTACAATTTTAATAAATAATTTCATCATATGGCTAGAATTAGGTACAACTGGGGCAAAATAACAAAATACACCTGTGAAAAAGTATAAACTCAAAACTTTAATGTCTCTTTAATGAGTAAATTCGTTTCAATAATGAGAACTTCCACCATGTTTTTTAATCACCTCCAACAGTCTTTTAGGAACACTTCTTACCAAATTAAGTAAAGTGCTCTCTGGTATGTTTTCCCAAGCTTGTGTGATCCTTTCCTTGAGCTCATCAATGTTTTGGATTTCTGGTTTCTGTAGACTTCTCTAGACATGATTCCCCACAAGTTTTCAATGGGATTGAGATCTGGACTAAGAGCTGGCCAATCCAAAACATTGGGTCTGAAATCTTCAAACCATCGTCTTGTTGAGCGTGCTGTATGAATTGGCGCATTATCTTGTTGAAAAATGGGATCTTCTTCTTCTAACATTGTAATAAACGGCAAAAGGAACTCTTCTAAAACATTTTGGTACCTGACAGCATTCATTTTGCCAGCAATGAATGCAACTTGAGACTTTCCCTTTTCATTAAATGCAGCCCAGACCATTACTCCTCCACCCCAATGTGTTCTTCGTGATAAAATTTTTTTTTCTTTTCTAAGGTCATGCCAGTAGTAGAAATTTTTGGAGGCCTTCCACTTCTTTTTTTTTCCCGTAATTTTCAGGGCCGCACTTTAATAAGTTTTTGACTACTCCCTGGGAGCAGTCATACCAGCTCTCCCTAAGTCCATTATTCATTGCTGCTCAATTTCCGTGAGTTGTGACCCCCGCGGCATTATTAAAAAAAAATTAATTACTAAATGAAGCTTTTTGGTATCAAAGATGGACACTCTTTAACAGCAGGAATAAAACTAAAGTGATATTTTAATCCTTAATACTCCAGTCAATAGAAAACAAACATTGAGTTTATACTTATTCACAACATACATAAGATTTGTTTACAAAATCTGTTGATTGTAAATTATCAAATAGATGTCCACTTAAGCTTCACACCAATCTAATAAGATAAATACAAGTCTAAAAACATAATTGTGTAATGCATTTACTTTTAAATTTTATAAATACATTATTTTTATAAGTTGAGTTTATATTTTTTCACAGGACTGTATATTGGTTTGAATGAAAAATATCACGTTTGGCCTACAATTTTTAAGTGCTATGGCTTTTTCAAAACGTTCTATTTCTTTTGGTGTTGCGATCGAAAATTTAACGATTTCCTTAACAGAAATGTATTGGAGAATATTTTATGTAATACGAGTATAACATTGTCGATAAGACCTACCGTGTAGGAGCTATATTAGGTCGAGTGAAAAAAGCCGCGTTTTGCTGACATTTTTTTTGTTGTGTTTTTTGACACACTATAGCTCTGTCGGTGTTGCTCGGATTGAAAATTAACAGATTCCTTATCAGAAGCAATAGATATAAAATCAGCAGGTTATAGTTACACAAATCCATAATCTATTATTTTTACCTGTCAGAGAGAAATGTTTTTGTTTAATATGCTCTGAAATATATAAAGAGATTTCCTTGTATTTAATCAAGGAACTACAAACAAATACAAATATTCACAAATCTTGACTTAGATATCAAATGTCTCGAGAGGCGTTGTAGAAAACGTACTTGACACATGTCCCTTATAACAGTAACGTAATATCACAGAATAACCAATTCCTTTACTGAACCACCTATTTTTATATTTATATATTTTGATTTAACCAGATGAAATATATAACTGAATGAAATGTAAACTTGAATGTAGTAGGGTCAATAATATTTAAAATATGTAGCCTGAAAAAGGCTATACTTTTGCAAAAGTAACAACCTGGTATAATGGTGTATAATTATATATGTATAAATGGTGGTATAATCTACAGTCATACAAAACAAGTATTACTTCAATTTTATCAGTGATCAGTAACCATATATAGATCGTCAGAAAATTTTCTTCCCAGGGTTAATTTCCTATACAGAGGCTTGATGGAAAACTATAATTTACGTGATATTCGTCACTATGATGACAGAAACATGAAAATAATTGGTTGTTTCCGTGTCAGCTGGTCACACAAAAAGTAATTTATGGCGGTCGATACCCCGTGAATTTCTCATAAACTTAATTAAATTCATAAATGTTTACAGTTTGATGTTGATACTCAGTTATAATTTTATAGTATATATACAGGGTGTTCAATATTCGATGGCCAACCCCTTTTTTTTCCACAGTTCTTGAAATTTTGAAACAAAACTCTCAGGGTCTTAACTATGTCAAATAAAGTTTCTTTTCAGATTATAGTCTGCTCTCCAACCTTCTCCAGTTCTTCTCTGGTGACCCTAACTTTGGAATTCTCAATAGGATGTGGTATTTTTACGACGGAATTCGATAGAAAATCAAATTTTGAATCGATTTTATAACGGTAAATATTTTTATCTGGGGCACCGTTTTACCGCAAATCGCGAAAAACCATTTTAAAAGAATAAGCAATCTAAAACTGGTATTGAATGATTAAATGAATGAAAAATTACTGTTTATTGAAAAAAAAAAAAAAAAATTTTTCAATTACAGGATGTTTTGGCTCCTAATATAGCAAAAACTGGTATTGCAAAAATAAAATTTTGGGGGAAACCTTCCAAGTCGACCTGTTCAAAGTTCATTTTGTTGTGCAGGTTGCTGGTGAAGATCTGGAGAAGGTTGGAGAGCACACTATAACCTGAAAAGAAACTTTATTTGACACAGTTTAGACCCTGAGAGTTTCGTTTCAAAATTTCAAGAACTGTGAAAAAAAAGGGGGGTGGCCTTCGAATATTGAACACCCTGTATATATATATCGAATACTAAGCGATTTTGCTCTGTTGGGAACATTTATAAAAAATAAAACTTTAAAATGATCTGTCGTTAAGGAGTTATCATTTATACTAGGGATGGGTACCGTAAGAAACATATCGATATTTCACATCGACAATTTTTTTATCTCCAAATATCAATCAAAAACTTTAAAGAAACCGGTGTCATTATTGTTAGCAATAATGACGTTATACACTACTCCGGAGTTCAAGGATTTTATATTGCACAAGAAGTCCCACAAGCAATGTTTAGTTCAACCTTTAAATGACCCCTAAAAAAAACAGAAAACTTTTCCGATTTTTCAGATGAAGCAATAACAATTTCAGTGCAATTTCACCTCTAGCAATCCGAATTAGATTTGTTTAAGTGCCTTGTAGGATTGCTAATGTTGCCATGTTGGGGAGACATGATGGGACGCTGGGAACGAGGTATTCGTTATCACGTTATCCCGTCACGACAAACGCCACTCAGGTCGTAACTGACCCGGTGGAATTTCCTTTAGATGAGCAATCTAGTTTCGACACGACCTTAATAATGGCCCCTAAACCGCAATTTCAATCTTGTTACCACAATCCACATTTTTTACCTTTTAATTTCGACAACGTTCTCGAAGGGGAGTGCTTACACAAATCCGCGAATATAAAAAAAATTACCTTTATCCTGCATGGAAAAGCGCCTACATCACTTCATTAAACATAAATCTACCACTAATTATTGCCGAACAGATACGTTATACGTACCTAGTCTCTTCTATTAAAACAAAATCGTAAAATCTTTATTTAGCCATTAACAAACAAATCTGGAATGATCTCTATGTTCCACTTGTTGCTTTCCACTCCATTCCCCTATAATTTTCCTTGACGTATGAAAATAAGATGGTCTTCGGACCTTGTGATAAGAAACCTTAACTAGAGTGCTACCATTCGATAGTGTTTGCATGAGGTAAATTTATAATTAGCGTTATTTTTTTTATTTATAACAGTTCATATGCCTTCCCTCTACTACTTATTTTATATCATATGTTTTATTGAGTCTGTTTAACTCTGTATTAAAATAAAGAACTTAAAAATCTTCTTATTTCTAAAACTGTAAACCTACAAGCATGTCTTTCCCATACGAGCGATTCCATTAAGTTCAATACGAGCAAGAGAAGGTTCATTTTTTTCTTGTTAAAGTAGCCATTTAAGTAGGGGATACTTTGAACAAGGCTGATTATAGTCTCAAGAACACTTGCCTCTGAGTCTTCTTCAATTTAATTCTTTTAATTACTCTTCAAATTTAAGTTATTTTAAAATGTTTTTAGAGTTTGCCTTTTTTAGGTTTGAATCGAAAAACCTTTAAAAAATTTACTTGAAAGCAAATATTATCCGTAAATCAGCCAATTAGGTTTACGTCATCATCAGATTTGTTTAAAAAACATAAATAATAAAAAGGAATATTTTTATAATGTTCATAGCTTTTATAAAAATAAAGCTCTTAAATGAACGACTTACAACTATCAATATAAATTTTATTTAGTTTTCAAGGAACATTGGTCATTTCAAAACATGCAAGGGAAACTCGAATAGAATGAAAAAAAATCCAGAAGCAAAGATACAAAAGTGCGTATATAAAAAAAATTTAATTATTTTTGTTAACTTTACTTTGTTGTTCGTGATTTGTTAATTTTACTACTGCCTCATAAATCAAATTATTATTGTTTATCATCAATCAATCAAAATTAATTACAATTATATAATACAGACATAAATCTATAATAGTTTTTATTATAAATATCAATAAAACTAATTGTTCATATTTAACTAGTAACAAATGTTTAAAGTAACACCGTCTTCTAAAAGGTGTCAACAACTTTGTTCAAATTAGCCCTCCAAGTTGCATTTTTTTCTTCTTTTTTTTTTTTTTTTGTCTAATAAAAGTTATAAAATTAAAGAAATGAGTTAGAGACTTAAAACAAAAAAGAAAAAGTTGCTGAATAGATTGGTGATCACAGTATTATTCAAATGAATCAACCCTAAAGCCACATACGCCAGGCCTGATTAGGATTGGACACGTTTATAAAAACACCTCTTAACACTGATGCCATTAAAAGGCTCCAGCGGCCAAGGACGGCCAACATATTCTCTTATCGAGATTGCAACACATTTTATGTTTAATCCTTAAATGTGTAGAACAGATTGTAGTGTGCTAGCTTGTAAATTGAGCCTAGCATGTTCTAAGTAGCCGTTGTTTGCAATACATATATTCAGAAAAGGTAAGAAAATTTACCATACTTATTTAACACTAAAAAGAGAAGAAACTGCTCGACGTTTTCAACTTGTATTTAGTATGACAATCAACTAATCATCTTGGATCCTATCCCTTGCAATCCAAAATACTACTTATTATATCGCAAATAAACTTCTACATAATATCCTATATGTTGCTGATATGCCCTAAACTAGATACCTTTCCTTCCGCGATAAGCTCTATATCCTCTCAAATCCACTAGTCACCCAACGTTCCCAACTCGATTCCCAATAATCCTCCGAGCCGTCTGAAAAGAAGATTGCCTCATATGTAGAATTTATTGAAGTGCTACTAAAGGTCAGTTTCTTCAACAGTTGTAATAATTAATCGGCATATTTACTTGATGTATATATCAATGTACATACCATTAAATATTAATAAATATGTTTCTGTATTTAAAAAAATATGATTTTTTTTTTATTAATCCTGTAGTATTTTAGTGTGTATAACCGATGTTATAATATCTAGGTATAGCTATATTTATTATTAGTTTTGACGTCAAAACTAGAAAATCATCAGCTGCGTCTGGCCGGCGCTGAGGGTCAACCATTCCGCTTAACAAACTCAAACAACTGGTTCAACACTTCTGTGCTTTCTGGTTTTTGATGTACGACAACCATACTTGAAATTTCTTGGTTTTAAATTATCGTAATTACCTTAGTTTTTTCTATCCAGCACAAAAAGCGATACTTATTAGGTATATAGACCAACTTACAAAAACAGCTCAGCATGTTATAAAGTGACGATCATTCTTAAAATTGCCCTAAACAGATTTTTTTTTTTTTTTTTTTTTTTTTTTACGATATACTATTTTTCTCAATACTTTAAATAAAGCTTATGTAAAAAAAATATTCAAGAAATGTCTTAAATTTATTTCGAATCTAATTTATCTGTTATTTAATAACGAGTAATGCGATTATTTGTCAATACCAACTAAAAAATTATTTCTTCATTTTTTTTAATTAATTATATTTAAAAAAAGAGGTACTCTTATTTATTTTTTTTTATTCTACGGATAATTCTTTGACGACTAAAAATATAGTTGAATATTTTTTTAATCCGTAAATAATACATGTTACTGTTATGTTTCTTATTAAATTTAATTTTTAGTACAATTGGAATAAATTAAGTATAATGAATAGATAAAAATAAGTTATATGTTAAAAACGCTGGAAAAAAATGAATGAAACCAACAAAATATTTCATTCTAAAAACACTTAAATTAACTTAAAATTTGATATTTTGTTATTACAAATTGTCTTATAAGAATCGAATTAATAGTGAATAATACAGTCATCTAAAAACGAATAATGTGAATTAAAGTGCAAAAGAATTAATGACAAATAACAAATTAATCGTTGTTTATTTTTTGGGGGGGTTCTGTACATGTATATGTATATATGTGTGTTAAGTAATATCAATTGTATAAAGAGGTAAAGAGAAGAAAAAAGTAAAAAAAACACACATGTAACACATCTTTTGAGGAAAATAAATCAAAAAGGAAAAAAATATGAAATAAATAGGAAAAAAGTAAGAGAGAAAAAAAAATATTAGTTTTTCTAGTATCTATATATATATATATATATATATATATATATATATATATATATATATAATATATGTTAGAATTATAACCAAATTATAAATATCATAAATTATTGTCATATTATAATAGTTTCTTATCTTATCTTAAGTTTGACAGATTAGTTTGCTGTTTGTAGCAACCCAATAAAGTTGGGCAGCAGTATGTTTTTATATCAATAAAGCATATATATATCTATATACATACATTAATGATACATACTGCTGTATACTTTACATATAATAAGTAAATATGTGGTGGAATCATAACAGTGACATGTCAATAACTTGTAAAGGACTGCCCATTAGTTGCACTCTAATAAATGTTCTACATTAGTAACTCTTTAGGATTTTAGACGCCTCGGAGGGTTGTTGGGAATCGAATAAGTAGCAAGTTGAGAGACAATCGGATTATATGGAACAGTTAGATGTTCATGGATAATTTTATTTGTGACATAATACGGAGCATTCAGGATTTTACGAAGGATTTATAACTAATTAAAAAAATAATAAAAAACGTACATACATATATATTTATATATTATATACTCTTTCTCCATCTAACAGATTTCGTAAGTATATTAATAGAATGTTATAATATGTAGGATGTACAAAGGCATAATCTCCCTTCAATTGATTATTGTGGTTGAGGATTGGATTTCTTTAATATAACCTGTTATTTTTAGAAAACTACAATCTCCCTACGATTTATATACAGAAGTGTCGGTACCAAATTTTACTTTTTATGGATCAACTATTATGCTATGGATTTACTCCAGATTCTCAATAATTTTAGATTCAGAAGGTATCAGAGAGCCGTGCAGGAGATTAGATCTGTCATATGCAGAGTATTTAGGGGACACAATAGGTCCCCTCAGCGCATTGAAAATCACCTGCCATAATTCTAATGGCTTGGAGGAAATCTTGATTGGTCGAAGGCGGGGAAATCCAGATCTAATTCTCATTCTTTTCTCCTACTTTTGTAGTTGTAGTTTTCAAATCGAGGTTTTAGGAAAATTAAACTTTTCATATTTCTTATTTTATGGCATAACTTTTCTATAGTTTAGTTAATATCAACCTATAAATCTATTTAAAAATTCAAATACCGCTTAGGTATTAGTGTGAACGTTATATCATGTTGTTAGCCTTATTTTAAGTTCAAGAAATCAATATCGTAAAAAAATCGAATTTGGATTGAGTCTGAGGTATGTATCTATGGATGGAATCTGCTGTCTCAATTAATTTGATTTTAAGTTTGTTTGTTTTTTTATATTGCAATAGAACAAAAAATAGAAAGTACAAAATAAAATTATTATTATTGTATGTTGATGAAGTAAGAAATAAGAAATATTTGAAGAATGTTTCTCGATCCAATTACACATGATAAATTTAAAAAAAAAAGTATTTGCAGTGTATAAAAAAATAAAAATCCGAAATTGTTTTATTATGTAAATGAAATTAAAACATCAAAAAAATAATGTACATTAGCTCGAATTCGATGTATTCCACGAACTAAATCAAATTATTACTAACAAAAATATTTAGCGCTAAAATAAAATTATATTTAAAGATTACGCAATTATTAATTTTAAAAAATGTATACCGAATTGACTATTTTCTTAACATTTATTACTTCACAAACTGAAAAAAGAAGTTAGAATGTTCAACTGTATATTTTACATTATGTAGAATAAAAAAGAAATGAACAAGACACAAGAAAAAAGAGAACAGAATAGAACCATGCTTTACATTAATAATATAAAATATACAATATATAAGTGAAACAGATAAATAAAAAAAAAAAAACAATAGATTTCTATAGAATAAATAAAATGAAATGCAATAAATAATTCTTGTATGTAATGAATATATTATTTCCAACAGTGAAATGATAAAGAATAAAAAAAAAAAAAATTCTTAAGACGGGGATAATAAATATTGGCTTCCTTACAAATAATAATCTATTAAATATAAATTGTTAATTACAGAATAAAAGTTAAAAAAAATAAATAAGTAAAAAATATTTATATTTTGTTTATTATAACTTTTATCGAGTGATTAATAAAATCTGCATCAAATGTAAGCAATAAGTAATATGTATGGCTTTATAATTACGTTCACACATTATGTACAATAAAAAATAAATGAAAAATAAACAAGAAAAAAGAGAATAGAACCATGCTTTACATTGATAATATAAAATATACAATACATAAATGAAATAAATAAATAAAAAAACAAAATAATAGATGACTATACAATAAATAAATGAAATGCAATAAACAATTCTTGTATGTAATGAATAAATAAAGAGTTCGGCCATATTGGTGACACGGTGTACGTCAGGTCTATTAATTGTGTTTATTTTGGAGGTTTGAAGACAAAATTTGTGAACTGGTGTAATGTACACATGTGTGTTAACACATAGTGAAGGGAACTACAATTAAATTATATCATATCACTCTGTGGTTAGAGTAATTTTCACTGGGTATTGTTGAAGTGGTTTGGTTGAGAGGGTCAGTAACAATCAGTCACTGGCTCTACAGCGCATGCTTATCTTAAGGTACTAACTCCCTCCCTTTTACCTACCAAGTCATAGTTTATAGCTACTGTCAACAAAAACAGAAGGTTATTTACTGCATGCCAAGAAATCCACAGAAACGGGGCCTAAAATTAAATAATATAATTGGATGTTTAACAAAATTTCGATTTTATTTAACTCTACTTATTTATAGTTTAACTATTATTTATAAAAAAAATGGAGGTCGAGATGAAAAAATTATCTAGTCTAATTGAAAGTTTAACAAAAGTATGCGATGAAAATACAAAGAAAATAGGGTCAGACATTAAGGATATAAAAGAAAGTTTACTGGCTACTGAAAAAAAAAGTTAATGACATCAAAGAGTTAAACAAGGCATTTTCAAAAGAAATAAAACTATTAAAAATAAGAGCAGAGAAAACAGAAATACGCTGCGAAAACCAAGAAAAAATTATTTCCACCCAAAAAGAGATGATAGAAAAATTAAGGCGAGAAAGAAATGTTATAATTTATAATTTCCAACACGAAGAAAACTCACCTGACGCACTCGAAATAGCTGTTCTCCGCTGGATAAAAGAAAAACTTAAAGTGCAGGTAGAAAAATACATGATCTTGATTTAGTCATTTTTTTAGGAAAAAAAGGTAATTTTAACAGACCATTGTTAGTTAAGTTCACAACTCTTAAAGTTAAAAATAATGTATTAAAAGCGAGCTACTTACTAAAAGAGGAGCGAATCAAAATTTCACAGGACTACAGCAAAGAGACCAGAGAAAAAAGGAAGCTACTTATTCCGCACTTGAAGCCAGCTAAAAGTATGAACATATCAGCTAAACTTATTTATGATCAACTTATCATCGAAGGAAATAAATACGGTGTGGAAGATGTGATGGCTGAAGCACAGGGTCACTTTGGTTTGCCAAATATAATTAAAAATATTCGTCTGCCTCAACCGAATCCTATGGTTGATAACGAAAAGGAGTTGGTGACTTAATAATCAACAGATTCAGAAGAGTTTGAAAACATTGAAACTGAAAATGAAGAATCAATTAAAAAAATCTATAAACAAAAAAATTCAAAATTCAAACTTGCATCAAAAACGGATGGTAAAAAGAGAAATTATAATGAAATTAATCCTCTAAGCAAATCAGTCGAAAAAGTTCCGAAGAAAAAAGGAGACCATAGTAGAAGCTTATATGCAGAAATAGAAGAAGCAACGAGACAGGAGCAGCACGAGAGTGCTCAACAGTCATGACAACACAACACTGGTCCCAGCGCTCAACAGTGCACCTGTAAACAAAAGCTTAGTAATGCCGGTCACAGACCTTCTTATCTCGCTACTACGGACTCTTTTAAATATAAAATTAATAGTAAACTGCATTCTTCGCCTAATCATAATAAACAAATATCATCGTTTGTTAACTTAAAAATATTTATATGGAACGCACATGGATATAAAAATTTTATTAATAATGATCTTCAAATCACTGACTATGCTTTGATATATATATCGGAAACTAACGTACTGGGTAATATTGAAAAACCAAGCTGGTTGGACGACTATGAAGTGATCTTCTCTCCTGCCACCAAAAATAAAAATTATGGACGACCAGTTGGAGGCTTGGCTTGCTTTTATAACAAAGAGCAAATTAAAGTACAGGCGATAAACATCACAGAAGATTATATAATAACATTAGTTAAAGGTGATAATCTTCCTTCGTTTATTTTCTGTTTTTGTTTACATTAATCCTAAATATGATATTGCATCATTTTTAGATAATTTTGAAATTGAACTAAATCATATAAAATCGCACTATTCTAACTTGGCAGTATTAGTGGGAGGGGACTTCAATAGCAGAATAGCCAACATTAATTAATGTCCCGCTGAACACTTACAGGGCACTTCTTTATCACACGAGAGGCAAAATCTTGACGCTACTCTAAATTCACGTGGAAAAACCCTTACCGAATTTATGGAACTGAGTTCCTTTGTAATTTTGAATGGTCGTTCAATTGGTGATCTGAAGGGGGCTTTCACATTCGTAAGTAGTCTGGGTAAAAGCACGATTGATCATGTTTGGTGTGATGCAAAAGCCGTAGTAATTGTCAAAGACTTTGAAGTAATGCAGGATGTTACTTTTTCGGATCATTTCCCCCTCAATGTTAAACTTAAAACGTTTATACGCAATAGAGAAAAAAAATAAAAAAGCCTTAACTAAAATCAAGTGGGATCAGGAAAAGTCTGAAATCTTTAAAAATAGTTTGATGCACTCACCATTAATTGAAATCAACTTTGAAAAAGAAAATATAGACACAATAACAGAAAATTTTAATCACGCTATAATGAACGTTTCTCAGATAATAGGAATAAAACATAAATATATAAATAATGGCTTTACCAAAATAAATTCTAATAAACCATGGTATGACGATGAATGTAAACAATTGAAAAGTGACTTGAAAAATAGTCTTAAACTATGCAAAAAAACTGGTTTTGATAGCATCTCTATTTTACAATACGGTTATATTAAAAAAATATATAAAAACTTAACAAAAACTAAAAAAAGAGAGCATGATAATTACTTGCTTGCTTCTTTGTATTCCGCTAAAGATAATACCACGTTTTGGAAAATAATAAATAGTTTTATAAATAATCGTAAATTTCAACAAGATCAGATTGGTTTGAGTAAATGGGAAGACTTTCATTCAAAATTGCATCCAAATCGCATCACCTTTAATGAGTTATTATCTGATGTGGGAAACCCCTTGTTAGACTCGCACATATCTGGAAATGAAATCGTATCTGCCATAAACAAGTGTAAAAATGGCAAAGCTGCTGGCATAGATATGATTCCATATGAAGTCTACAAATCGTTTCCTCCCAATTGGTTGTTGTATCTTGAGGTTCTCTTTAATAGAATATTGTTAACTGAATATATTCCTCAGGCTTGGACGCGTATAATAACTATAATGCTTTACAAGAAGGGTGATAAATCATTACCAAATAATTATCGAGGTATTGCTTTAACCAACTGTATATTAAAGATATTTACATTAATATTGTTAAATAGGCTTACGATCTGGTCAGATGATATAGGGATTATACCAGAATGCCAAGCAGGGTTCCGAAATAGGCGCGGTTGTATGGACAATATTTTCATTTTAAATTGTATAATACAAAATTATCTGACACAAAAAAAGTATTTGTACGTTGCATTCATAGATTTGCAGAGAGCTTTTGACTCTGTGACAAACAATTTACTATGGTTGAAATTATTTAAAATAGGAGTTAGTGGTAAAGTTGTGCGATTACTCATATCACTCTATAGTCGAGCTAACATGAAAATAAAAGGTGACCATGGTACATTTACCAATGACATTGCAATTACAGAAGACCTGTTGCAAGGGGAATCCTTGAGTCCGGCGCTATTCAATTTATTTTTGTGTGATATCGAGGAATTTTTCAGATCTAAAGGGATCACTGGTATCCCAATTAATGAAAAAACAGATTTGATCCTACTTCTTTATGCAGATGATGTAGTTCTGTTTGGTCATTGCAACACTGATATACAAGAGAAGTTAAATGTCTTCGACGATTACTGCCTGGCTAATGGCCTTAAGATAAATTTTGAAAAAAAAACCAAAATCCTAAAATTTTACAATGGAAGACCGAAAAAGGAAAAAACAATAATAATTAAAGGGAACATTGTAAAATTTGTTAATGAATTTAATTATTTAGGTGTACTGTTTTCGCGATCTGGTTTATTCTTAAAACAAACAAAAAATTCTGTTTCTCGTGGAAATGCAGCAATAGGAGCGGTATTAGATACATGTAGGGGAGCAAGAATTCGAGCACAGTCAGTCCGGGGCAAGCTTAAGGGAGCAATAATTGACAGTACAATCACATACGCCGTAAATATTTGGGGTTTGAGGTATTTAGAGGAATTAGAGAAGATAAACACTAATTTCTATAAAAAGTTATTCTGTTTATCGAGATCTACACCAAATTGGCTTGTGAGGCTTGAGACTGGCTCTATTCATGCTAGTTGGCTGGCTCTTAAAATAGCTTTAAATTATTTAAGAACCATAGTCCAAATGAGTGATGATAGGCTTCCAAAGTTTGTGTTTTTATAACTTAGTCAAGCTGTCTTCAAGTAGAAATGCTAATTTTAAGTATAATTGGTGTTTACAAATAAAACATTTACTGGATAAAATCGGAGAAGGGGGAATAGTTTTCGAATCAAATATAGTTAAACTCAAAGAAAAAAGTCAAACTGTATTAGAAAAATACAAAATTTATTTATTTAATTCGGATCTATCCTCTAGCCAGCAATCGAATTTTAGCACATTCTACAATAGCATTAATCCAACCGGTTCAATCCCTGTTTACATTAATATACGGATAAATATTATTTTGACTAGAATTATTGCACAGTTAAGAACTACAGGAAAACATATAATAAAAAATAACCACTCCAGATAAAATCACACTAATTAATCCTCAAGAAATCTGTATGGTTTGTAATATGAAAACTAATGAAGACCTCGGACATATTCTTTACACTTGCCCAATTTATAATGGCATGCGTAACACTTATTACCCTAGCATTGATTCAAATGACAGTTTTCAAATACTTAATCCACAAAATGAAATAGAAGCAAAAAAAACTGGCATATTTTATTTTAAATATAATTAAAATCAGAAATTTTTTTACTGAGATATAGTAGATTTAACTGTCAAATATCAGTATCATGTATATACCTATTTGCCTGAGATATGACATATATTTATATATACTTGAAAGTAGTAGTTTAATATGATCCTTGATAAAGTTTAAAGGTTTATAAAGTGTTAATTAACATAAAAAAAAGTGTTAATTATTTTATTAGGTATTTTTTATTATTTAGATAGAAAAATATTTATTTAATTTTTATTTATTTTATTATTTATTAGTTGCATTTAATTCTTAGTTTATTCAAAGTGCTTTGGTATATTATTTGAATTATTATTAGATGAGTATGATAATGTGCATAATATTTGTAGTTGTATTAATGTTTGTATCTTATTTCATTGTACACAATATATAGCCGAACTTCTTTGTATAGGGCATGGCCCTGCTTACAAATAAAAAAAAAAAAATAAAAAAAAAAAAAAATGTAATGAATAAATTATTTCCAATAATGAAATGATAAAGAATAAAAGGAAATATATATATTTTCTTAGGAGAGGGATAATAAATATTGTTTTCCTTGCAAAAAATAATCTATTAAATATAAATAGTTAATTACAGAGACTAATTTAAAAAACATAACTAAGTAAAAAATATTTATATTTTTTTTATTATAACTTTTATCGAGTAATTATTAAAATCTGCATCAATCGTGGGCAATAAGTAATGTATATGGTTCATGATAACATTCACACATTATGTACAATAAAAAATAAACAAGAAAAAAGAGAACAGAAAAGAACCATGCTATACATAAATGATATAAATATACAATATATAAGTAAAATAGATAAATAAAAAAACAAACCAATACATGACTATGCAATAAATAAAATGTAATGTAATAAATTATTCTTGTATATAATGAATAAATTATTTCCAATATTGAAATGATAAAGAGTAAAACAAAAAACAAAAATTTTTAGGAGAGGGATAATAAATATTGGCTTCCTTACAAAAAATAATCTATTAAATAAAAATAGTTAATTACAAAGAAAGATGAATTAAAAATAACTGCATTTTTTTCTGGACAACATATTCAAATAATATAGAGAAATAAAATAAAAGTTTACAACCGAATTCTCTGTATTACTGCCTCTATAGTTCATGTTACTGTCAATGTTTTTTTTTTTAAATATTTTTTAGGAACGCGACAAAAGAGTAATTTTTCCAAATCTGTGCCGCCTGTCAAGAGAATGGGTTGAAGCAGAATCCTGAAAGAGCTCCCACCCTCCTCCCAAGTCAGTAAATCCGTCCCGGGGAAAAAAATAAATAAAAGAAATAGATATGTCGCACACTTGAGAGGCAGGCAACTCGCCGTGAAATAGCAATTCTCACAGCTCTGGGCTACGGGGCTGAGCAATAAACCAACACCCAGTGCCTCCAGGATACGAACAGAAATCGTCAACTGGCACCAAATAAAACAACCCCCCCACCTCTCCCAGCTGTTTTTATCAACAGAAAACAAAATACTTGTTTCATCACAGCTATTATACCAAACATGAATATTCTTATGCTGCGTCAATAAACTAAAAAGGTGTTTAACAAATGATTAATTTTTAGAAATTAACATAAAAATATTTAGTGCCCAAAATTATAATTTTAATTTTTAAGAAACTGCCCGTCGTTACAGACTACTTCAACATTTACTAGACAAACGTTCAAAGCTCCCAATTAATTACAAAAGTATCATATAAATATCATTAGACCTATTTGGACACCTT
Organism: Euschistus heros; assembly: GCA_003667255.2. Taxonomy (NCBI): domain Eukaryota; kingdom Metazoa; phylum Arthropoda; class Insecta; order Hemiptera; family Pentatomidae; genus Euschistus; species Euschistus heros. Next base: position 3,158,371 of record RCWM02000001.1, read on the forward strand.
TTCGACATACAGAGTTGAGCTTTGGGGCTCTACTAAACCACTCAATTCATCTTGTATCCAATCCTCACAATCCAAAATCCTTCAAAAAATCCTCAATGCTCCTCCCGTTGCCACCAATAAACTGATCTATAAAGATCTTAATGTTCCACATGTTGCTGATTTAACCCAAACCAGATCTTTTCATAGTAAGCTCCATGAACACTTAAATCCACTAGTTTCTCAACTTGCTTCCCACTCCATTCCCGATAATCCTCCGAGGCGTCTGAAAAAAAGATGGCCTTTAGACCTTCTAGTGTTGAATTTTTATTTGAAGTGCTGCTGATGAGTAGTTCTTTTCAAGTTTTGACATGTCATTGTAATCGTTATCAACACATTTACTTAATGTATATATTTTGTACAGTTGTACATTTCAATTAAAGGATATATAAAAAAAATTACATAATTGTAATTATTTATTTTTTATAAGAAAAATACATTTCCAATTAAATAGAAAAACAATCAAGAATATTATAGTAAGATGCTATTGCATATATTTCGTACAAATACACTTGGGGCTCGATTAACTGTGTATTGACTAACCGAGATCTCGATCATCCGAGCCATCTATTTTTTTAAATTTAATGTTGCATTTTTTCCGTTACAGGCCAGCTAAGGACCACGTTTAAGCCACCAAGTTAGCTTTACGCTTTCTCTAATACTCCTTCATCTGTTCACTTTTCTCTGCTGTCCATTTTCCCCTGTCTTTTTGGAGCTGTTTTGTCTTGGAAGCCTTTTCACTCCTTAATTTTTTTTCTATAGTTTGTTCTGTCTTCAATTTCTTCTTTATTTTAGCCGTTTTCTTTTAAATCTTCATGTACCTTCTGAAGCCAATTGGGTTTGCCTTTTAATCTTTCAAAATGTTGTACAGTTTTTCATGTTAATCTGCTTGGAATTATTCTTTGTATGTGCCCATAGAACATTAGTCTCCTTTTCCTAATTTCCTCTGTTAAGTTTTCTACATGTTTGTATACTTCTGTGTTACTTCTTAATTTTGAAGTTTCTCTCATTGTTCTGTTTTCTGATATCTTCCTCACAATATTTCTTTCCTTTTTTCTTGATTTCTTCATTTTCTTTTATTGTCCCTAAAATTAGTATTTCAGCTGCATATGAACATTCTGGCCGAATTACTGTCATTAATTTTACGTTTTGTCATGAAACATTTTTTTTTTTTTTTTTTTTTTTTTTTTTTTTTTTTTACAACACATTATACAAGATGTTGAAGTAGCTGGTCGATATCGGCTAGTCAATTAGTTGTTCGTATAAAAAAGGCCTAGTAAGTCGTTTCCACGGCGTTTGAAGAGGCCAGAATGATGGGGAGATGAAGACAGTAGGAAAAGAAAGAATCCGGAGGGAATGATGAGGTGTTGATATATGGCGGGAGGAGGATATGGAGGCGGCAGGTTTGATTTCAATTGATAGGGCCTGCTTGATTTATGCGATGAAAGTCCGCGCGGGAGGAATCCATCACTTGGGTCCTAACTTAGCAAAGCCCCTCCACACTTAACAAAGATATCATTTCCACACCCAATCGCTCAATCCTCTCCTTCAATCGGACCTATTTCCATTCTTCTCTTATACACATATTCCTGACACTATCCCGTGTTTTTTTTATAACGATAAATCTTACCAAATAAAATGGTAGCAAGATGAATACCGGAGAACCCCAGAGAGCTGATTACTTCCATCACTTGAGGTACGCCTGAGGCATAGAAGGATCAATAGAATTAGGATTGATGAATTAGTTGCCCCTTCTATTAGAATTATTTTATTAGAATACTAGTTTCGAATGCTAAACATTCATCTTCACTTCTAAAACATACAAAATTTTAAACACATCAGTACTATGTTACATGGATTATATTTACTAAAGTTTCCAAAAATGTAAGAAAAGAAATCAAATATTGGCACTCACCTGAGAAGTTCTAACAGATATCTGAAATATATCCATCCTGGAAAGGGGAAGGGGGCAGGCAGGTTAAATCTTTGGACTCATTGGATTTTTCAGTTTCTGTTGGAAACTTAAATTTAAAACAGGGCTATTGAAAATGTTTATCTGGTCATTTAAACAAAAATCTGGATCGGTTTTAAACGATTTTATTATTTCTAATGATTCATAAATATTTAATTTTAGGCTATTTTCTACTTGATGTATTATCAACCGACTTCAAAAAAGAGGAGGTTCTCAACTCATCTGTATTTTTTTTTTTTTTTTTTTTTTTTTTTTTTTTTTTTTTTTTTTTGTTACGCAATTACTCCTTCAATTTTGATGATTTTTTTTTTAGATCGGAAGGGTATACTTCAGAAGTGGTCCTATAAAAAATATTTTGAAATCAACTCTGTACTTTTTAAGAAAAATCAAAAAACAGTGTATAAAAATCACTGTTATATACTCTTCCATTTTATACAAATTTATAATTATGATAATCTAGAATCTCCATGATAACTAAATCTAAATTATCAACAAAAATAATTTACATATACAGTAAACTCTCGATGAGTCGTACTTCGATAAGCTGAATTCTTAAATAAGACGGAAAAAAATCTACAGTCGGAAGTACATTACACCTAAATTTCACCTCAATGAAGCGATTTCAGACAAAAAACGTAAAAAATTGTGTAAATAAGTAAAAACTGAAAATAGGGTTCAAAAGAGAGAAATTCTACACCACCTCTATGAAACGAACTACTAGAAGTCATCCCCTCTTTAGCTCGAGCTCCAATTAAAAGAATTTCATGTGTAATTTGTTTTCCTGTTTCCCGTCATTGTTTATCTTTTCAGTTCATAGTTACACCAGTCACTAATTATTAGATGGATAGCGTAATTGGAATTTCGGGTCTTTTTATTGTATACTCCTATATGTTCTGTTACTCTTTGATTTACGCATATTTAGCTTCAGTCATTACATTTTAGTTCGTATACACCGCTTTTTCGGAACGGTTCTATTTTGTCTTTAGGTCATCTTATTTCCCATCTAAAGACAAAAGGGATTGAAGATTTATGTTTAGCATTTGAAACTAGAATTCTTATAAAATAATTCGAATAGAAGTGGCAATCAATTCATCAATCCTAGTTACTTTCATATTCACTACAACGCGCTAGTGACTTACAATTAGTCTCTCTATTTCTTCTCAAATTCTTATCATGTATAAATTAAAAGTTGCTGCATTTTTATCATTTGATTGTGAAAAACTGGAGATGATAAACCCAATGCAGTAGGGATTCCTGAAATTATTGAATTCTACAATGCAACTAAATTCGGTGTTGAAACATTAGAACAGTTGTGCCTAACTGCTCATGGAAGACGAATCCTGGACTCCTTAGATATTGGTGGAGTCAACGCATTGCTACTGTTTGTATAGGATCGAAACATCCATGTAAAGGATAAATAAAAAAAGGGAAGAACCTTTATAAAAAAATTAGCTTGGGAACATATGAGACCACACATGTGGAACAATGTACAACAAGTACCACCGACTTAAGTAACTTCAGAAGGGAGATTTATTTTCATGTGATCGGAAAGAATAATAAAAATCTATAATATTTTTAAATGCCGTATAAGCTTCACTCAGTGTATAAAGTACCAAAAGTCTATTTGTTCGGATCCTTAACTAAAAATATGTCTGCAGTGCAAATAATAATGATTTTTCCTTTTGAAATATTTTAGCAAATGTTAATACTACATACTTATGCATTTTAAATATAAATAAATAATCCTAGGTAATGAAATCTCAGGACTATGCAGCTGCAGAAAAGAAAGCATATTTGTAATAGAAACCCAATTGAGCGAGAATTCATATTACATGACCGATAAGATATTTATAGTTTTATTAAATGTGTTAAGTTTTGATGGTAATGAGGTAACCTAACAATGCGTGTTCATACATTTCTTTTATTGCACCGAAATTCAGACAAAAATAAACAAATACATTAATGCCACTTACATAATATCTTGATCCAAAAAAAAAAAACAATTATTTTTAAAGTTTGAGAACTACTGTAAAACAACAAACTTCTACACTTCAAGTTCACAAAGCTCACATGTGTTAGGCACTTACAATCAGTGCAAAACTAGAGTCATAGCCGCCAATGGGCATTGGGAGCCTAGACAAAAAATAAAATATGAAAATCACGTTTTATTTTTTTTCTCAGCTCTCAGTCAAGATAGAGAAATCACTTTTTCACGTAGAATTGTACTTCTACGTAAATAAAATACTTTTGTTATGCTTAAAACACGAACCGGCTTCAGGGAGCTCAATAACTCCTAAAAAATAATAAAATTCCAATGAAATCCGTTATAAATTAGTGAACATTTTTTCCTTTAAAAAAGGTTCAATGCACAAAAAAACCCTCATATGTAAAATTTCATCAAAATCAATTTCTTTTTTTTTTTTTTAACCTTTTCGAGGACGTTAACATTTTTGAAGTTGGGATTTTATTAACAAAAATAAAGGCCATAACATTTTCTGTGTTCAACCGAGTAAAATAGTAATTTTTTCACTAGGATCAGAGTGCATTATGATTTATATCTATGTATATAACAGTGGGTTTCCTTCAGATTTTAGTGGACAAAAACGTATTTGGAAAAATGCAGAATTTCATAATTAAACCAAAACCGGTTATTATTTTTAGATTATATTTCTTCAGATGTAAAATCTCTATAATGATAATATCAGGTTTTGGTTTAGTTAGTTACTAGTACAAGCTATAAAAAAAATAAATAAATAATAAAAAAATTTGAATAATAGCATAAACGAATGAAGTTCAACAAATCTTTAGAAAAATAAATTAATTCAATGCAGTAAATAACAATTTTTTTTTTTCAATCACATTAAATATGTTGGTGACTATCACTTAATAAAATCTATAAAAAAATATTCTAATCTTGATTAATAGTGGTTTAATTCTCACGTAGATCTAAGTTTTAAACGACAATACAGTTTAAAAAAAAATAATTAATTAGCCTACTTGAATAACAATATACCCTGCTATATTACATTGTATACAGATGTAAATTTAAATAAATAGCTACAAAAAATTATTTAAAAAAAATTATAACCCCGTTTCAAATATTTAAATATTAATGAATTAATGTTTGAACATCTTGATAACTAAAAAAAGTATAAATATATAGCTTCAATTTAACCCTATTGATGTGCCAAATCCTTTTCTCCTTTTTGTTCCGTTACACAAATTTTTTACCTGACACTAGGTTGGCGCTCGACCTGTTAATCTCTGCCATAAAATTGCCTGACGCCGCTGGAAGACCCCTAAATCTCCGCTAAGGGCAGTTAGTGAGGCTAAGGGCAGTCTTTTAGCCAAACGAACGTACCCTTTGAGGAAAGCCCTTTTTTTTCGCTAAGAGGAGTTTCGGTGGACCTTAACTGTTGCCACGTGTGAGGGAGAGTTGTCGCCCCTTTTTTTTTGTCCCTGCTAATAAATTTCCCTGTACCTCGAGCGGGAAATTCTCGGTTCCTGTGGATGGTGCGATTTCCTGCTACTCCACGTATGACAGAAATGCTTTAGAGCTATTATTTTTATTCTTTTTTTTTTTTAATGTTTATTATTGCAAGCATAAAATAGAAGAAAACTTTAAAATTATTTTTACTGTTTAATTTTATTAGTAATTAATAACATTTAATACATTTATACTTATTTTAAATAATTTGAAATTATTATTTAATTATTTTCCAATAAATTTCTGATAAGGCAACTCTCGTCTCTAACACCAACAGAGGTAGAGCTAGTTGAAATGTTACTAAAAAAGATTTAGGGATTTAAATTAATAGAGTTCATCTCATTCCCCAAAACTTCTATGATCCAAATCAGTTTAATCCTTTCTCCGTTCCTTTCTCTTTAGTATCATAAATTTCATTAAACCTTTTTTTACAATAATGACCCTACATTGACTTGAGTTAAAAGTTCAAAGGCCAATCGATAACGATTCATCGATTGCTAAAAAACTGCTCGCTACGATTTCAAACAGCTTTGAGAATTAATATTCACAGAACTGAGGGCTCTGCATAAAAATAACACTCAGATTGGATTGGCTATTAATATAGAAGATTAGGAGTTAGGTTCTTTGTAGGATCGCCTAGAACTGATTCGAAAGATTACGGCTTGTGTGGGCGCGGAATTTATGTTGAAAGGATAAACGTCTTTTCTGCGCTTTTCAGAACATGAAAGATGTCGAGATCGTTATGAGTAATTTTATTTGAGGCATAATAAGGGGCTTTGAGGTCTTCGGATTTGAGGGATACGTAAGGAATTCATTTTTGTTGCCTTATCTTTCTTTATCACTTTGAAAATGGAGGCAGGAGGTTTTTTATTTTTTATTTATTTCAAATAGATTCTGAATAATAAGAAAATTATTACACTATAGAATTTGTTTAATATTTTTTTAACTAATATTTCAACATATCATGAAAAAATAACATATCAATACTAGTCACCTTGACGTTAGTTGACCACTTTTATAATATTTTCTCTCTCAACGATATTTCAGTTTTATAGAATCTATTCTTTCAATTAAATATTCATCTATCATAGTTTTGCTGAGTGCACTCAGTCCCGCATCTTATCCATTTAGTCTGAAAGCCAGCCGATGTATATATATATATATATATGGGTGTGTATGTATATAAACTTATTTATCTAATATGATTTAAATGACAGTAATGCTATGTATTGGGCATACTAATATAAACGTTGCTAATGAATTGCTATTCTAACATAATTATGGAATTGGAACCAGAAAGTAAAATGAAGAAAATTTGCCTTTGAAGTTTTGTAAACATAGAACTGTATCGATTAAATATTTGCATAAGAAATATTACTTAAATAAGATCGTTTGTAATGCCGTCTACTGTCTTGGAAAATCTGTTATGCCTTAGAAAATATTCTCAACTCCTAGTGCCTGAAATCCTTAAGCCTGTATAGCCTTCATACTTCATCATTTGACATATAGTCTGTATATCCATGTGGCCAGTAGCTCTTCATATTCAAGACATAAGAAGGATCATGTTACTTGGGATGTTATATCCAAATCTAAAGTTGGCTACCACGGCAGCCCTCAGCTTCATACTCAAAATCGCAAAAAAACGCCCAAAATACCAGTAATCTTCGATTTTTTACCTATAGCATGACAACAAAGCTTTTTTTCGAAGAAAGTATAGAGAAAAATGTGCCAATAAAAACTTGGATTTCTTAACAGAACGGGATTTTTAGCGTGCTGGGGTGTTTTAAGGGACCTGAATATATGGATTATTATTGTAAATTTAACCTTGTAATTTTTTCTACTAAGCGGTAATCTTGTACCGGCTTAATAGTTTCGGAGTTATAGCCAAAAGAGTACGACAAACGTGTTTTCGCGGTGAAGTGGGACTGAGTGCAAGTTGGCCAATTTATACAATTTTTCCCAAGGCCATAACTTCGCGAAAAATTGTCCGATTTCGAAGTTGTATTTTTATTACTGGTTCCAGCTAAAGTTTATATTAAAAAACTTTCTTCCAAAAACGCTTCGTTGTCGTTTTATAGGTAAACAAATGAAAATTACCTGTATTTTGGGCGATTTTTTTGCGATTTTGGGTATGTGGCTGGAGTGATAGCTAACTACAGATTCAGATTCAGCAACCCAAAAAACATAAAGATCCGTTAAGAATTAAAGTTCGACAGTTTTTTCTTCACCAAACCCTTATTTTATATAGGATTATTATAAGGATGCTTGGAACTGGATAATGAATGGTTGGAAAGGTTTTGATGGAATTTGGAGAATTTAAGGGGTATGAGGTCAAGGACAAAAGGTATATTCAGATCATTATGAAGGGTTTTGTTGGAGACATAATATGGAGCATTTACAATAGTACAAAGGATTTTGGATTAGAAGGATTGAATGCGTTTGATGTTTAAGAATAGATATGTATTTAATAATACCTTTGTAGACAAGCTTCTAATCTAGTCTAAGACCATTTATTGGAATTCTATGGTATGCCTTGATCCATTAATTAAGACGATTTGATTCCACATAAAGTTTGATCCCATCCCCCGGGGGGTATTGATTGAGGGTGACAATAAAGGACCAATGTTGCTCTTTAATTGTCGGAGCGAGGAGCGGAGGAGCGGAGGGGCGGAGGGGGCTGGGGCCAGTTGGCTGGCCGAGATAGCTCCTGCTATTGTGTCGTCTCCAGCAATTATCTCACAGTAGTTCCTTACTTCCCTGTATTTACAGAGCGGAAGTTATTTTCGCTAAAAGCCAGATTAAGAGGGGCAGGTAGGAGTTTTCTGATACACATTCCCTCTGTTCTTCCAGGCCAAATGACTCTGTTGACATGACCGGCCGTTGTAAATTACTACTCTTGTTTGAACCCGCTAGGATTTGAAATAAAGGGGTCTCTTGGTTTCCGATGAGGGGGAAGGCTAGTGTAAACTTTTATTTCTAATAGTTTTTCAAATAAAGACATCTCATTTCTTATCTAAATTCACAATTCTTTCCTTAATAAATAATCACCTCAAAAATAACCATACATAATTTACGAATCTTAATGTCATTTTAATTCTTCAATAAAGGAGTATATAATATTTAATTTAACTCCTTATATTTCTATTTATCTTCATTACAATATAGTGTTTCGGGACCATTATCCCATCATTAGACATTTTTCCTCCTCTATCCTTCTTCCTTTATCTTCATTATAATGTAATTTGTGGTAATTCGTTTTGCCTTCCACTTTCTTCTTCTTTCTCTTCCTCTTCGAGCCATTACTGGCGTAGAGGGGCCTCGATCCAGCGCCGCCAATCCTCTCGGTCCCTGCACTGCAACTTCATTTCGGCGAGGGTTTTGTTTCTTTTGCCCCCAATCCTATGGATGTATTCCTGATGGGAGATCCTTGGGTGACCTCGTGGTCTTTTACTTGTTGGTCTTGCTTCCATGGTCTTTATGGGTTCTCTCACTTCTTCCATCCGACAGACATGTCCAAACCATTTAAGATGTCTGTTTTCGATGATTTCCTTTAATGGAGGCACCTCTAACCGTTCTCTGATCCTTTCGTTCTTAATACCGTCTCTCTTAGTTTTTTCTTCTGTTCTGCGTAGGAACGTTATCTCAGCAGCAGTGATACGGCTGGCATGCTTATCGAGCATTACCCAGCTCTCGCCGCTGTATGTTAGGATCGGAAGGTATATAGCCTTGTATGTATGTATTTTTACACTTTTCTCTACTTCACGGTGACCAATAATGCTATTATTGATCTGGTAGTAGACCTGGTTCGCTTTTGAAATTCTATTGGCTATTTCTTGGTCAATCCTGCCAGAACTATTTATTATGGTTCCCTAGTAGTTATACTCGTTTACTACATCTAGGACCTCCCCGTTGTAGAACGGATCTTAGAATTAGGATCTTACTAAATTGTTGATGGAGATTCCCTTCCGTAGTAGCTCCTCCTCCCATTCCACCAATGCCTGTTGCAGCTTTTCTTTCGAATCTGCAATGAGGATAATATCGTCTGCATATAAGAGACTTTTCACAAGTACGGTCCGCATTTTCCATTTGTCTATTGCAGTCCATGGTGTTCTGCGCTGGCATATCTTGTGCATCTCATCCATTAGAGTAATGAATTGAAGAGGGCTGAGGCTGTCTCCCTGTCTGACTCCTCTATCTAGGATAGCGAGTAGATACTTTTTCCCAATCCCAGTGAAGAACAGATTTACTTCAGGGACCTAGCGGCCCTGCCCACGCGAGCTCTTGATTTTTTTTTCCACCTCCTTTATCCAGGGAGAATCATGTCCTTTATTACCACTCTATCCCACCGTATTTTTGTATTCCTTCCTAGATCGTTATAACCACCCTTCCTTCTGGGGTCTTCAGAGGCCCAGTTGCACCGAGGTAACGAGCCTCTTCTGTTGGGCCAATCACCCACGGAGGAATATTTTTGATTCAGAGCAATTCAGAGAAACGATCTGAACATAAGATTTGGAAACTGGAACATTAAGATACTGACGGGAAAAAGAGGTGGATCTTGTGTGAGAAATGAAAAGGTACAAAGTGGTCATTCTGGGCATCAGTGAGGTGAAAAAGAAAGGAAGCCTTCCACTTTATATATTTTAATTTTTCAATAAAGGAGTATATAATATTTAATTTAACACCTCATATTTCCATTTATCCTCATATTTCTGTTTAGAGGTTAAATAATGGAAGAAGGATAGTGGAGGAAAAATGTCTGATAATGGGATAATTATCCAGAAAAAAAAATAAAACTACGTTGTAGTGAAGGTAAATAGAAATATAAGGAGTTTAAGCTAAAATAAAGTATATTTGAAAATAAAATAAAATGTGATTTTATTTTTATTTATTCATTTTTTAGTATTTGCATATCGAACATCCCCTGGAATTCTATCTCTCTTCATATCAGACAAGCAAAATCCCTTAAAACATTCAAATATTCGATATTACCATAATTTCAATATCTCCTTGCTAACTGTCTGCCTAATCAATTAAATAATTTGCAAAAATTAAATTGAACAATCCATTTGTTAAACTTTGTTTATCCCATTATTCTGGATTTTATTTTTATTTTAAATATAGCTTTGCGTAATAAAAAATAATTACAAATTTTTAGTAAATTTACTTCTTTTTTTTAATTTAAATTTTGTATTGGGGGTCCTAAATCCTTCGTTAAACTCTCAATGTTCCTTATTATGTCACAAACAAACTTATCCACAAAGATCTTAATATTCCATATCGCTGATTTGGTTCAAACCAGATACTATCCATTCGAATACAATGGCCTCCCAACTTAGTTCCCGAAAATCTAAAAATTATTTTTAGTATTACTATAAACATTTTTTAATAACCAAATATTTTATTTTTTTAATTAATAAATTATTCTTAGGTTGTAACAATTCTTTGGACCATGTATGATTAAATAGTATATCACAATCGTGGCTTTGTTTTCCTTTGTAGAAAACATTTTTAGATATTTTTTTAAATATAAATTATCTATTTATCGAAATTTACAAAATATATATATCTAGTAAATTTGTTGATAATGATTAAATAACATATCAAAACTTGAAAAGAACTACTCATCAGTAGCAGTTCAAAAAAAATCTACACTAGAAGGCTTCAAGGCCATCTTCTTTTCAGGCGCCTCGGAGGGTTATCGGAGTGGAGTGAGAAGCAAGTTGAGAGACTGATGGATTAGTGTGGTTTTGGAGTTTACTACGAAAGGATAGGTTTCCAGTTTGGGCTAAATCAGCAACATGTGGGACATTAAGATCTTTATGAATAAGATTTCTTGTAGCATAATAAGGAGCATTCAGAATTTAACGATGGATTTAGGATTGCAAGGATTGGATACGGGAAGAATTGGAAGGTTTAGTGGAGCCCCAAACCTCAACTCCATACGCTTAATTACTGTCATGTAAATAAGTTTTTTGTAATTTATCGGCAGCTATGAACACTTGTCTAATAAATGTCAGATTAACTAAATATCGATTCAAGTGGTAATGCCTTCACAGGAGCACATTGTTATTAAAAATCTGAATTAAATTTGATACACCTTTTTATTTCATTTTTTTAATCGAAATTAGGAACAAAAAAAAAACATTATTTAGCTAGCTTTAGTATTTTAAACAAACTCATTTGGGATTACGTTGACAAAATATAACTCTAGGGAACCTTGATTTTTTTAAATTGATCAATCTTTCAAGTGATTAACTCATCGTGTATCTAATATGAATGTCTGTGTGGTAGGTAAGAGTAATATTAATTGTATAATGAGTAGAGATGTAACGGATAGTAGTTTTAGCCAGATACCGGATACCAGATATCCGGTGAGGTTCTAGGCCGAAGCGCCGAATATCCGGCTACCGGATATCCAGCTGAAGTAGTGTCTGTAATGATTCAACCAGAAGTTATGGAGACAGTGGCTGCTGCGAGGCGGATTGTAGCCCATTTTAATCACTCTGTTATTGCACAAGAAAAACTTAAAGAAATTAACTTGCCAGATCACCAACTTGTGCAAGACGTCAGCACTAGGTGGAATTCCACTTATTATATCAAGGAACGACTTTTAGAACAGAAAAGAGCTGTATCCTTGTATGTTACCGACCAGGATACCTTAAATAACTTGTTACCAGCTCAGTGAGAATTAATGGAGCAATGTATCAGACTCCTCAAACCATTCGAAGAGATCATTAAAATTACTAGCTCTGGTTTTTCATGTATATCTGAAGTAATACTACATGTAGTAACACTGATTAAATACCTGGGAAAGGAATGACTGCAGTAGGAATACCGAACTTATTAAAAATGAGGTCGTCACTAAAAACTCAGCTTGAGCAACGTTTTGACTTTGAAGAGAATGGCAAATACTTGGTTGCAACTTTTCTAGACTCGAGATTTAAGACTATTTTCTTGGGATTAGCTCAAGCCAAAACAGCAAGACAAACAAATTTATTACAAGTCAACGATATTGGCATTGATAATGGTTATTCTCTACCTGCCAAGAAGACTAATAATCAAAGTAGTAGTGACAGAGAAAAATTCACAACAGTTTCTGGGACTGCTGCGACGAAGTTGTAAAAGGATCAAACCAATCTCTTGACATTGGGAAAAGCTCTGCAGCAAATGAGATTGACTATTTTTTTGACCGAAAAGAAGACCATCAATCAACGCCAAGCAATATCCAATTCTATCAAATATTGTAAAGGTATATCTCTCATCTCCTTGCAGCAGTGTCTACAGTGAAAGGCTATCCTCAGTAGTAGGACTTGTGTACGAAGCAAAACGCAACTATTTACTGTCAACACACGCTGAAAAACTTGTTTTTATTCACTACAATTTGTCGTTAATTAAATATGACTTCTGATTTTTTATATAAAGCTCTATAAATAACTAAAATTTGTACTACAATACAATACTACTCCATATTAATACAATAAATTTTGTTACTCTGTCTGTAAATTTCATTTACATCATTAAGTATCCGGTATCTGGCCGAATAATAGAAAATATCCGGCCAAATACCGGATACTAAAAAAAGGCCGGATACTGGATAGTAACCGGATATCCGTTACAACTCTGATAATGAAAGAAAAGGGTGAGAGGAAGCAAAAATAATAAAACGAAAAAAAAGGTAAGGGAAATAAGGAGAGCAACGAGACATTTGAATATTAGGGGGGAAATAAAATAAAAATGAAAGAATGAAGTGAAATAGAAAAAGAAGGGAAAAAAATAAAAATAAAAAGTAAGGAAAACAATGTTTATTAGTTTGTCTAGTATTTAGTGTTAAGTATTATATTATAGTGTTATATTTAGTTAGATTGATAAGTAGGCTATGTTTGTAGCAACCCAATAAAGTTGGGCAGCAATATTTTTTTTGTATCAATAAAGCATATATCTCTCTTGTACTCAACTAATAAAAAAAGTGGTTTAGGAAATTTTAGGAACCTTATAGGAAAAGGTTTAAAAAAATAAAAATCTTTTTTTTTTAATAATTTATAATAGGTTTTTTTATATATATAATAGGTAGTAGCAATCCTAGTGACAACATAAGAAATAATTGAACGGACGCAAATGGTGTCTACCCAAGCCGCAAACACCGACGGAAGGTGGCCGTATTTTCACAGTTTTCCCTGAAGCATTCCAGCCTTGATTGAAATAGTTGGCCAACAACCCACCCCCTGGAGGAGGAAACTAGTTTACCTACTTGAAATTATTTATTGTGAGACTTTAACCCCGGTGGTAGATATCCAATATAGCCTTCGAAAACAGGGGCAGATTTACAACCACCTAACTCTTCCTACACTTCCCAATTCTCTTACAATTTCTTAAAGCTTTATCTCTTCCGTGGAGCTTGAGCTCTTACAAGATCCAACACCCCCTAAATGGGGTAATTATTCACCCTAAGTACAATGAATGTTAGAGCGGAAGGTTTATTTACCTCTTAGGTGAGCATCCCCCCCCTGAAAGGGGTCCAAGCAAACCTTGTCCTGTCCCCTCTACTACACTAAATATACTTCAACAATTTTAACAAATATTTGTTGTTTATGCCTTTATTAAAATTGTTTTTAATTGAACAATAATTCTCTAGGTCATATTCAATTAATTATTTATCTCTTTTTGAAAACAAAAACAAAAATAAAAATTGAGTGAGCTATAATGAGTATATATGCAGAACACCAATTCGATAACATAGAGTAGAAAAGTAATTTTATTCTGGGACAAATTCCCTTAAGAATAACAGATAAGTATAGATATAAATAAAATTAAATCTGGTCTGAGACATAATGAGATTAAAAATAAAGAAAAACAATAATGACTCTATGTACATAGATGATAGTTAAATATATAAAAAAGAAAATAAGATAACATTCTACAAATTAGAGAAAATAAAATAAGTTAAAAAAAAAAATCTTTTGGTACAATGATTGGATTTGTATGTACAATAGAAGTACCCAAATGTTATAATCATAGAAAGTGAAATTTATGTTAAATTGAATCTTAATTATGCAAGAACTGAATCCAGCATGCAACAACAATTTTTTTACTAAATGGATAGATAGCAAGCGTCAGCTTGGAAAGGAAGGAGGTATTGAAAATGGAAGTATTTGAATGTTTTCAGGGATTTAGCTTGTCTGATGTGAGGAGGAATAGAGTTCCAGTTGGTTCAGCGGATACAGATCAGAAAGACGGGACCTGTGTATTAAATTGAGTGCAGATCTGAATTAAAGCATATTGAATATACCACCTATAATGAGTAGAAATATAATAATAAAATATAAAGTAATAATAATAATAAACTAAAAAGTGATAAACGCAAATATATTTATGATAGTATAAACAAAAATAATAATTTAAAAAATTCGAATAGATAAGAAAAAATAAGTAATATACAAGATTTCTTTTTTATTATATTAATATTTACAATTTTTTTTTTTTTATGAATAGGATTTGATAAAAAGTCTCTAATTGGTTTTCCAATGAGTGGGGAATATTCTCTGACTCTTTTTCAAATATAAAGACATTTTATGACTTATTTATAATAAATTATAAATAATAATTTAGATTCGGTTCTATTAAAATCCACTAGTTTTTCAACTTCCTTCCCACTTTATTCCAGATAACACTCCGAGGAGTCTGAAAATAAGATGGCTTTGGGACCTTACATTATAGAACTTTAATTGAAGTGCTACCAATGGGTAATTCCTTTACAGGCAATTGACGTCATTATGAGCATTATCTTCACATTTACTAGATCTTTTTTTATTTTATTGTATATATTTGTAAATTCCAATAAATAACTAAATATATATTTATATTAATATAGTTAAGGCTATACTAAACTCTTTCCCTTATTACATAATTCCCAACGTGATTTCCTTACTAAAGTACTTCATTCCTTATTAAAGTACTAAACGAACATTTACGACAATACAGCAAAACATAAAACTTGCTTCTGTGAATAATTTAAAAGACATTTTATTTTTAAATTATTTATTGATATTTACAACTGTATAAAATTTATACATCAAGTATATTTGTAGAAAGAATCCTACTATCCGTCAATAACTTCTAAAGAAACTACGCATTAGTCGCACTTCAATAAAATCTACATTAGGAGGTCCCTATGTCACCTTTAGAAGCCTTGGAGGTTTATCGAGAATCGAGTAAGAAGCAATTCGGGACTCTAGTGGATTCGAGTGGGTGTGTAGCTTATCATGGAAGGATCGGATAGGGTGGAGGATTGAAGATTTTAGGAAGGATTTTTGATTGTAAGGAAGGATCGGAAGGTTTACTGGAGCACAAAAGCTCAACTACGTAAATACAAAAAGGTCTAATTATTTAATTAAAAATTAGTCTGTTATAATTAACTGTAACATTTGAACTTCAATCAATCAATCAATTAGAGTAGTCGAAAACGACGAGCATTCGTTTAAGTATTGTGCAGAATAACTATTGATATTTACAACTGTATACATATATGTACAATAAATAAATTTAAGGAGTTAATTACTATGACTTGTCAGTAACATGTAAAGAACAACTCACTAGTAGCACTTCAGTAGTCACTAGTAGCAGAAAAAAATATCTTTATAAGAAGGTCTCATCTTTTTTTCAGACGCCTCGGTGGATTATCGGGAATAGAATGAGAAGCAAGTTGAGATACTAGTGGATTAAAATGGATACGAAGTTTAAGGATAGGTGTCTGGTTTGGGCTGAATCAGTGAATTATGGAACATTAAGATCTTTTTGGATAAGTTTATTTGTGACAAATTAAGGAGTATTAAGGATTTTTCGAAGGATTTTGGATTGTAAGGATGGAATACGAGATGAATTAAATGGTTTGGTGCAGCCCGAAAGCTCAACTCTATATGTCCAAATAGGTGTGATAACTGTCATGTAAATGTAATTAATCGTTAGGTTCGAACGTCTGTCTAATTTAAAAAGTAAATAAAAATACGACATTTTAAATTTGTTATAATTTATTAAAGTTTTGCTTTAGATGGTGAATATCCCTCAAGAACATATTCAAAATCAAAAGCAATACCCCATTGAATTTAAGGAGTAATTAGCGTTAGAGTAGGATATAAACCTTATTAATTAAAAATTTCGTCAAATTCCAGTTGTTTTGTATTTTTTTCAAATACTGCTAGACATTATTTAATTATTTTTTGTAATTATGTTTATACATTTCATATGCTCAGGTTGTGCATATGGGGACTTGAACCCCAAAAAGTTGTTGAAATTTTCAACCAAGATAATGAAAACAATCACTTGGGTGGAATTTCTGCCAGTGAATTAAATATAAATCTATTACGTTTATAAAGATTTTGAATGTTTGTCTAGTACATGATGAAGAAGTCGAAAACGACGAACTGTTTCCTGTCGTTTTAGTCTTGTATGTGGATTCCAAGTAAAACGTTTGTGCGTATGGAGTCCTATGTAGCGGGCCTATTCAACAGGGATCAGGGGAATATTACTGAAAGATACTG
Source organism: Euschistus heros (assembly GCA_003667255.2). Lineage (NCBI taxonomy): Eukaryota > Metazoa > Arthropoda > Insecta > Hemiptera > Pentatomidae > Euschistus > Euschistus heros. Next base: position 3,175,400 of record RCWM02000001.1, read on the forward strand.
TTGGGCAGGAAGCCGTAAGTTTTCGACGACTGATAAAGGTTATTTGATGTGATTTGTTTGACTTTATTTAAACTGTCCATTTGTGACTCAACTCTTTAATGTTTGGGATACGAGATTGGAGTGGCTGAGATGTAATGATTGCAGATAGACTGTAATACTATGAAAGGACAAAATAGAACGTAGAATTTTATTGATTCATTTAAAATAACTTCACTCCTCTTAAAACATTTATTACATAGTTGCATGTTTCGGAACCACCTTGTCCCATCTTCTGACTGAACTAATGTTCAACAATATTTTTCACTTTCATATGAACAATACATCCAAATGAATCACTTAAAACTAACAATCCATCAATGTGACTATGTAATACATGTTTTAAGAGGAGTGAAGCTATTTTAAATGGATTAAAGAAATTATATAAATACTCCTAGATAGAAGAAATTAAGAACGTATAATGTTAATAAATTTGAGTTGCATATAGTTATAGTTTAATAAGAATATTTAATTGGACATATAGTTAAGGTAGCTCTTTAGTAAAATATTTTTCCTTATAGAATCATTAATAATTATTTTTCATATTCGAATTCCTTATTTTTTTAAAGTGGCCAAATGTAAAATTTATTACGATTTCTTTTTTATGTGTGTATTTTACGGGAACATGGCCGGCTGTTAATATTTGACGTGTAGTTAAAACAGCATATTGTTTAAATAAATAATAATCCTTCCTTTATTTCTTAAGTAAATATTCATTCCGTCAAATCAAATATTTATCGCTGAATAAAATGAGTTAAATATTTAACTGGGAAATTTCGTTTGCTTTGTCGTATTTACACGGACGGATGCTTTTGATAATGTTCAGATGTAAATAGAGACCGGTCGGCTTGCTCTTCCGTTTATTTATTTTTGAAAAGACACGAATTATTTAAAATAACCATTAATTTTGGGAGTAAAAGAAATTAAGTTTTGAGTTTAGGAGATATGTCCGAGTATGGGGTGTGATATTTGGTTAAAAAAAAAAAAATTTATTTACTTTTCAACCGACAATAGGAAATAGGAGTAGGCTTCGCTAACTACGATCTCCTCACTGATATCGGAAACAGCAGCTTTGAACGTTGATTTAGCGAATGTTTCTTTTATATTCGCCAGATTTTTCGTTGAGCTGTCTCTTTCCATCCTATCTCTCCGATCCATTACATTACTCAGATTCTTTTTTCCCTTTGGGGGTGTATAATGTTTCGAATATTTTTTTTTTTCTTTTTTTTCGCACGGATTCCCAATTGAAAGTATACTACCTCTGTTCAACGCTAGTATTGCAGTGTTATTACAGGTGGGTATTGGAGTGCTAAGCCATTTCTGAATTGACCATTCTCGATTATTCGTGCCCAGTGTTCCATTTTTTTTTTTTTCAATCCACTATCATCACTTCAGCCAACAGCCGGACCCGCACAACATCCCAATCCACTCTCCTCCAGATTATCACTACCATATATCAATCTCTTCCATAACCCTTCAGTGGGTTATTCCTTACTTTTAATATAAGTATGGAATATATCCATTGGACATACCACTGCTATGGACTCGCTGGAGAGAATCATTTTCAGTGAAGGTGTGGCTTTGTTATCATTAATAAATTAAAGAAGCAAAAGTTATAATTTTATAATAGAAAAATGCCAATGACAGGTCAAAAGCAGTTTTTAATTTTCTATTTATGAAACATGAAATTGTATGTGGTAAAAATATGTATAACCTCATACTTTTTGGAATCCACAACCTTTTCATCTGGACAAACTTCATTCATTGAATCCGCATACAAGACTAAAACGACAATTAACTGTTCTTCGGTATAGACTACTCCGAAATTTAAATGAAAAACATTCGAGACTTTCAGTTAGTTTCGAAAGAAAGCATATTAGACCTACATATTTGGACGTAAGGATTTGAGCTTAGGTGTTCCACTAAACTTTCCAATTCATTTCGTATCCAATCCTTACGATCTAAAATCCTTCAATTTATAACCAATCCTTATTATATCACAAATTTACTAATAATCTAAATGTCTCATACGTTACTGAATCAGCCCAAACAAGATACCTATCCTTCCATGATAACCTCCATACCCACTCGAATCAACTAATATCTCAACTTGTTTCTCACTCCATTTCCGAAAAACCTTTCAGGACCGTATAGTGTTGATTTAATTGCTACTAATATTTTTAATTCTATAAATTATAGTTTGTATTTTAGTAATTTGGTGATATTTTTATATAAGCTCAACATTTACTCGAATCCATTAGTCTCTCAGCTTTCCGCTCCATAACCGATATCACTCCAAAATGCCTGAAAAGGAGAAATCCTTGTACCTTGTTTCTTGTTGTTTTCCTAGTAATTTTCCTTTACATTTACTTGGCTTATAGATTCCATACAGTTTTAAATACCAATAAATAATTTTTTTTAAAACTATTTCATCTGCGAAAAATCATTTTGAATTCAATTTATACTTGTCGAGTAAGTTGAACAAATCCGCTAGCTAAGACTCCATCTCTGTAAAAGTATTTCTTGGGTTCCTTATACAAGACTTAAAAATTTACTTTCCAAACGCCTCTAGGCTTTCAAATAGTAAAAAATGGCTTCATTTATATTTAATTATTATAGAACTATGATCAGACCACTTTGATCTTCACAACTTCATTTGGCTTTCCTCTGGTATATATTACTTCATCAAATCCTCAATACCTATCGCGGGTCATAAACATATATATAATGACTTTAATGTATAATATGTTGCTGGTTTTGTAATTACCTATTTTTGAATACCAGCCTTAAAAGACAGGAAACTGCTCAACAAACGTGCCAAGCTCCCAAACAATTACACAAGAATTATTTACATGACAGTAATTATATCCATTTGGGCATATGGAGTTGAGCTTTAGGGCTCCACTAAACCTTCCGATTCTCGTGTCCTATCCTTACAATACAAAATCCTACGTGAAAACCTCTATATTCCTTATTTTGTCACAAACAAACATCCATAAAGATGTTAATGTTCCATATGTTGCTGATTTGGCTCAAAACAGATACCTATCCTTCCATAGCAAACTCCGTACCCATTTGAATTCACTAGTCTCCCAACTTGCCTCACTGTCTGATATGAAGATGACCAAGAGACCTTCTAATATAGAACTTTTATTTTAAGTGCTACTAGTGAGTAGTTCTTTTGTATTCTAGTAAAGAGTTAAGTAGTTCTTTATGTTATTGGTACTTCATTGTAATAATTTTCCTCAAATTCACTTGTTGTATATAATGTGTACAGTTGTAAATATCAATAAATATTAAAGAAAATTTTTTTAAAAATAAAACCCTTATGATATTCATATTTGACATAGATTTTAGAGACTGCAGATACAATGGCAACATATGTAGGGATGCTCAGTTCGGTGCTCCTAATGTGTTTTTAATCTTCTATATTCCTATATTTCAGGGTAAAGGAAAAAGATTGAATGGTCTAAAAACATTTTTAAAGAGTGAGAAGTTATAAAGGAGAAGATAGGTAACAGGGAGACACTTAACTTATGCGTAACACATTAAGACGGATGAGGGATGAGGGATGAGGAACGCCTCAACTGAGGACAACAATGGGAGGAAGATACGGTAATGGTTCCTTCCTCTCTATGTTTTATGCTTTCTCCTCTTCTCCTTCTCCTTCTTAGGCTCAACACGTTCCTTTTCAAGACTGCCTTCGCATTAGGAGATCTCTCTTTACGTTAACGGTTTTGCGTTTGGATCTTATACTCATCTGTGCCATTAGAAGCCACGGGTGTACTTGGTGGAAGATGTTCCTGTTACTTCATCGACTTTAAATGGTTATTATGTAAACAATATCTCGCTGAATCCTTACTGTAAATTTATCCACCAGTTTAAATAGGAATTTTATCCCAGTTTATTAATTTAGCTTGTACATTGATTAGCGACTTGACTATGAAGTATAGAAGTATAATAAATTCCTTACCAAGGTATCAGGGGATGAATCCATTGGTTGTATCCAACATAAAGTAAAGAATACATTTTTCGTTATAGAATACAGCTATACTAAAAATACAGACGGGACTCGAGGCCGAGCGAGTTGGGGAAGGGTCTCAGCGCGCTTGGTACAGAAGGTCGTGGGTTCGAATTCCACCTCTCTCACTTCCGGTTAGCTTCTCGGAAAATTGGCTTTAGCTATTCCTTGAAATACTCCTTTATTTAACGCCAGTAATTTTCCACTGTGATAGTAGGTATAGTTTCCTGATTGAAAAATATGTAATCCTCGGTGTTGCGCAAAGTACAATAAGAGACCGCTCTCGTTTTATTTTTTCCTCGTCCCTTTCTCGGCTATCACATGGATTTGATATAATGTAAGTAGGATTCCTTTGTATTTTTAATTTTATTTATGTTAGTATTAATTATTCGGAATGTTTTCGTTAGGTGGAAACCTAAAAAATTGAAAGATATTCCTCAAATTTCAGCTAGAGCTAGACTTTTTTCTAGAAAAAAGAACCGGGCAATGAAATCAAAATTTAAATCTGAATAAAAGGGAAATAGAAAATGTTCTTGATCATGGTTTAGAAACAGATGCTGAGGGTAGTGATGGAGATGACGCGGAGGGGAAAGAGGGATTTCTACATTTTATTTTTAATAATTATTCCTAATTGTTTGTAGCAATTCTTTATAAAAACAATAACATTAGGCATGCAAATAATAATATTTAACTGTAATATTCTATATAAAATTTATCTAGTTATAAATTGTTCTTTTAATATTTTCAATGATGAACATGTATTCTTTTACGTTCAAAATATTATCCTCTCAGGTAATACAATCTACATATATTCTATTTTAAATTTATAATAGCCAAAATATTTGATTTAATAGATTTAATATAATATTTGGGCCAAAACGAATAAATAAGAGGGTGTTGTACATTGTGCAACTCGCGACCAGTGGAAGGTTAAGGTCTAGCTAAAGGCCACAAATTTATCTTTTATTAGTTATTATTTTTGGCTTTAAATGTCCTTGAGGGCTACAGGATGGTGGTGTGAAGGAAGTTTGGGGTTCCCTCCCACCAACACCCTGTAGCCCTCAGTACCAGAACTTCTTTTTTTACAAATTAAGCACTGGCTTATAGTATGATTTAACATGACACCTAACTATTTCTTCCTGCACTTATCAAGTACCCAATCTGTAATTGACATAAATTTTGAAATTTTTCTATCGCCGGCTTCTGGTAGTATTCTCTTTGGACATTTTCGGCTGAAGGGAGCGCTACACATGGAGACATAAGGTATGTACTAGAGGGGGAGGAGGGGGGAACAGTTATATGGGAGGGTCTAATCCCGGGCGGAAGGGACTGATATCGGAAAATTGTCGGTGGGGATTCGGCCAATAAGAGGCAGAGTCCAAAATAAATCTGGGCAATGTCTGGTCCCAATATCCAAGGCCACTAGAGCTCCATCAGGGGACAGATTAAGCTTTCATTTCAACTACCAGCTCCTTCTACCAGCTCCTTCTCACCGAATCGATATACCCAGGGGACGTCTGGTCATGCCCACTTAATCTTGTGTCAGCGGGGTGTTCTTTTCGGAACAGTTTGGACGCCTGAGAAGGCACTTGACATGACGACCCTCTTGAAAAGAAAGTCAATCAATGCCCGTATAGAACTTCTCGTTCTGTTCCTAGTTATGTTATGTTCATTAGATGACATAAGGGCGCACTCAGACCACGGTTTTAATGATAATAATCGCTGCATATTATACATATTTTTTTAAATTGATAATTGTTAGCAATGGTATTTTTTTTTCGTTAATTCTTCTTGTAAATTAATTAGTCCCTTCACTATAAAAGAATCGCAACTAACTTGGTTAAAGGAGTTACATTAAATAACGAATAAGATAAATATTTAGTTTAGTTTATAAGATTAGTTATTTTTGAATTCCACTTGGACAAATGTCTTATTTGGAATCCATATTCAAGACTAAAATGACAAGAAACTGCCGGTCGTTACAAACTACTTCAACATTTACTAGACAAACGTTCAAAGCACCCAATTAATTACAAAAGATTCATTTAAATGACGGTGATTAGAGCTATTTGGACCTATGGAATTGAACTTTCTCATTCCTTGCAGTTCAAATTCCTCAATGCTCCTTACTTTGTCACCAATAAACTTATCCATAAAGATCTTCATGTTCCATATGTTACTGATTTAAAAAACTGACAATTTTGCCAGAAAACGGCCTTCTGGAACCTTATTTTGCTTGCTACCGCCATCTTGACCGTGTTTGGAAACGGCAGCTGTAGTTTTTCTTACACGAAAATTGATGATCTTTAAGATAAACATTAATTTTTTTGAGAGATCTATCATGACAGGTTTAGTGTCATCGGCTTCTGTACTATTAGTTCAACAACATTAGCAAGATAAGTTTATATATGTGTAAATTTATTGCTTCTCTAAACTTACATAAATATCCATACCTCTGCCCATTGGCTGGTTGCCCTAGAAAAAAAAAACATCAATTTGTTTTGTACCCTTAATTTATATCGTAATGTTATTTAAAATTTTTAATGTATGCCACAGTTGCTGTTCAATTACACACAAAGTAGTGGATCCACAAGTTTTGTTCAGAGAATTAGGCCGGCATACTTTTGGCAATGAATATTCATAAATACATGAGAATGATGTAGGATATCAGCCGCGATCCCTGCTAGACTGCTAACATTACTAATACTGACATTTGTAAGGCAAATGTCGTGAATTTATTACAGGTAACATCCCTCTTGTCTGTAACGCCAGAGAACGCTACGTTAACCTCGTCTGAATTGTCCAAAGAGACCAGGATTCTGATCGTACTTACAAATCTTACTGGAGTTCGGGTTAATACTGATAATTTTTCAGTCGGAAATAACCACTGTATCATTAGAAATATTTAAGAATAACTTAAAAAAAAAAAAAATCGTAATAAATAATGTAGATGCAAAAATTTATATTTGTGTAAATTAAATAAATTTCTTAACTACGATTAAACTCATATTTAATCATAAAGAAAAACTACCTTGTATATTAAAAAAAAAAAAAAAAAAAAAAAAATTACCTGATGAAAAGAAGATGGCCCAGAGACCTTCTAGTGTAGAACTTTTATTAAAGTGCTACTGATGGGTAGTACTTTTCATGTTTTGTCACGTTATTGTAATAGTTAACAGCACATTTACTTGATGTATAAATTTTGTACTGTTGTGAATTACAATAAATTGTTATTAAAAAAAATAATAATAAAAAATATTCAAGAACTTTAATTCTAATTTATTTTAATTAAATACTAATTTAATTATTATTTATTTTAATTTAATTTAAAATAATTAACCTGATATTACGAGTATTATAACATTTTGCTGTATTGACCCTTGCGGCGAAAAAAAAAATCTATTCTTGCTTAAAATCATTGCATTAAGATAGTTTTCCAATTTTTTTAAAATAAATAAATATATAAATAATAAAAGCTTTTCTCTTTTTTAATGGTTCAACAGACATAAGGCGCCCTATTTTCACACCTTATGTAGCATTGATATCGCCATCCTTTCGCTTTTCCTCTGAAAATTATTACCTTCGAATTCCTATATTATTTTTTTTAAATATTATGTTATATTTGCTATCGTCATTATTTTTTTTTTTTTCACGTATAGGCCCCAAGGACCAGGCGAATATCACGGTTTAGGCTTCTTTGGGATTCTCGACTTTCTTTCCTCCATTCTTAGCTTCATTATTCTTGAATGTCTCTCCCTTCTTTCCCTGGACCACATTATCGTCATTATTATTATTATTCATAATCAATTTTTATTTTGAAACTTTTATTGAGTAATTATTAAAATCTGCATAAATGTGGGCAATAGCTAATATAGTTGATTACATTCACAGATTATGTACAATAAAAAAATGAAAAGGAAGAAAGAAAAAACAAAACATTTTTAACATTATAATATTATAATAAATATTATGTTACATTTATTTTTATTATTATTATTATTCAATAATAAATAATAATTCTAAATAAATAATTTATCAATTATTGTCTATATAATCTAGTGTTACAAAAGTCAATTCAAGTAAAATTGAGCAACATACATAATTTGGCACCCCGAAGTTTAAAGCAAGTAAGTTCTTGTTCAGCAAGTTCACTCGCATGTTTCACTAAATTCGCCTTTAATTATGAAACCTAATTAAAATACAATTATATATGTCTGTTCCTAAAATAATAATATATGCATCAAAGTTTGGTAAAGCGTACATAGTAATGCTAGCAGATATTCACAAAAAATTTAAAAAGAAACATACAATAAACAGTCAAATATTAAACAATTGTTTACATCCTTATTCACAAAGCTGTTGTATAATTAAGGCAAATAGTTTAGAATAAAAGGAAACTATGAAGAAGAAATAAATAACAATATGAACAAGAAAATACAATTGAAGAATAAATAAAATTAATACAATAGATAAGTAATAAATACAATTTAAAAAAAAATATTTATTGATTTTTACAACTGTACACAATATACAACAAGTAAATCTGATCATAATGATAACAATGGCATGTAAATAACTTGTGAAGAAATACTCTCTAGTAACTCTTTAATAAAAATTCAACTAGAAAATCTCTAGGCCATCTTCTTCTCAGACGCCTCGGAGGATTATCTGGAGCGGAGAGGGAAGCAAGTTGGGAGACTAGTGGGATGGAGTGGTTATGGAGCCTACTATGAAAGGATAGGTATCTGGTTTGGACTAAATCAACAACATATGGAACCTTGAGGTCTTTATGGATAAGTTTGTTTGTGACAAAGTAAGGGGCATTGAGGATTTTTCTAAGGATTTTGAATCGTAAGGATGGGACACAAGATGAATTGGATGGTTTAGTAGAACCCCAAAGCTCAACTCCATAAGACCAAATTGTTCTAATTATTGTTATGTAAATGAGTCTTTTGTAATTAATTGGAAGGTTTGAACGTTAGGCAAGTAAATGTTGAAGTATTCGAAAACGACGGGCAGTTTCTGGTCGTTTTAGTTTTTTTTTTTTGTGTACTCCAAGTAAGATGTTTTACCAGATGGAGTCCTAGGTAGCGAATCTGTTCAACATGGATTAGTGGAACATCATTAAAGAATACTATAGGACAGGAAGTCGTAGGTTTACGACGAAGGGTAAAGATTATCTGATATTTTTATTCTCCATTTTTGACACCATTCTTGAAATTTTTTATATGAAATTGGAGTGCTAAGTACAATAATTTAAATTTAAAATTTGATTCCATTCCAATGTTTTGGAATCGGAAAAAACTCGGTTTTTTTCGCAAGAGTTAAAGTTCGAATTTTTCGTCCCTTCTCCCTTCTTACCGTACATACGTTCATAGATCAGCAACACTTCAATGGAAAAGATTCTTGGACAAGATGGGAGGTTTCCTAATAGCGAATAGATGTGTTGAATAATAGAGCGATTGTGGTGACACCATCACCGCACGCCCCATCAGAGCTCCTCTTTAATATTAAACCCGCCACCGGTGCTAACATCCTCTCTTCTCTCTCTTGAATTATTCCCCCCTCCCCTTCCTCCTCCTTCTTGGGTGAAGAAAATTTCTCATAAGTGTTGCCTATCCGCCTTCATCACTCATCCTTTAGGCCCCGAGGGAGGTCCCACTTTTTTATTATAACTTTTTCATTGCTTCGTATCCCCCGGTGTGATGTAGATGGGCGTAAACAGAAGAGTTTGAGCGGCTGGAAACGCGTTAGTATGTTCATTAAGTATACTATATAGGGTACAATGAAAATAGATTATTCGTGATAATATATTCAGGAATAAATTCTTACTCAGCGAGAAGCCATTTTGTAGTTAAGATCAAACTTGAATACATGGTTCCAGGTATATTTCAATTCAATTTATCGATTTTATTGATAAATAAGCACTATCTAATATATGAAAATGGTCGGTTGAAAGCTAAAGGACTGTTTTTTTAAATCAATTTGATGATTTAGCAATAGCCACAAAAAATGAAGATATCTCCGAATTTATATTGTATAAATAAAAGTATATAATATATGTTATATAAGTTTATATTGAAAATACAGTACATATGTCGACTCATCATAATGAAAGAAACATCAGGCAGAGGTGACGAGGGAGTATTGGAAGGATCGGAAAAGTAATAAATAAATTTGTTGAACGTGGTCAACAGATGGCAGAATCCGGAAGAAGAAGAAGAACCATTAGGACTGATAAATTAATTGCCTCTTCTATTTGGATTATTTTATTAGAAAACTAGTTTCTAGTGTCTTAGACGTTAGTTAAACGATCGGTAAATCAAAAAGTAAAAGATCATATAAGAGCAAACACTAATAAGACCCAAAACTCCAATTTCGCTATCCATCTAAATAAAAATAACCATAAATTTAATAAAGATTCGGGAGTAAAAATACTACATAAAGTATAAAATAGCCTAAAATTAAATATTTATGAATCATTAGACATCCAATGAGTCATTAGGTAAATCCTTTAGTAAATCACAAAAATTTTAACATACCTGCCCCCTTCTACTTCTCACGATGGGTACATTTCAGCTATCTCTTATACCTCCTGAGGTAAGTACTGTTTGACTTCTTGTCTTACATTTTTGAAAACTTTAGTGTATATAATCCATTTAACATAGTACTGATGTGTTGAAAATTTTGTATATTTTAGAACTGAAGATGAATGTTTAAAATTCGAAACTAGTTTCCTAATAAAATAATCCCAATAGAAATGGCTATCAACTCATTAATCCTTATTGTACTGATCCTTCTCTACCATCATGTGTACCTCAAGTGAGAAAAACCTCTTTTTTTTAAAAATTATAATATTTAGGTTTATAAAATATAAATATGTAAATTATCAACTTTCGACATTCTACTCCCCAAAATATATTTAATATTACACTACATGGTACATGTTTTTCGGTTGGATAGGATCAGTATGTACAAGAATTTTCTCCGACTCCGGTAAAATATCGAGGATCCCGAAAAACGAATTGGTATCTCCATGATTTGTTTGTCAAATGCAATCGTTAATGAAACGAAGCTCCTTGTATATTGGCATTCTTCATTTTATCACAATTATTCGAACCCTTTTTTAAGTGGATTATTAATTTACTCGTAACATATGTTGTTCAGATTATTTGGAAATTTGGACTTGAATTTCAAATCCGTTCCAATATTATCGGCGTACGGAATCTATACTCCTTTCCAATCACTATCATAGTTTCCCCCTTTACCTCTGTTCTTTATACAGAAGGCCGTGAATGGATGATTGTACTACTTTCTATATAAACTTAACATACTCATGCATTTTAACGATGAACTTTAAATAGATTAAGCTCAAGTACTCGTGGCAAAACGGAGTTATCCATTCTTCGCTAGAGATAGGCTATGCAATTCAAATGAGTTCGAAACATTCGTCCGATTTTCTCTTTGCCAACAAACAATGTTAGTTGAAAATGATTTAAGAACCGCTACTGTTGGAATCGACTTGAGATATTTTTCATCCTAACGTCTAGTCCATTTTCATTTATTATTTTTCAATCAAATTCTCCCTTAGCATCGATAGCGGAGATTTCTGAGCTCTCCAAAATAATAATAATATTTAGCCTCGAAGTTATAAATATGATCCATAGATGTGGAACTACTAGCACATTGAAAGTTTCTCATCCTAATATCAATCCAATTTCTTTATTGATTATTCTTCGGCATTTTACTTTTTTCATTCTGTTCAATAAAAGAATGGTTTAAAAATAGCATCCTTACCCACTAAAAGTGCAGGGTACTGGATGAGCGACCCTGCTAGAAGCGGTTCAGAATAATTTCAACCATTTTCATATTAGTTTGTGAAGGATGCATACGAATAATGAATGAAAATGAAATGAATAAATGAATGAATGAAAAATAATCTTTATTCTGGGACACCTTGTCCCCTAAGAATAATATAAAAGTACAATAAAAAGGTATTATTGTCTGGCAGCAACTTATATAGAATGTAAAATATATACATATAAATATATATGGTGAAATTTTAGATATAAACACAAGTCTTCGGGTTTATATGAAAAAAACAAAATAAATAAATAACAAAATAAAAAAATAAAATAAAATAAAAATAAATATTCTACCACTCATATATTATTACATAATTTCAGAAGATTGATAATTGAGGAGGTAGATGAATAAATTATGTTTAATGGAATACTTGTAGTTTCACCATTTTGATGCGTATATATCACTATATATTTATAATTTAAAAATTTACATGACTTTTGATGTCTATATTTGTGTTCCTCAAACTTTGAATTTACCTTTTACAATATGACCAACAACATTATCATTTTTAAAAAGCACTTGCAATGTCAAAAGATAAAATTATTGGAGACATTAATGTAAAAACGTTCTAAGCGCAAAGGCAGTTATCTATCGAATTATTACAGCACTTTGGTTCATTTTGATCGGTTTTGGAAAAAACAAAATGTGATGCTTTGCGTTAGGTGGAACTTGGAAGCTTCGCATTTTGAGCTTACTCCTGCCGATCGGCCAGTGGACTCAAATCCTTATAACATGAAAAGCTAGAGTTTTAAGTTCCAACTACCCCGCTTTGGTCACAAGAAACCAAACCATTTTGTAATGCGACATTGCCCATAAGGAAAAATTATCGGAGCTACTAAAAATAAACATTAGTTTATTCATAACTGGTAAACAGTACAATTTCTAAAAGTTTAGAATAAAAGATGCTACAGAAATAAAAATTGGTAGAATATCTCAAAAAGATTTCTCATATCTAGTGTTTAACTAGATGTAGAACACTGCATGCGTATTCAGAGGAAAATATTAATATAATAATAGTTGTAATATATAGTAATAAAAAATTAGTTGAATAAGGTAACGGATTTAATGATCCCAGCCGCCGAAATCTATTTTTATTACTTATCATTTACTATATAATATCCATAATAATTACCCTTGTAGACACACTCCTCAGTGCTTGAAATGAAGCTAAATTTCCCATTGTAAATGAACATTCCAGGTGTGGCTCGGTGGTAAAAATGACCTGGAAGGGTCCATAAAGTACATCCCCCAAGGGATGACAGTCCCAAGTTGGCTCCAGCCGCTGGAAAGGTACATTCCTCCGCTGTAATTTATTATCCCCTGTGATTAGTGATAATTATTTATTACTCTACTTCGCTTTAAAGATGCTGATTTATCATGAGCGCGTTTTGGAGATTCTGGTGACTCTAGCGCAGAGAGAACGCATTTATTTATATTTTTCAAAAGGATCAAGAACAAATATTAATTTACAGAAATGATTATTATGACTTAAAATTAAAAGGCACTATACATCTATTATGAGCATTTCAAGTACCTATCATTAAAACCTCTTTAAGCGATTGTCAAACAAAGAATGAGTGTGTCACAATGGTAACCAGATAACAGCTGTTTTCTGTTGATAAAAATCTTATGATATCGATTACAACGGCGGTGACAGTACACAATTTAACATTTATAATTCTAAAACTTAAAAATTTTATATTCCTGAAAACCTCAAGGAAGTATCCTCGGTCCCTTGTTCACCAGTACAGCTGAAATCCCGACTCATCCATCGTACGCTAATGAAACATTTTTATCAACAGTGTCCTTCCATTGAATCCCTAACACTTCCATCCTGTATCACAAACCTTCACAAATCGTGCCGAAATTGGAGGATCTAAATCTAAACAATTCTCAGTAAATTTACACTTCCTCGTACACTACTTCCTATCCTCCAGTATCCTTTAATAATATCCCACTAATTCCCTGTTGAACAGATCCACCGCGTAGGGTTTCCCATTCGATTCCTGATAATTCTCAGAGGCGGCTGAAAAGGTGACCTAAGGTCCTATTGTAGATATAATTGATGTGCTACCAATGAAGCACAAGTCATTGTGATCTTCACAAGTTATTCTAATCATTTCTCCACAAATTTACTAAATATTTATAATTTATAAAATTTTAAATACGGTGGAGCATCGATTATCCGAACGTCAATTATCGGAACCTTTTTTTGGAATGTAATTTTAATTAAATTGATCATCTAATTACTTATTTGTATTATTAAAATTATTTCTATTTTAAAATTAAATTGAATGAAAAACAAAATTATTTTTACCACGAACTTCTATACATACCTACAATTTTGTTTACTGGAAACTGTGTACCTAATTAGACCATTTCATTTGTTCCTCTCGATATCTTCCTAAGATCTCACTTTAAGTCTTTAATCGTTAGTTGTGAGGTATACATCGCCTTTGTGATCACTTTTTGTTTTAAAAACTACTTGCAATCATCCATGCTAACAAAAAAGGAAACGAGATATTTTTTTATTTAAACACAAAATGGAAAACATTACCTGGCTAAAAAAAAGGGAATCTGGTCAGACATTAGCTATCGATTTCAAGTTTGGTAAATCAACAATAACGGGAATCAAAAATAATTCTCAATCAATCATCAGGTACCCTATAATCTTCACAGTGTGACGGGAAGTTTGAGTCGTAAAACTTAGAAAAAAGCGAAAAGTGAGGTGTTGGAAGATGCTGTTTACACATAATAATTTTTTTTAAATGATTTTCGATTATCCAAATTTTTTATTACCCGAACCATACCTGACATTAGTTCGGATAATCGACGCTCTACTCTGTTAATAAATAAATTAAGATAAATTATTGTGCACATCGAATTTTAAGAACGATTTTTTTTCTTTGAATATAATTGAACTAAGGTTATCAAAGAAAATATTAAATCCATTTATAACATATTTTTTTGTTGGCTACGATATTTAAATACTCATCTTATGTATTTCCTTCTACAAAAACTGATTATATTTTTAAATTAACCTCTAGTTAAATTTATATATATTCAATAAATACATTTAGATTTAAAATATTTTTTTTTTACATTATTAAGTTATATTATACGTGTAATGTATGTTGCCTGCCCCTTTGAAGGCTTTTAACTTACAATACTTTTAAAATAAACGGTTATTTTATGCGTTTACCGTTAAAAATATTTATTTGTGTATATACTAGTAGAATGGATGATGTTTATTCAGTCGAATGAAGTCTCAGACGCACTAGCAACACAACCTGTTGGTGTTCTATAGAAGCAATCTATTCTCCCAGCTTCCGCAAGGGCCGTCCCTTTCTAGATCTAAACTAAAAAATCGAGTACATTCAAAACTCGATAATCGAAGTTAAAGGGTGAACAAATTTACTTCGAGTTATCAATTTTTCGATATATATTGGGATCACAAAAAATATTTTTTCGAATTATCGTGTTTTTCCTTTAATATATGTATATGTGTGTATAAGGGTAATTAATTTTATACAAATTAATGTTTTAAATAATTTATTCGAAGAAAAAATAACAGAAACGGAGGTACTAATGCAAATAAAGCATAAAAAATTACATTTTTTTAAATAGTCTGCAACTTTCTTCTATATACCATTATATAAAAGGGCAAGCCATTTTTCGTTTAGGATCACTAACCGTGAAAACTACTGAACCAATCATAATATTTTGACCACACTATATTTATAAGTCCTGGATAGTTTAGCAATAATAAAATCTACTGTTTTTCTACTCATTCGTTATTGACCGACGAAAATTGACCGGTAGATTGCGAGCGACATTCTACAAGAGAGGTTTCAAAGGTACAGTGCTTACTTTCAATTAAATTGTCATTAAAAAAGCTATAAATATTTTGTGTTACATAGTCATTATTGAACCCATCTTTACCAAATTTTAGCTACAACATCTTCGCAGTTCTAGAAAGACTTATTATAACAAAAATAATAATTTAAATGTACAGTGTTGATTGCCAGAAACGTTTTCCACACTGTCGTGTACCTTTATAGCTAGAAATTAAAATCTAATCAGATGTATTCAATAAAATTATTTGTGACGAATAAACAGTATTACCAAATCAAAATGTCTATCCTATGCTTTTTGATATTGTTTGTAAAAATATAATTCGTAGGCCTTTTGTTGTAAGCACTGATAATCGCATGAGTTTCTTAATAGTCTCTGTCCATCTGTATACCTGCTCTTGATTCAAATTAAAAATTGGATGCTTTTACATAATCTTCAAAAACTTTAAAAAAATCTTCAGTGTAAATTTTAACCAGGTTAAAAATTATTGCTATGTGTGAAAATACCATTGAATAAATAATGCTAAATGGCCTACTTCATTGCATTTTTTTCAACGATAAACAAATAAAACTTACACGATAATTAGTAAAAATTATCCCGCCTCACGATATTCGACTTATAGTCTAAGCAGTTGTGAAGACAAAAATTTTACTTCGAGTTAACAATTGTTGGTTCGAGTTAACGAATACAATTCATCATATAAACATAATCGGGAAATGTGGTTCACAATAATCAAGATTATTCTCTCTTTTATTACCCGCATTATTAAACTATCAAACTACTATAAATAAACCGAAATTAACAAAATTTAATTTACCAATTGCTATTGGATAATGTTGCACACTTACTAAATTTTAAATTAGTTATATCATTAATAAGAAAATCTATGCTGGTTAGTTACGTATTCCTATTTATATAACTAACTTGTTGTATACTGTAAATAATTATTTAATATATATTGATATAAAAAGATCTATTTGACTACATTCTTTAATATATCATTATCTCCTTTTTCCATAACTTATTGTAATCATTGAAAACAATAATCTTTATTATTTTTTCTTTAAAATATTTTTTAAAAATAAATTACAGAAAGCCGAACAAGCCAATATAACAAAACTACATGTATGGATGCACATACATCTTACATGACACGTATTATAGTAACAAGGAGTAATCTCTGAACAAATACTAATAAGGAAAAAGAACGTAGAAAATACTAAATAAGCAATTCTAGTAATAATTATAATTCATTGTGAAATAATAATACAAGTGAAATAACACAAATAATAACATTCAATTTTTATAGCAACATAAACAATAATGAAAATAATATTGCTTTGCAGTATAATAAAATAAAATAATTATCTTTAATTTAATTGTGGTAATAAAATATTTACACTTTTCTAATTTGTATTTAATATTATTTATTAAATGAAATTATATTTTCAGTATTCCATTCATATTTCATTAGCATAATAAAGTGTTTATTCGTAAATAAATCATTTCTTGTTCCTATTAATGAGACTATCTCAGCAACTTAATAATAATATTATTTATGCTACTTTGTCCAACCTTTTTTTTTTTTTTAAATAAAAACTGTTTCCAAAATTGTATTTATTTTTTTTAATTTTACTTCAACGCTATCGAAATTTAAAATTTTTAGAATACTTAGGACACCTATAAAAGTTGGACACTCATCATTAAAAAAAAAAAAAAAAAAAAATAGAATTGCTGTATTTCTCTCTCTCTCTCTCTCTCTCTCTCTCTCTCTCTCTCTCTCTCTCTCTCTCTCTCTCTCTCTCTCTCTCTCTCTCTCTCTCTCTCTCTCTCTCTCTCTCTCTCTCTCTCTCTCTCTCTTTCTCTCTTCTCTCAAAAAAGTCATGCTGGATGTTAATGGGGAGTCGAAGCTCCGCCCTTATCCTACCTCTTGTTTGGTATTGCGACTCAGTCTACATTGACATCTCCGCTTCTGAAAATACAAGAATTCAGAAATCAGTAAACGCTGCAATTAGATTTATTTTCCGAGCTAGACGGGATGACCACATCACCCCATTTTTAAAGGAATTGGGTTGGTTGCGAGGGAGTACCTATCGGAGGCTCAATCTGATGTGCGTGGCCAGGAGAGTGTTGGACTCAGGGGTCCCTGAAGAACTGCGCAAAGATTTCATTGAAATTAGAAGCAAGAGGATGCAGGGTGTTTTCCAGTTACCGGCCTGCAGAACAGAATATTTGAGAAATGCATTTCACGTGGCGGCGGCGAGAGAGCTCAACCGGCTTCCGATAGAGGTGAGGTCGGCTTCCTTCTTCCGCAGGGCTTGTCTTCGTCAACTACTGGGTGCGGACTGGGCGGGCGCGCTCCTCCATAGGGACTTAGGAAAATACTAATAACTCTTCTTTATTATCTATTGATTACTTATTTAGTTACTTGTTTTTTTGTTTTGTTAATCTTTATTTTTTATTTATTTTTTTTTTTTTTTTTTTTTGTTCCTTTCTTTTTTTTTTTTTTTCTTTTTTTTTTTTTTTTATTATATTTTATTTCTTTTTATGAATATTTTATGTGTGTGTATGTGTGTATGTGTGTATGTGTATGTGTATATGTGTATATGTATGTATATATATGTGTATATATATATATATATATATATATATATATATATATGTATAATTTTATTTATTTATTTTTTTTTATCTCGTTGTTTTTTTTTTTTTTTTTTTTTTTTGTTTCTTTAAAAATTATTTTTTGCTCTCATTTCATCTGTAACTTTATTTATGTATTTTGTTTTTGTACATTTATACATAGTTTAGTTTTTGTATATATATAAAAGGGAAAAAGAAACAAAAAACAAAGATTGTAACTTCTTTAGCTAAGTCATGTGTATATATATATATTTGTCTGTAAGATAGGGCCACAGGCCCTAAGACAATAAAACAATCAATCAATCAATCAATCTCTCTCTCTCTCTCTCTCTCTCTCTCTCTCTCTCTCTCTCTCTCTCTCTCTCTCTCTCTCTCTCTCTCTCTCTCTCTCTCTCTCTCTCTCTCTCACTCTCTCTCTCTCAGCACACACCCACACACCGAAGATGTATCTTGTATGCAATAAATCATTCTTTTTTTATAAGTCAATATTATAAATTCATCCCTCAAAGTACTTTGCTTTTTTTTTTTTTATTTTGAGGCGTGCAAACTTTTCCATTTCAAACCATATTAATCATTAATTTTTTTATGTTAGTATTTTGTTCTAGGCTAATTCACTTATTATTTTTTTCTAGTGTGGACCGTCGCGGCAAAAGCCCCGAGACGGGAATACACTGGAAGAATGACGCCATCCTCGAAGAACGCTCCTACTTCAGGATCGGAACGGAACCTCCCACACTGACTATCGACAACGTTGAGGAACGCGACGAAGCGATCTACAGGTGCAGGGTGGACTTCAAAACCTCACCAACAAGAAACTACAAAATAAATCTCACCGTTATAGGTAGGTTTATTCTAAATTATCTCTTATTATGGACGAATAATAACAGAATTTCATATTATATTACATTTGCTGATGACAAACATTTCATCATCACGAATCATCAATATGTTAGAAGTATATAAAAAGGCTTCTATCTATGTTTAAAAAAATAGATCTACATCAATGAATTCACTTTATCAGCATTCACTCCTCAATTGTTTTATTATTAATTTATCATAATGGCATGTTTCGAGATAAATTTCCCATAAGACTATTTTCATCATAGTGTTTACACTAGGACATTTCTCTTAAAACTTAAGAGAATTGACCCGGTGTAAGTACTGTAATGAAAAAAGGCTGATGATAGGAAATGTACGTTGTCTGATACCTCTGTACCACTTTGTCCTTTGTTGGCAAGCTTTAGATTTTAGATTCAAAAATTTAAGAGAAGTAATTATAAAAGTTAGATGGAGTTTTTGGATAATACGGGGAATAGATGGAGTGACGTTTGGAGGAACAAGTAATAGAGGAAGTGGATGCTGGAACGAGGAAGATCCGTCGCTGAAGACAGTCCAGCCAAGACAGTCTGTCTCAATCACCTACTTGGACGAAGTAGGTGATTGAGACAGACCCAGAAAAGCCCAGCCTTTACCGAAACACATTAAACTTAAGATAAGTAGCCATGTGCTGTACATAATCAGGAATATGTTGAACAATGTAAATTTTGTGCTGGCCCATGAGTAGATCAAATGTAATATGAATCCATAGTTTCATATTTTTAAAATCATAATAAAAAAAACAATATATTCACAAGCATTAATAATTATTCACCACCTAAACGCCACTAATTAATGCAGAATTAGTAAAAACGACAGCTAGAATCAAATAGATCATATACCTCAGGCCTAGATGGATAGGGCTATTGTGCCGGGACAAGACCAATTATTGATAAAGGTAATAGTATTTAAAAAAACTTATAAGCTGTGTGAAACAGCAAAGTGTTTAAGCAAGTATTTTTAGCAGTTTTGTAACGGCTTGTTCTGCTGTCAAGCTCTTCGTAAGCCTAGATTCGTAAGGCATTGGCCGCCGCTAGCGCTGTGGGGTGGCCCATCAAGGAAGAAGTTACTTCCGTACCGCCTTTGCTCCAGAACAAAGCAGTATAGTGACAGAACACTTTATGTTTATTTAAATACTCAACTCAGCGTTGATGTTTTGGCCTCAAATGTTTCCCGTTATGATTGCCTTCCTACATATGTAAATATTGTAAATATATATATATATATAGATGAGAAGTTATGTGGAAGAAATTATTTCGTTCGATAAAAGAAAAAAAAAGTACCCTTGGACCCCAACACACATATAAAATGGTCACATATAGTATGGCGCCCAAATAGGGACTCTAATAGAAAAAAGGATAAATAAGGTATTTAATTAGAATAGAAATAGTTGTAAAAAGAAGAGTGGGATTTAAAGGACAATGCAGAGTTAAGTTGGTAGAACGGTTGATTGTTACGCGTTGCTATGGCAACAAATGACTCAAGACAATTAAAGAGACTATTAGCTATCTAATATTATGTATTCATACACCCTATTAGTGGTTAAAAATGTTTTATTTAATTTCATAGTTTTATGTTTGATCGAAAAATAAACTGTTTTAACATTTTATTGGAACCTAACGTAGAAAATTTAAGTAAAATTTAAAGTTTATTTGTTTGACAAATATTATAAAATACTGTAAGAACTTTAAGTATATATTTTTGTTTATAAAATGTGTCTATATATATAAATGTATCTACTTTGATCCATAACATATACTTTACGTATGTTACGAGGATATTGATAGCTCTTGAGCGTTGTATATATTATATGGAATTAGGGATTTTCTTTACTTGTAAATAATTTATTTCTATTTTGTAATAATATCCAGAACTTTCATCATTTTATGTCACTAAGTTCTTATTTCATCGTATTTGATTTAATTTTTGATATCACAAATTTTTTTAAAATAATATTTTTAATATTATCTGTTTAAAGCATATATATATTATTTTAAGCATACTTTAAAAAGTTATTGTGTAGCTGTATATTATTTCATTTTAAAATTCTATAATTAATTTTTTTGTAAAGGATGCTTACCCGGATTTAATTTGATTTTGTTTTCTTAATATCTTGAATATTTAATATTTTTTTATTTCTTTGTTCTTTGGAAATAATTTTTCTTCTAGATCTCGTTTTGCTTTGATTTTGTCTTCGATATCAAGTTTGCATTTTTGCACTTTTTTAACTTTTCGCTTTGGGTTTATTATTTTACTTGTATTTGAATAGTTATGGGCGATCCCAAAATTCTTTTGGCAGAAAGAGAGGACGTTTTTGCGGCGGTTCAGACTATTTTTGATAAATCCCAAATTCTGGATCATGAAACAGTAGCCAGTTTTAAGCCCGCCTATGACAGATTAGTTAAATATGAAGTCAAATTTGAAGAGCTTCAATCTCAAATTAGAATTTTCAACGCTACCGTTAAAGATAAGAAGGAAAAATTAGAAACTACTGCCGTACAGAACTCATTTTTCGAAATAGTAGACATGGCTAAAGCTAATTACTTTAAAGCTGTTAGCACTAACGTTCCTAAGGAAGAAAAAGCGGCCGTTTTCCCCACCACTTGTCATCCGGTTGCTCAGGAGCTTCCGAAAATAAATTTACCGATATTTAAGGGGGAATTAGAAGAATGGAGCGAGTTTTTTTCCCTTTTTAATTCAATGGTCCATTACGAACCTTCCATACCAACTATAAGAAAATTTCATTACTTAAGGTGCAGCTTGAGGGATGAAGCTTTATCGTTAATATCTGGATTTGTGCTTGAAGAGGCTAATTATATTTTGGCCTACGATGCTTTGGTTTCGCGATACCAAAACAGAAGGCGACTCGCTAGATTTTATTTTAATAGAATAATGGATTTTAACCCATTAACCAGATCCTCATCCGCCAATCTTCAAAAATTCTTAAGCGTTCATGAGAACAACTTTTGTGCGTTATCGGCTTTAGGCATAAAAGATATGGGTGATTTTCTTAAACTGCATATAGCTCTATCGAATTTAGATCCAGGGACCAAAAGAGCGTTCGAAGAGCGGATAAAATCAAAGGATATCCCCACTTACCGTGAATTAATGGATTTTGTGATAGAGCGAACCCGAGTTTGCGAGATGATGGCTGAGGAAATGGGTCAAGAACGGTCCAGCTCAAGAGAGAAATCCCGTACCGCAAATTCTACGAAAAATACTATTCGGAAAGATCACGGTTCTTTTAGCGTTGTACCATTAAATTCTCTCGAGACTGACTTATTTAACCAAAATAACCGTAGTAGTATTCCAAGACATGTCCAGAGATCATGCTCATCGGAGAATGAAACTCTTGAGAATATAGGTGAAACTGTTCTTGAGAAGAAGAAAGAGAAAAAGAGCAGTACGGTGCGATGAAACTGAAGGTTCTACTAGGAAATTAGCTTGTTGGAACTGCGGTGGGCCTCATGTTTACTCTAAATGCTCGCTTCCTCGGAAATTATTTTGCTACCGTTGCGGTAACCAAGGAGTGTCTCTTTATGCCTGTCCTAAATGCACTCCGGGGAAAGGGCAAGGGAACCAGAAGTAAGGGTCAACCCGGTTCCCGCTGTCACTGCTGACCCATCAAATATCGTATCGTCTCTCAATGGTAATAAGACCTCTGCTTTCTATCTTGAGTCATCTGGTATCGTAACGAGTCCTGAAGGAAAACCTACCTTATCGCATTCGCTATCTCTACCGCAACAGATTAGTCCCTCGTCTAAACAGTTATTTATTTACTTTAAGATAGACAAATCAAACAGTAAAAGAGAACCTGACTTATTGGCTCTGTTTGATCCCGGTTCCTCAACATCTTATGTTGGACCGGAGGGAACAGAGATTTTGATGCGAATGGGATACATGATTGAGCTAATACCAGAGTTTACGATTTTTTGTCGCTAATGGAAGCTCAAGTACAGTTAGAGAAAGATTTTATGTACCTATCATCATAGGAGACCGGTCATTTGAGGTAACTCTTTACATTCTTCCTTCTCTTCCATTTAAGTTTTTATTTGGATTGGAATTTTTGGTTAAGGCGAGTTTCTGCACGAATTTGCAAAAGGCAGTTTGGTGGTTTGAAGATGAA
Organism: Euschistus heros; assembly: GCA_003667255.2. NCBI lineage: Eukaryota > Metazoa > Arthropoda > Insecta > Hemiptera > Pentatomidae > Euschistus > Euschistus heros. Next base: position 3,198,820 of record RCWM02000001.1, read on the forward strand.
CCCAAAATTATCTATTCATTTCGTCAAAATGGTTCCCAATTGGGTCTTAACACTTCAAACTCATGCAGTGTTAGTCCACTTCATTCTTCGGAAAGGAGAGAGCTAGAGAAGGTTGTTAAAGAAGGCTTGCTAGTGCTTCAGGATTCCCCGGGGTTAACAACACGTATAACTCATAAAATAGATGTCGAGGGAACCCAACCTATCAAGCAGCGCCCCTACCATTATTCGCCTAAAATTCTTGAAGCAATGTACCAGGAATTGGATCGTATGTTGAGGGATGGTCTCGTAGAGCCTTGCCAATCACCGTGGTCGTCACCAGTAGTCATGGTACGCAAAGGCGCAGGTTATCGTTTCTGTATCGATTTTCGAAAAGTTAATCAGGTCACTTCTAAAGATTCCTATCCCATGCCTAATATGACCTCCCTCTTGGATGGACTTCGACAAGCAAAGTACCTTTCAAAATTTGATCTCAAACAGGCGTTTTTACAAGTTCCGCTAGCTGACGAAAGTAGTAGAGACATTACTGCGTTTGTAGTCCCTGGAAGAGGATTATTTAGGTTCAAAGTAATGCCTTTTGGATTAACCAACTCTCCGGCGACCTTCCAAAGATTAGCTGATACAGTCTTTGGACCTGAACTTTATCCATACGTTGTCGTTTTCTTAGATGATATTCTGGTGTGTACCCCGTCTCTGCAATTGCATTTGGAAATGCTTAAAGAAGTGTTTCAAAGACTTAAGACTTCAGGTTTACGTATAAACCCAGAAAAATGCGAGTTTGGATGCCAAGAAGTACGCTACCTAGGCTATTTAATTAACAGTAAAGGCATGAGTGTCGATCCCGAAAAAGTTAGTTCCGTTACCTCAATTCCGATTCCCAGCAATATTACTGAACTAAGGAGATTCCTTGGGTTGGCGGGATGGTACCGCCGGTTTATTAAAGACTTCTCCACAGTTGTTGCTCCACTAACCTCATTACTCAAACGGAAAACCAAATGGTCTTGGAGTAATGAACAAGATGAAGCTTTCAACACTTTGAAGACGGCTTTGACTCAGGCCCCTATACTGGCCAGACCAGATTTTGATCAGCCATTCCAATTACAAACTGACGCAAGTGACACGGGACTTGGAGTGGTACTGACGCAAATACAAAATGGTGAAGAACGAGTGATAGCTTTCTGTTCTCCCTCATTGAATTCCGCAGAAAGAAACTATACCGTGACGGAAAAGGAATGTCTTGCCGTATTGTTTGGCATTGAAAAAAATAGGCACTACTTGGAGGGTTATCCTTTTACAGTCATCACTGACCCACGCCAGTCTTAAGTGGCTGCTTAATTTGAAGAATCCTTCCGGTAGATTAGCCAGATGGGCTTTACGTATGCAACCTTACGATTTCGAGGTAAAATACCGCAAAGGAAAACTTAATACCGTGGCTGATGCATTATCTCGTATAGCTGCAATCACGATAACCTCCATATCGGCTTCAAATACGACTAGTGACCAGGCGACCTCTCAAGACATGTTTGTACCCTCCGATGAGTGGTATAACCAAAAGAAATACCGAGTCGAAAGGTCTCCGGCAGAACATCCTGGTTGGCTGATAAAAGACGGTCAATTACTATACCACCGGAAGAATCCTTTGAAGGGAGAACTGGAAGATCCCAGTGAAGAATGGAAGGTTGTTGTACCTCTTCATCTTCGGCAACGTATAATACACGACAACCATGACCTACCGCAGTCAGGCCACCTGGGAGTTGATAAGACAGTTGCCAGAGTGGGTAGGTTATACTACTGGCCTGGATTATATCGTGATGTAAGCGGGTTACGTTAGCCGGTGTGAGGTATGCCAAAAGGTGAAACCCCCGAACACTCCACCAAGAGGTCTAATGTATCCCCGCTATAACAAACAGCCTTGGGAAATTGTTTCAGTTGATATAATGGGTCCATATCCTCGAAGCTCAAAAGGCAATGTATACCTCTTAGTGTTTGTGGACCTATTTAGTAGATGGGTGGAACTGTGTCCCATAAGGAAAGCCACATCTTCCGTTATTATCTTGAAGTTAAAGTCCCGAATAATTTATAGATATGGAGCACCTCTAAAATTAATCACCGACAACGCAAAGAATTTCGTTAGCAATATGGTGAAAGAAGTAGCAAATGAGTTCGTCATAAAACAGGAAACAACCCCTTTTTACCACTCGCAGGCGAACCCAACGGAACGAACCAATCGTAACATCAAACAGCTTATCGTCTCGTACTTAGGAAGGAAACATCAACGCTGGGATGAGAAACTTGGAGAGATCCAGTTCGCGATTAATTCGTCTGTTCAGGAATCGACGAAGTTCAGCCCTGCTTTCCTAAATTTTGGCAGAGAGCTGAGGCCTGTCCATGATGTATCTTCAGCGGAAGTTCTAAATGCAGGTGAAGATGAACGTGCCTCTTGGGCCGCTAAAATAAGTAGAATTCCGGAAATCCACCATATAGCGGAACAAAACTCCTTGAATGCCAGCTTATCACAGAGTCGCAGATATAATATGAGACGTCGACCAGATCGCTTCAGGCCTGGAGATTTAGTCCTTAAGAAGTCCTTTCAACTGTCTTCAGCTATAGATAAATTGGCCGCGAAGCTAAATCCCAAATACGAAGGCCCCTATACGGTCGATTTCGTTACTACTGGTGGATCTTGCAAGTTGAAGGATAATGCACGAAGACTGGCAGGCTTATGGCATCCATCAAAACTTAAATTATTTCGTCCTTCCGAATGAACTTAACAGCTGGAGGGGGGGTGTGTAACGGCTTGTTCTGCTGTCAAGCTCTTCGTAAGCCTAGATTCGTAAGGCATTGGCCGCCGCTAGCGCTGTGGGGTGGCCCATCAAGGAAGAAGTTACTTCCGTACCGCCTTTGCTCCAGAACAAAGCAGTATAGTGACAGAACACTTTATGTTTATTTAAATACTCAACTCAGCGTTGATGTTTTGGCCTCAAATGTTTCCCGTTATGATTGCCTTCCTACATATGTAAATATTGTAAATATATATATATATAGATGAGAAGTTATGTGGAAGATATTATTTCGTTCGATAAAAGGAAAAAAGTACCCTTGGACCCCAACACACATATAAATTGGTCACAAGTTTGCTATTTTAAAATTAACTGTTGTTTTTTTGGGCTTAAGGTCCTTATGTACTCCAACTAGGGCAGGAAGGACGGGTTACGAACCTATTCTAGCCCGGGTGGGAAGGTCAAGATTCATTCTTGGGTTTAACACGACATAAATTTTAACCCGCTCAACTGAGATTCGAACCCACGACCTTCGGTTGAAATCCTCACCACTACTCACTCGGCCATCGAGCCCTCTAAACTAACATTTAATCGTTTATAGCAATCCTTACAATCCAAAATCCTTCGGAAAATCCTCAATGCTCCTTACTTTGTCACCAATAAACTTATCCATAAAGATCTTAATGTTCCATTTGTTTCTGAGTTAGGCCAAACCAGATACCTATCCTTTCATAGTAAGCTCCATAACCACTTGCTGCCCACTCCATTCACTGTAACTCTTCGAGCCATCTGAAAAGAAAATGTCCTAGAGATCTTGTAGAGCAGAATTTTTATTGAAGTGCTGCTAATGAGTAGTTCTTTTCAAGTTTTGATATGTTATTGTAATCGATATCAACACATTTACATGATGTATATATTTGTAAAGTTGTAAAATTCAATTGATATAAAAAAAAAAAAAAAAATCATTTATATCATTCTACATATTGCATGAATGAGTATTTTTCATCAATATTATCCATTGCCCTTAAGTGAGGCAGCTTAAATAAAAATATAAAAAAATAAAAAGAATTAGTTAAAAAAAAGATTTTTTCCATAGAATGAATAATGGTTAAAAGTGCAAATATATTGTTATGAAAAAGGACTGGATATTGTGCCAAAGGTAAAGAACGTTTCCTAAATTTTTATAACTTTAATGTTGAAGATATAGTAACTCTGATTTTCGTATATATATTACCTCTTATAGATAAAAAAAAGAAAAAGTTCCGTAATCATAATTAATGGTTAACTATGAACCATCTCTAATCCACTGATTTTTTTGATTTTTTGATTTTTATACCATAACTTAATCAAGAAACAAACCCATCGTTAAATTACTGAAAAATTTGTTAGCCTCCTTAGAATATTTAAATAAGGTGAGACTAAAAACCAAATGAGAGAAGCTAAAACCCGATTAACATTAACATGAAATAATCCCTGGCCCAGACCCCGAATATTGTCCCATTAATACCAAACATTGGGAATCCACAGCCTCCATGATTACGGAGCTTATTCCCAATTAAACAGAATTTATCGGTCAGCTTCAGGGCTCGGTGGGACAGGCGCCATTTTGTGGCTGGAAATGACCTCCTTCTGTTCTAACATAACATTCCAAGTATCGGATAAGGATGAACCTCCATTTTTAAATTTTGAAAATGTATTCCTTTCAACAGGTAGTTGCAATGAGTTGTGAGCCATAAGGTGTTTTTTAAGAACACAAGAATATCCTAAATCCGTGGGATTATAAATGGTCGTCCTTGGATTACTATTTATATCTGCTAACACGATGGTGTTTACACTTGTCTGAACGATATTCAGAATTTAAACATTCCATTGAAAAAAAAAAATCGAATTTTCCTTTTTTTTCTTATATATGAACCACGTAAACATATATTTTCGACTTTCTGCTCTTTCATCCACTTCCCTATATTTTGATTCTTCCAGAGTTAAATGTTCTGTTTTCCAAATTGCATTTTCTGCCGTTGTTTTCCTTATCTCCAGCTAGAACCTTCAGTTTATCAATTTGATTTCTCAACTTGTCGCTGTTTTATATGCGTATTTCTTTTAATTTTTTGCATTATATCAAACTACGTTCAGCTTAGTTAAAGTTTCATTTCCATTAATACGTCCTGGAATTTTAGTGCCAGATTACTAGTGGTGTTTGCTACAAGGGCATATAGTTTTTTATTATTTTTTTTTAAATATTACTCTTTGATTCAATCGAGGGCTATCAATTATATGGATGGCTTTATGGATCCATTTACACAATATGCACAAAAATAAATAAATGAGAAAGAAGGGGGAGAAACATATAGAACCTCAAACTATACAGAATGTATAGTGAAATTTAATAATAATATAATAAAAATAGTGTTATAACGTAAACATTCATCGCTTGTTTACAGTAAAATCAAAGTAATAATAAGATAAAGACATATATTTTTAAAACAAAATAATTTTTTTTTTTTTTAGTTAAAAAATACTTTTATTGAAAGTACCACAATATGCCTCAAATGAAGGAAATACATAATATGGACGGCTTTATAAATCGATTCACACAATAAATATAATATGAAAAAAATGAAAAAAGAACTATAGAATATATAAAGAACTATACAATAAATAAAGATAATATAAGATATAATATACTATAAGGTAGTAAAAATACAATTAAATTAAAAGTTATAAATACAATCATACTCTATACACTCATACATATACATATGAGTATACACTCAGCCTAGGAATCCCGAACTAAACCTGTCCCTCCGTTTGTAGAAAAGCCACTTCCAAAGAGATTCCAGCGCTGCTCGTTCAGATGCGTCACTGGTATAAATACCCACTGGAGGGTAAATGAGCAAGCCATTGTCAGGCCTTCATGCCAAATTATAAAATAGACTTTTAAGCCACAGCAAGTTGATTCTAGTAGAACGACTATAGGGATGTGTGAAACTGGTTTTCTTGGGGACATAGTAAGCCGCGTCGGTTATGGTTCTCAGGAATTTAGATTAAAAGAAATAGATAGGTGTGTTGTTTGAATATTTTGCTATCTCCAGAAGTTCAAGCCTAGATCCAGATAGGCTTTAGGATAGTCTTGTAAATTAAAAACTTATCTATTGATGAAAGTTGTGAGGCTGAATCTTCTGTTAAGTTCTTGTCTTTCAAACGTTCAAACCTTCCAACTAATTACAAAAGACTCATTTACACAACAGTAATTAGACCAATTTAGACATGTGGAGTTGAGCTTTGGGGCTCCACTAAACCACCTAATTCACCTCATATCCAAACCTTACAATCCCAAATCCTTCGAAAAATCATAAATCCTTACTTCTTCACAAACAAACTTAACCATGAAGATCTTAATATAGCTTATTCTGACTTTAGAGTATTTAATAGAGTATTTATTCTGACTATAGAGTATTTAATATAGCTCAAATCAGATACCTATCCTTTCATAGCAAACTCCACAACCATTCAAATCCGTTAGTATCACAACTTGCTTCTCATTCCACTCCAGATAACTCTCCGAGGCACCTGAAAAGAAGACTCGGGACCTTCTAATACAGTACTTCATTATATAGCACCTTTATAAGTGCTACCAATGGGTAGTAGCTTTTAAAACAAGTGACGTGTATATTGTTATATTGTATATACAGTTGTAAATTTCAATTAATGTCTTAAAAAACAAAACAAAAAAAAGGTCTTGTCTTTGATGTTTAGTTAGTATATGTGAGTCTTAGGATTGTTTTACAGAAATATGGGTACTTCCTATTTTAGTTAGTCGTGGTTTATTGTTTTTTTAAACTTTTATCATTTTATCCTCCTGATTAAGATCTTCAGCCTTCAGGATTCCTATTCCAAGATTGATGAAAGGTGGTCAAACAGTACTAATATTTTGAGACATTAGTTAGTGAAACATCAATAACTTTCGAAAAATCCTCTTTCTAAACTATTTGAAAGTACCCCTATGTAAGAATGACAAAAGGAAAGTTGGAAAGAGGGGCAGAGACGGCTGTAAGTGGAGTTGGGATCCAGTTGGGAGGACCCTCGCCGACAACTGACTCAACATCATCACACTTTAACGACCCAAGTTCCCTTAATTTACAACTGTTCGGGCATTAGGTTACTAGCACTTAGTAATGGCGGCTGATGGATGGCCGGGTAGCACTCGAAGGCGAATGATCCGTGCTACTTAATGGCATAGTCGTTTTATCCGAATTCCGTTCAGAAAATCGGTTTGCGTGTCGGTATATAGATAAACCGGTATTGAAGTAACAACTTCTGATAATACAATAAAAATAATTTTTAGAAAAAAAACAAAACCGACTTCAAGATTAAACCTACATATATGGAACTAAAAAGTAAAAAATAATATTTTAGTTGCTTCGAAAACAAAGAGAATTAAATGACAATTAACGAAATTATCGATACTTATATACCTATTCACAATTAATGATAAGTTATTTTTGGAGTCGGTGCCAACAAAAAACAAACATAATCCGAAAAAAAAAAAGAAAAAAGAATAGGTAATTGTAAAGATTCCTCACTATTTCATCACCGCCACACGCTGTCTCGTGCCATTCAAAAGTTTGTTGCAAATGCAGGATTGAAGTGCCCTCCTTGGCTGGCACCGACTCCAAAAATAACTGATTATAAATTGTGAATAGGTATATAAGTATCGATAATTTCGTTGATTGTCATTTAATTCTCTTTGTTTCGAAGCAACTAAAATATTATTTTTTACTTTTTAGTTCCATATATGTAGCTTTAATCTTGAAGTTGGTTTTTTTTTTTTTTCTAAAAATTATTTTTATTTTTCACTTTTTAGTGGTGAGTGTATTTTTTTCCGTCTTTTGACCCCTATTTTCAGTTCAACTTACTTTGCCTGAAATAGATTTACTGAAGTGAAATTTACGAGTAATGTACTTAGTACATAGATTTTGTTCGACTTATCGAATTTTGACACATCGATCGAGAGTTGTCTGTATAATTGAAATTGATAATTGAAATTGCTTCATAATCATAAATATGTTTAAAATGTAAGGTTATATAACAGTGATTTTTATTAACTGTTTTTTTGATTTTTCTTAAAAAGTGCTGCATTAATTTCAAAATATTTTTTATGGGACTACCTCTGAAGTATGCCCTACTGGCCTAAAAAAGAATCATCAAAATTGATTAAGAATTGACGGAGGTTCTCAACTAATCTGTATTTTTTTTTTTTTTTTTTTTTTTTTTTTTTTGTATGTTACGCGATGACTCCGTCAATTCTGAATCAATTTCGATGATTCTTTTTTAGATCGGTAGGGCATACTTCAGAGGTATTTCCATAAATAATATTTTGAAATCAATGAAGCACTTTTTAAGAAAAATCAAAATAACAGTTAATAAAATCACTTATTAACCGTTTTTTTTTTTTCTTAAAAAGTGCTTCACTGATTTCAAAATATTATTTATGGAACTACCTCTGAAGTATGCCCTACCGATCTAAAAAAGAATCATCAAAATTGATTCAGAATTGACGGAGTAATGGCGTAACATACAAAAAAATACAGATGAGTTGAGAACCTCCGTCAATTCTTAATCAATTTTGATGATTCTTTTTTAGGCCAGTAGGGCATACTTCAGAGGTAGTCCTATTAGTTCAGTCAACAAACACATTGTAGAGTGCATGAGATATGCAATAATATTTTACTTCGAAGCTTCGTTAGTAGTTAAAGGGTTAACATACTACCCCCTGGGGGTGAGCTAACGGTGGGGGAGAGGCGAGAAGGTCCCATTTTTGTGTTTTTCGATTATATCTCGATAACGGTGGTCTCTAGAAAAAAAAAAAAGAATAAATAAAAACGAATTTTATAGGAAATGTGTTACCTCAGTTTTTGTCAAGCTTTTACTTCAAGTAACGTCCGCGATCGTTTCTCAGAAAAAATGTTGGAATCTAAATTGTAAAGCATTAAATTTACTTTAATTTCATTTATACTTTTCTGGCATTTGAAGCAATTTAAAAAAAAAAAAAAGTAAGGTAAACATTTTTTTTTTTTTTAATTTCTAAAACTATCGATTTTTAATAACGTACATCTAAAAGGAAATTTAATTAGCATTAATTTTGATTTGAAACATATGTTTCTAGAGTCATCCGTTTTTGACATATAATTGAAGATCCAAAAAAAATTAACTTCCCCCTCCCCTCACCATTAGCTCCCCCCCCCCCCAGGGGCGGGGATAATTAGTATGTTTACCTTCTAACTACTCCTAACGAAGCTATGAAGTAAAAAATTATCGGATATTCCATGGACTCTACACCCCTCGTTTCAGCACTCATTGACTGGACTCCATACTAGTATTGTCTTGAGCAGGTAAATTAATGAAATGTGAGTAAATTTTTCAGTTACAAAATAATCGCAATGATCTTTTTTTTAAAATTATTTATTGATATTTACAACTGTATCCTTTGTATGCATCGAGTAGGTAAATGAAATCATTACAGTGACATGTTAACAACTTTTAAAAGAACAACTACTCGGAGTTTTATCGGAAATCAAGTGGAAAGTTCAGTGACTGTCGGATTTGAGTGGTTATGGAGTTTACTATGAAAGTATAGTTATAGGTTTGGGCTAAATCTGCAACATATTAAACGTTAAGGTTATATGGATAAGTTTATTTGTGACAAATTAAGGAGCATTGAGTATGTTTTGCAAGATTTTGGATTGTAAGGATTGGATACGACATGAATTAGATGGTTTAGTGGAGCTCCATTGTTCAACTCCGTACGCCCAAATAGGTCTAATTACTTTCATGTTAATAAGTCTCTTGTAATTAGAAACTTTGAACTTTTGTCTAGTAAATATTGGAATAGTCGAAAACGACGGGCAGTTTCTTTTCATATCAAGAACATCATTAAAGGATATTGTTAGACAAGAAATCGTAGGTTTACGATATTTAATTGTTTCGATTTATTTTAATTCTCTAATTTCGGCACTATTTTTGATGGCTTATGATATATGATAGGAGTGTTCGGGATGCAATGAAGCCATCATTATTTACTGATAATATACATGTGTTACCAGGAAATGCGGTGAAGATGGTGCTAGGAAACTATAAATTAAAATAGAGTTTGAGTGTTTTTATTAAGCTTTTATTTTCTGAATTTAGAATGTATTTTTCATCCTTATAATAAATAATAAAGGCTCTTGCTACTTAACTGAGCGTGAAATAAATGTATATTTATGAAAAAAGAATATTTTAATCAACATTAAATGACAGATGTGTATATTTTATCGGATTTCGATAGAAAATCAAATTTTGAATCAATTTTATACTGGTGATTTTTTTTATCCGGGGCACTGTTTCGCCGCAAATCGCGAAAAATCATTTTAAGAAAATATGCAGTCTAAAACTGGTATTGCAAAAATAAGATAAACATTGAACAAAAATATGAAATTAAGTCCTTCCCGCGACTGGTACGACGAGTGGTGAGAACAGGTCGACTTGGAAGGTTTCCCCCAAAATTTTATTTTTGCAATACCAGTTTTAGCTATATTAGGAGCCAAAACCTCCTGTAATTGAAAAATGTTTTTTTTTTTATCTAACAGTAATTTTTCATTCAATACACGTTTTAGATTCCTTATTTTCTTAAAATGATTTTTCGCGATTTGCGGCGAAACGGTGCCCCGGATAAAAAAAATTCACCGGTATAAAATCGATTCAAAATTTGATTTTCTATCGAAATCCGTCGTAAAAAATACCACATCCCATTGGGAATTCCAAAGTTAGGATCGCTGGAGAAGAACTGGAGAAGGTTGGAGATCAAACTATAACCAGAAAAGAAACTTTTTTTAAGTTAAGAACTTGAGAGTTTCGTTCCGAAATTTCAAAAACTGTGGAAAAAAAGGGGGTGGCCATCGAATATTGAACAGCCTGTATAATTAAGTACGATATCAATCTAGGGGCCATCATCTCTTCAGGCGCCTCGGAGGGTGCTTATCTGGAATGGAATGAGCAAGTTGTGATACTAATGGATCTGAATGGTTGTGGAGTTTGCTATAATAGGATATATATTTGGTGTGGGCTGTCTTTGTACGTATGTTTGTTTGTGACAATGTAAGGAGCATTCATGATATTTTGGATTGTAAGGATTGGATACGAGATGAATAGGATGGTTTAGTGAAGCCCCAAAGCTCAACTCCATATGTCCAAATTGGTCTAATTACTGTCATGAAAATGAGTATTTTGTAATCAATTAAAAGGTTTGAAAGTTTGTCAGGTAAATGTTGAAGTAATCGAAAACGACGGGCAGTTTCTTGTCTTTTTAGTCTTGTATGTGGATTCCAAGTAAGACGTTTGTCCAGATGGACTACTATATAGCGGATCAGCTCAACAGAGATTAGTGGAACACCACTAAAGGATACTGCAGGACAGGAAGTCGTTGGTTTACGACGAAGGGTAAAGGTTATTTGATGGGATTTGCTTGGATTTGTTTTGATTCTCCATTTTTGACATCGTTCTTGAAGATTTATGATATGGGACTGGTGTGCCTGGGAGGAGAATAATTTGAAAAAACTTTCTACCTTTGACCATTTGATCGATATCATGGATGTTCAATAGCTTGGTCTTATAAATAAAGCCAGAAATGTAAAAAACATATAATTGTTAATAGATGATTACTTAAATATAATAATTAAGAACAATAAATCGAAGTGCAAAAGCCAGTAAAAATAGTGAATCGCACTAGAGACCAACTAAATTATAAGAAGAAAAAATTAGAAATTAATCATAAATTATATCACTTAAATCCACTCAAACCGATCCCTCTAATTATAACTGCAAGAAAAATGCTTTCTCATTTCGTGCAAGCTTTGACGCTTAATATATATTTCAAAAACGTTAGGTTTAATAATTAACGTATTAATTATTAAAGCAGTCTTGAAGATATTTTATCCAATTTATCTTCTTTTATTTTACAATTAAATTTATTCTACACATTTGAGTGAATGGAATCAAAATGACATCAATGCGTGTGTTACTTAGAGGGCATATTTGAGGGAGTAATACTTTTTCAAAAAAATATTTTTTATTAAAAAAAGAATAAAGACCTTTATCGTGCTATTTATTACATATACAAACATATAGTTAGGACCGTATATATATTGTGTACCTTATATATTCTAAAGCCCAATTACAAGACTATCTTCAAATCTTTATTGCAATATTTTATCGCTTAGATATGAATACCTTTGAAGATAGTTTAAATCGAATTTAGGTTTGATTTCTTATAATTAATCACTTTATAAAAAGCTTCATACCCACTCAAAGACACTAAAAAATAAAAATAAAAAAAAGTCACAAAGCAACATATAATAACAGGCTTAACAATAAAAATAATGTGGATTCCACTGTTAATATTTTATATATATATATATATATATATATATATATATATATATATATATATATATATATATATATATATATATATTTGTGCTCAAGTTCAATTTCATAGATATTTAAATTTAACCCAACGGAACAGACTCGACCATATGTTGATAACGACGCCATTGTTGGACATTTGACATCTTTGAACAATACCGCTATTGTGCAGTACGGTCCCTGTAGGGTAAAGTAGTAATTAAATGGGCGAACCTATTTGATCTGGAACTAGACCATTTCATCTGTTTCCTGTATCAAAGTTGCTACTATGTAACCGTTAATTAATTAACTACAGTTAATTGTACCGAGTGCAAAACCAATATGAAATGCATGCAACGATTTTCATAAACGCAAAATGGTTTCAAACTTTAAATACGTATCAGTAATGAATTCTGATTGAAAATCCTTGAATTGAAGCTAGTATTATTTGGTATACTTTAGATAGAGAAAAATTGCTAATCAATTAAATATCTGTCTAGGATTTTTTTGAATTATAATAACTACTTTCGAATATTTGATGTCATGTGTTAATTTTATATGTTTTATTTTTATTACTTTAATTATTTGCCACTCGTGAATATTTATAAGAAAAGACTGATCTTACTAAATGTTAATTTTATAAGTAATTGTAAGTTAAAAAAAAAAAAATTCTGTTAGCATTCATGAATAGCGTTAATAACATTATTGAATAAAGCTTTTTTTTATGTTAGACTTAAGTTTTAAGAAGGATAATAAAAAAAGTTTATTCTGGATAAACAGCTCTCTAGGAATAACAATAACGATACAGTTTTGTATCGTAAATAATTTTTATATTTAGCCATATAATGTGATATAGAATATTAAAATATCAAAGAGGAAGAAAAAGAAGGAAAGGAAATAAACCATGACTTCGAATACACAAATTTTATAGATTTCTAGAGTCTTCTATTTGTGTAAATTTAATTTTTTTTTTTTTTTTTTTTTTTTTTTTTTTTTTTAAATGTACCACTTAAATCTACAATGCGTCTTGGGTTCAGTACTTCGATAAGGATGTACTGTTAGTGAACCAACGGTTGTAAAAGGAGCAGATTTGGCCGAAATCACACACAACAATCAGGAGTTTCCCCCAATGAAGGATAGGTGTTTATAGAGGCTAGGTGTTCCCCAGGTCTCGAACTCGGGCCCTTGAGCTTAGCAGACAAGTGCCTTAGCTAATGAGCTACCGCACTTCAAATTAAAGAAATTTAATATTTAGGACATCGTAGACACTCCCATCACATATTATTTCTCTTGAAGAATGGTGTCATAACTGGAGAGTTAGGATAAATCACAACAAATAACCTTTACCCTCTGTCAAAAACCTACCTCATCCTGTGGAGTACCATTAAATAATATTGAACAAATACGATACCTAGGATTTTATCTGGACAAGAGACTCGCTCATACAAGATTGAAAAGACAAGAACCTGCTCGTCGATTTCGACTGCTCCAGCACTTATTTGACAAATGTTCTAATCACTTGATTCACTACGAAAAGCTCATTTATATGACCATTATCAGACCTTTTTGGAATTAAGTTATAAAGTTATGAGGTACCACAAAAAAAACACTCAAAGCCAAAACCTTAATGCTTCTTACTTTTTCACAAATGAATTGATCGACAACTACCTTAATATGTCGCTGATTTGGCACGAACCGGATACCTCTCCTTTCACAATAAACTAAACACTTAACCAAATCCACTTGTTTCTCAACTTGCTTCCCATTCCATTCCTGGCATACCTCCGAGGTGTCTGAAAAGAACATGGCCTCGGGGTAAAGAACTTTTATTTGAGTACTACCAGTGGGTTCCTCTACAAGTCTTTGGCATATCATTAGTTTGCATTACGATTATCGCATATTTACTGGTTGTGTTTTTGTAATACAGTTCCATAGTAAATTACTATTAATAAATAAGTTATGCATATATATATATATATATATATATATATATATATATATATATATATATATATATTCAGGAAAAAAGAAAGATAAATATAACTTAGCTTCAATCAAAATTTTATTGGCAATGAAATAAATGCAAAATAGTTGGTACATACACTTGATGCTTAATAAAGCTCATTGGCACCTATAAAAACCTTTGGTTCAGAAAAAATTCATAATTTTTTTCTAAAATGTGCCCACTAAATTTACAATTGTACAAAATATATACATCAAGTAAATGTGTTGATAACGATTACAATACCATGCCATAAGTTGAAAAGAACTACTAATCAGTAGTACTTCAATAAAAATTCTATACTAGACGGTCTCTAGGCCATCTTTTTTTCACACAGGATTATAAGGAATAGAGTGGGAAGCAAGTTGTGAAATTTGTGGATTTGAGTGGTTATGGAGCATTGAGGATTTTTCGAAATATTTTGGATTGTAAAGATTGGATACGAGACGAATTGGATGATTTATTGGAGCCCCAAATCTCCATATGTCCAAAAAGGTCTAATCACAGTCATGTATATGAGTCTTTTTTTAATTAATTGGGAGCTTTGAACGTTTGTCCAGTAAATGTTTAAGTAGCCTGTATTACCAATTTTAAAAATGTTATTAAACATTTATCGTAGTAGTTTAAGCAGTTTTAGCCGTAATTTGTTCTTAATTGGTTATTTATAATAAACAATTAACTTACAGCCGAAATAGTGACTTTGACAATCGTTTTCAAAATCGGCACTGTAGTTTTTGAGTTACAATCCTCTCAACGGGAGGAATTTTAGGACAAACGAATTTAAGGACGGAGACCGCTGGAGCAGAAGAGATTGGGCTCTTCTTACGCTGGAAATCAAGGAGATTCCAGGGGTTCTTTGAGGCAAGAAAGATTGCTGGAAAGGGCGCCCTGTAATTCGGGTCTTTACTTGCGGTAAAGGGCCACTGCTTCCGGTTCTTCTATTCTCTGCGCTCCTTCCGGGTACTAACTACGTATTTATAAAGTTTACACTTGCTCTATAATTGTTTATATTTTAATTACTAATATCTGTTAAATTATCTCATCTATCTGCCTGCGCGATGTTACTGAGTATCTTTTTTAGCAGTTTCACATAATAGTTTAATTTTCCAGAAAATAAACAAATCATATAAACACCCAAAAAATTAAAAAAATAAAAAAAATAAAAAAAATTTTTTTTCATTTTCTCAGCAAAACGTTTAATTTATTTAGGTTTTTACGTCCCCACATTCTTTACCCAGAATATATGAAACATATTAGGATTATTAAAAACACTAAGCAGTACAGTGAAACTCCAATTATCCAGATATCCGATTATCCGGATTGATTTGAAAAAAATATATATGTGTATAATTTTTTTTTTTGTTATAGTTTCTCAACAGTTATTGTTGGACGTGGTTCCTAGTTCACCTAAAATACGATAGGTCCCGTATCATATTATTGTGGTATCAGTTTTCATAACACAATAAAATACATAAAACTAAATACTCGTAGACTAAGCGCCAGCTACCGGAACAGCCTTTCTGAATAACTCATAATAGTCAAGTTCTGATTAAACGTACTTAGTGAATTTTGAGAAGCATGGCAAATCCATCCTACAAGGGTTTTGCTTAGCCGTCGCGAGCGGTGTCTTTATTAATTTAAAAGAGTTATGGCGTCTAAAAGAAAACGTGTTTTGTAATTGTGTCCGAAATACAGTCCATTGTAGAACGTCTTAGGATAAATGAATCTGGGGAAAAAATTGGTGGATGAGTTCTGTCCAACATTCACAATTTCCAACATCTTAACTAAACTTTGTTGTTACATAAATATAATTTTATAAACAACCACATTTTTTATTATTCTATAAAATGCATAGTTAAAACATTACATATGTCTGTATTGTTTATTTCAATACCCTAATTCAATAGTAAATCTGATTATTCGGATTTTTGGGTATTCGGGTATATAATCGGAATTTCGCTGTATTAAAAAAAAAAGTTAAAATTAAAATTACGAAATTTAAAATTTATATGTCCCTTAAGAACATATTCAAAATCACATTTGAACCATACCCAATCGAATGCAAGACAATAAAAGGAACAGGCGGATACAAACCTCATTAATTAAAATAAGGTAGGCTGATTGTTTAATATTTTAGATGACGTACGGTTCTCTTTACGATATACATTAATTTTTCGATAGTTAATTTCGTAATTTTTATAAATCTTTTCGCTGCACTAATGATTAAGAACAAATAAAAAATAAAATAATTACATACTCAGGGGATGAAGTGAGACTACAATGACAAAAAAAACACCCAATTGATTTTTTCATTTACTTAGATAAAAGTTTTATCAAATTTAAAGCGTTTACGTAAGCATTGGTACGTGGGACATAGGATTATAAAATATTAATTAAATAAGCTACGAAGTTTTAAATTAATATAATTTATTAAAGTTTTGATTAGATGTGGGATATACCTCAGGAACTCATTCAAAATCACATTATACGTATCGGATGCAAGACGTATTGAACGCAAACTTCAGATATAAACTTTATAATTAAAATTTTCGTAAATTTAAAATTGCTTCGTAATTTTATTTATATCTTGCATGCTATAATTTAATATTTTTGATAAACCTTAATACGTTTTATATGCTCTGACTAAAGTATATGGGAACTTAAACCTCTAAAAAAGAATGAAACTTAGCCGAAAAGTTTTTTTAAAAAATCAATCGCGTGGAATATTTTTCTCGCCTGTTATTTTTTGTTTTAATTACAACTACATTTATTTTGCTATGTATTATCTATCAGCAATATTTTATATATCAATTTCTGTTTATTAATAATATACATTCATATTTTGTTGTTGTTATCTTTCATCTTTATTATATTTATTTTTCTACCCTATACGTTTTTTTAAAGTATCATACAATTTTTCTTAATTTTTAATGACAAATTGAATTCACTTTTCGGTCATATTGTTTTTCAACCCTGATGAAGGTATTCAGGTTAAGCCGAAACGTTACAATATAATGATGTTTTTTAAATGACTGTAAACCACAATTATCCCCTTCCTAATATTTTTAAGGAGTACCAAACTACATCATTATGATAATAATTATTACATTTACGTAGTTTTTTTCATCAACAATATTTTTCATAAACATCTTTCATTTAGGAATATCCTAATTATTGTTTGACATCCACACTAAACGGAATTTTTAATCCGAACAAAAACTATGGATATGTCAATTGAAATCAAGAAAAATTGCATTGAAAACCTACAGCGAAGTAACAAAAGAAAATCACTAGAAGGGACGAAGGACTTAGAAGAACAAACCTTATTTTTCATCAAAAAGAAGAAAGTCTGAGGTATTGTTATTGAATAAGGCAGTAGTCTAAAAAGCTTCTTCTCTGCCTCACTTGCCCTGCTGGGACCGAAAAAAAATATTTATCGCGTTGCAGGTCACCTCGTATATAACGTCCAACTTTTTTAACGCGAGTCAGAGACATTGTCCATACTTTTATTTCGACTCAGGTCCAACAGATCCTAAGAAATTTCGGCCAAGAACTACGGATCTTGTTCTTAACCCATATTCAACACATGATCTTACTTATCCATTATCCCTGTTAACAGGGTTCTAATTATTTTAACACTAATATATGGTTTAAAAATTTATTTCATGAGACAAGTTTATTTTTTTTAATGATAAAAGTATAGTTGACTGTTGAGACGAATGGAGAAGAAGATAATCAGGGATGCAGTCAAAAAGAAATACCGCGTCTAAGTAGAAATACTTTAATGCGTGCCAATGTTTCGACCTGCCTTGCAGATCTTCTCCAGGGCCACCGTACCACACTGGAAAGGAGACGAAGGATGACTTAACTGTTCGGTGGCCCTGAAGAAGACCTGAAAGGCAGGTCGAAACGTTGGCACACATTAAAGTATTTCTACTTAGACGTGGTGTTTCTCTTTGACTGCATCCCTGATTATCTTCTCCTTTTATATTGTTTAATGTTATATATTTATTTGTTATAATTGTAAATTATTTTAGTATTTTATAGTTATTATAAAAATATACATAATTATCAATCTTTAATTTGAATCACTTAATGAAAATTGAGAAATAGAGTTCAGAATAGTTACTACCTCATCTCCCCGGGAATAAACCAATGCCATTGAAAATTTACAAAGTGGATCGGATTGATCAGGTAGTTAAACATGGTGGGGGGGGGGGGGGGTGGCGGTGATTATTGGCGGGATAAATTTCTAATTGGTCGACGGCTGCACCGCCTGCACCGGATGTTGGCAACACTGATTTAGACTGCTCCCACCGCAGCCAGCAATTTGTGAAGAAATCCCACTTTATAGTCATGGTAGAGCTGGTCGGCGCCATGTTGTACAGCAGCTTCTTCACCGCAACCTATACGTGTGGGGTGGGGACTTCATAACGCTTACAACCCACAGGGATATTATATTATCAATTATATATCCTGTACTTCAATTTTGGCAAAAATTATGACACACTAAAAAATTCCCAGTTTATTCAATATACTGATTATTGTTATATTATTTATATATATTATTACTATTTAGTTGTATGATTTTCGTTTTTGAATAATACCTTTTATTACAACAGTTTTGAACTACTTGGTGCAGCTTCCAAGGCTGAAAGAAATAGGTTCAAGTGATGGTTGACCAGAAAATTGGAGATGGACAATAGGGTTGAATCATATTTTAACTTCGTTCGATTTGTTTTCGGAAGGCCGAGGCGTTCCCATGTTTCACACCTGTACACTGCCTTGAAATGGCTCTACCCATCCACACGCAAACTATATTTCCTGGGTTCATTCCTTTATCAGATCATTTATTACCATCGCTCATCTCTTCCGTCCACTCCCAAGTCACAACAATATCACGTTCCTCTGAACTATGCTTGCCTTTCCATCGAACAACCTTTTACCAGCATTCCTTCCTAGCCCGATGTGCTAACCTCTGGAACACTCTCCCTCCTGTAATAAGACATGCTCCTTCCTTAAGCTCATTTAAAACACTCCTTTTCCAATATCTCCTCACATCCCAATCAGACACCTGTCAATATTAATAACAATTAACACTTAATTTAGTCAAATTCAATAAGTCTGATAACAGTGAATTAGTTGATAAATTTTCTTTTATTTGTTCAATGATGGTACATATTCATTTCTTTTATAAAAATTCAAATTTGTTTTTACTTTAATTGTTATTTTTCCAATACAAAGAAATAATCACTTCACTTACTATCTCATCCATTTCGATGGATTGTATTTACCGATATATTTACTAACCCTCCTTACTGTTTCCAGTAACTGTTTCCTGTGTACTGTTTCCAGCCCGTAGTACTGTTGGTACTGTTTCCACAATCCGGAAGAGTTGGTAGATACAATACCTGCAAATATATAAATGAATAAACTTGGGTATTACAATGTTATTAATATTTATCGTTTCCAATGACCATATGCTTTTGTACATAACAATATATAATTATTTAAAATATAAATTAGCCTATCCAGGCTCTGACTAAGGGGTAGAGGCTACAACGGCGCCCTGTTTCCCTGGAAATACTCCTCGGGGAGATAAAGGCACTTGTTTATTCAACAGTTTTTATCTCTTCTCCTTTCCCTAGGCATTTTTATTTAAACCATTTCGAGGCTTTTGTATCTCTTTTTAGACAACTTTTCCTGAGCAGAGCTTTCCCACAATTTTATTTTTATTTTCTCCGAGGCTACCTCTTGTTATTGCTTCAATTTCATGAAAAATCTAAGAAAATGACCCGCTGTATAATTTTCAAGATGTTATTAGGACACGTTTTCCTAGTTTTCTGTGGTCTCATTTTTATATTCCCAATTGAGCGGTTCGAACGGATGGGTCAGTCAAGGTAGTTAAATTGTGGAAGTTATTTATTTTTAATTCTATATAAGAAGGTCTCTTGGCCATCTTCTTTTCAGACGCTTTGGTGGATTATCGGGAATATGATAGGAAGCAAGTTGAGAGACTAGTAGATTAGAATGGTTATGGAGTTTACTATGAAAGGGTAAGTATCTGGTTTGGGCTAAATCAGTAACGTATGGAGCATTAAGATCTTTATGGATAAGGTTATTGGTGACAAAGTAAGGAGCATTGAGGATTTTTGTAAATTATTTTTGTTAATTTAGATTTAGTTACCATGGAGATTTTAGATTACCATAATTATTAAAAATATATTTATAGTGGAAGGTTATATAACAGTGATTTTTTAAAACTGTTTTTTTTTTTTTTTTTTTTTTTTATTAAAAAGTGCTGAGTTGATTTCAAAATATTTTTTATGGGACCACCTCTGAAGTATACCCTACCGATCTAAAAAAGAATCATCAGAATTGACGGAGTAATCGCGTAACATACACACACAAAAAAAAAATACAGACGAGTTGAGAACCTCCTCTTTTTTGAAGTCGGTTGAAAATAAGAAACAAGCACGAATATAACTTCAATTGGGTTACACAAGTGAGATCAATCTTCGAATCATTAGGTTGTAAAGAGGATTTTTTACGTATTGAGGGAAATTATTTGATACGACGAAAAGATGATATTTTGCAAAAAAAATAATGACCCACCTTTTGTCCGTAGATATCAACAGGGCTTTAAATTAAGCCGCTAACCCAATCTACAGGTATATTAGCAGTTTTAACATTGGAGAACCAAAAAAATAGTTATCATTTAAAGTTGGCTTCCATAAATTGAGAATTTTCAGTCAACTAAGAGTTTCCAGCCCGGCAGTCATCAAGCTGTACCTGAAGATCGGCACAATTTTACTTGAAGGAAACAAAAATTGTACTTTTTGTGAGCATCTTGTGGAGGACTGCATGAGTCACCTGCTACTGCACTGCTCTAAATTCAATGAGCCCGGAAAAACCCGCTTTATGTACCTTTATCACAGACACCTGTGACATTGTCAATGTTGAAAAAATTTTAAATATTCCTGATATTGATAAAATAAATATTATTTATAATTATATTAGTACAATATCTAAACACATTTGTAAAACCAGTATTTAAAATTTTTATGTGTAACCATACAAGTGTGTATAAACTTACCAATTCATTAGTGGACCTAAATAGTTAACCGATAAATCTCCTTATATTTATTTTTTCTAACATTTATTTTTAAGTTAATTCATGTATTTGTATGTAATAAGTGTATTTTTATTTCATATTCTTTCCCATTGTGTAAATAGATTTAGAATTGTCTGAAAATGTACCAGACTCACATTTGTAAAAGAATTTTCTTTTATAAATAAAATTCTAATCTATCTATCTATTTGTAAAAATATGCATACATACATTTATTCCTATGTATTTTTGTAGATAATAGTTTAATAAATGTATATAAAATTTTTGTTTGTATTAAAGTGTTTGTTGGATATTAATTATTATTTTATGTATTATTACTAAATTTATATTGTGTTAATTATTATTATTTACTATTTGTGTTAATTGTTTAGTGACTTTGAAGTTTATCGTCTCTTGGTAACACTGCCAAGTTGCCACCTTTTTGTTTTTTGGACTGTGCAACCTTCAAGATATATTACAGTAGCCATTTTGTTGTTTTGAGTTAAACTCTTGAGCTCTTTTGTTGGTCACTGGTATTACTTCTCAATACAGTTATTTGTTTTAATTGGCCTTTAGTTTTATTCAATAACCCGATTTTTAAACAGGTTATGGGCCCAGGCCGTTTTTAACTGTATTTGTGGACATTTATGGTCGTGTCAAGTTTGTGAAACGTGTCGGACTTATTCATTGACGGTGTGATAAAGTTTTTCGGACTTCTCGCTCGTTATTTTTTCGAGGACTATTCACCTGTTACATTTCGAGATGGAAACACAACTTATGTTGAGAGGTGTCTCGAATTGGGAAGTTTGGAGGTTCCGAACTGTGATTATGTTAAAGTCTAAAGGCGTCTACGAAGTATGCATCGATGAAACGAAGTCGACGGATGAGAAGCTTTTAAAAGAATGGACTATAAAAGATCGTTTGGCTCAAGAAATTATAACATCAAGAGTGGATGAGAGTCAACTGAGGTATTTACTTTCATGTGAGACGGCATTCGCAATTTGGAAGAAGCTTTTAACTGTGTTTGATAAAAAGTCAGAGGTTAGTTTACATGTTTTACAACAGCAATTTTTTGCGTATAAATACGAAAATCAGGGAATTTCGCATCACATATCTAGACTGGAGGATATGGTTTCAAAAATTAAAATGTTAGGGGAGGAGATTTCTGACAAAATGTTAATGACTAAAATTCTTATATCATTACCCCCTGAGTTTGATCATTTTATTCCTGTCAGGGAATCGTCAGAAAACAAAAATTTAAATGAGCTTATGTCACGTCTTTTAATAGAAGAGGAAAGATTAACTTCTCGTAGCAGTGATAAAACAGATAGTGATGGCGCATTCTCTTGAAAATCAAAGCCCTTAAGGTGTACCATCTGTCAGAAACTTGGTCATGATAAATCAAAATGTTTTAAGAATAAGTCAAACTCTAATACTTACAATTTTGAGAAACCTAAAACTTGCTTTTATTGTAAAAAGGCAGGGCATTTTATAAAGGACTGCCAAGCTCTAAATAAGAAGGAAGGAAAAATGTTGAAAGGCATGCGTATATGGCAATAGGCAATGAGAATATTAAATGTAGTCATCTTTGGATTGTTGACAGTGGTTCGACTGAACATATGACTCATGAACGTTATGTTTTTGATTTTATTAATCCAGTGTCAAGAACAGTAAAAATTAGTGACGGAACTTGTCTCGAGGCTGCAGGTATAGGTGATATTTCAGTTCAGACATTCAATGGAACTGAATGGGTCCCAGGAATTTTGAAAAACGTTCTTTTTGTTCCTGAATTAAAAGTGAGTTTATTTTCTGTAAGTTCCACTGTTGATAAGGGTCATACATTTAAAATTGTTGGTGAATCCTGCAGAATACTCGATAGAAACAATAAATGTTGGGCTGTGGGCACTAGGGACGGAATGCTATATAAAATGCAAGTAAAGTATGATAACATGTTCTCTGCTCATTCAAATAGTACTGTCTCCACACTGTTCGACTGGCACGTCAAACTTGGCCATCAAAATTTTAAACATATTAAAAGATTTCTCGAAAACAATAATATAACGTATGTAAAAGGCAATGGCTTAGAATTCTGTGAGGCATGTTGTTTGGGAAAGCAACACATTAATTCTTATCCATCTAGTAATTCTCCTGTCACTGAGGTTTGCGAAATCGTTAGTGCTGATTTGTGTGGTCCATCTGAAGAAACAAGTCTTGGAGGATCAAAATATTTTCTTCTTTTAAAGGATCATTTTAGTAAATTTCGCAAAGTATATTTTTTGAAAAACAAAGAAGACATTGCATCAAAATTGGAAGACTTCATAGCAATAGCTAAGCGAGATACGGGCAAGCAAATAAAAACATTACGCACCGATTGTGGGACCGAATTTAAAAATTCAAATGTCAAACGACTACTAGGCAAATTAGGTATTCGCCATCAAACATCTGCTCCGTATCAACCTCGTCAAAATGGGAAAATCGAGCGCGAAATGAGAACAGTAATTGAGAGTGCTCGGACCATGTTGTATGCCAAAAACCTCGACAAAAACCTTTGGGCAGAAGCCATTAACACAGCCGTTTTTCTTCTAAACATTTCAGGTACTAGTTCCATAGATAACAAGACACCGTGGGAACTATGGTTTGGAAAGAAATTTGATGACTTAAAATTCCTTAAAACTTTTGGTTCTGAAGCATTTGCTCATATTCCAAAACAGAAAAGAACAAAATGGGATCCAAAAAGTAAAAAAGGTATTTTTGTAGGATACCCAGAAGATTCTAAAGCCTACAGAATATATTATCCCTCTGATAGAAAAATTGAAATAGTAAGAGATCTAATTTTTAAGCCTTACATTAGCAACTTTAAAGGTCCACCTATTATTTTTAAGTCCTTATTTGAAGAAGATGTAACTACTGAAGAGGAACCAGAAGATCCCGAAGAAAATCAGATAGCTGAAGAAGAAGATAATGAATCTTTCCATGGTTTCGACGACACTGAAACACAACTGCAACGGAACGTGGAAAAACCGAAACATCATTATAACCTAAGAAAACAGGAAGATATAAAAAGGCCATCTTATTTTCAGGATTATGGCTCTGCAGCTAATTTCTGTGACTCTGAAGACATTGCTTTTGCTGAGGCTGTCAGCGATTCAGGATGGAAAAGTGCAATGCAGGAAGAAATGGATGCATTGCGGAAAAACGCTACCTGGACCTTAGTGGATTTACCTATGGAAAAGAAACCTCTTACATGCAAGTGGGTTTTTAGGAAGAAATGTTCTGACAACGGAGAAAAGAAGAAAGCCAGGCTCGTAGTGAGAGGCTTTGAGCAAAAACACGGCGTTGACTTTACTGAGACATTCAGTCCTGTAGCCAGCTATGAAAGCATGCGATTTTTATTGGCTTTGGCAGTTAAGAAGAGTTATTTGCTTTATCAGTTTGACGTTAAAACCGCGTTCTTAAATGGAGAGTTGAATGAAGAGCTATATATGCTGCAACCCGAAGGCTTTCAAGATGGAACAGAAAAGGTATGCAAACTACAGAAGAGTCTCTACGGTTTAAAGCAAGCCCCTCGAAATTGGAACTCAACATTCTCAAAGTTTTTATCAGGTGAAGGATTTGTTTCTTGTGCTGCCGACGAGTGTGTATATGTTAACCCTGATGAAGACACAATTATTCTTTGTTTATATGTGGATGATGGACTAATTCTCGGAGAGTCAAAAACCAAAATTATGAAACTATTAGAAAAATTGAATAAAAGGTTCGACATTACTTTTGGTGAAGCCAAAAATTATTTAGGAATGCAGATTCTACGTGGAAGCGATTCAATTTTTGTAAGTCAACCTGCTTATGCCTGGAAGATACTATTAAGATTTAAGATGGAACAATGTGACCCTGTGACGACCCCTATGGAACCCCATCAAAATGAAACAAATCAAGATTGTGCGAAAAATAAACCATATCGAGAGGCAATAGGAAGTCTACTGTACTTATCGAATGTGACTCGACCTGACCTTGCTTATTCGGTTAACTATCTTAGTAGATTCATGGAGAACCCGACTATTGATCATTGGAAGCAACTGAAAAGAATATTCAAGTACTTAAAAGGGACCTCGGATTATGGTCTGCTATATGAAAAAGGAAGTGATCTACAGATGTACTCGGATGCTGATTTTGCTGGTGATCTCAGTACAAGAAAATCTACTAGTGGCTACCTAATTATGATGTCTGGAGGAGCTGTTGCGTGGGCATCAAGAAAACAAAATTGCACTGCTCTCTCTACGGCTGAAGCGGAGTTCATTGCAGCGTGTGAAGCCTTAAAGGAGCTTGTATGGATTGTTCATCTTTATCAGGAGATTGGTTTTTATAAGGACTTGACACCATTTTTCATTGACAATAAAAGTGCTTTATTTATGATTGAAAAAAAACGATGCAAAAGCGTTAAGGCGTACAAAACATGTTAGAGTCAGGTATCATTATTTGTTAGAACAGTTTAACAAAATGTTTTGTTTTAATCATATTAGTTCAAACAAACAAATTAGTGACATTTTAACAAAACTTTTTGTGTAAAATTAAATTTGAAACTTTTCGCTCTCTCCTAAGTGTTAAGTGTTTAAAGGACAATAATAATTAAGGAGGAGTGTTGGATATTAATTATTATTTTATGTATTATTACTAAATTTATATTGTGTTAATTATTATTATTTACTATTTGTGTTAATTGTTTAGTGACTTTGAAGTTTATCGTCTCTTGGTAACACTGCCAAGTTGCCACCTTTTTGTTTTTTTGGACTGTGCAACCTTCAAGATATATTACAGTAGCCATTTTGTTGTTTTGAGTTAAACTCTTGAGCTCTTTTGTCGGTCACTTGTATTACTTTTCAATACAGTTACTTGTTTTAATTGGCCTTTAGTTTTATTCAATAACCCGATTTTTAAACAGTGTTCTTTTGCACAGTTATTTTTTTTAATTAACCTTCTTATCTATTATATTAAGCCAATTAAATGTAATTCGATTAACCGGGGTTTTCTATTATCCGTGAACCCCCATACCCATCATTACTCCTGATATCAGGGGTTCTGCTGTACCAAAATTTTTGTCGAAAGTTGTGAAATTTCCGGCAAGAGAGGTTGAGGGAGCGCTGTGTGCCGGGAGTTGAGGTAAGGGCTGCTTCCTGTTTAGTATTCGCCCAACATGGCCTACGTCATTATTATAGAGCAATATCTAACACATAAGGGACTGGATGACAAACGCCCTATATTGCCAGCGGCATAACTGATGCACCACCCTCCGATTTCCATCATCTTCTCCGCAACCCTAAATGGTTCACCTTTCCAACTGACCGTATCGGCAGCGGAATCCTTAAGTCGGGCTTTCCATTCTAGATCATCGAAAACAAAAGTTGGTTAATGATCAGATTCATCTTAGAAAATGGATCTTGTAATAGTTATAGCACAAATAACACAAAAGTCAAATCCACAATCAATAATGACACAACGATACTTAAATTCAAGCTAATAAAATAAAGCAAATGATAATTTCAAATAATTTGAGAATTTCCAGAAACTCGATGATCTATAGTTCAACTAATCCATCATTATGAAATCTTTTTTTTTTTTTATCTTATATATTTAAAGTCAATCATTGAATTTGTAAAGATGTTAGTTACAAATATGTATGTAATCCATAGCATAATAGAGCACTATGATTTATTTTTTCCGATATCTTCGATATTGAGATGATTATTAAATAATTGAAATTTAAAAATGAATCTTTCATCGATTATATCCCATACATGTTTATCAATATGCCTATTCGTTTCGATATTTTGAATATTTAGATCGATCTTTAGGACGTGGGAAGCCTAGAAATAGAAAACCACTCAGTATTGTGTATTTTATTATTATTATTTTTTTTTTTTTTACCTCTACATATTTCTTCGGTACGAAATGGTACTATTGGAATCAATTTATAATACACAAAAAATAAATTTTATTTAACATAACTTTTAAATTAAGATATAATTCAGATAAAACTTATTAACTTTATACTATGAGGTCGAAATAAACCTAAGAGAGTTCTACACCTTAAAAATTTCTCTACTTTGATTAGGATCAAGAGAACAAAAAAAAAAAAAAAAAAAAAAATTTCAAAATATAAAATAAACTTAATACGCAAGTTCAACACAATTTAATGGTATATTCTTGTTCATGATCATCTTAAATCTTAAAATTTAACCCAATATAAAAGAAATTGGCAAAATGAAAAAAAATTAAATAAAATAAAAAATTAGTCAACAACAGTCTATGACTTTATTTTATCTCCACTCTCAAATATCTTGATCAATTCATGAAACAGGAGGTTGGCAAACATTAGAAGATTTGGAAGGAGCATATGAATCAAAAATCAAAAGGAGTTTTTATGTAAAACTTTTAATCATTAAGCCAATAATGTAGCAGGATTAAATAGAGTTCCATTCCAATGCTTCAAATTCAGAAAGGATTTTTGCATAGGGAAGGAAATTTTTCAAAATAGATCCAGTAAGGTTATAGTTATAAGTAATTATAATAATGACATGTTGGTAAAGAAAATAAACAGTGATGTTGTGTAGGTATCCTTTTTTAACTTAATATGAAAAATTTTAATTTTATAAGAACCAATAGTATTCAGTAAAATATTTGTTCATATTAATTATAATCAGTTTAGTACAGCTAATAAATTTTATTACTGTATGTTATATTTTTATTTCATTGATTTACTCACAATATAATCATTGTGTTACAGTTCCACCTCAGAGACCAAAAATATTTGATGACGGTGGGCGAGAGTTGACATCAGTTGCAGGTCCATATGAAGAAGGTTCAGAAATGAAACTTACTTGTGTTGTTTCTGGAGGTAATATCTGATAGTATAGTTTTGTTCTGTATTTATTATTATATTTTTTTTTTTTTATTAAATTACGTATAATTATAAATTATTTATTGGTTGGGTTCTGATTTGTCTGGTACACAACAATTAAAACTTGCCAACCACTGATTTATTACATTACTTGCATCTTGGTTTCAGTTCTGACTCTTTAAATTTGAAAAAGGAAATCAATGATTTTACTATTTGATTTATTGTTTTTACATCCTGTTGAGAAGTTTTATTGTATTTTATGAGAATATTTTAACACTAATTTTAATGGTTCTCTTTTCTATTGTTCTGATTAAAAATATTTTACTTGTAAAGGCTTATGTTTTGAAAAACCATTATATAATTAATTAAACAGCAAACTATTGTATTTATTTGTTATCCTTTTATTACCTATATATATATCAAAATTATATTTTGTCGACCCTTAGAAATTATTTAAATAACTATTCTACAATATTCGGGACATAGGTCCTCCTTTATATTTAACAATATTTTGTTTAAAAAACATATGCTTTATTACATTTTTTTTTCCTCTCTCTTCTCTTTATTTACGTTTCAACCCCTTTTTTAATGGGATCCTCTTCAGAATAAAAATTGGTATCCCGAAACTCCAGGCCAGTAAGCCCACTGACTCCTGCAGCAAGTGCTTGCCAGCTTAGACACCAGGGTACTATAACCCTAATATTGTAGAATAGTCATTTATATATATATATATATATATATATATATATATATATATATATATATATATATATATATATATATATGTACTTAACTTTGTTTATAAACTGCTAAATTGTAAACAATTGTTGATTTCAGGACGCCCTGAACCATGGGTGAGGTGGTGGAGAGATGAAACTTTAGTTGACTCATCAGATACTATTGCAGGATATCCGAATGTGAAGAAAAACCTGCTCGTAATTAGCAGATTATCACGAGAACACTTAAATTCTGTGTTTACCTGTCAAGCATCTAATAATAATATTAGTCAGCCAGTTTCCACAAGTCTAACAGTTGAAATACATTGTAAGTTTTCCATTTCAACATGTTTTTCCTATTTCTAAGTTTAAATATATAAATATTGGTCTGGTACTAAAAGTATTAAGACAAGAGCATTAATTGGTCATTAATGCATTTGGATATTGGAATTATTTCTGCTACTAGCTGATGGGTGATTAAATGAAGTAGGCTACTTTGTTGATTTTTGCTATGAAGTTTCATTTCATTTGTTGCATGTTCATAGAATATTTGTTATATTGGCACCGCAGTCCATATGGGACCTTAGCCTCCATTAGTAGCTTACTCGATTCAGCTTTATTGCAAATATCTTCTCCAGCAGTGTACACCTACAACTTTCAGGTCTGCCTAGAGATCATCTAGCCATCTCAGTTAAGGACTCCAATAGAGTCATCTAACACTTAACTTCCCAAGACCAGTTTTTTTTTTTGGGGGGGGGGGACAGCTCGATTATCTTAGAAACCTCTCTGGATAGAAGAGGTAATGTTTCCCTCTCCAATCAATTCTTGCAGTTCTTTAGGAGTTCTGATATACCAGGTCTGATGATTTTAGTATATTATATGTTTTTTCTATTTGGGAATACCTGAGTGTACTTATTCCATCTAATCACTTATCACAGATACATCTATTGGCATGAGTAATAAATAGGATGGGTATGGAGCTTGTCATAAATTTTATGCAATCAAGTTGCCATTGCTGTTTGTTTTTTTTCCTCCTCTGGCACACATATATCAGGTTTAACTTGTAGGTATAATGCTAATTTATAAATAATTATTACTGATAGAATGTTATTGTTACTGTACTCAATATTGTTTATTCCAATAGTAAGAGAAAGTACATTCATAGAAAATAAAGTTTTCAGCACTTGGATATGTGGACTTACATTATAAAATAACTTTATTTACTTTTAATCAATGATGTTTTCACATTTCTTCGGAAAACATAGTCTTCTGTTAGGTACAATTTGAAAACAAAATCAATGTTACACAATCGAATCCTACAATTTTACAATTGTGAAATTAAAAAAATTATCCAAACAGAAATATTAACCTCAACTACTTGTTTCAGTTAAACCGATGAATGTCTCAATTATCACAGAAATGCAACCAATGTCAGCAAACAGAAAGTATAAAATTGTATGTGTTAGTATTGGATCCAGACCTCCAGCTAAAATTTCTTGGTGGCGAGATAATGAACTGCTTACTTCTGTATCTGAAAAAGTAATATAATATTTTATATTAATTTTATTTATTATATTATGATTGAAATTGCTTTATTGAATAATTAAATCTGTCTTGATATAAAGTTGTGGTATGAAATTAGTTTAATAACAATGAATGATAAGTACTCTTTTTTTAGGGATCAGTCAAGCTGCTGTAATAAAATAAATGTGGTGCAACTACATTATTTTTTATTACTATGTCCACATTACGGCCTATATGATTTGAGCCAAATGTTGATATATATAATTAAAATTAATTTATAACCAGATTTATATTATCAATAGTACCTTGTCCATTAATTAATTTCCATGCTTTAATTATTTTATTTAGAGTTTTTAAACATCTTCCCTGGGAATTCATATTTGATTTGCACTGGCTTATCTTTTCCAGAGGGTCAATTTTTTTATATTCATTTATTATATGGAGTCACATAGACTTCTATCACCTCTGTTCAGAGACTGACAGAGTCAGTCTTTAAAGAAAATCCCTGGAAGGTAGGACGAAATACAAGATATAAAAATATTGTATCCCCCCAGAGAGATGATTCAGTGCATCCACTAACAGGCATAAATTTATTGTTAACTATAATAATAACCAAACCAAAATGCGTAGTCATGATTGATACCCATAAATCCTTCCATCACAAGCATGTATCATTAGTTACGTTGATGATCTTGCACTAGGAAACTATCTCACTCAATTCAGAACCATGATTAATATACTAAAATCTTGACAAACTTCAATAAACATCATTGAAAATGTGAATAAAAAATTAAATACTTGATTAATCACAATTTTATTAATTAATATCAGTTAACTTCTGCTAAGTTAGTCAACTTAACCTTAAATTATTGGTATAAAAAAACTAAATTACTGCTTGCATAACCCTTATCAGAAAATAAAATAATATGGAAGGTCAAATAGCTCTAATTTATTCTTAAGACTGAATATGTTTAATTATCAACTGGAGTATTCCAAAAGAAAATGAAAAAAATAATAAATCAAAGTTTTTTGTGTTCATAGGTTCAAGAAAGAAAGTTTTCTAATGATATTATTAATTCTTAAAGTATTTTATCATCTGTTTAAATGGCTATTCTTTTGATTTTATTTTCCTGATATAAAATATGACAATATCAAATTTGTAACTCATATAATGAAACAGCAAGTATCTTTTCCTGCAAGACTGCTAGCACTAGTGAAAAGAAAGATAATTAAACTTGATAGGATCAGTTTATTTATAAATTATTTGCTCTTGCATTATTATAAGTACAAGATTAGTACAATTTTACAATAGAAATACAAAGAAATAGCGCATTTAACAAAATGGTATGTTTAATTTATTTTTATCTATGATAAATGTAATTTTTTACCATATTGTATTTTATATTTTATTTAAATAGACATTGTACATGCACAGCATATTATATAAATGTGGATGTACTATATACTTAGATAGGAAGTAGACAAAGACACAGGATTTAAAAGTAGGATGAGTAAAAGCATATTAGACTGTGGTTGGGATCAGAATTCTATGAGGGTTTTGTGAAATCAATGAAGGATTTGTAAAATGCAGTAATTTAATGGAATGGGATATAGAGATCAGATGGGCAGTGGTGTCTATTACAAGAGTGAATTTCAAGTTAGAACTGAATGAGTTGGAAAATATTGGTAAGACAATGGAATTGGATAAGGAGATAATAGTGGACCCAACCTTAATATTTGAATAGATTACTGAAAACAAACTGGAATAGAATGGACTTGAGCCACTTAACTAAATCCGGTTCAGGTGAGTCAGGAACTTTAGTCCTCTCACTACCATCGTATCAACCCTTCTTCCAATGTCTAATACCTCTAGCTTCTTGTTGTCCTTTTTTATTACATCCTCCCATTTACTTCTAGGCCTTTTTTTTTTTTTCTTTTCTGATTGAATATCATAGCTAAAACTTTTTTGGGTGTCATTCCTTTTTCATTATAGCAACAGAGCCAGCCCATCTAAGCCTATTCCCTTGTATAATATTAACAATATCTTTGTTATTTAATTACTTTCAAATTGGTCCAAATACACTAATTAAAAAGTAATAAGTTATAGTAAAAGATTATTTATGTTGAAAATACAAAAACACATCTATTTTACTTTAGTATTTTCTTTTAATTTTCTTCTGTCTGACACAATCAACATTTCTCTAAAAAAAACTAATTTGCTCTTCAGAATTTACTTTTCCAATATACAGAGATTTTGTTGTATGGCATTATTTATTATAAACAGTTACCTGATATTCGAATGTCGTAAATTGTATATTTAAAATACTGATATATTTAAAATATCATAAATAATTCAATATTTTAAAATAATTTCCTATAGATTTCTGATGATGAAAATGTTACCACTTCTACTCTTGCATTTACTCCTTCAAATGATGATAATGGTGGTCGTCTCACTTGTAGAGCAGATAATCCTAGGGTAAATGGAGCGGCCCAAGAAGTAACTTGGAAGTTGGATGTTCACTGTATGTTAAATTTATTTGTTCTAATTATTGATGTCCTGTATTAATATATTTACAATGGTTATTTTATGGTGCTAGTCTTTAAGTAATCTTGTTTTTTAATTAACTTTTATAATGTTTCAGATATGCCACATGTGCGATTGGAGCTGGGATCAAAAATGAATCCTGAAGATATAGAAGAAGGGGATGATGTTTATTTTGAATGTAAAGTGAAGGCTAATCCCAGTGCTTACAAAGTATTATGGAAGCACAATGTAAGTGAGAAAACTTGATAGGCTTAACTTCTTGTATGCATGTGCTTAGGGATATTGTATTTCATACTTTATTTAATTAATCTCATTTTACCTTCTATCTGAAACATTCTATGGAGCACCTCATTGTATGGAATATCTGTTCATACTGACCTCTATTTCAAAAACCTTATTTTAAATTAATTTATTTTTCTTGATTCTCTTAGGGAATCATTTTATGCTTTATACAATTGTATGGAAAAGTCCAATTTAAAAACTAGCTTAATAAAAGGAATTAATTTATATTTTATTAATATGAATAAAACATTTGAAGTAATTACATTGCTAGTTATTTATCAATCATCCAAACATTACATCAAATAAATATATTGCATTTTACAACAGTTTAAACATCTTTATAGATACTATTTATTAATATAATAATTTAGTGTATGAATGTATTCTTTGTCATCCATATTATTCATTGTCTTTTAAGAGGCAGCTTGTAATATTTATTCAATAAAACACATAATAAATAAAAAAAATATACTAATTAATTTACATTTAAAATTCATATTTAAACTAACTGGCATCAGTGCACAGCCTTGTATTTCAATGAGGATTACATTTGTTATTTTGCTAACAACATTTTCTTACTCTTTTTTTTACAAAAAATATTGCATCTCTGTAAAGAAAAAAAAAAAGTTTTATTGACTGAATGAAAAAAAAAAATAATAATAATAATGGTAATCAAAATATAGAAAAATGCCCAAAATTAAAAGGTGACCAATATAAAAAATAATCTAACAATTAAGAGGAATTTATAGCACCCATAATTTTGACTTGTACTCAACCATCTGTCAATAATTGTGAATGGTAGCTTTGCTGTTGATTTAAAATAAAATAATAACTTTGGCCATATAAATTACGAATATAAAACCACATGATGAGACTGTGCAACATATATATTGGTCTTAACAAAACTTCCATCCGATTCTATGGTTGTAAAAGTAAAACCTGTATTTTTAATTTGCTGAAAACTTTGGTAACTTGAACCGGTCTTTTTTACCTTATATCTCTTTCTTGAAAATCCAATAATTATAAATGTTCATCAACACTGACATTTTCTTTTTCCTGCTCTTGAAGAAATTTTCCTTGATCAACAATTGACTCTCTGGTCTTGCTCTTTGAGGACTAATTTTTTCTTATTTTCCTCCTCATTACATATATCTGATTGGTTTTTGTCTACTACTGGTAGGATTTCAGGAATCTCTTGAATAACTGAGCATTTCTTATGTCCAGTCAGCATTCCATCTCCAAGTATTCATTTTAAGCTTCTTCGAAGGTTCAACTAATTTCTCCTTAACATTTTCCATCAATCAGCACCCATTCCTCTTCTCCCTTCTACAGCGAACTTGATTGCCTTGTTTTCCTTGCTCTTCTTTCTATTAGTTTTTTTTGTTTTGTTTTTTCATACAGTAATTTCAGTTTTTGTCTTTCATTTTGTCTCTTTTATTTTTTATTTTTGTTTTTTTAGTCTTCTGTTTTGTTTTGTTTTTCTCTCTTAATTTTCATAGTATAAAATCCATTTTTCTGATATCACAAAACCAGGGGTTTCCTTACCTGTTTTTTTTTTTTTTTGGTTTTTTTTTTTCAATCAGCCATGGCCTAAAGAGTTGCAGATTTGAAAGGACGAGGTATAATTGCAGAACAGTCTACATGTTCAAGAGGTGTGGAACACTGATTGGTAGCTGCCTCTTTTTCGTTATAATTTGTTTCAACTTCCTTATAATAAATAGTATTTTCTTGGGCTTCTTAAATTTCATTAGATTTTTCAATAATGTCTTCAACTGTAGAATTTACTACCTGTTTGCATTTGTGTTTTATAGCATTACCCATATTTGCCATATAATGAAAATAGACTTATTCTTGATATTTCCTACTCAGTTTGAATTTGACTTGAATAAGTTCAACTTTTCCATTCATATAAATGTTTTTAACTTTTAATATTTTTTTGCAGTTAATATGTTTTTGTTCTATGGATTAACCTTGTCGGTTTCTTGTTCAAGTATTGATTAGATGGCCTCTGGATTCCCTGACACTAAACCTGTCTTAAGGTACCCATTTTTTGTAATATCTGGGAAAAATCTGTTTTTTCTAGAACAGGTTTAATTAATGGGCAAAAAATGTCGTTTTCGAGTGTTGGAGTTGCATAGTTTTCACCTCCAATGATGAACCTTACTCTTCCAGTGTTCTTTTAGATGTTTAATGATGGCTGGCTACATTCATTGGTTATATAAGATGTGTAGCACTCGGATAGGGAAAATGGGGAGAGTCAGATGAGACATGTGTCAAAAAAGATACATGACTAGGTGTTATAAAGGTCTGGCTCTGCAAAGTTGTGAACTTAAAAGACATATTATGTCAACTTCACAAACAGAGCATTACAGTAGTTGACACATCTGGATGGATCCTTGACATCCACTGTCATCCATTGGTTAGAATTGATTTCATGACAAATATTTAACTTAAATATTTTTTAATTCATGTAAATTATTTTATAGTATCAATTTGATGAATGTTTAGAACACCAATAGTTGACATCAATGCCAACTATTGAGATATAGGAATTATTTTTGTTCTAATAGTTGAAACCCACATTTAAGTCCCAAAATATTGTTTAAATATACTTATACTTATACTTATATACTGCTGATAAGGACAGCAATTTTCAATAAAAATTAATTCAGTGATTTATCCAAAAATAGCTACTAATACTGCTGCATGCCAATTCATGTGAACATAATCACGATCTCTGGCATGATCATAAACTAAATGTTTGAGAGATTAGTCAAATGGAAATATAAGAAGTGTTAAAATTAATGAATTGTTAATTTATTATGCCAAAATTTCAGCCACAAAGTTTTCTTCATTGTCAGAGCTATAATAGGATATATCAGGTAAAATAATGAAATATAAAGAAGAAATACAAATATTAATTTAATAATAACAATAAAACAATGATTGGATTTCTATTTTTAAAAATCTTTTTTATTTTTCCTGATTTTGTATGTAGCATATCTTTTTTATTTTCCTTTTTAGCTCCGATGCTTGCCATCAATATTATATATTATACTATATTATAAAATATTGATTTTTTATTTTTAACATTTCTTATTTCTCTTTTTGACTTATCCTTCAAACATCTATGAAACATATTCAGCTGCAGTCAGTATATCTATCTCTTCAATTGAAATATGATTAATTAATTAGTTAAACTATATCTGAGGGTTTAATTTATACAACCATAAATTAGATAATTCTTATTTAAGGTCATTATAATCTAATCTCTCTCTTTCTGTGTAATTTATCATCTTTCTAGGTTTGTTTTAAAACAGAATCCATGTATTAGAATTAAAATAATTTATTTTTTAAATTTTAGGATGATTGATTTTTTTTTCAATGATAGTATAAGAAATGTAACACTCACTGGATTTATAATAGGTAATATATCAGCAAAATCCAAGATCGCTTTCCGATTTTTAAAGTATGAGCTATTTGCTCTCCATTTAAGTCATTTAAACAATAAATCTATATATAGCCTCAGTGAATATTTGAACATTTAATTAAACTTAATTTTTCAAAGAAGCAGTTTCAAAATTTAATTAATTTTCAAAAATAGGCTATATACATGGAGGAAAATTATATAAAATCACATTGGAATGTCTTCTCACCATCCATTTTTCTCTCTGCCTTAGTAGCTTAGTAGTTTTAATTATATAAAAGTTGATTTTGATACTGACTTACAAACTTAATTAATTTTGTGGAAAGTTTAGTTAAACACTCATTCACCAAGAACACAGTAATATATGATTGTGTGAGTTACCATGTTGCTGATTATCTGGATGATTTAAAAAATAATTTTAATGCTATATTTCATACTGTAGTAGTTTCAAAAAAATCTGCTAATTACCTGCCATCTACTACTTTAATTTAATCTCAAAACTTGTTAATTTAAGAAATAGATTAATATATTCATATTAATTATGGTTTCAATAATTTTAATGAAAATGGATTCTAGAACCAAATAATTCAGCAAAGTATAAAAGGTGGAGTTATTCTCAGTCACAAAGCATTAGCACTACAGTCTGTAAGAAGAACACAAGCTGGAAATTATACTTGTGTTGCTTCAAATGTTGAAGGAGATGGGGACAGCAATACAGTACAACTAAAAGTCATGTGTAAGTGGAATATAAATCATAATCTATATATTTTTTTTACAAATAAGTTCAATAATCAATATTTTAACATTATATTTTTAGATAAACCTGTATGTAGAAGTGACCAAAAACATGTATTTGGAGTTGCGAGAAATGAAGATGCAAGAGTTATGTGTGAAGTTGATGCATTTCCTGCACCAGATAGCTTTCGTTGGTCTTTCAATAATTCTGCTGAAGCTATTGAAATAGCGCCCATGAAATATCATAATTCACTCCACCTTTCTCTGTCTACCCTTTCTTATACTCCTCAAACAGAAATGGACTATGGGACCGTAATGTGTTGGGCATCCAATACAGCTGGACAGCAGCGTGAACCATGTGTTTTTCATATTATTGCTGCAGGTAACAAATAGCACTTATTTTAAAAAAATAATTCCTTAAAGGTTTGTTAAATTAATTCACCTGATGATGTTATAAAGTTATCTAAACATTTTTTTTTTAATATGGAATTTTATTTTTACTATTTTACTTATATTGAGAATTAAATTGCAGGTCGACCAGATCCACCTTATAATTGCACTTTAATAAATCAAACACTTCATTCTCTAGACTTGGAATGCTTAGATGGATTTGATGGAGGGCAGGCACAGAATTTTCAGTTAGAAGTCTATAATTTTGAAACAAACTATCTTTTAGTTAACACAACATCAAAGCAACCTGTTTTTAAAGTAGAAGGTTTAAATCCTGGTGTGAATGTAAAAATAAATATATATGCTTTTAATTCAAAAGGCAAAAGTGATATTGTAAGCCTAGATGGATTTACTCTAAAAATTGCAGAAAAACAAACAGGTAAGATACAAATATTGTAATAAATTTTAGTTTATAAATTTAAGGTGTATAAATATTGAATATTTATATAAGTTAAAATATCACTTATATTTCATAAATATTAGGGAAAAAATTACAAGTTGTTCAATAACTATAATCGATTTTGAAAGGCTTCGACCACCAGTTGGATAATTCTTCAGTATCACAAGCAATAGCAAAAGATATTGGTTAAAATAGTAAGGATTTTCAGAAACATTTAATGGACAGCAATAGTAATTCTGAGGGAGCAAGTTAGCTCAGTGGATAAGGCACTGAACTTCTAAGCCCCAGGGCCCGAGTTCGAACCCAACCAATGGCAGAAAACTTAATTTCTGTTTCTTCGGCTGTAAATTGACTTTAGGGCCTGGAGACCCTCCTGTGGCACACCCAGCCTCTATAAAATAGGTACCCTTAATTAGAGGAAAATCCTGACGGTTGAGCGTGATGCTGACCACATAACTTCCTTGCATTACAGTTGACTATGAAATAATACTTCCTTGCCAAGTACTAAACCCAAAAACCTTCATGGGTTGTAGCGGTATAGGTTTAATAGTGATTCTGTGTAGTCTAAATAAGGGTCAGGTTAAAACAGATTGATTTTCTTTACCCCATTTTATTTCACTTACTACAAGAAAACATAATCAACTCAAAATGGCATTATACTTGTATTATGCTATACTGATGATTTAATACTGGGAAAAGAAGAGGAATATATTAAACGCAGTATTTTTGGAGGATGGTAAAGAATTAGGTCTATAAACAGATAATGATAAAAATATATATATATCTTTGTGTTTGCATATGTATGTGTAAGGTAACTACTTGGTAGAACCAAATTATTGCATATAGATGTTCGAGAGAATACTATTAAATAAATATGAAAGTATAAATATCTTGGGTCTACCGTATGTGAAGGAAATAAAGTTTGAGAGGAGATAAAACCAAAAAAAGCTTGTTATTTCTCAGTCTCACACTCATTTCAGGCTCAGTCCGGAAACCTAAAAATTGGAAAATACAATTACTACTACACTTCCTATTGTTTCTTATTGATTGAGAGGTGATTCCTATCAAATAAGAACCTATACAATAAGGTCTTAGAAAATAAAGAAGTTCATAGAACATTTGACCTGGAGAAAAATAAGATTATTAAAGAAATTAGAAGTCACTCATAACTATGTAACAGGCACCCTATCGACATATGTTCATCAAAAATCTTCATTTCATCCAATGGAATGTAAAGGTATTGACATTTATTATAAAGAGGAACCAGAAGAACATAAGGAAAATGAAGGAGAATCTCAAGTAATACCTTTGGAAGGAGAAGAGAATCCAGAAGAATATGAGGAAGATCAAGAAGAATCTCAAGAAGAAGAAGATGATGAGACTTAGAAATAGAAGATGTAGTGTGGAAAAGAGGCATAAATCTGAGGGGTCAGGATAAAATTAATTAAAAAACTAAATCCATGAATGATTATGTCAACATCGTTGAAGGGAGTGAAGTTGTGCCATTGGACTTGCAAAATGCGATGAACAGTGAGGAAGCTGAGGAATGGCGAAAAGCCATGGAAGAAGAAATGACTTCCCTAACAGAGAACAAAACATGGACTATCTGTGATTTGCCTCATAATAAAAGAGCTATCCCTTCCAAGTGGGTTTTCAGCAAGAAATATAAACTTGATGGAAATTAGAAAGATACAAAGCTAGGCTAGTGGTAAAAGGATTTGCACAAAAGAAAGGTCAAGATTTTGGAGAAACCTTCAGTCCAGTTGCTCGTCAAACCACTGTTAGAACGGTAATCAGTATTGCTGCAAATGAAGATATGAGTCTTTATCAGTTTGATGTTAACAATATAATGCATGTCACACTAATGGTTGGAGCCTGTGGAGAGAATAAACCATATCAAAATCCCTAGAACTTTATAGTAGGGTAAGAAAGAAGAAGGGGAATATCATGTCTCATA
The DNA here is from genome assembly GCA_003667255.2 of Euschistus heros. Taxonomy (NCBI): domain Eukaryota; kingdom Metazoa; phylum Arthropoda; class Insecta; order Hemiptera; family Pentatomidae; genus Euschistus; species Euschistus heros. Next base: position 3,239,082 of record RCWM02000001.1, read on the forward strand.
TAGCTGGATGATGTGTAAGGCAACTTGTTGTGGTCTTCTACCAACAGGAACATATAGGATCCCTGTGTTCGTCCATTTGCACAACATGGCCAAACTACTTAAGTTGCTGGGTCTTGACTACTTCCTTGACTAGGATGCTTTCCAACTCCTCTCTTATTCTTTCATTTCGGATGCAGTCCCTCCTAGTCTTCCCAACAATTCTACAGAGGAACTTTATCTCTGATGCTATGACTCATCTCTTCTACCTATCCTTGAGAATCCAACTCTAAGCACAATACAAGAGCACCGGTAGGTATACTGATTTGAAGATAAGATGTGGAGCTTCACATTTCTTCCTACTTCTCTTTTATCTTCCTCAAAAACTTGAAGGTGATAGTTACAAACTGCTGGAGGAGCTTTCCAGCATAACTCAGAAAATGAAAAAATAAAGTAGCAGAGGCCAAGAGTGGTTCTTCAAGAACTGAGCATTGAATGAATATCAAGACAGATGCATGTAGACAATGGTTCTTCTGTAAAATACTAATTATATTGTCATAATTGTAAAACATTATTCATAATCACTGTATGTAAAAATCATTTTAATGCTTTTATGTAGCAATTGAGGTAATGAGAGATTTCACTTTGATAACATTGATCAGTCTGATTTTTGAACTTGATTCTCTCTTGATATTTTATGTTACTATGACATATGAAAGATGTTTATTTTCATAGATTGAACCTCTAAATAATCATTCATTCTTCAAATAACTAATAACCCATGAGTTGTATTCTATATTGGATGCTGATCAATAGATTATGTCTAATTTTAAATGTTCAATTAAAAATTTTAGAATTGCTTTTTCTCAAGAACATATTTGTTAATACACACATTTTCCAGGTACTCCAGTTCCTTTTTATGTCACTCCAGTGGTTGTTGTTTTGGTTGTTGCAACTGTGATGTTGATGACATGTATTGTTGTTATTTTTGGAGTTCTAAAAGCAAGAAATAGAACTCATGTTACTACTGAAAGTACTAGCAACCGATTAAATGAAAAAACCAAAGTTCCACTACGAATTGATGCTAGAGAAATCTATGACATGGATGATAACAATCCAGATCTTATTCCATGCAACAAAGGTAAAAAAAATATTTAAATAAGTAATGGTCAATGTATAAAAGAAGAATGAAATTTGGAATATACCTAAAATTGTGAATCTGATCTTTTCTTGTGTGTCGGTTTGATTTTGAAATGTTTTAAAGTAATATTTCAATTAGTATCTTTGAGAAATAAAGTAATCATGTAATCTGTGCTGCTGATTTACTGAATTCTAGATGTGTGATGTTATTTGTGAATGTATTAATGTAGAAGAGGTATTTAGTTTGAAGTGTCCTTGTAATAATTTACAATGACCTCATTGGTTATCTATCATCTGGCAACATAGAGACACAGCTCATGTTAGCAATAAGCTTCGAACACAGAAGCAAACACAGTTTGATCAACTTTCTAAATTATCCTTAACTGCTAAATAGTTATTTTATTTGACATGATCTTTTTTTTTATTTTCTTGTTGAAATTGTTAATCATTAAAATGTGTTAATGCTCTATTTCTTTTAATATTTAATGATAAATTTTACTTTAAGGATATTAAAATATAAGGTGAAGTTTTTTAAGAGTATGTCCATTTTTTTTGTGTGAGTGTACATATTATATAGTTTCTTGAGTTAATACACTCAGTTCAGTTATCGAATATTGTTTATAAACATATAATATTATGATGTGTGAGTAATATCTGTAAAACTAAATTATTTTAATGTTACAGCGGATTCAGATTATCAGTTGGTAGCCAATTCAAGTCTCCATTCAGGAAATTTAAAAGTGGCTCAGGAAAGAGGTTCCAGTCAAAGTCAAATGTTACATGAAAATGTTAAAGATTCTAATCTGTTGAATGTTGACATCTATGAAAACTACAAGAATGTTCATCATAACAAGGATCAGGTATGAAGTCTATTTACAAATTTTAGTTATATTTCCTGGTATGAAAGAAGTTGTTCATACTTGTATAAATATAGCTTTAATTTATTTTGTTGATATTAAAATGTATTAATTTTAATTTGCATACTAATGTTTGACAAAAGAAAATTTTAAATTTATATATGTATGTGTGTATATTTCTAAGTATATCTCTACAAACCAGAGATATTATTAAATGAATAAAAGTCTATACATATCACGAATATCAGTTCCCTTCACCAAAGTGTTCTGGATTGATTCTATTTAATGTGTTTGATAGTTTATACAAAACCATATTCTAATATGCAATGTTTTCTATGGAACTAAAATGTTTTTTGTTTTCTCCCTTCAAAAAAAGTTCTTGTAATTCCCAAACTAATAGTACTTTACTTAAATTCAAATTATATATTATTTATATTTGTTGATTTTCTACAAAACATTGTTTTGGAATAAAATCTTATCAATACATTCAAACATTACAATAATTTTATCACCAAAAGATTGAACAAAACCAATTAATACTTTTAGTAAATTCTTCTTTCAAGATTTATAATTGAACAAAACAAATGTTAGTGTCCTGAAACCAGACAAACTTCCCAAAAACCTCATCATATAGACCTATAAGTCTCCTTCCCATCCTTTCAAAAATCTTTGGAAAACTTCTTTTAAAACGCATCCTACCAATACTCGAATCCCAAAGCATTCCTCCCCACCAATTTGGATTCCGGACTGGTCACTACACTGTTCAACAAGGCCTTCATGTTGTTGATCATATATCCTCTGCCCTTGAAAACAAGCAGTATAGCACTGGTGCATTGCTGTAGTGTAATACGAGCTTTTGACCGGGTGTGGCACCAGTGCTTGCTCTTCAAGAACAAGACACACTTACCATAATCCCTATACCTAATCCTACTATCCTATCTCTCAAATTGCTTCTTTCGAGTCCGCTATGGCTCAGAGCTCTCCAACTGTTATCCTATTGAGGCCGGTGTGCCACAAGGTAGTGTCCTAGGACCTGTCCTCTATAATCTCTTTACTGCTGATATACCAACAAACCCTAATACCTTTTTAGCCACATTTGTAGATGATACTGCTATCCTACCATCCCATCCAGATCCTAAACTTGCTTCCCTCAACCTCCATCTTTTCAGATTGAAGCTTGGTGCAACAAGTGGAGAATATAAGTTAATGAAGCCAAATGCAGTCATATAACTTTTACCCTTAGCCGCAAATCCTGTCCTCCCATCCAATTCAATAATATCCCTGTTCTTATATCCGACACATTACGTACCTTGGCTTTCATCTAGACAAAAGACTGACTTGAAACCCTCACACTAGACTAAAAAGACAAGAACTAAACAGGAGATTCAGCCATCTTTGCAGACTATTAGGCAGGCATTCTCATCTCTAGTTGATAACAAACTCCTCATATATAAAACAATCTTAAAACCTATTTGGACCTACGGACTTGAACTGTGGGGAACAGCAAGACAATCCAATATCAAACGTATTCAATCCTTCCAATCCATAGTCCTTCGAACAATTGTCAATGCACCTTATTATGTTACGGATAAAACCCTACATAATGACCTAAAAATACCTTTTGTCCTTGATCTCATTCCTTCATAATTCTCAAAATTTCATCAAAATCTATCCAATCATCCCAATCCTCTGGCTCAATCCCTATTCAGTCATAGCCATCCTTATAACCCTTCAAGAAGGTTATAATGGCAATGGTCCTGAGACCATTCGTAAGGTATAAAGTTATGTTGGAGTCCTGGTAATGACCAGCTTCTCTACTTAAGTCCTGAGCATCTTTGGCCATATGGCCATACCTGGCTCCCACTCAGCCTTCAATGGATATTACCAGTGATGCACCTGAGAGAGCAGTGCTAAGTGGGGAAATGGCTCGATTCGGGGTTCCCCTGGCTGAGTGTGTTTGTATGGAATGTATGAATGTATAATAATTTTTGTATTTTAATTTTTGATAATTGTAAATAATTATTAGTTTTATTTTTATGTAGATTATTTGTTTTATTTTTTATTATTATTAGTTTTGTGTGTGTGTGTGTGTGTGTGTGTGTGTGTGTGTGTGTGTGTGTGTGTGTGTGTGTGTGTGTGTGTGTGTCTGTGTATTTATATATATGGTATGAATATATACATTTATATCTGTACCTATTGCCCTTTACTAAGGAAGTTGTACATTTGTTTCAATAAAAAAAAAAATTTAACTGAAAAAAAATTAAATCAAAGATTAATTCAAAAACATTTTTGTCAGAATACAGTTATTTATTAATATATTCTAAATATTTCCTACTATTCCTACTCTGTTATTAAGTTAATTTTTCTTTCTATTAATTATATCATTATGGTGTTGTGTGGTTAACCCCAGATATAAAAAGAGAAGACGTTTGGGAGTAAAATTAAAAGAGAGGAATTTAATAGAAACAAACTTATTTTATATTATGATATATTATATTGATGTATAGCCTGTCTTTTGATTTATTTATGATAACATTTGTTTCCTTTTTAACCCACCACCTTTTTTAAAAGTTCTATGTATTTTATTTTTCATGTTTATTTTACCACATTATATTGAATTATTAACTTCACCAATTACCATAGTATACTGAATTGTATAGTATAACTATATTGTTTTGGTTACATGGTTATTTATGTTCTTGTTAATTAATTTTTATTATTACTGTTTTCAACTTATCTTTTGTGATGACCCATATTTTTTTTTTATTTCCTATACCTCTTGCTTATATTTGTTATACCAGACCATACTTACTTTCAATATTTTTTTTAACTCTTTTTTTAATAGATTCATACCAACTTAGTTTAGTTAGGGAGAAAGCCTGCAATGCTTGTTGAAATGTTGGCAGTGTAAAATTTTTAAACTATATAGTGTATTCTGACCACAACCCAGCATCTTTCTCTCAATTAATTTTTTCTTATTTTCCTATTGCTGCATACATTTTTATTTATTTATTTAACTTTATTTTAATATATAAATTATTTGTTACTTTACAATATAGCAAAGAAAAAATAATACTTATATTAATTAAACATTATTTGACTTGGTATGGTCCTTATTGGTCCAAACATTTATATTTTAAAATGATAGTTTACAGCATGATATTATAAATATCTATACTTTTAAAACATTTTTTTACTTAAATGGATATAAAAAATGTCTATCTTCTACTTCGGTAAAACGGGTTAAGTTGGTCTCGGAAGAAGTTTGAACTCCTTGCAAAGAAACATCATGGTAGGAAGAGTGTATCGGCATTTACCAGGTACAGAGCAAAGTATACAACATGGTAATTGCAGTACTTGCAGTAATACTTATATTAATTAAACATTATTTGACTTGATATGATCCTTATTAGTCGAAAAATTTATATTTTAAAATAATATTTTACTGCATGATATTATAAATATCTATACTTTTTAAAACGTTTTTTACTTAAATGGATATAAAATATGTTTATTTTAATGACTGAAAATAATATATTAACTTTTTAGGTTGAAGACAATTATTTTGAAGACCAGTGCATGAGACGACTCAACAGTGGAGATGTTGCTGCTTCTTCTATTCTGAAAAGAGAACTTGCTTCAAATGTATTTTCAGAGAATGACTTGAACCGTTGCAATCTATCACCCAGTGGTCTTCCAGCACATCGTGAAGTGATAACTGTAAGAACACCACTGATGGCCAACCAGCAAGAAAGCTGTGTGTAGACAGAAAGATGAAAGAAAATCACTTGTAATATAATTTTAAAAAAGTTGTTAAATAAAATTTGAAATACAAATATGGGTGTCATACTAATCCTATCACAACCAATTCTTGCTTCATCCATAGTCCCTATTTATCAAACTTATAATTTTTATCTGAATGTGTATTATTTTTCTATGATAATAATCATGGTTTTAGATGTTGGATGTTTTCTATTAGATAATATTTCTTATTAGAAGTCGATGTATGAAATAATTGTAACTATAAAACATAAGTTATCTGATACGGTTTTTTTTAATACAATGTCAAAATTTAATAGACATAAATTTATAATAATCATGTGTGTATGTATATAGACATATACATATACATATATATATATATATATATATATATATATATATATATATATATATATATATATATATATATATATATATATATATATATACATACACACATTCATATATGTATAATAAACGTTTACTCTTAAGAAATATAATTGTCATAATTTATTTCAAACTTGTAGTGTATTGAAACTGCTATTTTAATCAAATTACTGTTTAATATTTTATGCAGCTAATAGTGTTATTATAAGTCTAATATAATAATTTTTTACTTTGTAAAATATTAATGTATTATAATTAAAACAATAATGATCTGAAATGTACTATAGAGTTGTGTATAATAAATATTATATTTTTATTAAAATAAATTATTTAAAACTTATTTAAATTTCAAATTGATTTCAAATACTAATCGTTTTGAGAAGAAAAATAAATAAAATGAAGGTAAAGAAATATAGCAATATATTACCTGAATACCATAAAATAAAACTAACAGTTTGGTGCTAATGATTTTTAATAACAGGATAATTCACACTTTATTATCATAGTTACTTTAACAGTGGTCACATTATATTAATGATATAGCTTTATTTTAAAGCATACATTTACTATCTATAAAAATTCTCATACAAATCAAGTTCTAATAAATATTGATACAAACTAAAACATATTAATTATTGCACAATAGGTTCTTCATTTTCAAGTTGTTCTAAATGAATATTAAATTATTTATTAGACAAAATAAATAGTTATTATTTACTTTTGAATGTATGAGCAGGACGAGACACATTGTAAGTGTATCGAAACCAACTGTTGCAAAGCAAGCAAAGAAAAACACTGATAAAACCTGTAAATATTGGATAAATCTGATTAAACATAAGAGTTTATTTCAAAAAATAACTCCTCAACATGATGAAAACACTAGTGCTTCTATATAATGGGTCTGAAACTTCACGAAGTGCCAAACAACATTTTTTTTCAAAAACTGGCAAAGTTGTCCCATTTTACTGGTACATTTATGTTTATATAAGAGGGTCAGCAAATTTATTTTTTAGTTCCCAATAGAATTTCTTGAACAAAAATAATTGCACTCATTGAATTTCTCTTATTTTTTGCGGATATGTATTAATCTGCAATTTAATGGAAAATTTTATTTATGTCTGCGACTTATAAAAATAAAAATTTTAAGTAATTTTTTGTTAAATTTATCAAATTGTGAAGTTATATTATAAAATCCATGCAAATTTGCTACATTGGAATAAAAAATGCTGATATTATCGCTGATCAAAAAAATAATGAAATGGGTTGTGGGCATTCGCTTTGTATGTGAATTAAATAAGTATGATTTAAAAAATGTTGATCTGGTGATAACAGCCTAAAAATTTAAGGAAGCAATACTAATACTTTGTACTTAATACACGAGTGAACTTTCAAGTTATCGATATAAAAATAAAAATGATCTTACTTGGCTTAAACCCTAGTCCATTCTGTGAAACTGCTTAATTAAGCAACAATTAATGTTGATTGGTAAAACACTTAAGTTTTTCCTCTCTTATTACAGTACCCAAGACCCTTCCACATCATTTGTAGCAATAAATTTCTTTTTCCTAGAAAGTATTTTAGAGTTTCTTGTATCTAATATTTACCTTATATTTATAAATGAAATATAATAATAAAACTTTTATTTATTATTAATATTCACCTATTTACAAATAAAAATGTAATAATAGAAGCCATAAATAATAATGATGGTGCATAGCCTGCTTACAAATTAGAAATAAGTTTTTAAAAAATAAATAAATAAACTCATAATTAATAGTTATCTAATAATATTTAAAAAAAAAATTCAAATTGATGCAATGTGGAACATAGGCTTAAATATAACTCTTAACAATATATATTAATATTTTCAAACTAAACAGACAATGTAGGTTATACAAGACAGATTAAAATTATAATTATCCATCTCAATTATATTCATGTGGGGGCTTAATGGCCGAGTGAGTTGGGGCGAGAGTCTCAGCTACCTTGGTACTGAAGGTCGTGGATTCAAATCCCACCTGGGTGGGTTAAAATTTATTTCGTGTACCCACGATTAAATCTGGATCTTCCCATCCTGGCTAGAATAGGTTGGTAACCTGTAAGATAACCCGTCCTTCCTGCCCTAGTTGGAGTACATAAGGACGTTAAGCACAAATAAAGAATTACATTCATGAGAAAACTCACAAGATTTTCTGAATCATGGCAAAGTTCTGGATGGATTCTTGATCACTCTACTGAAACTATACATCATATTCGCTGTATATAGAGAGGAATCCTTTAATTGGTAGTAATGCTCTCCAACTTCATTGAGTTGCTCCGTACTCAGCTTATTGATCTATCATCATAGACATAATTAAAAGTTATAATAACAAGTATAATAATATAAAAGTAATGGTGAGTAGAAATAATGAAGTTTTATAATAATAATGCAAACTAATACTTAATATATAACACATTATTTATACCATAATTTATTAATATTATTCCCTTCTATTTCTCTCACAAATTTTTTTAACCTTCTCCTCTTAATTATTCAAATTAAAATTAATACCACCATGATGGAATATTTTTTCATGGAAAAACATTGTCTTATGGAATTGCTGGAATAAAAAAGATCAAGAGCCGTAATTCTCATTCCATATCATAATTCAGTCCATAAAGACATATTTTAAAATATTTTACACTATAAAATCATTTTCAAATACAGGAATTAAACTGAACCCAATGTTCAATTACATTTATTGGTCAAAAATGAAATGCATATTTCCAATTAGTGTGTTATATATATATATATATATATATATATATATATATATATATATATATATATATATATATATATATATATTATAACAATAGAAAACATGCTTCAGAAAATCAACTTGTTTACTCGTAGTATTTTCTATTATTTTTTTTTTTATTTTTTTTTTTTTTTATTTCTGCCTATAACTAGTTCTTTTTTGTTTATGAATTTTTTTTGTCTATTATTTTGTTCTTTTCTTTGTTTGTTTGTTCTAATTTCTATATACAACTCTTACAATTTGTAATTCATCAAAATTAAATTAATATTACACCTGTTAATTACTGTTTGTATGCAAATATGCATGGAACCTTTAAAAATAACAAATAAACGTCCTTACCATAGGGTTACTATGGAAGGGAAACAATAAAAAAAAAAGAAGATATTTATATAATAATAACACTAATTAGAAAATATATATATATATATATATATATATACATATATATATATATATATATATATATATATATATATATATATATATATATATATATATATATTGTTTGATATTTATATATATATATATATATATATATATATATAGAGAGAGAGAGAGAGAGAGAGAGAGAGAGAGAGAGAGGGAAAGAGAAAACACATCTTTATGGATAAATGTAGTTGTGACAAAATAAGGAGCATCGAGGATTGTTGGAAGGATTTTATTGTAGGAATTGAATACAAAATGAATTGGATGGTTAAATGGATCTGAAAAGCTCAACTTCGTATATCCATATAGGTCTGATTATAAGTCATGTTGTAATTTATTTAAATAATACTTTAAGACAGGAAGCAAAGGTTTACTATGGAAAGTAAAAGTAAAGGTGATTTGGTGGAATTTGATTGGGTTTATTTTAGTTCCCTAGTTTTGATGCCATTCTTGAAAGTTTGTTATACGAAATTGAGTGATTGGGATGCTAGGAAAGGATCATTATATACTGATAATACACATATGTCATCAGCATGTATAGTGCTAGTATGGGTTGGAATACCAGCTGTACACAAAATTTAGAGAGTGAAACAGTCTGAGGATGCCATCTTGAGGAATTCTAGCACACTGGATAAAGAGGAAAAAACAAGAAAATTAACTTTGAAAATTCTATAAATAAGATAAGTATGGATGGTAAAAAAGTATGTACAAGGTAGGAATTTATTGAATTTGTAAAGAATTCTTGGGTGTCCAAATTTTTTATAAGCTTAGAAAGTCCCATGTGCAATACATTCCTTTTAAATAAATATACATGAAGTTGAATTGGATGAACTTTTAATTGTTCCAACGGAAACAGAATTTATTTTAAACATGGTTGATGAAAGACATACTTTTTACAACTTTCCTTAAAAGTATGAATGAAAACTTTATTGATATTAATGTAATCCACATATTTATATTCCATAATATCCATATTTTATATATTATGTATAGTTAATAATAAGTTTGTATTGGCAACATTGAGATTTAGGCATCAGTGTACAGCTATTGTTCTCGCCCCGAATACATGTCTCACTTCTCTCAATATATCACTTTTGTTTGCTAGTGATCCTTATTCTTTCTTCCCTGCTTATGACCCCAATTTAATAAACTTTTCTTATTATTATTTATGATTTGAATGAAAATATATTTAAGTTTTTATATTACATATTTCTACAAATTCTATTCCTCCCTAACCTGATAACCAAACTTCTTCACCCATCTTTTATCAAAAACCCGATTGACTGTAACCCTCTATTTCTGAATACTGTCTGATAACTCAGAGCTGGGATACTCTGTAGAGCATCCCAGAAAACATCTCAATATTAGATGATGTAACGATGGAAAGGTTTTGATGGGATTTTGAGAATTTAAGGGGTATGGGGTAGTGATGGGTCGTTTTGAGTGGAACGGAACTTGGAACTGGTTCCAACCTTGAACCGGTTTGGAACGAGACGAACTACCCAAGTTTTTCGTTCCAACTGGAACGAAAACCAATGCCAAAATATCTCAGGTATCGTTCCGTTGGTTTAGATAGGGTGTAGTTTGCATCTCCCGTTTCGTTCCACCCAAGGTCGTTCCGACTGCTGATCTCTCCTTCCCTCACTTGATCCCCTGCATCCGCACAGATCCCTACAGCTGTTGATCTTACTGCTCTTGGTTCCCTCCCCTTCCCTCTATAGCCGCACCATACCGCGCATAGGCATCTTCAAAATAAACCGCTTTTTGTGAAATTTTCTGTTCTACCGACAGAGCTGGGCTACTTCTTTCGGATTAAAAAAAAATTGGTTTTTAAGAATTAGAATCAAGCTGATCATGCAAAAAGTCTTGTACAGGATAGGTTGACTGGTTTAAACTTCCACGGGTCGCGCCAATTTCCGTAACACGTGCGGTCGCGCGTTGTATAAAGTGCAACACCCTGTTTTTTTTTATCCCTTTTTTCCAAGTTTTGTATGAAATATTTTGACCATTCTACATTAAAAAAGAGAGTATATGTACAAAATATTACCCGAGGGAATAATATTTTGAACGTAAATGAAAATATGATTGAAAATTATAAAAACAAAGATATAATTAGATAAATTTATTTACAATATTATGATCAGATATAATTATTAGCAGATCTAAAATGGTTGTTTTTATAATCAATTATTGTAAATAAAGTTTTTTTAGGATTAATTTTTACAAATAAAATTTAGATATCCACTGGCTGCCCCCTTCCCCTCCCCGCGTCATCTCCATTACTACCCTTTACATAGGTTTCTGTATTATGATCTAGAACATCTTCCTCTTTACTCAATCCATAATTTTTATTATATTGTACTTTTTTTCCCCCCTCGTCTAATTCTGCAAAATTCGAGGAATATATTCCAGTTTTATAGGTTTCCACCAAATCAGAACATTTCGAATATTATCGCTGACTAAGTTAAAGAAAAGCAAAATTGCAAACGAATCCTATTTACATTATATCGAATCCAGCTGATTGCCGAGAAAGGTACGAAAAAAAAAAAAAAAAAAAATGAGAGCGGTAGTTTATTGTAATTTGTGCAACACTGAGGACTTAATATTTTTTAAGTATATCGTATCGAGTATATCGAGGAATAGCTAAGCAAATTTTCTGGGAAGCTCACCGGAAGCGAGAGAGGGAGAAAGAGAAAACAAGTCGAGTGTTGTACAAAATACAACGGTGCGAATGGTGGAAGATTAATTAAAAACAAAATGGGTCGATCCATACAGGATGTGAGAAATGTTAATGCCTGTGGTTCAACAGAAAGCAGAAACCTTTATTGAATAAAACAATTTTAAAAGAATACATTTTTTTTAATAGCTATTCAAATCTTCCTAATATCATAGTACCTATAAATTTCTTAATTATAAAATAAAAGGAGATTAACAGCCCGACTTCACAACAAGGGATGGAACGAAACTGCTTGGTAAGTAGGTAGTAAGTCAAACTAACGTGGAACGAAAATTGGAACAGACCGTAAAATCTCATTCCGCATTTAAGTCGAAACGGCCCTTAACTAGTATGTGGAAGGTTAATCAAACTGGCATGGAACGAAAAGTGGAACGGAACGAAAACTGGAACTGGTTCCAATAGTGGAACGAAACCGAAAATCTCATTCTGCTTACAAGTCGGAACGGCCCTTCATTAGTATGAAGTCAATGACAAAATATATATGCGTTTTATATTCGATTTTTTTTGCTGTCCAACAATGAACATAAATCCAAATAGGTTTAATGATGGTTTTGTATATTATAACTTTGTTACGATGCAGAGATGAGATGTCCTATTTGGTAGTCTGTACAATTTGGTGAAACTTCAGTTAAATTCTTGCCTTATAAGCCTAATGTGAGAGTCCCATGTAAGTCTTTTGTCTAAGTAGAAGCCAAGATGCCGTACTGTGTCAGAAATGGTAGGTGAAATATAATTGATATAAACAGGAGGGCAGGATGTGTGGCGGAAAAACAAATTAAGATAACATTATTGCCTAAGACGTTAAGATTTTTTTTTTTTTTTTAATTTAATACCTATATTTGAAAACACCCTTTTCCTGTTATAAAAACTGTCTTTTTGAACTGTTCCTTCTTATTTAATGTTTTCTTTATTCCAGCAGTTGAATGTACAATTTTTTATTCCATGAAAGAGTTTTTCATTGTGATAATAATTTTGATTTTTATACATTAAAAAAATATAATTTTTATCATTTTACAACTGGAATTCCAAGCGATGGGTCGGTAAGAATTAAAAGTTGAAAAAAAAATTGTTATTTACCGAGTTCAAAATTTTAAAAATATTGGTTATTTTTGTAGTAAACTCTAAATCGGTATAAAGACTCTAATAACGTTATCAATTAAACCTTTCCGTAAATTCAAAAATAGTTATAATATAATTTTATTGAACAAGCATAGAAAATGAGTTAATTATTTTTGGTCGGTTAATATTTATTTTTTCATTAAAATGTATCTCATTTAATTTTTGTATATATTATTTATTTGAATTTATATTTACACCATTAATCAACTGTATTAAAAGTCATGCATAAACCATATAATAGTAAACCTATTTTGTTTTTTCATGAAAAATATTTTTATTTTCATTATTTTTTTTTAATCAAAATTTAATACAATATTTTTTTCTGTTATATATTTCATGGAGCTAAATCAGATTTTTTTATGAGAAAAACATAACAAAGAGACCTTTTTGTAGCAAGCATTGCTTATTAACGTATAGGAAACTCCCTTTGTCTACTATGATTAGACAATGTATTAATAAACGGTGAACGTATGAATACGACATGAAACAAATCACATTATGAATCGCTAAAGAATTTAATTGTTAATGAATGAGATATTGACCAGGAAGCAGATCAGTAATGAGAGAATGAGGAACGGGTGGCTATATGTTTGTTATAGATTTCTTAGCGGTTGCTATAGCACTAATATTGCGTGTTCGGCTATGGCACGCCCAGTTTCTCTTGTATTAGCCACTAAAACCCATCACGTGTCCAGAGCTCCCTGTTGTAGCCATAAAATAATTGAAAAAACCAGGCCTTGCCCAATCTTTTACTTCGGTAAAATGGGTTAATTTGACGTCGTGAAGAAGTTTCAACCCCTTGCGAAGAAACATCATCGGTAGGAAGATTCCATTGGCATTTACCAGGTACAGAGCAAAGTATACAACATGGTAATTGCAGTGCCATCCAAGCATTTGGCGGTTCTAGCATTGAATCAGAAACATAAGAATATTACCCGTGACAACTTAAATATGACGAATATCGCACCGACTAATGCTGGAGTCAACGTTCTGCTCGGAGGGTGAGTTCATTCCGCTCTATTTATAATTTATTACTAATTAGTAAAGGCATTATTAGTATAAATCTAAAAAAATAATGATTAATAACTTAATTTAATTAGAAAAAACAAAATTCTAATAAATTGTTGAGCTAAAAGTTATGGTCACAGAAATAAATTTTATTTTCATATTTCTGAACAATTATTCAATATTCCTAAGTACTAAGTCGAAATCCTTAATGCAATTTTATTCAATATCTATACCGCATACAATATTTTTAATATATTGAAAATAAATAAATTTCATAGTTAAAATATAAATATGTTTCTCTAAAAGTTGTTTTTTACAGTAGTAGTTCCTTCTCATCCGTACTTTAGGTGTTGTATATTTAACGTGTTGCTTTGGTTATGGCCTTGAAGAACACTAGAAAGATAATTTACACTGCTAACCCGAAATATTAAATCATTTTATAAAATCTGATTATAAAATTAACGACTAAATTTTTTTTTTTTTTATATAATTAATCAATTGTTCCGACACCTCTCTCCTACGGCGTATTATCCGGTGAAGAAATACTCATATTGAGTTCCACTAAATTTTTAACCGCACACATTTGACTTTATAACCACTTGTATAGGGAATAATAAAAAAAAGAGTTTTAAAACATGTAATTCGAAATGTAAATCATTAAAAGGAAAATTCATATTTGCCATCAATATTATGTACATGTCGGTCTGGAATACGGTCTTCTAATCCCAGAATAGTTTGTTTATTTTTTACATAAAACTGGTAATACACCTTGTGGTTACTGAACCTTATTATTATTATTTTTTTTTTTTAACTATACTCATTTAAAAATTTTTTCTTCTTCCTAGCATCAGGGTATCATAAAAAATAATTACTTAATCCGCGTAAAGAACAGAATACGCCCTAAGGTTTGATTTGTTAATCAATGTAAATAAAATTTATATGTTGTCAGTGAAAATAAAATATTCTGGCATCGATAAAGTAATATTATTATTAAGGCAGAGGAAGGATCCTGCGGTATTTCAAAGAAAAAGCAGATTATCGAATAAAACTTTGAACAGAATTTTAGAAGTATACATATATTTTAGGAGAGTAGAATTAAATAATATGGAATATGTGCTATATTTAGATTTAAGGAAATAGGTTAATGTTCTATCTTAAGAAAATCCCATATTGAATTGATATGTAATTAATTTACATGTTCCAGCGATTATGGAAGACATATTTAGTTAATCGTCTTTATTTAATTATAATTTCCAAACTCTATCTTGATTATGAGATCTCTGCGACTAAAGAAACTCCAATATTCCACACTGAAAATGGAATATTTAATGTCCCTTGACTATTACTATAAAAATTTGAACATTCAATATTTTAATACTTTGGAAACAATTGATCACATTGGCATAATACTTTCGAAATATTCGGTTCAAAGTCCCTGATCTGAAATTTAGTAAGAATATCTTCAAGAAGGCCTCCACTTACAGCACAAAAGCTTATACCAGTTGACCAGCTACACTAATATTTCACCCTTTCCCATAGGCACTTAAACTTATTCTTTGACCCTACTCTCCTAATCTCTTTTTACCCTGAAAACACTAATTTCCTCAAGATTTTCTATAATTACCTTCTTGAACAGAAGTAATAATTGACTCAGATAACATTACAATAATAAGTATATATCCACATCTGCCTTTTCTATACTTATATTATTTTGCACATACCCTTATAAATTTTCCCTTCACATTTTCATTTTCCAATTGTCTGGGAAGGAGACAGCTTGCTCATTGAACATTCTTTTATTCTCTCTATGAATACAAGATCCCCACCTACAGATCTGCATTTACCATCTCCTTGCATTGCTTCTTTTCAAAGAAAATCAAAGAAGAAATATATTGTTATGATTTTCTTCAATCATATATTTTTTAATAAAATTATATGTCAATAATTAATTGACTTTGACTCATTAATAGGGTTCTATCAATATTCTTTTGAATTATGACTGGATCTATTTTTAAACAAGGTTTTGTGCATACTTTTTATATTTATATAAATTACAATATGAAACAATATTTAATTTTACCTTTGTTTAATCTAAATTCTAAAGTCCATTAAGGAGAGAACTTCTAAACACTTTCACTTATCTTGGTTCCATAGTCTTCTGACTCCTGACACTGGTTGCTCTAAGGTCCATAAACAACTCTCCACGTCTTCTTCATTCTCTGTCCTAATACCAACCGCCCCTTTACCTGCCTCAAGGGCTGAACCTTGCAGGTACCTCAGGTGTTCCTAATCCAAGGGTTCCTACCTGGTTTAGACCCTTACACTTTCATCCCTTGTCCTATATAATTTTCAGTTTTAAAATATCACAAACAATATATATATATATATATATATATATATATATATATATATATATATATATATATATATATATATATATATATATTATAACCATGTCATTCATCATATGTGTGCCCAACCTACATCTATAATATATTAAAATCCAAGTATTCCGTCCAATCCCAACTCGAAACAAGATCACATTCTTCTGATTCCTTTCCATAGGACATCTTTATATCATCATTCCATCCTAGTCTAATACACTACCCTCTGCAACATTCCTGACATTAGACATTCTTTCCATAGTTAATTCCAACATCTCCACACATTTCAGCCGGACGCTTGACAATGCAAGTTATAATCTGCAATTAATTTGGCAAAATTTAGTCAAATCAACACCAATGAATTAGCTCAATGACTATTTATTTATGTATATTTATATTTTATTTAATTAAATAATTTATTTTTCTATATGCTGGAATAATTGTTTTACTGAAATACTTTCTTTTATTTCATTTTATTTGTTTATGTATGTTTGTGTTTCTTTTCTCTATAATTTTTTTTTTTTTTTTCTGTTAAATTAAGAAAGCATCGAAACTTGTTCATGATGTTTTGTTCCCATTTTTCTTTTTTCTATTTTCCCAAAATCTCTTCATGAATTCAATGTGATTTTGTTTGCGCTCTTCAGTCCATGCTCTTCCAGTAGTCCTCTGTGGTTGGTGTTTAAATGTTTGTTTTGTTAAAGCAGTTTTGAGTTTTGCTGTCGTTTATGTCACTTTCACTAATAATCATCTGTCTAATTAGTTTTATCATATTACTTTTTTTTTTCAAGTATAAAATAATTGTTTCTATTATTATATCTCATATTTGTATAAAAAATAAATTATACTCAAAAATCGATTTTCAATTGTAATTATTACTTACTAAATTTACATATCCCAAGTCTTCTATCTATTATTATCTTTGTCTGAGATTATTGTAACCAGAATATTGTACCATCTTACCTTATACTTATATTATGCGTTATAAAGGCTATCTAATTAGCACTTGTTTTATCTTAACTGTTTATAGAACGTATATATATATATATATATATATATATATATATATATATATATATATATATATATATATATATATATATAAAGTATGCTAAATTAGAAAATGGATTGTTGAAAATTCAATCAGTCTGAATCATTTATTTTTAAGAAAATATTATCATCCTAAGTTTTGAGTTATTTAGATTGCTTAATTCATTGTTCATTAATTAAATTTTAATTATTTTAGGGCTATGATGAGTTGCATGCTGATAATGGTTGTTTGCATCTGCTACCTCTGTCACTGGAGATTTCAGAAAGTAGAGGAAAGATTTGAAAGGAATAATTCATGGATGCAAGTTACAGACTCTGATACTCCAATCCATATATTCACTTTAAATCAGCAAGTATGGAACAAAGAGTTATTAATAACTTTAACAAATGTTGTATATGATAAACAATTTTTTAGTGAATCTGTTGAGTTGAAAATTGAAATCATAAACTCATGATGAGATGACATTTAAGAGTATTTAGGTGACCCATAATGAATGAAAATGCTGCTAAAGATACTTTTTAAAACTTAAAACAAACAATAAATAATATAAAAGCGACAATTATTAGTTATGGTTGAAATTCAATTTCATTTGGTTTTGTTTTGCTAGACTGAGCAGAATCAAACTCATAAAGAAGGTCAAGATCCACTTTGATGTTAACTGAAGTAGTTTAAGATTAGTTATTAATAAGATTGTAATTTTAAAAAATTGATATTATAATAACATCAAAACACCAAGTAACAAGCTTTGGATTATTACTAAACAGATTTAGAGGAGTACCGTATTCAATTCAGCAGAAATACAGATGTATCATTCTTTAAAAGGTGACTGATTTGTTAATGACTCTATGTTCCACTTTCCGTTAGAGGGCTTTAATATTTAAGATGATTGGTATCAAATCCAGCTCAATCTATAGACATATTATTATAGCATTTTTGAAAGAAAAGTTTTTAAAGTAATAGGTCTACTTTGTTAAACTCATTTGAATTCAATAATTTGTCATAATAATAATAATAGCAATATAAATAATTAAAGAAAATATTTATGCTTAACTGTTAAAGAAATTGCTTTACTCGATAGCAAAAAGTTTTTAATTAAATCTGATAAATATAGTGATTTTTCATTAAATTATTCATAACATCATTTATTTTATTTTACAGCTATGAGTATAGCATATGTATTGTAATACATTGGAACCATCAACTTTTGTGATTACGTGTAAATTTGTGTGAGGTGTAAAATTTTGCATTTTAGATGATTTCATGAAAACAGTTGTTTTGTTTTTTTTTTGTTTGTTTTTTTTATTTATATTTTTAATGACAATCCATATCAGAATCTGTAAACATTTTTATGACTGTATGCCAATCCTGTTGTTGAGAAATTTAGACCTCTTTGCAAGGGACATCCCTGTAACGGTCATGAAAAGTCATATTTTTGCCAGTGAGACATATATTTATTCCTAGAATGGACAGTTACAGTATGTTAAAAATTAAGAAAACTATTAAATATGGTTTCATATTATGATATACACCTAATTTTTTTTAATAATAAACAGACTCTTTTATTATAAAATTAATTAATTGTTAATTACGTATTTTGATTTTATTAATATATATATATATATATATATATATATATATATATATATATATATATATATATATATATATATATATATATATATACAATTGTTCCCCTTCAGGAGAAAGATTGAATCATGACTTCACTTTCCTGTGTGTGTGTATAATTTTTTGACAGTTACTATTAAATGTTTAGTAAGGTTCTTGAGGTTTTTGTTGACTGATCCTCAAGAGCCGTACTAAACTATACTAAACATATATATATATATATAGAAGATAAGTTATCCTTCTCTATTTATCTATGTTGTACTTCCTGTCTAATAAGGGGTTTTTCTTCTGAAGAGTGAAAAGAATCAATGCCTTTGAATAGAATTATTATATTCAAGGAGATACGTGTGTGAATTTTTTATAAATATTGTTTATATTGTGTATAAATAAAGCCTAAGATTGTAAACATAAAATTTATTAATTTACATCAAATAGTTGTGTTTTTTACATTTAATTATTTCTGTAGACAAATCTGAGGAACCCTTGAATGTTCATTGTTAAGAGGTTTCAAAGTGGTTTATTTTTTGGTGCTGATTAATAGTGGTCAAACAAGTATTATCACAAAATAGTGGTCAAACTAGTGATACCAGAAATAGAGCAATATAGGAATAACATAAAAAATAATTAAAAAATTCATTAAAATATTTGTAAAAAAGAAATATATTTTTCTCAATCAATAGAGTAGTTAAATTTAGTTACTAGGCAATAGAGCTTATATTAAACACTTTTAGTATAATGAAATAACTTTGCAATATTTTTAATGTAGTGGTATTGATGGATTTTTACAGCGATATGATGTCTCAGGGCTTTACCAGGATTCAGACGATTATGATCTTCCTCCTCCTGATTATGATGCTGTTATGTCAATGGATAAAAATGAGTGTAGTGAAGAAAATGACCCAGATTTGCCTAGTTATGAAACAGCATTGAAACTGTCTGGTCAGGGCTATGTATAGTATTCAAAGTATCATCGACTTTCCACTCAAGAATCAGACAATGATTAATCGAAATGATACAGATTTCCAAGAAAAAAGAAACAAAAACAAAAGGTATAACAGCCTGTTTTTAAAATTTTAATTTTTATTGATTTATTTTACTTTATGAGCCACCGATTGTTTTATAGAATATAATATATTGAATTTGTTATTAAATCTTAAATAAATGTTTTTATTGTTTAATGTGTTTAAGAATTATTAATTCTTTTCTGGATCAAAAGTATTGTAAATAATTCTTGTAAATAATTATGTTTTCATATTTGTATATTTGGTTATATTTTTCACTATTTTTGTAAATACACTGCAAAGTTAATTATTATTGTAATCTATTATGACTTGTTGTAACAGAAGACTGGTTTATTGGTCAAGAAAAATAAATTCACTGATAAACAAATTAGAGCTTATTAAAATATATGAAGTATTTGTACAAAGAGTTTGATATTATTTGTTATGGATTTTATCTATGGAAACCGGTACAAAACAAGTTGAAAATTACACTATTTGCTGCTTATTAAAAGAATATTTTAATTTATCATAATTGAGTAAAATAGAACTATGACATATCCCTAAAATTAAACATATACTGTAAGCAATCAATAAACTTTCCTTTAAAATAGTTTCTGTTTAAAATGAACTCTTATTTAAAGAATAAGCTATGAGGTTAAAATGTAATAATTAACTTGTTTAAAATGGAATACTTGATTTGCTATTTCAAAGTGAATAAGCCATAATTTTAGATATATTCCATTTGAAAACTATTAAACAAGTAGATTAAGTTATTTGATTTTAAAAATTGTTGATTTGTTTGAATTATCTGAACTTAATGTGAGATTTTTGGTGATTATTTAACTGTTAACATAAATAGTTTTAAAATGATATTAGTCACTTGAATTAATTAACTATCTGAAACATGCTTTTAATGACGAATGTATGAGTCTGAGAATGAAAATATTAATGAGATAATTACATTGGGTGTTGTTAGTAGAAATATAAAAATAAGAGGTTCTACTTGGTAGGCTAATAGTTAGCTCAAATGTTTGTTAGGTTATAGAATTTTAAGTGTCGTGTACTTAGGATATCGTGATATATTGATATGGATTATGTTATGGTGGACAGTATCTGCATTAAATGATAAAAGTTAGTTGCTCTAAATTTAAATTTTTTGAGTTTAATCCACCATTGATTGGACTAAACATTAATCAGGAAAGGAGTTTTTGAAATTTTAGGGGAGCCATTTAAA
The DNA here is from genome assembly GCA_003667255.2 of Euschistus heros. NCBI lineage: Eukaryota > Metazoa > Arthropoda > Insecta > Hemiptera > Pentatomidae > Euschistus > Euschistus heros. The sequence goes on from RCWM02000001.1 coordinate 3,260,588, forward strand.
AGTTTACTGAAATAATAGAATATAGCATCATCTACAAAAATATTATCATGAGCATTAGAGATATCTGTAGGACAGACAAGAGAACAAGGCCCAAGACTCTGCCTTGTGAAACATCAGTTCCTGCTGCACAGTATTTGGAAACTTGTGTTCTACAGGAAACTCAGAAGGATTAATCTAAAAGGTAAAATTAATATTCTTCATATAATGTTTATACTAAATAGATATTCTTTATTAAATGGTAAAACCTGTAAGAAAAATCTAGCATGCCATATTGGATAAAAAATCTTGTCAAATGTTTCCTTGCAATATTTGTTTCTTTTAAGTTAAAAGGATACTCAATTAACAATTCAAAGATCCACAGTGGAACTTTCAGAACTCAGAAACCTTGTTGAATCATAAGAATATCTTCAAAAGAATATAAAATGGTTAACATTAAAAATCCTCTGAATCAATAATTTCTACAAATTTAAAGAGTCCATCTCCTCAGAAATAGACAAATAAAAAAAAAATCAGATAAAATAGTACATCTATTAGTTTGGCTTTTATGTAAATAAAAAATAAATAATATACAGAGTGAACAAAATAATTATTTCTGGTATAACAATTTTCATCAATATCAACCTAAGATATTCTTTAATTTATAAAAGCATTCCTTGAATATTATAATTTTTGGATATTTAGCATTACTTAAATGAACCTAATTTTTATAGTTACCAGCTTCTATATTTTGTACATAGTAAATATTATATTTTTTTAGAGCTATCATTATGAACATTTTTTAACTCTATTAAGGGTAAATTTTTAAAGCATAGATAATTCTTTAATAAGGATTTCACCACAGTATAGTTGTTAATGAAAATGGTTCAACAAGATTTTTTGAGAAGGTGACATTAAATGAGCAAATATAGTTCTGATCACCTAAAAGCTATGTCTCTTGATTATTGCTCGGAGATTACAGAACTATGTTGTTAAACTTGTAAAAGCTTGTTTGATTCTATGCATATGAAAAAATATGCTGTTCCTGTAAAAATATAATGATTATGAACAGCATTTTTTTTTAAATCCTTGAATGGCAATCCAGGAAGAGGTTAAGACTTGCAATGGAGCAAAGTTTAATGGAACTGTTTTATGAAACAACCTGTTATGAATTTCCTAGTTGAAAATTTATAATAAATTTAAAGAATTGTAAATTTTTATTCATAAAATTTAATAATATGTATTTAAAGGTAATTTGTTCGAAAATAAGTAATTCCATTCCCTTAATTGAATAGCACTATACAAACATGTTTACTTTGAAACATTATTATTCTCTTAATTTTTCTATATTCCTGTTTTCTAATTGTTTTAAAAACATTATTGTGATTTTCCCATTATGAAAATGACGAAGTGTCATTTAAGTAATTTTTTTTTTTTTTAGTTCATTGCAGGATTTGCTTAAAAATTAAAAAGTATTAAATAAAATCTTTGATGATTTTAAGGTAAATGAAAATTTGTTAAAGTATTTTCTGTAAAGGTTTGTTTGGTTGTTTTCTTATTATTCAATAAAACAACAATAAATACAGAAAAATTAACATAAATATAATTTTATTTTTATGAAGAATTTAATTATTAGGTTGAGGAACACTTGAGTGATCATATTTTCACTGTTTCATAAACCTTGTGATTTATTTTCATGAAGGAATATTGGTATTGTAGCTTAGAAATTATGTATTGAATTTTGAGCTTTCAATTGAGTGCCTTATGAAAGTGAACAGATGATTTAGTAGTGATTAGGAGTCTCTTATGTCTATGTAAACTATTATATTAGTAAAATAAACATATCTTAATGTAACTGTTAATATACATAGCATTATGAAAAGTAATAGTTATAGTTTCCTTATTATTAACTTTTATAGTTTATTTTTTTATTCTTTGTTACTAAGTTTCCTAATTATTTGTATTGGTTGGCATTGCTTGTTCTCATAATGTATAGAATTGTGATGCATATTACCAGATCTGTAATTTTCTTTTTACTCTTGAAAATTGTATTTTATAAATTTTTAAAAACCTTATAATACATTGTATATATAGACTTCATTATCAATTTTTTTTTCATACTTTTGGGTAACTTTTTTGTAATGCGCTGTTTTAAATTTTTTAATGGTAGTTACTTGATACATGTATTTTAAGCTGTTAAATGAAAATTGAAAGAATAAGTTCAAAATTTAAGATTATGTCTTTTTTAATGTGATTGTAATGTTAGCCAGTAAAACTATTTATTTAATCATGAGTTATAATTAAATATAATTAATCTATAGATTGGCAAATAAATTGTTCTACATGATTGTATATTAATAAAATTTTAATGTTAAATCAATATAAAGCAAGTGTTTTTTTTACTGATACTAAAACTATGTAGGACTTTTCTACCTTTAATGAACAAAAATTGTTGCATGAAAATTGAAGTTTGTGTTATATGTTAGAATGTTATATTATTAATCTGAACTTTTGTTGATACTAAAATAATCTAGATTTTTCTTAAAATAAATTGTGTTTGAATATTTTGGGTTTTTTAAGGGTTTGTGGAAATGTTTATGATATACGTTAATAAAATATATGGTTGAAAATTTACATTCTTTATTTTATTTCAAACATTTGAAGTTCTATGTTTACAGTCAGTTAACACTCTGTCAAGGCTGAGTGGACAACATTCTTTCTAAAAAAATGAAAAATGGTTATAAAATATTATATTTTTTTAATTTTAAATATCCAGAATTTTTTCCAATAATTCTTCAAAGATTTAATCCCAATCCTGAAATTCTTAATCAGGTCTTTTTCATTTTAGGCAACCAGTTATTAAATGTATGAAAACGGTGATTTAATGAAATTAAGCAGTGATATATCCATATCAGATATAACCATATGATTTCATATGGTATGATATATGATAGCATATGAATATTTACTATTACATTCTTTGCAAAAATGTAATAGCTATTTTAGTTGACTTTAAAACAGAATATAACTTGCAACAAATCCATTTTAAAAACAAAGAGCACAGACTAACTGTATATACTAACTTACACTGCGATAATAACCTATACAGTATTTCAAATATGAAATCATGTGGTTACATTTGATATAGATAAATCATTGCTTAGATTCATTAAATCACCGTTTTCATACTTATTTCATAATAACTGGTAGCCTAAAATGAAAAAGATCCTCTTAATCCAATTCACTTGAAGCATAACTAACTATTCCATCAAAGTTGTCACTTTCTCCCAATGTACACTATCCTTCAGATATATTCAATCCCTTTACTGATATAAAAGATGATTGCTTGAGCCTTCCAGTTTCGAATTCTGATTATTGTCCAGGCATATCGAGTGGTATTAGTCTTGGTACTTGGAGCTGCAAATAATCAGTGTTTTATAGAATTAATATTATTATCTTCCTACCTTTAGGACAATAAGTAATATAAATGACAAAGAATCCATTCACGCAATATGTAAAATGAAGAAAAATTAAATTTAAAAAAAAAAAAAAAATCCTAACTAAACAGCATAATTAAAAATAAAGTATAATAAATAATAATATAAAATAAATTAATAATAAACTGAAATTAATCATGGGGAACTCCAAACTATGGGAGTTAATATAAACCTTCCACTTATGGGAGGAAAAACCTGATAAAATATAAACCTTCCACTTATGGGAGGAAAAACCTGATAATTATGATTAAGCTTATTTAGATAATTTAATTACAATTTATTTCGAAGGAGGTTTTATTAATTATTCAAGTCTTTTTTGGCTTAACTCCTATTTTATTCTTATTTATGTTGCAACCCTTGTCCTATCATTAGGCTTCTCATTAGCTGTAGCTACATAAGAATAAAATAGGAGTTATGCCAAAAAAGCTTATTTAGATAAAAATAAAACCTAGTTCACAAAACGTGCTACCAACGAATTGTCGAAAATCCATGTCTGTATATTAACTAGGGTTTGGAGCAACATTTATTTTCTTATATTAAGGTGAAGTGGGGTAAGTGCATTAGTCCGCCATAATTTCTATTGTCATTTTATTACATCAACTGTGATCTGTTGTATGTAGACAGAACCTCATACCCTCCAAACCTATCATACTAGAGTACTCTACTGTAGAAGATAACCTCTCTAGGAATTTTCATAGTTCAACCTGTTGATAATAATATTTTTGGTAATGCAAAATGCAGTGACTTTTTCTCTATTTTTTTATTTTCAAGGAGTGAAATGATTTGTGGGAGTTGCTTATTTTTGCACTCACCCCATCAAAGAATCAATTCACTGCTAAGTAGTTTACAAGAGATTTAGGTGGGGCAAGTGTGTAAATGGGACTTAAAATTGATTTTCGGGAAATCAACTATATTGCTGAAAAGAGTATAGTTCAACGTTTGCAATATAACAACAAATATTTTCTCAACATTAATAACTGATTTTTTATGTTAAGTTAAAGTTGAACTTTGCACTACATATGAGGTACTTCCCACACTTTACCTTATATTTGGATGTATTACTTGTTTAAGACTGTAGTGATTAGATAAACTATAAATCATCATATCAAAAAAATAATTATAATTTTAATTCATAATAATTTTCTCTTAATTAAAATTATATGCACATGAAATTATAAAAAAATTAATATTAAAAAAAAAGCTTAAAACATCATTATCATTAAATGACTAGCCTTGGTTCCCTTGCTTCCTCCAATCTAAGCTGCCCTATATGATGGACATCCAATCCTAGATTTGTTACAGCTGATACCCCAGTTCCATGGTAAGCTTATTTACTTATTTAATGTGATAAAAGAACAATGGCTGGTTCTCTCCTCTGTGAAGCAATATGTGCTGGGTTTTTTTAATCTAGCATTTTTATCCCAATGAGTTATTTGGTTAGTTCGAATTTTTTTCCTATTTTTACTTGGAATGGCTTCTAGATGTCAATTCCTTCGATTGTTTTAATATTATTTAGCAATGTGTCTATATGAAGACAATATAATATAACTGATTTAAAAACATTTATTTGTACACCAGTAAGTATTCGCGATATTGGAACATAGCCTTTCACTGTAAAAATCTAAAATTACCTTTGTTTCTTTTCCCATCAAAAACAATTCTATCTAGAACCAATTCAATCAAAATTAATGAACTAAAATTAATAAACTAGTGGTTAATTGTAAAACTTATTAAACCTAAAATGTGAGCCAAGTAACGTTGAGTACTGTAATAACGGTCGGTTCCTTTGGCTATTTACTGGATAAATGAGGATAATTCAACGAGATGTTTCGGAAACGCGTAATCCGGGAATGAGTTCTTGGATTTACCATATTGGGAAACAACCTTATACCAAAACAGTGGTTGAACAGAATTATATTTCCCAACCTTGTGAACATTCTCTACAAACAGTATAACTATTTCTATTGCACTGTATCCAGTTTCAGCGAAATAGAGCTTCTATCTGATCTTGTGGTGGTATTCTGTATATTATTCAGAGATAATTGCAGATTCAGTGACTGGTTTGTTCGGAGTTATTATTACTGACGAAGTAATCTTCACTGGCAACGTTGCTCCCAAAATTATAAATATAGACTTTATAAAGTTACGTCATCTATTTTGTCGTAAAGATCAATTACAATTGGTCGGCGATAATGACTAGATTTTTCAATGCGAAGATAGTAATATCAGGAAACATAAGTTCTTCTTTAAGCGTTTTTAGATGTACATGATGAACTCAGGAACTGACTTCACCTTTGCTACATAAGGGAGGTCATTCAATACAATTTGAAATTTATCACTGGCCGTATTCAAAGTGTGCTCCTTGGAAGGTTTTTTATATTTATTCTCAAGTTGATCTCCAAATACTTGGCATTACATGAGTATTTTTAAAGGAAGAAAGAGCTGATGACGAAGAATTGAATATAATTTGATTTTTTTTTATATTTTATTCAATATTTTTTTAATTTACATTGTTTATTAAAATGATTAATTAAATATGTATTCATAATGTTTATTTATAAAGGTTTATAGTATTAATTAAAATTTTTAATTTAAAATTATACGAACATCCCAGACTTAAAACACAAGAAACTGCTCGTCGTTTCTGACTACTTCAATATTTACTAGACAAGCGTTTGAAGCACACAATAAATTACAAAACACTTATTTACATGACAGTGATGAGACATATCTGAACATTCGAAGTTCAGCTTATGTAGAGACTAAACCTTCGATTCTTCTCGCATCAAATCCTTACAATCCAAAATCCTTTGTAAAATCCTCAATGCTCCTTATTAAGTCACAAACAAACATCCATAAAGATCTTAATGTTCTATATGTTACTGATTTAGCCCAAACCAGATACCTTTCCTTTCACAGTGAGCTCCATACCCACTAGCACCCACTTGTCTCCTAACTTCCCTCATGCTCAATTCCCGATAGCCTCCGAGACGTCTGAAAAGAAGATGGGCAAGACACCTTCTCATGTATAACTTTTATTGTAGAACTAGTAATTAGTAGTTCTTCAAAAGTAAATAGTCAAACAAATTATAAGAATGTAATAATAAAGAAATTAGAGATCTGATGAAAAGAAGAGATGCAGCTAGAAGGCGCTTCAGGCGTTCCAGATTTCCTGATGATTACTCCACTTTCAAATCCCTTCGAAACCTCAATCAGTCTACCATGCGACGTGCCAAGGCGCAGTATTTTCGTAACATCCAATTCGAAGCTTCAGATACAAAATCTAAGTGGAGAATTCTATGGAAGTTTTCGGTTACGAGTAACTCTTCCAGTACATATTATCCTGTGACTCCTGACGAACTTAATTCCTTTTTTGTAGATTCCTCTCCCAATGAGCCTCCAATCAATACTTTGTCCTATTCCATTCCTCAATTTCCATTTAATTCAGATAACTTTTACTTTCTTTATATACCCCCCGATGATGTAATAGCTTCTGTTTTTAAATCCCGGACAAATGATTTCGGTGCCGATCAAATACCGGTAAAAATTATCAAACTCACTCTTCCTGTCATCCTTCCTGCTCTCATACATATTTATAACTTCTCCTTACAAACCTCTTCCTTTCCCATAGCATGGAAAAAGGTCCTAGTTCGTCCATTGAATAAAGTTCCTTTACCTACCACAGCATCCCATTTTAGGCCAATTTCGAACCTATCTAAGCCTCCGAAGAAAATAAAGATCTCCTAACTCCTCTTCAATCAGGCTTCCGTTCAGGTTATTCTACCCAATCCGCTCTTTTAAAAATTACTCAAGACATTTATTCTTCAATTGACCAACAGAAAATTACTATCCTAATCCTCTTCGATTTCTCCAAAGCGTTTGATTCCTTGGATCATAAAATTCTTCTCACTAAATTACAAAAACTCTCCCTTTCCAATAGTGCTTTTGGCTGGTTCCAGTCCTTCTTATCTCTCCGTTCCCAAACAATTATTGTTCCTAACCAACCTCCTTCAAAATCTGTGCCTCTAACGCGAGGTGTTCCTCAGGGATCTTCTCTTCCACCAACTCTCTTTTCATTTTATATTAATGATTTGACAGACGCTATTAATGATTCCCAATATCATTTAATGCTGATGGCTTTCAAATCTACTTATCGTTTTATCCTGAGATTTTTGAGGCAACTCGTAAGATCCAAGATGACATTTATAGCATTAACCAATGGTCAGTAGAGAATAAGTTACGACTAAACCCAGAAAAAACTAAGGCAATGCTAACTGGATCGAAACCCTCCCTTAATTCCCTTTCCTGTTATCCACTTCTTTATCTCAATAACGTTCCTATTCAGTTCACAAACTCTGTCAAAAACCTCGGAGTAGTACTCGATCAACATCTATATTGGAATAACCATATTTCCCACACTACCCGAAAAACCATCTCCATCCTCGAACAGCTCCTAAGATTCCGTGAATCTTTCCCTCGCAATACCCGTCAATTGTTAGTATCTTCCCTCATCCTTCCCCACCTCGATTATGGATGCTTAGTATACGGAGGACTGTCTGGCGAGCTTGAAATGAAGGTGAAAAGATTAATGAACTCCTTTATAAGATTAATTTTTGGGATCCCCAGGCGTTCTCACATCACTTGCTGGTATTCCGAGTTGAGGTGGCTTTATCCAAGTTTTCGGCGACAATACTTCCTTGGTTCCTGTTCCAATCCTTAAAGTCCAGAAAACCTTCGTACATTTACGACATCCTTGCCCTTCGTTCTTCCATTCATCTTTTGAACACCAGATCTCAGCCGATAGATTTGTATATCGCTTCTCATCGAACTACATCCTTTGAAAAATCCTTTCTTAATCGTGCAGCTTTATTCTGGAATTCCATACCCATTTCGATCCGCAATGCTCCTTCTCTCACTTCCTTTAAACATAATTTATTCATCTACCTCCTCAATTATCAATCTTCCGAAATTATGTAATAATATTTTAGTGTTAGAATATTTCTTTTTAATTTAGTTTATTTTAATTTTGTAATTTACTTATTTTGTTTTTCTTATGTAAACCCAAAAACTTGTAGTATATAATTTACATTCTATATAAGTTGCTGCCTGATATGTACGCAGCCAGACAATAATACCTTTTTATTGTACTTTTGTATTATTCTTAGGGGACAAGGTGTCCCAGAATAAAGATTATTTTTCATTCATTCAATATATCAATTTAAAATTGGATAATAGCCCTGTCACATAGCCTCCAGTGGCTTCTGACACCAATAACAGAGCAGCACTGGGATCTCTTTAGTCCTGGATTGTCCAAAAAAAAGAATAAAAAAATAAGTTCCATGTGATTTAGATTTTTATAAATATAAACTACTTAACCGTATTTTATATTATTTGTATACAACACAAGATTTTTTTTATTTTTATTTTTTTTATAAAGCATCAAGATGCCTACAATTCTAATTTCGTGGGAGCTTAAATTTTTATGGAGTTGCCTTTTTTCCTTCAGTTTCGATACTGATTTTGAATTATTGTCATATATGACTGAATACTCACAATATTTATCAAACTGTAATAGTGGATTGAAAGATTATTTTGTTAGTCAACAGGGCAATAAATAAATTCTTCGCAATGAATACAATCTTAATTTGGATGATTATCCGAATTACTTGAATAAATGGATGGGGCTAATGAGGGAGATAGGTCTCAGCCAATAGAATAATTAATGATTAAACATAAATCAAGTTGTCAATGAAGTTCAACCACGCCCATGTTGATTGAACAGCAATTAAGCCAATGCCAACCTTATCCGTTACATCATTCCATGTTCCGAATTCAACCTAATAAGGAAACAAAAACCTTTGCCGGACAGGTAAGGTCATACCAGTTCAAATATTTTCTCGCTTAGAACATAAATTGTTTAAAATAAAATTTTACATTCAAGGCTTGTAAAATTGATAACACATTACATCAAATAATAATCACTTTAATTTCAATCGAAACAATAAGTCGTATAAAGTACACCATTAAATAAAAAAAAAATAGCATGTCTAAACTACCGATTTACGATAAACTAATAATTAATAACTGTGTTTATTTAACCAAATTAATTAAAACATTAATAAACAAAATCTAGATATGAGCATATGGTATTAAATAAGCGGCCCAATATAGATAGTGATCATAATGATGGATATGATAATAGTTATAGAAAGAATAAACAATGGAAGAACAGTCTCATAAAACAAAATACAGGGTGAGTATCTCTTAGTGTGTAAAAAAAGAATTGGGTGAAACTATATCAAAAATGTAGCAAAATACCGCAAACCTCACTTTTCTATTCCAATCCGTTGCAGATATACGATAAATCAAAGACTTTTTTGAGAAATCCACGTTTTTTTTTTCCATACAAGCTGTAATATCTCCATTTTATTTCAATATTTTTCAAATTTTGACCACAGTTTCGGATCTAGCATTAAATTTTTTACTAACTTGGTATCTAAAGAACAGCTTGATCTTCACCTTATTTGGGGAATTAACAATGTCGTATTTCCTTCAACGCTCACCGTTTTTCGAAAAAACTATTGACAAAACGTCAAATTTCACAAAAACTTGCAAATTTAATCAGCTTTCGAATAATATGTTAAATGTAATGATTTTGTTCCGTTTTCATGGAGATGCCTTCCCCTGTAAAAAAAAGACCCATCTAGCCATAAATTCACTGCAAAAAGTGGTATTCTTTAATATTATCTGCATTCAGAAGCTATTAGAAAAATCCAGGTTTATGTTCATTGTCATTCACTTTTAAACCTTACATTAAAAATCTAATAAAATAAATCCTAAATTATGGTAATAAATAAATAAATGTAATAACATAAGATCCTTTGATCTGGTGTCGCTTTATTGACAGTTTTCCTTTATTTTCTATTAAACAATAATTTTTTTCTTTGCTTTTTATTCGAATGAAGAGTTTATTATGTTTAAAATGCACATTTCCATTAAGGGATTGTCATAATGTTTTATTAACACTAGTAACTGATTTGTATGCCAAATAAGAACACCACGTTTTTTTGGTTTCAAAAGTAAATTTCTCCATGAAAATGGAACAAAATCATTACATTTAACATGTCATTCGAAAGCTTATTAAATTTGCAAGTTTTTGTGAAATTTGACGTTTTGTCAATAGTTTTTTTCGAAAAACGGTGAGCGTTGAAGTAAATACGACGTTGTGAATTCCCCAAATAAGGTGAAGATCAAGCTGTTCTTTAGATACCAAGTTAGTAAAAAATTTAATGCTAGATCCGAAACTGTGGTCAAAATTTGAAAAATATTTAAATAAAATGGAGATATTACAGCTTTTATGGAAAAAAACGTGGTTTTCTCAAAAAAGTCTTTGATTTATCGTATATCTGCAACGGGTTGGAATAGAAAAGTGAGGTTTCCGGCTTTTTGCTACATTTTTGATCTAGTTTCACCCAATGTTTTTTTATACACTAAGAGATACTCACCCTGTATATATAAATTAAAAAAAGAATTTCTTTCTTTAATCTAAAATTCAAAAGAGATGAATTTCGACTACTACAGCATTTACAAGACAAGAGTTCAAAGCTTCCAATAAATTACAAATGACTTATCTACATGACATATCCAATCCTTGCAATCCAAAATCCTACGTAAAATCCTCAATGCTCCTAATTATACCACAAATAAACTTATTCATAAAGATCATAATGTTCCATATGTTGCTGATCCTTTCATAGTAAACTCCATAACCACCCGAATCCACTAATCTTCCAACTTGCCTCACACTCAATTCCCAATAATCCTCCGAGGCATCTGACAAAAAGATTGCCGAGAGACCTTATGTAGAATTTTTATGGAAGTGCTGCTAGTGAGTGGTTCTTTACATGTTATTGACTTGTCAATGTAATAATTTCCTCAAATTTACTTATTGCACATATATGCATACAGTTTATAATGAATAGTTTAAAAAAAAAAGAGAGAGATAATCTTTTTTCCTTTGTGGTTTTTTTTTTTTACCGTTTAGATCGTGATATAGAACCAGAAATCTTATATTATGGATTCCAAACCCACTAAAACCCACCCGTTTCTCAATTTTTTTCCATACAATTTCCGAGAAAGCTCAGAGGCATCTTAAAAGAAAAGGGTCTTGAGATCTTTTAATGTAACGCAGTTTGTTTTTAAGTCTTCATATTCACAATTTTTCTTAGTTATTTGATTTATTTTTGTTTAGAAAAAGAATTCATTTTTGTAACTGCATGTCTCGTGCCTTTTGGCGTGGAGCATGCATGTTATCTATACTATTTCTTGGCTTTTTTGAGGATGTTTTTTTCTTTTTTTTCTTCTCGATTCCCTCGTTCGTTTTTCTGCCCATCTCCTACCATTATAATTCTTTCTCTCCTAAAAAAGAGGTTTTACATTCTTCACTTTTTTATCAAAGTTTCCCCTAATTTGGTAATTTTACTCTTTGATACCCATTTTCTCTACTTCTTTTATTTTTTTTGGGTATACTTTTATGTTCTTCAGTTCCTTCCTTTTATGAAATATTAGCTTGTTCAACCTATTCAGTTACCTTCATAAGCTCGAAGAATTTTTTTTTTCATCATCGATATTTTTAGTTTTTCAAATGTATATAAGGCTCATTGTTCTTTTTCAATCCACAATCATTCCTCACCCTTCTCGGACGGTATATTATTCTCAGTATTTTTCTTTCTATTTTTAGTAAAGAATCCATATTGATGAATCCCATAGTATCGGCCACTTAGAGTACCACCGGTTTTATAACTGTTTCATAACGTATAACTTTGGCTTTCCTGGAAAAGTTATTTTTATTATAACAGTTCCTGACTAAAAACCTTAATTTATCCAATTTTACATAACAGAATTTTTTCATTCTTATTTATATTTTCAATTGTTGTTAACCAATATTATAAAAAGTTAAGCCATCGGGTTAAGCTATAAACGTTATTATTACGAAACATTTAATTCCCTGAATTGGAAAAGAACATACAATGTTTATTAATTCATAATTTCATTTTAAAGCCTTTTAGAGTGAAACAAAATTATTGAAAAACTCAGGTTCTTTCTCAACCATTTTGTGGATTATCCGTGGATTCGGATTATTTGCCGTTGCTCTGTCAACCTATTCCGCGGCTTATCGGGAATTCGCTGTAACATACAAGTCAGCACTTCTTCTGTTCTGATCTTGAACTCAGTTTTAACGTAATAGTGATGACGAAATTCATGTGATCAGTATGAGTTACGTGAATTCGATTATAATTTTTATTCTTACTCTAAACCATGAAGTCTGTACATATGCCTTTAATGTGGGCGTGTTTAAATATGGGCAGTCTCTGAAGAAAGCCCCTGGACGGTGAGACGAAATATAAGACATAAGAATATCCCCTTGGAAATATAAACCAGTTCAATTCAAAAAATTCTTTTAGTCTTTTCATTCTGTTAAGATATTTTTAACTAACAGTATGTCAAAAAAATTACACACTATTAACTATACCATTTCGAAAAAATTAAGTGTTTAAAAAATGCAAAACTACAAAAAAAAAAGTATGGCATTTTTTCAGTTTTTTGCTTCCAAATGAAAGAAGTCATATTTTAATTTTAAAAGACAAAAAAAACAAAAACGATATCATAAAAGAATACAGTACATTAAATTTCCTTCAAGTTATTTCAGATTGGTTTTCTTTGATAGATAATATTCGTTTTGTCAAAAAAAAAAAAAAAAAATTTATCAGTCTCATTTTCATTATATTAATATTGGTCAAGACCTTACAGAAAAAAATATTTTAAAACAGAGATGCAGAGAGTCTGGTCCATTCTCTAGTCATGCATAGGATACAACTAGATCGATATTGATTTTTTATAATTTGTTTTTGTTTTCAGTGCAATTTCTTAAATTTTTTTTTTTTTTTCTTAGCCCAAATCAAAAAAATTTGATTTATTTATGGTAAAAATTAATTCAGATTTTTGTGTCTATTTCGTGTTAGCTTTCACGTTACAACATATCACCAAAGATGTATGATACCATTATTAATCGAATAAAAACAAAATTTTAAAATTAGATTTACAATAAAAATGTATTTTGAATATTAAATAAATATATTTAAAAAATATTGAATTCATAGTGAAAAATATGAAGATAATATTTGAGCATTAATTAGAATTAATAATTGCTAATTTGAAAGCGTTATATTAAATATAAAGTTATTGAAAACAAAATTAAGATTAAAATTATTATTAATTATTTAAATAGTCGTGGCAAAAATATTTCGTCTGCTATAGATCAATGTAATATATGATATTTTAAACTAATTTATTAAATTCTTTCTTCTGGATAAAAGTTTTGAGGGTGTGGTTAATAGAAACACATTGATTTATTGTGCCATTCCAGTCTGATTTGTATGCTTTTATCAGGGCTAAAAAACAAAAAAAAAATTATATAAAGTTGGTGTGGTGTAAAACCATTAAAAGAAGGAATATACCTGAATATAATGTATGATAATAACAATAAAATTTAGAAAGTATATTAAATTTTGATTAAATCGTATAAAAAAGTATGAGGAAAACAATTATAAAGAATAGACTGGAAAAGTAACTGGAGTAAGTAATGAGAAAACGAAAGCTATTATAAACTGTATGGAAAAAAAAATGAAAAGACTGCAAAAGTTAATGGAAAATTAAAAAATAAGAAAAAAAAATTAAACGTAAATAATAAAAGTGTAAAAAGAATGAGTAATAAAAAGATTTAAAGGGGAAGGAATGGATGAGAAGAACATTTATTACATTTGAAGGATCCTTTCTTATATTTAAAGTTAAAAAATATATAACTGTAAGGGAAAAAATTAAAAGAATGCCAAAGTTAATAGAAAAAAAAAAAAAAAAAGAAAGGTAAAAATTAAACGTAAATAATAAAAGTATAAAACGTATGAGGAATAAAAAGACTTAAAAGAAAAAAATGGAAGACAGGAGGTTTTGTTCCATTTCAAGGATCCTTTCTTATATTTAAAGTTAAAAAACATATAAGAATTCCCGTCTCGAAATACGGGTGATACAGTGTCTGTCTTTTGATTTGACCATTCACTGATACAATAAGAAGAACTATACCAAAGAAACTAGATATTTATCGTTAAAACTAAATTATTAATTACCATTTTTATACACGAAATGTAAAAAACTTAAATAGCAAGAGTAGATAGTTCAGTTTCAGATAAAACAATTTTGAAATGCGTACGGTCAATTCTGATACTTGTGTTGGAAATTATAAAAGCATTGGAGCAGCTGATGCTTTAATTGAAAAAAATAAAAACCTTTGTATTTAAAATAGTTTATGGAAATATTAGGTTGTTTCACATGAAATGTCCGTTTTCAAGGTAAAGGGATTTTAGTAAAAATACAATATGAAAACAATATAATTTTATTCGAAGTATTTACCTTCTTTTTCTACACATTTTTCCCAACGTGACAACAACTTTTTTATCCCGGATTTGAAAAACTCTGAGCTTTGAAGTGAAACAAAATCTGAAAACGCACTTTTGATTTCAGCATCATTTGCAAAAATTTTTCCTCTGCAGAAGTTGTCTAAATTCCTGAAAAGGTGATAATAAGTTGGAGACAAGTCGGGGGAGAATATGGTGGGTGCGGAAGAACTTCGTACCCCAGCTCTTTCAATTTATGCATGGTAAGTTTTGAAACGTGGGGTCTAGCGTTGTCGTGTAGGAGTATAGGGCCCTTCCGATTTACCAATCCAGGTTTTTTTTTTCAATAATTTTTCGTGCATTTGGCCAATTTCATTGCAGTAGGTTGTAGAGGTAATGGTCTCACCTCTAGGCAAAAAGGAATAATGTATGATTCCAGCCATGGACCACCATACTGTAACCATCAATTTTTTCGGGTGCAAATTTGGTTTTGGCATTTGTCCTGGGCTTTCGTCGATGTCTAACCACTGCCCTGACCGACGCTGATTGTCATAAGCAATCCAGCTGCCGAACGACCTAGTTTAAACTCATAAAAAAAATATTACACGAAAATCGCGTGTTTCCATGTTCATATTTGAAGGTATACTAAACAGTGTGTAATTGATTGGGAAGCTAATGTTTATAAAAGAAAAGTAGAGGATTAGTAACTGCTTGATTATGATATGTGAACTTTGGAAGTAAACAACAAAGACTCGCAAAATCCTCTATGTATTTCAAATATTATAAAATCGGACATTTCATGTGAAACAACCCAATAATATGAAAATTGTAAATATACTTACATACAAAATATTCCACCAATGTGATTTTTACATTTTCAAGAAATTCATTCTTCATTTTCACGTGTTAACGTACATATACATTATATATTATGTATGTATAAATGTGTATAAATTAGCAAGGACATATGAAACGTATTAGGATTGTTATAATGATTAATTAAACAAAAGTAAGCCGTATTCAAAAAAAAAAAAAAAAAAAAATAAAGTTAAAAATTTTTAAATTAGTTATAATTTATTACAGGTTTGCATTAGATGGGGCATTTATCAAGAATTTATTCAAAATCACATTAGACCCATACTCAATCGAATGCAAGACGTATACGGGTGGATTAAAATTTTTTTTTTTATTATAATAATTTATTGAAATTTACAACTGTACAAAATATATACATCAAGTAAATGTGCTGTTAACAATAACTACTCATTAGTAGCACTTTACTAAAAATTCTACACTAGAAGGTCTCTGGGCCATCTTCTTTTCAAACGCCTCAAAGGATTATCGGGAATGGTGTGGGAAACAAGTAGAGAAATTAGGGGATTTAAGTTATTATGGAGCTTACTATGAAAGGATAGATATCTGGTTTGGTCTAAATCAGCAACATATGGAACACTAAGATCTTTATGGATAAGTCTATTGGTGACAAAGTAAGGAGCATTGAGGATTTTTCGAAGGATTTTGGATTGTAAGGATTAGATACGAGGTGAATTGGATGATTAAGTGGAGCCCCAAGATTATAAATTTAAAATGCTTTGCAATAGCTATTGTTTTTCTCGTTATTTATCAATTTACTCAATTTGATTAAATTTAAATAAAAATTTCACTATCAAATCATAGAGTAGGGGAAAGTCATTCAAGCAGTTACTTTTAGTTTGAGTTGACAGAACCTACAATACTAAATAAAAAATAAAAGTAACTAACAAGGATTTAAAATGTTCAGTAAAATCCCTCTTATCAGGCCTCCAATTAAATGTCCTTTCATTGGAAAAAGTTATTTATTTATTTTTTTCTGAATCAGGGATTCGAGATTAGATTTAGACTGCCTAAAACATAAGTTGTTTGAAGGACTTTAATTATCCTTGTAAATAAAAATGGAATATTTGAACTTATTTGAGTAATGTAACTAGCAAAAAATTCCTCCTTATTGATTTTTTTTTTTTTTTCATCATCTGCCAAAAGTTTAATTATTTTATACGTTTTTATTTATTATTTTTTTTATATACTTCAACCAGGGCATATGAAACGTATTAGGATTATTAAAAATAAAAGTATCATTTAAAAAAAATATTAGTTACAAAATTTAGAATTAAATACGATTTATTACAGATTCGCATTAGATGGTGCATTTCCCTCAAGAATATATTCAAAATTACATTATTACCAATGACAGTAAAGAAAGATCAGAAGACACATCATCTCCTGATTTTTTTTTTTTTTTTTTTTTTCAGTTTTATGTAACGATCTTGTATTTAAAGTTTTTTTTTTAATTATCTATAATTATCTAAAACATAATATTTGTGAAATATGATTTCTAGCAATAAGACACGTTGATTTATGTCATTTCCTTATAAAATCACTAGTTATGGTAATAGTTGTGGATTTAAAAGGGAATATCGTTGATATAGATTGTAATATGAAATCTTTGGTTATATACTTAGATTTTCAAAAGTTTATTCTATTGAATGTTAAATTGGCAAATATGCTAAAGCTTCCTTTCAAATAATTTTTTTACAAAAAGCTGAGAATACCAGTTATGGGCATGTTCCAGTTATGGCCATAGGCAAGACTAGTGATGGTCATGTGGCATAATAATCTTTGAACGAATGTTTTAATTAATTTTAAAATGAGTATTAGTTAATGAACAACTATAACTATAAAGATAATCTAAATACTAATACAACGCGGTCTAACAAAAAAGTAAAATATATATATATAAACACTATCACTCGCAATCGTTCACAAACTTTGAAGTTTAGTTTAGTTTAGAAAACTAATGAAATGATGGTATTATAGCTCGTTAAAACAATTATTTATCTGAGTATAAGCTGGTAAGCTTACCATAGTTGATTTTTCTACATAAGCAGTAACGGCATTAATAATGAATTAATAGAAATCGGAATGTATTTTTTGTAAATTATCTTCTTTCAATATTTCCAGTTTTCGTTAACAGCAGTAGCCATCCTCCAAGTACAGAATATAACTAACTATATTAACTAGTAATGGTCACTTAAGAGACGTATGGTCAAACATGACCACTACTAGGAAGGGATGTAGTATATAAGTTTGAAAATGACATAATCAAATGAGGAAAATTCTATATTTTCTTTATTAGGAGAAAGAACGTTTGTAACATCAATGAAAGTTGAAATGGATAGGGGTGGCCATATATCATGTATTTTTTTTATACACCGCTAATGGTCAGTTCAAAATTATTGTTAATTACAATCAGATAGTCCAACATAATGGAGCTTTTATGGAAGCCTGAATTATATTTAAAAGTTACATAAATCAAAAACTAAAAATTATTTTAACAATGTCACTATAATTATTTAAGAATTCTCACTTTTAAAAAACGACCTTACTAAAAAAAAAGGGGGGGGTATTTCAGGACACTATTTGAAGAAAATATTTTTTAATGGCTACTGGAAAAGGATTGGAGGGAGAGTTTCATTAGTAAATGAATCTTTAATTCAAGTAAAAGAAATATTTCTTCTGTTGATATCACAAATAAATGGATTAGCCCCTTATTATAGCGATAATTGTATTAGCCTGCTCATAGCTGGTGAGGTGACAATAACTTGTGATTTACCCAATTATTTTAACAATATGGTTGAATTTTATACTGGATATTATAGCTCGTTTTATGTGGCATATTTCATTGATTTTCGTCGCATTTAAATTCGGGACTTAATTATTAACAAGCCAGCCATTTTCCACTACTATTTCCTCTACAAATTAATCCAAATTCGATTGCATTTGAGAGGGATTGCTAAATGAAACGGTGGAAGGACTACTTAAAAATTGGTCCAAGCAGGATAGGTGGCTGAAGAAGGCATTCCACCGCTGCTCCAAGGAGCGAGGAACCGGTTATGATAATCCCAACGTCTGCTCGGAGGACCTCCGCTCTGCCTTTCTTCTTTTTCCTTCCTCCAACGACTCCTACACCACCTCTCCCCCTGTTCCCTTACCATATAATAACTCCACCATATTTTCATCTATCGGAAATTTATAGGGATTTCACGTGGCGTTTAGAAGTTTAGATAACTGCACAGTGGGGTATTAGTATCGAATCCTTGGACAAAATTATTTCATGTATATCACTCGTTATGGTCACCTCGCCAGTTATAGGTAGGCTAATACAATTATCGCTATGATAATGGTCTATTCCATTTATTTGTGATATCACCAGGAGAAATATTTCTTTTACTTGAATAAAAGATTCATTTACTAATGCAACCCTCCCTCCTATGGCTTTCCAGTAGCCACTAAAAATATTTTCCTCAAACAGTGTCCTAAAATACCTCTTTTTTTTTTTTTTTTTTTTTTTTTAGTTAGATCGTTTTTAAAATTGAGGAATTATAATGAAATTGCTGAGATAATTTTTTTTTAGGGTGCTCTCGTTAGGTATGTTTCGTTGAATGAAATATTGGAAGCGACTATGGCGTAACATAAACCGGGAAAAAAGTTTATCCGTTGCAGGTTTATGTGAGTAACTGTTATTGGAGCTCGCTTGGATATTCGTACTGCAGTTTACTCAGTGTATCCCCAGTTTAGCATGTGTGATTATAATCAGTTAGGGCCATGTTTTCATTTCAATCAACCTATTTTTAAGAGTAGAAATATAAATTAATGAATAAAATGGCCGACTAGTAAAAGGTTTTTGCCGACTAATCGCCGACTACGAAATCAGTCGACTAGTCGGCCCATATCTTGTTATCGGGAATCTACCTGGAACATGTTAGGAGACTAGTGACTTTATGGATAAGTATATGTTGGAAAAATTGGTAGCATTGATTTTGAGTGTTTGTTTTACTAGACTAACATTCAAATCAATGCTATTTATGAACGTTAGTCTAGTAAAACAAAGTTTTAGGGGCCAAGGCTAAAGTTTTAAAGTAGCGTTGCAAGTATTTTCTTGTTTTCTTAATCATTTCTTAATATCCAGTTCCGATGCATTCCGCATCTCATCCAATTCTTTGTAACACACGCTCTCTTTTATAGAGTGATACATTTGATAAATTCATAATTAGTTGTGCTATATCACAAACTGGTTTAAACTGGCAAAAAAACTATTCGTTTTTTGCTACTTCAAAATTTATTAGACAATAGTTCAAATATTCTAATTAATATCAAAAGACACTTATCCATAATTATCTTATTGTCACATATAGTGCTGATTTGGCCCAAAACAGATACCTATCATGAAATACCCATTCTATACCCATTTGAATCCATCAATCTTACTCCAACTTACCCCCTTTTCAATCCCGATAACCCTCCCAGGCGTCTGAAAAAAGGCCCCTGAAAGACCTATTTGAACATGCTTTGAGATAGAACTAAACATTCCAATTCTTCTCGTATCCAATCCTTACGATGCAAAATCCTCCGAAAAACCTCAATGCTTTTTACTTTGTCAAAATAAACGTATCCGTAGAGATCTTAATGTTCGATATATTGTTGACTTAACCCAAACCAGATACCTATCCTTTCATAGTAAACACCATAACGACTCAAATCCACTAGTCTCTCAACTTTCTTCCCATTCTATTCCTGATAACCATCTGAGGCGTCTGAAAAGAATCTGACCAAGGGAACTCCTGACATAGAACTTTTATTGAAGTGCTACCAATGAATAGTTGCTTAAGAAGCAATTGACATAAAATTATGAACGTTGTAATCACATTTATTAGATGTTTTTTTTTTTGTATACAGTGTCTCATTGCACATCTCATCAAGAAACATAATTCTCTTGTGCTCTCAAGGAATGTAAAATTTGTTTAGGAATGTAAAAAATAGAAAATAAATAAATAAAAAACTAAGTCGTACTTATAAAAATATCATTATATTAATTACTTATAAAATGTTAAAGTAAGGCTATGGCTAAACTCTGAGCCAATTAATATTTGTATTTTAAATTATCTTAAGAAAAGCTGTCACAGGATAAATATATTTTTTTTTCGTTTCCTTTTTGGTTAATTCTTGAAAAACAATTTACTCGGGGGATGATATAAAATAATGCTCCAATGCTATCGAATCCTTATTATTTTACAGCGCTTACCTAACCTGGAGAGGCATCTAGAAAAATGGGTGGGTGTAATCTTGAAGTTGGCCCTGGGTTCAGATCAGAACATTTACCTTTTCCTGAAGATTGGCAGAATTTAAAAAAAAAAAAAAAAAAAAAAATTATAAGCATTGAAAATTGACATATGTGACACAAATGATAATCTAGCTATCATGTATTCAGCTAGTTTAGTTTTGTACGTGTGGTTAGTTATATTTTAGATTGTTTTCTGGAATCAATTACTTCTTTTTAAATTAAATTGAAAATGATACAATAATGGAAACGCGTCGCAACATTCATTTGCATTGCCATAACAGTGACAAGCCGAGTGTGTGGTTAACATTGAATCATGTCGGAACGTCACCTGACCTAGGCGGCACCACGTGCAGAAGTAACGAAGTTTTACTTCCAACTTTAGTTCCAGCTCAAGGTCTTGCTTCTTTAGTCACAGCGGATCTTCCCCGACTCCGAGAGGCAGTAAAAAGTCTGCAAAGGACTTTGTAGTATATATAGGCAGTATATGGCATGTGGTAGTACGCAGTGATTGGTTGGTACCAAATATTTCGTTCCTCGATACTGGTTCTCGATTCTCAACTCTCGATACCGACACCTCGTTTTTAAAAATGTAGAATAAAAAAAAACTTTCTAATGCCCCTTAAGAAAAACATTACACAACACAAAGTAAAATCATAACTGGCCGAGAGCTTTTAAAAATAAAAAAACATAGATAAAAGTGAATACAAATATGTATGAGGACAAATACAGCAAAAAAATAGAAAAAAGAAAAACTAAATAGACAATATAGGAGATAATATTATAAACAAAGTTGCAGAGAAAAAAAAAAAAAAAAAAAAAACAAACAGAAAAATGATAATGAAATAAAAATTTGATTAAATTATATGATTACATACATATTGCATACATCCATATAATTTGGGAGCGTCGGGTTAGAAAGAAAGTAGATGGTGAAAGAAAAGTGTTTTCAATGCTCCGAAGGAAAAAGCATTACGAATACAGGGTGGGGGATTCCAAAGAATAGAGGATCGGGCAAGGAAGGAACGTTAGAATGCAGTACTTCTGTGAGATATGGAGTATAGAGATCGGAAAGACGAGAGCTTGTATGCAGTGATTTGATTGTAGACTTGAATTTCAGGGTACTGTAAATAAATGGAGGTTGATAACTTGGAATAGGTAGATACTAAGGAAGTATTTTCTGCGGAAGGAGGGGAAGAGCCAATTTAACTCGGTGTAGAGAATGCGAAACATGGGAACCTCTCGAGTTTCCGAAGACAAACCTATTGAAGCAATTCATGATGCGTTGTAATCTGTACTAAAGAACCATCGAGAGCCCGCCATATATAACGCAACCATAGTCAAATTGGGGAAAGATAAGGGAAGGCACTAGAAGTTTACGTCTACCCACTCGAAAGGAGCGGTGAAATAGTTTTAGGGTACCGATTGACCTTCGGAAGATTTGTGCGATATGTGATTTCCAGGAAAGGGGTTCAATGGTTAGACCTAATTTTTTAACATGGGAATAGAAAGTTATTGGATGACCATTGAGGAATAATTTAGGATTTCTTCCAGAATATATTGCTATTACAAAAAATAATTCGTATTAGGGCACAAGACTAAAGCGACAAGAAACTGCTCGTCGTTACAGACTACTTCAACATTTACTAGACAAACGATCAAAGCTCCCAAATCATTACAAAAGACTTATTTGCAAGACTGTGATTAGACCTATCTGGACGTACGGAGTTGAGTTTTGGGGCTCCACTAAACCATCCAATTCATCTCGTATTCAATCCTTACTATCCAAAATCCTTCGAAAAATCCTCAATGCTCCTAACTTTGACACCAATAAACTTATCCATAAAGATCTTAATGTTCCATATGTTGCTAATTTAGCCCAAACCAGATACCTATCCTTTCATAGTAAGCTCCATAACCACTCAAATCCGTTAGTTTCTCAACTAGCTTCCCACTCCATTCCTGATAATCCTCCGGGGCGTCTGAAAAAAGGATTCTAGACCATCTTCGTGTGGCCTATTCAAGTGTGGAATATTTAATGAAGTGGTACTGATGAGTAGTTCTTTTCAAGTTTTGACATGATACTGTAATCCTTGTCAATACATTTACTTGATGTATATATTTGGTACAGTTGTAAATTTCAATAAATGGATATAAAAAAACAAACGAAAAAAAAACAAAACAGATAAGCAGAAGTAAAATTAGAGCATATTTCTCCATATCAAGGATAATCAGAAGCAAACTTGTTAGTCATTCCACCAAGCTTATGCTGTACAAGACCATAAGTAAACCGGTGGAGAGGCGTGGACCCTCAACAAGAAGAATATTAACCTACTTCATAGGTATGAAAGAGTAATCCTTAGAAGAATTCTGGGGTCCTATGGTCAGTGGTGACGAAGGAAAAACAGCGAACTGTTACAGCTCTTTAAAGACATGAGTTCATCTCGTATTCAATCCTTACTATCCAAAATCCTTCGAAAAATCCTCAATGCTCCTAACTTTGACACCAATAAACTTATCCATAAAGATCTTAATGTTCCATATGTTGCTAATTTAGCCCAAACCAGATACCTATCCTTTCATAGTAAGCTCCATAACCATTCAAATCCATTAGTTTCTCAACTTGCTTCCCACTCCATTCCCGATAATCCTCCGAGGCGTCTGAAAAGAAGATGACCCAGAGATCTTCTAGTGTAGAATTTTTATTGAAGTGCTACTGATGAGTAGTTTTGTCATGTTATTATAATCGTTATCAGCTCATTTACTTAATGTATATATTTATACAGTTGTAAATTTCAAGAAATTGATATATAGGTTTGCTAATAAAAATGATTTTCTGCAGAGTTTTTTCCGAAGTTTTCGATTATCCGTGAAACACCATAACTATAACTACCCCGAATGACAGGGGTTATACTGTACATTTTAATGTGTCTCACAAAATTTAAATAGTTCATTGAAAATATGAAGAACTTTTGAATACGCCGGGGTACGTTACGTAATTGCACGAGTACAAACGCGTAGTCGGGGTGACGTGTGCATTAACCCACGCATAACTGCTTAATTTTGTAGAGTTGTTCTCTTTTTGGTTATTATAGCTCGGATGATGGATTACGAAGGACGTTACGATTATGGATAATTTATTTTTACTGCCGAATCGGAACCATTTTTTTTTTTCATGAATGGTATTATTTAATTACGAATTAAAATTAGGACTGGCGTCATTCGGTATTTATTACATTCTTCAAAACTTTGCATTCCTTTTTAGCCTCTGAGTAAGTTTCAAGCATAAAACTTCTTAATTTTAATAAAGAAGTTCTAGCTTAAATAAAGAGATAATCTGTCTTTTTAATAATGTACTAAAATATTAATTAAAATTTAATTAAAAAAATTATTTAAATTAAAAAGATAAATTGATTTATAATTAATAAGAAGAATTATAAATAACAAAATAAATAAGTTAATCAGCAATACTATTAAGATGTATTATGAATAATAAAAGTTAAAGTTTAAAAAAACTAGAAAAATACGCTTTTATAGCAAACCTAACTAAAAAGCTAAGTGGGGTGAAAATTTGCTGCAGTCAGACCTTTTAATTTTTTGAGTTCAAGATTCGAAGCTAATTTCTCTGTTTGAATTTTTTACACAGTTTATCCAAAATCAACATACAAATTTTATTTTTGACATATCTCATAATAGGGATAAGCAAATTTTTATTTCAAAAATCGTATCTTGCACAAAATGAAATGATCTAGAAATTTTAGTATATAACATTTTTTGATTGAATTAGCCATTAATAAACTCTTGAAGATGACCAGAACTAACTTTTTTAAATTGAAAAAATTCTTCGATGTTTGAAAATCGAATGTGGCCAAAAGCCTAAATCCTTTAGACGCACAATTAATTTAAACTTCTATTTTTTAAATAAAACATTTTTCGATCGAAAGCACTTGTCTATTTGTTGTTTTAAAAAAAAAGTTCGAAAAGATTGTGGTTTTTTTGCCACCAAACATTTTCCCCTTATATAATTTAGTTTCATTTTTGATATCTTATTCTCAGGACCCATCTGGACCATATAATAACGTAAATCCTACTAATTCACCTTTGCAAGGCAGACCCCCATTTTGTGGGTAATTTAACTAGACTAAGTGAGAACATAAGAACAAAGTTGTGCAATTTTTGTATTGTCACTGGTCTTTGAAACTTGTAAAAAAATTTTAAGTTAAACAGGTTGCTGGAAATTGGTGAAAATTACGATGAAAGAATTCCGTTACGCACAGGTCAAGTTAATAAAAGCGTATTAAAAAAAGGAATATATCTCATTATAATGCATGATAATTACATAATAAAATAAAGAAATTATAAAACGTGGTAAAATTATATAAAAAAGCAATTGAAAAAAAAATATATATATATAAAATAGTCTGGAAAAGAAAATGGTGCAAGTAATGTAGAAACAAAATTTAGCATATACTGAAAAAAAGAAGATAGGCTATGTTAATAAAAAAATAGAAAATTAGAAAATTAGAAAGGTAAAATGGATGAGAGACAAAAAGATTTAAAGGGAAAGAGACGAGTTTTATATCATGTAGAGGATTGTTTATTACATTTAATTTTTTTTTTCCATTTATTAAAATTTACACTGTATACAATATGAAATAAAAAACATCAAGTCAATGTGAATGGAAATACAATGAGATGTTAATAGCTTACTAAGCAATTACCCGTTGGTATCACTTAAACAGGTTCTATATTAGAAGGTCCCGAAGCCATATTCTTTTCAGACACCCAGAGGTTTATCAGGAATAGATTGGGAAGAAAGTTGAGAGACTAGTGGATTTAAGTGGTTATGGAATTTACTATGAATGGATAGGTATCTGGTTTGGGCTAAATCAACAACATAAGGAACATTAAGATCTTTATGGATAACTTTATTTTGAAAAAGTAAAGAGCACTGAGATTTTTCGAAGGATTTTGTATTGTGAGGATTGGATACGAGGAGAATTGGATGGTTTAGTTGAGCCCCAGAGTTCAACTCCGTATGTCCAAAAAGGTCAAATTACTGCCATGTAAATGCATCTCTTGTAATTTATCGGAAGGTTTGAACATTTGTCTAGTAAGTGTTGAAGAAGTCGAAGAACACGGTCAGAGTCTTGTCGTTTTAGTTTTGTAATATAAGAAAGTATGAGGGAGAATAAATTATATGGGATAGCCTGAAATTATAACTGGTGTAAGAAATAAAAAAAAGAAAGTGAGCATAAACTTTACAAAAAAAATAAAAATAAATAAAAAGACTGGGAAAGTTAATGGAATATTAAATTTAAAAAAAACTAGAATGGGAAAAATTAAACGTATATAATAATAAAAGTTTAAAACGGACGAGAAATAAAAAGATTTAATGGGGAGAAAAATGAAAGAGAGCTTTTATTCCATTCGAAGGACTCTTTCTTATACTCAAAATTAACTCTTATTAAAAGGATCGTATTTCTTTTTTTATAATGTACTAAAATTATGTTAATAATAATTTATCTAACGAATTTTAAATGTAATCCTTCAAAATTAACCCTGTAATAATATTAAATCTTCTAAACCGGACTACTCTCTAAAGTAGACCCCAGAATTCCTATTTCATAGATATCCATAACCTAATGCAACTAATAGACCATAGCTAAGGTACCTAATATCCAATAGCCCAAAATACTAAATTCTGTGATTACGTTTTTAGGCCGTGAAAAATGTTTTTACGTACTGTTACATTTTCTGATGATGAGTCGATCTTTTTTTATTTTTATTTTTATTTTATTTATTTATTTCTTATCTATTTATTTATTTATTTTGTTCAAACTTTTATTGAAATTGATGTACAATCTGACTCAGTTAAGGGCAATAAGTTACAGTTCTAATGATGAATTCACTCGTACCATATATACGATACATGTTCTCAAATACACTCGATTAATAATAATTAGAGTTAAAAATAAAACAAATTATCATCATAAAAATAAAATTGATAATTACTTGAAATCATCAAAAATAAAATGAGATATTAAAAATTAAGTGACAAAAATTAAAATAAAAAATTAAGATACATTTATACTATATGTACACTACAGACACATTGCCTGGAGAACCCCGAATCGAGCCTCTTCCCCACCCATTGGGAGTTAAGGCCAAACCCGAAGGGATCCCTGCGCTCTCTCTGCTGCATCAATGGGAGTATCCAGTGGAGGCAGAGTGGGAGCGCTAAAGCCACAGATGCTCAGGACCTGAGTTGAGAAGCTAGTCATTACCGGGACTCCAATATAATTTTACAAAACAAAAGGTCTCAGGGCCATTGCCGTTTTAACCTTCTGGGGGGGGGGGGGGTTATGGGGTTGGTTAAAGCTGGATAGAGATTGAGCCAGAGGATTAGGATGATTTGATAGATTTTGATGAAATTTCAAGAATTTTGAAGGAATGAGGACAAAAGGTATTTTTAGGTCATTATGTAGGGTTTTATTTGCAGCATAGTATGGTGCATTATCAATTGTTCGGAGGACTTTGGGTCGGAAAGATTGGATGCGCTTGATATTGGATTTTCATTTTTTTTTTTTTTTTTTTTTTTTTTTTTTTTTTTTAATGCTGGTTTTTGAGTTGTGTCACTTTAGAAATACTTTAAAATATAAATATGTTGTAGATAATAGATGTTTGATGTTTACTGATTACATTTATTGATTAATTTTTTTTTAATGCATTTAGTTTGCTTTTACTAATGTAATACGTTTATTGAAGTTCTAATAGTTGTATATAGTGCATACCGTTGTAAATATTAATAAATATTAAAAAAAAAAAGTATATAAAAAGTTATTAACTATTGTTTTAAAAAAAATGATTTATGAGTCAAGCAATCCATAGAGAAAAGATAGCTGAATTAAAAGCTCTTTTTATGTATACTTATCTGAGTTGAGTATACTTCAGTTTAAAAAAAAAACTATGTAAGCGATACATGAACTGGAAAATCTGCTATTGAAAAACCCTGTCAGTTTATAAATTGAAGTTCTAAGGTTTACTCTCAGGATTAATGACAATGTAGCAGTAAAGACTGTATTAACATATTTATCTCATTTTTTTCTAGTATTGTAAGTACAATCAATGTAGCATATGTTTTGATTATAAATACACTATAGATAGATTCTAAATGTATTTTAATAGTTCTAGGAGAGATCCAGAAGTAACACGAAAATTTAAATTATTTTAAACTAAGTAATTCATTATGAGTCTAATTCTTCAAATAAAACAAGAAAAAAAAATACTGGCGAGTTCGAAGCACTCAGTACGTCTGCACGTATCCTTATCTCAGGGGAGGGGAACTTGAAAGTATACATTAATCACAATAAGTAAATAACTGAGAATGGAACTGGAAACTCTGCTATTGGTATTCCCCAACAGTTCATGAGTCGAAGTTCTAAGCTAAATACCCAGACTTAAATACAGTAAAACCTCTCTTAACTATGGTCGGGACCGTTTGGTTAGTAAATCAGAATTTCTTGGGAAATTTCAATAATTGTGAATAAACAAATTTCACGTCATTTCAACTCATTTTTTTGTAACTACATGCATAAAAAACACACATAATAAATAATAAAATTTAGAATTATTTAAGGACGTTTAAGTAAAAAACAAAAAGTCAAAAAAAAAAATCACTAGATGCAAAATAAAATACATTAGATGTTCTACAAGTTATTTCAAGTAGGTTTTTTTCTCGTTCGTTACAGTTGTCTGTTATCGTTACAATTAATAATTTTTTCAAACTCAGCTTCCACTCGAATCCTTTAGTCTCCCAACTTCACATTCAATTCCTGATAACCCACCGAGGCGTCTGAAAAGAAGATGGCCAAGAGGCCTTCTAGTTTAGTTTTTATTGCAGTGCTACTAAAGAGTAGTTCTTCACAAGTGGTTTACATGTCATTTTGGTAATTTTCCTCAAAGTTACTTGATTTATTGTATACAGTTGTAAATATCAATAAATACTTTAAAAAATAAATAAATAAATTTCAAAGTCCACCTTTAATTTCATAACAAATTAAGGATTGACGTATATTTATCTCGTCAAAATCCTTTGAATCATATTGTTGCTCAACATGACAAACTAAAATTTCGGTAGCTTTTGGCTTTTTGTGCATCTCTTTGGTCAACATTTTGTGAGCCTTTCGCGTCTAAATTTTGTTTACATGTTCAGAGGCAACATCGATTATTTCCTCATCCATAGAAAATTAATTTTCTAGCCCTTCTTCACTGTTCCTCAATATACTCAAACTCCATTTGGCGCCCAAACGATATCGAAAATTAAATTAAATAGTCTCCCAACTTGACTCACCCTCAATTCTTTAGAATTCTCCTAGGCCCAGGAGAAAGGAAGATTTCAAGAGCAATAAATGTTTAACAGTGACCGGATTAAAAGATAATCTCTATTTCGAAGACAGTAAACAATATTGTTTACATTGCATAAGGTCGAATTGAAAATAGAATTTTACCAAAGACAGTACATACCAAATAAATCTTAATTAATGAAAAACTGAAAGGAATTTTGAATTGGCCTGATATTTGTATGTGGGTCCATAATATTGCATAGAGCTATATGTGAACAGTTATATAAAAAAATAGTACATGCAAATAAAATATTTAAAAAATTAACAATATTAAACAGCGATATAAATTGACATAAATAACACAACTATCATAGACAAGCATAGACAATAAGCCCCAGGGTGGATGACCCCTGAGGTATGATGATGTAGTGTAGCCTTCATTGAGCAAATCAAATAGTGAATGGGACAACTGTCGTCACTATCTTCTCCGCTGCACTCAGCTGCATCTAAGCAGTCCTTCTTGGTTTATTTTTTTAGTTTCATAACATTTTTATGAAAGGATGTTTAGAGATTGAAAAAAAATGTCAACTGTTTGAAGTATTATTAAGAAGCAATGACTTACAAATATGTTTAAATATGACTTACCAAATAGTGGCATAGTTATACATAGTACTCTAAAATATTATAGAAAATCAGATTGTTCAAAATTATATTTTAACCCGCGTTTATCAAGTTTAAATAAACGAAGATATCAACAAAATATTTAAATAATAATCAAGAAAAAACTATACTAAAATACAAATTTGGGACCATTTCTTTTTATTTATATGTACATTAGTCGAAAACTTATATATAAAGTATATAATAACTTAATAATAAACTTAATAAAAGTATATAATAATAAAGTATATTATTTATTAATAGAAACTCACAACTGTATTACAAAAATAATTCCAGTAAATATGCGGTAATGAAAATGGAGAATATGACATGACAAACTTGCAGAGCGACTACTCAATGGCAGCACTCTAATAAAAGTAAGAAGATCCCGAGGCCATTTTCTTTTCACACGCCTCAGAGGATTGCCAGGAATGGACTTTGAAGCAAGTTGAGAAACAAGTGGATATGGGTGAGTATTTAGTTTATTTTGAAAGGAAAAGTAGCTGGTTCTTGCAAAATCAGCGACATATGGGATATTAAGGTCATTGTGGATCAGTTAATTTGTAACAAAGTAAAGAGCATTAAAGATTTTTCGTAGGATTTTGGATTGGAGTTAATGGATGAGGGAAGAATTCCATGGTTTGGTGGGATCCTACAACTCTATAAATCCCAATAGGTCTGATAATTGTCATATATAAAAGTATTTTGAAGTGAATCGGGAGGTTTGAACGTTTGTCAAGTAAATGCTGGAGCAGTCGAAATTGAAGTGCTCCAGTCAAAAATTTAAATTTAATACCTGAGGTAATTGAACATATTATATCAAAAAATATTTATATTCCGCTATATATATTTCATCTCGTCTTATTAAAATTTTAAAAAATATACATTTACGTATTCCAGATATTTTTTCAATAAATTTTGAAAATCATGCTATGAAAAACAAAATATTAAAAATCAAGGTGCTTTTTTTTTATAATAATAATAAATAAACGTTTAGTGAACCCGAATGTTCGATGCCGACACCACCAAGTGCTGACGACACATCGTTGTTTTTTTAAATATAAATATAAATAAATATTGTAGTAATATAGAGAATAACAATTTTTACAATAAAAAAAAAAAATTAAATATCACATGAATAATTGACAATAACTTTGGATTGTTTGACCTTTTAAATGTTCTCTTCCGTTCAACAGGTAATAAGTTGTTTATTAAGTTTTTAATATGCGATATGTATATATATTAAGAAATATATCTGATTTAATTAAACAAAATTATAAAACAACGGTTTTAAATATCCTTTTGATTCAAAGTTTATACTTATTAGTAATCCAATCTAAAAAATAAAAACTCGCTTGCTGAAGGACATTAAACAAAGAAAAAAATATGGCATTATTATTTATTTATGTGTTTTATTAATTTAATTAATCTGAAGTTTGGTTTAGAAAATAATAAAAAAAAAATTGGACAGCATTCTAAAGAAAAATCGAAATCTTAAGAGACTAGCTAATTAATTTTTGTTAAACGTTATTCTATTCACATTAAAAAATCAAAAAAAAAAAATCAAACGCATAAAAATTATTTACTAACAATTAAGAGAAAAGTAGTTTATTTCAAGCTATCTATTTTCCTCTAATATTTGCAATTCAAGAAAATTTTAAGATAATTTAATTAAATATTATTCCACAGAAAGTATCATTAATAGATATGATTTAACTATTTAATTTACAATAAT
Source organism: Euschistus heros (assembly GCA_003667255.2). NCBI lineage: Eukaryota > Metazoa > Arthropoda > Insecta > Hemiptera > Pentatomidae > Euschistus > Euschistus heros. The sequence goes on from RCWM02000001.1 coordinate 3,292,405, forward strand.
TGTGTAAATTGTCCTCTCTCTCTTCTCTCACACACATCACAGACTTCTGATTGCACCCACTGCTCGGAGAAGTTCATCATGATTTTGTATGCACGCATAAATTTGTTCCACCAACTCTTTTCGGGTTTGGAAGAGGAAATATGTACAATCATTTGTCAAATAGTAGTTATTGCTTGAAAAAAAAAAATTAAAATTATGTATAAAACGGATGAGTCCTTATTTATAAATCGAAGTCCTTATTTTTATAATTTAACTATCTGCTATAAAACGACTCCATTATGTTTCATTTTTTTTTTTTTTTATTCCCTTACCCTATCGAATAAAATGTAACTTATCATAATTTTTAAAAATTAAAAATTTTGGGCCTTTAATGGTAACATATCCCTTAAGCCACCTTTCCCTACTCTTAAATAAACTATTAAATTAATCAAGTGTTTAATAACAGTTGCTTTGGAATTTTCGTACGTGTCTCTCAAATATTTAAGCAGCTTCGTTAAGATATTAACAAATCTTAATATATGACATATTGAACGTAATACATTACAAGAAATATAAATTTATCTAGGAAAAATCACATTCTGTTTCAGGTTTATAAGTAAAAATAAAAATTAAACTACAAAATGTTTAAGAAAGGTTTATGAATACATCTAGAAGCCAAGTAAAAAAGACACAAACCAATGGCTTATAAAAACTTTCAGTTACAGTACAATCTCTTCTATTCAGTTCAAGGTGAAGTACTTTCTAAAGCAGTATTTAATTCTTGAAAAATAATTTTAACTTTTCTAGTCATATTTTATATCTATTTTTTTAATTCATAGAAAATTTTAAGAAATCATTGGAGGACTGGCAAGGACGGCTCCTACACACTGAATGGTAAGCGGAGGTAGGAAAAGAAGATTATTATTTTTGTACCAGGTATGCAAGTTTAAAATGTCGTTTTAATTCCAATAGAATGCGCTCTTAGCCTATTGAAGGATTTGCTTTTCTCTAAACGCTATTTTGTTTGTTAGTCATTTGTTTACAAAAGTCAGTTGTTTTTAAGTCGTTTACGTGGACGTATCATACCTTTCTTTGGTGTTTAAAAATGTCTAATTTTAAGCCAAATAAAGAGCATTTGCGGCATGTCATGATTTTCTTATTTAATCAAAAGAAAAAGGCATCTGAATGTCATCGAATTCTTGTTGAGACTTATGGCGATGTTGCTCCAACCGTCAGGACATGTGAACGTTGGTTTCAAAGTTTCAAACGTGGTGATTTTGATGTTACTGATCAAAAACGAGAAAATCGACCAAAAAAGTTTGAGGACTCCGAATTGCAATCTTTATTAGACGAAGACAATACCCAAACCCAACAAATGATGGCAGAACAGTTGAATGTCACTAGGCAAGCCATTTCCGATCGCCTGAGAGCTATGGGAAAGATTTAAAAGGTTGGAAAATGGGTTCCACATGAATTGGACGAACGACAGATGGAAAAACGAAAAACTGTGTGCGAAATGCTGCTTTTACGCCACGAAAGAAAGGGTTTTTTGCATCGAGTTGTAACTGGCGATGAAAAATGGATTTATTTTCAGAATCCCAAACGAAAAAAATCATGGGTAACGCCAGGACAACCATCCACATCGAGTGCAAGACCGGATCGTTTTGGGAAGAAGACAATGCTGTGTTTGTGGTGGGATCAGAAGGAGTAGTCTACTACGAGCTTCTCAAACCCGGCGAAACAGTCAATACCGAGCGCTACCGACAACAAATGATCAATTTGAGTCACGCATTGATCGAAAAAAAAAAAAAACGCCCAGAATGGGCTCACAGGCACGCCAAAGTCATTCTTCAGCATGATAACGCTCCTGCACATTCAGCCAGATTGACTAAGGAAACGATTTCTTCGCTTGGTTGGGAACTCCTACCCCACCCGCCGTATTCACCTGACCTGGCGCCTTCTGATTATCACCTCTTCTCATCGATGGGGACACTCATTGGCGGAGCAACACTTCAACAATTTCGAAAACGTACGAAAATGGCTCGATGAATGGAATTCAAATAAAGATGAAGCATTCTTTTGGAATGGTATCCATATATTGCCCGAGAGATGGACAAAATGTGTAGAAAGCGAGGGTCAGTACTTTGAATAAAATATATTATACTTTTTTTTAAATTACTGTGTATATATTTTAAGAAATAAACGACATTTTAAACTTGCACACCTGGTAGAGGTCCCAGAATGAAGTTTGTTTTCATTTTATTAAGCAAAATATTAACTTACAAGATCGATATAATTGAGCCAAATACGTTTTATAATTAAACGAGCACCTTTACAGAAAACGCTTTGATGACTAGGGATGATCTTTATAGAAATATATCTCAAGAATATTCGAAATTAGGCCACTGAAACAGAATGAATTTGGTTATCAATACGATAGGATTTTAGTTATTTCTCATTACAATAAATAATAATTAAATGAAGTAAATTTTTAAAAATGTTTTCTGATTCGGAGTTAACTGCTGGTAACGTCTGAAACAGATAGCGTTAGAGAGCTACGCCTGCACTGCACCTAAGCATTTAAGGAACAAATATACAATTATCTTCAAAGCGCATGAGTCGAGTAATTTAAGCAATTCTTCCAAGCCATTAAAGTTGTAAAGGAGAGGGATGCTTGAGCTTCTGGGTAATACGCTCTCTCAAAGCTCAGCTCCCACTTTTTTATTACTATACTTAAAACACCTTTCTCGAGTCGATCATAAAGTTTACAAAAACAATAACTATTTCGAAATAACGCAAAATTAGGTACATATTTCAGAATTTTATTATTGTTGAGAGAAAAAAATAATTATTTTTGCTAGCAATGATTTCTTAAAATTTTCTATGAATTAAAAAAATAGAATAAAAATATGACTAGAAAAGTTAAAATTATTTTTCAAGAATTAAATACTGCTTTAGAAAGTACTTCACCTTGAACTGAATAGAAGAGATTGTACTGTAACTGAAAGTTTTTATAAGCCATGGGTTTGTGTCTTTACTTGGCTTCTAGATGTATTCATAAACCTTTCTTAAACATTTTGTAGTTTAATTTTTATTTTTACTTATAAACCTGAAACAGAATGTGATTTTTCCTAGATAAATTTATATTTCTTGTAATGTATTACGTTCAATATGTCATATATTAAGATTTGTTAATATCTTAACGAAGCTGCTTAAATATTTGAGAGACACGTACGAAAATTCCAAAGCAACTGTTATTAAACACTTGATTAATTTAATAGTTTATTTAAGAGTAGGGAAAGGTGGCTTAAGGGATATGTTACCATTAAAGGCCCAAAATTTTTAATTTTTAAAAATTATGATAAGTTACATTTTATTCGATAGGGTAAGGGAATAAATCTTAATGTTCCATATGTTGCTAATTTAGCCCAAACCAGATACCTATCCTTTCATAGTAAGCTCCATAACCACTCAAATCCGTTAGTGTCTCAACTAGCTTCCCAATCCATTCCTGATAATCCTCCGGGGCGTCTGAAAAAAGGATTCTAGGCCATCTTCGTGTGGCCTATTCAAGTGTGGAATATTTAATGAAGTGGTACTGATGAGTAGTTCTTTTCAAGTTTTGACATGATACTGTAATCGTTGTCAATACATTTACTTGATGTATATATTTGGTACAGTTGTAATTTCAATAAATGGATATAAAAAAACCAACGAAAAAAAACAAAACAGGTAAGCAGAAGTAAACTTAGAGCATATTTCTCCATATCAAGGATAATCAGAAGCAAACTTGTTAGTCATTCCACCAAGCTTATGCTGTACAAGACCATAAGTAAACCGGTAGAGAGGCGTGGACCCTCAACAAGAAGAATATTAACCTACTTGATAGGTTTGAAAGAGTAATCCTTAGAAGATTTCTGGGGGCCTATGGTCAGTGGTGACGAAGGAAAAACAGCAAACTGTTACAGCTCTTTAAAGACACGAGTATCTCTTTTCACATCAAGATACAGAGGCTAAAATGACTTGGCCATGTGATGAGGACGGGTGATAATAGAGTGGTCAGCGTCCACGTGGTAGGCCAAAAGACCGATGGAGGGATGGCGTTGGACAAGATCTTCGGCAGCTGAGGATCTCTATCATGGAAGCGACTGATCGAGAAACGACGATTGTTGAGCAGGCCAAGAGTAGCATCAGCGTTTGTTGAGCCGATAGAAGAAGAATAATAAGAAGAACCAGAAGTAAAATATAGAATACCTAGGTTTATGAATATGAGAATCACTATGACAAAATCATAGCTAAATACGCGGAACATCAATGAACTAATTCATAATATCTTAACAATTAAACATCGAACCACAAGGATCGAGTCAGATGCAAAAATTAAAATTAATTTGTCGGACTCGGCAAGGATATTCTTCGGCCGTCAAAAATTGTTGGATCTAGGCAGTTCTGAAACCGGTAACCTTCCGTGTCTTTGGACACGTAATGCTTTGAGAGAGTCAGCACCCAGCTTTAGGTTACAATCTTCAGGCGCAATAATACTGTAGTGATTAGACTAGGAGATCCCTTGTTGTTGTATCTAGAATTTCTTAAATTATTTTTCAGCGAGTAGGATAAAAATAAAAATGATAACATTTACTGATTTTTTCTTAAAAAATTACATGAGCTTTCTACCAAATATGTACTTAATATCACAGTTTAAGAAATTCTAGATACAACAACAAGGGATCTCCTAGTCTAATCACTACAGTATTATTGCGCCTGAAGATTGTAACCTAAAGCTGGGTGCTGACTCTCTCAAAGCATTACGTGTCCAAAGACACGGAAGGTTACCGGTTTCAGAACTGCCTAGATCCAACAATTTTTGACGGCCGAAGAATATCCTTGCCGAGTCCGACAAATTAATTTTAATTTTTGCATCTGACTCGATCCTTGTGGTTCGATGTTTAATTGTTAAGATATTATGAATTAGTTCATTGATGTTCCGCGTATTTAGCTATGATTTTGTCATAGTGATTCTCATATTCATAAACCTAGGTATTCTATATTTTACTTCTGGTTCTTCTTATTATTCTTCTTCTATCGGCTCAACAAACGCTGATGCTACTCTTGGCCTGCTCAACAATCGTCGTTTCTCGATCAGTCGCTTCCATGATAGAGATCCTCAGCTGCCGAAGATCTTGTCCAACGCCATCCCTCCATCGGTCTTTTGGCCTACCACGTGGACGCTGACCACTCTATTATCACCCGTCCTCATCACATGGCCAAGTCATTTTAGCCTCTGTATCTTGATGTGAAAAGAGATACTCGTGTCTTTAAAGAGCTGTAACAGTTTGCTGTTTTTCCTTCGTCACCACTGACCATAGGCCCCCAGAAATCTTCTAAGGATTACTCTTTCAAACCTATCAAGTAGGTTAATATTCTTCTTGTTGAGGGTCCACGCCTCTCTACCGGTTTACTTATGGTCTTGTACAGCATAAGCTTGGTGGAATGACTAACAAGTTTGCTTCTGATTATCCTTGATATGGAGAAATATGCTCTAATTTTACTTCTGCTTACCTGTTTTTTTTTTTTTTCGTTGGTTTTTTTATATCCATTTATTGAAATTACAACTGTACCAAATATATACATCAAGTAAATGTATTGACAACGATTACAGTATCATGTCAAAACTTGAAAAGAACTACTCATCAGTACCACTTCATTAAATATTCCACACTTGAATAGGCCACACGAAGATGGCCTAGAATCCTTTTTTCAGACGCCCCGGAGGATTATCAGGAATGGATTGGGAAGCTAGTTGAGACACTAACGGATTTGAGTGGTTATGGAGCTTACTATGAAAGGATAGGTATCTGGTTTGGGCTAAATTAGCAACATATGGAACATTAAGATCTTTATGGATAAGTTTATTGGTGTCAAAGTTAGGAGCATTGAGGATTTTTCGAAGGATTTTGGATTGTAAGGATTGAATACGAAATGAATTGGATGTCTGCTCACCTGTAAAATTAGTTTATATCTTTAGGGGGAAAAAAAAATACATTTTACACATTCTTTTTAATACAGTACGATAATTCATCATTTTAACTTGTGACAATAAGATATAATATTTTGTTGGGTAACCTATCATTCTTATTACACCATGAAGCCTTGGCATTTATTTTGGTTGTATCTAGTGTTAGAAAACAGTTATCTGTTTTCTTGTGAAAATGGGGTTATTTTACTTCTCTCCTCCAATAAATAAGTTTCTCTTACTCAGCAAGTAGCAATCCATATTTCATTGCTTACATTTAGTTTTCCCACTACAGTGAAGCAAATATAATGATAGACCAGGTTTGATATTCTATTCCGTTTGACATTTCTTGACCTATAATGCTAATAATTGTATAAGTAAGCACAGTCATTGGTGCTTTCTAATTATTCTCCAATGCAGCAGACCTATAATCTTGAACCAGGCCTATCTTGAATGAGATACCGAACTAGAAGAGAAATTGTTCAAGTCATAAATCAATTTATAAATGTTTTGCAACATTAATTTACAAGTTTATCGATTTCGCATTAATGATAAATACATATAAAATTATTCTAAAAATATTAATTTAAAAATGTGCTAAAAAACTGTGAAAATGCAAGTACAAGTAAAACCTTGTAATTCAAAAATCAAAAGTTGTAATTTCGTTCAAGGTAAAACTAGCTAAAATATATTGTGCTTTTTACAATTTGAATTTCTGTTAATGTTTCATTTAATTAGGAGCTTGCAATCACTGCAATTGCACTGATATCCAGTCGTTAATATGTTTCAGAGTAGTGCTTATTCTGGAATATTTAGGTACTGTGTGCTGAAAAACGTCATTAGACACTTCTCTATCCGGTGTATTTAGGACAAGTGGGAACGAGTGCTTAAGTTAAAACGCCATTTCTTAAAACGCTTTGATTCTAACGCTGTTTGAATCTTATTCATCTTTATAGGCTTCTTCATGATCCGCAATTCAATCCTTACCCTATATATAAGATCCAAGAGTCACAAAAGAAGTGAAAAAGATTTTTATGTAACGGACAGCTTTCAAAGTCGCCTTTCACCCAAAGGTTAATGATGTAAGAGCTGTTTCAAAAATTTCAGATTTATTTATTTTTTTACTTAGAACACAGCTCAACATAAATATTCCACCTGTTTTATAATGAATATGATGGTTGCGAAAATGTGGAGGAGTGCGAGAGTTGTGTTGAAGAACTCTATTTCGAAGCGTTGTAAAGGAGATTTGAGGGAAACCATAGTTTTTAGTTACAGACTTGTTCACAAGTAATATTCATCTACGTAATAAGAAAAAAGTATATAGGGTAATAAAAATAACATCAAAAACATAAATATATTTAATCATAAAAAACACGATTTAACATTCCTCAGCAATCCATTTGCTTTTATTACCCCCATTATACTTTTTGGCACGGAATTACCATTTTATGTATTCTTTCTTCTCCACTCTTCTTTTAATAACGATTGTTTTTGTTGGTAGGGTTACCTCAACTAACTCTGAGTTTTAAGTCATAAGCCAATGGGATTGTGGTCTGGGGGCTGAGGAGGCATGTCAAGAACATTAATATGGTTCTGGAAACATCCTCTGCTTTTGAACGAAACGTTTCATGGAGCGTTATCCTATTGAAAAACAATGGTGGTACTGTCCTCAGGTTCCAATATTTTTTCAAATATGGGTGATTGACTTCGCCTTCCCTCCTTAGTTTAAAAATATATATAACTGGCATTCTTAAAATGAAGTTTTTGCCAGTTATATATATTTTTTAATTATTTTATTATTACGATTTTATAACTGTAATAACAAAAATACATCCATTAAATGTCTGGTATACGATGCAAAGTAATGACCTGACAATAAAATTGTTGAGGAACTACCCATCTTGAATTGCATTATTAGTGCTTAAAAATAAACACCCATGAATCATATTTTTATGAACCATATCAAAAAGGATTGTTATTTTGATTGGTAATAATGTTTATTTGGCAGAAATAATTTTATTGATTTCATATGGTTTGACTTTAATTTCTAACCATAAGTACATAGTATGGCATACCTCATTTCTGTCACTCAACGTTGTTTATTTAATTTTTTACAATTGAAAATTTTATTATTGCTAAACCTTCCTAGAACTATGCAGATAATGTTGAAAGTATTACGGAATAGTGCTGACCACATAATATTCGATTTTCACACTTGGATCCACATTTCGCACAATATAATTAAATTTTTTTAAATAATTTAATTGAATATAAGTAAATTTTATAATCAATTCCAAGCTCTATATAACACCGTACCTTTGTAACCTCTCATGTTGAATGGCGCTCGCTACCAATCCGTTAAATTTCCAAACTTTATTGTTATCAGCATGCTATCGATTTTTTATTTACAAATTAATTGAAAATCAGTAGATTTTATTATTGCTTAGCCTTTCTGGAACTATAAAGATGACTTGGATAAAATTTAAGTCGGTATTGGTTCAGTAGTTTTCATGGTTAGTTATCACAAACGAAAAATGGCTTGTCCTTTTATATAATAGAATAGATCTATGAATTAATTGATTTCGTTGAAGACAGACTTAGGTGCAGCAGTTGGGATAGCGAACGGGGAGGTGTAGTGTTCAACTTGAGCTATTTATAACTGGTCAAGCCCGCCAGGTTTCCTTTTATGGCCCGCACCTAACCATTTTATAATTTCACTCCAACTGTATAATGGTCTCTCAATGAAATAATAAAATTGCAGTGATTATATTAAAACCTAGTCAGGGTAATGACTCAATCAGAAGTCATTGTAAACGTTAGTCTAGGAATCAAAAATTAATAAACTTGTTTTGTTTCTTTTTATAAATCCAGATTAATGTTTTTTACTTCTCTGAATATTTTTAGGCGTTATTTAAATAAACTACCCGTCAAAAGTATCGCAACACTTTGAAATATTTGAATTTTGCAAAAACCTCTATTTTTTTAATAAAAAAGAAAGGTTCTGAAGTCTATAATAAACATTTTTTACAATTTTAACTTTTAACTTTTTAATTTATATTTTAAAAGACATATTGCCATATAATCCATAACCAGGTATGGATTAAAGTAAAAAAAACAGGAAAATCTCGAGAATTATGGGTGTTGAAATAATTTTGACGGGGAGATTATATAAAACAATAAAATATTGAAAGAAATACGTTATACAAGTACATGTATGAAACATTATTGACATGATTCATTGCTATTAACTTGACTGAATTTAACCAAACATCACTACCAAATAAATCTCCAGCAGATTTCAGATTTAATTGTAAGCATGTATTTGAATAGGAGAGCTTTGAATGAGCCTACGGAAGAAATCATCTGATTTTAGGAAAGAAAGAGTTTCAGAGTGTGATGGAATTGAGAAGGAAGGAATGTTAAAAATATGAATTTCAATGGATACAAAAAGGACTGAAAGAGGTATCGTGTGTGTTGGGCTTGAAGGACTTGAATTTAAGAGGATTTTCGTTATTTACTAACAACGATTATTCATGACATGTAAAAAAAAAATTAATATAGAAAATATAGTCCACGAGTAGAGAAGTAGAACTGCATTGAAGTGATCTAAAGGTAAGAAAAATGGAAACACTTCATAGACATTAAAAAAACTATGATGAAGCTGTTCTTCTACCAAAATAATTTTTTTTTTTTTTTTGTCTATCGACTAAAAATTAATACTCTATAGCTTTTAGAATATATGATATATCATAAAACGAAAATATATATTTGTATATTTTATATATTTGATTATAAACAAGTGGATTTGGATGATTATTTAGTTTATTAAAAGCGGAAAGGTTGCTGGTTTTTGCCAAATCCGCAATGTAAGGGATATTAAATTAATTGTGGTAACATTAATATAAATAATATTTTATTTGTGATAAAGTAAAGAGCAATAAGGATTTTGGATTGGAGATATTCAATAAGGAAGAATTCGATGGTTTGTTGGAACCCCATACCTCTATACCTCTATACCTCTATACCTCTATACACGGAGTCCAAATAGGCCTGATGATTGTCATATAGATGAGTTTTATTTTTTTTAGTTAATCGGGAAATGGAATTACAACAAAAAATTTAAAACCTACCAATCATAGCTTATGGTTTTTTCTCTCCACATTACCAGAGGTCCAACTCAGACATGATGCAATTCCCATACATTACATTATAAGGCATTGGTAAATGCAACGGTAAACGTGACGTATAATTACCTAGCCATAAAAAGTATGAAAAATCTCAGAAAGGGAATCCCACTTTTGTTTCTTTGCCAACGAGTCCTCACCTTGGACGTATGCCACGATCTCATGGGCTTTCCCCTTTAATCCTGAAGTTGCCAAACTTCGACTGATGGACATTGACGTTTCCTAGAAACTTTCCAGAAGGCATTGAGTACTGATTCGGTACTGAAAAAACAAAGAGTAGTATATGAAATCCGTTCTATTCCTCATTTAATTTCAATATTTACTGACAAGGGGACGTTTTGACTTGTAACTAACAGATTTGAATGCCGATTTTTGCGTAGGTAGTAGGGACCTATAATAGTGCAAAACAAGAGTTATAGCCGCCAATGACCATTGGGAGCCAAGAAAAAAAAATATGAAAATCACGTTTTATTTTTTTTTTCAGCTTTCAGTCAAGACAGAGAAATAATTCTTTCACTTTAAATTGTAGTTCTATACGAACTGGGTTTAGGATGCTCAAAACTCGAAAAAAATTGATAAAATTCCAATGAAATCCGCTGTAAATCTTTGGAAATTTTTTTTTAATTATTTTATTATATACATGAAAAGGCTTCAAGGATATATAGGAATCAATAGTGATCAATAGAGGATAGTGATCAAAGAAAAAAGATGGTTTCGTATATTTAAAAGAGTGGGTACGAGCCGAAAACTACAATTATATATGGAAGAATGGGAAGAAAACCTCGTATGATGAGAGAAGTAGATAATAGCATGGAGGATCTTACATTGATTGAAGAGGATTAGAAGGAGAAATAGAAAAACAAGATTAAAGAGGAAAACTTCAGATATGTAGTAGTACTGCAAAAAAACTTTACTTCTGCAAATAAAAAAAATCAGAATATGAAAACTATAGTTGACTGTTTAAAAATATATGATGATCTGGGATGCAGTCAGGTGATAAAAAAAACACGACCAAGTAAATATCTTTTTATGGATGCCAACATTTTGATATGCTTTGCTTCGATCGTCTCCTCTCCTAGCTGGTTCAATCGCCCTGAAGAAGAGACCCAGGCAGGTCAAAACTTCAACATTCTAAACGTTTTCTTAAGGAACTCAACGACCGAGTGAGTTGTGGCGAGCTTCTCAGCGCACTCGGTGCAGAATGTCATGGGTTCTAATTCCACCTAGGTGGGTTAAATTTTATTTCCTGGCGAACCCACGAAATGAATCTTGACCTTCTCACTCTGGCTAGGATAGTTTGTTTACCTCTAGGATCCTTCCTGCCCTAGTTGGAGTACATTAGGACGTTAACCCCTTATAAACAACAACAAATGTTTTTTACATCGATTTTTTTTTTCTTTCTCCTGACTGCATCCCAGATCATCTTATTATCAATAAATCATGTTTACCATATTACTTATGTTAATATCAATGGCATGGTTTATTATACTTTTAAATTTATTTATACAAAATCTGCATAATTATATTATACATATTCTCAATTTCCAGTTCTTTAATTAATAATTTTTTTAATAGATCACTACTGACTTGGCCATTTTTACACTAAAATTAAAGGAATATACTGTTATAAAGACTGACCCACTACACCCCTCAGCCTTGTTTTATATCATTTGGATATTTAGTAAATTTTTAGGAGGTATCTGGTTTTTAAAGGAGGTGTAATCGTTTTCTCACAGTGAGGATGGTCTGACTAAATTACTATTATTTTATATATTCATATTTTTAAGGAATATATAAACTCTGTCCTCAGCAATGGATGGGCGTCATCTTTTTAATATAAGACTATTAGATTATTGGCATCGTGAATTCTTTCCCTGTTAATTTTTGTTTAAACAAAACAGGATCCAGGATTCGATCTCTTTCCAAGATAAACTTATGACGGTTTTGACTTTGCATGTGCAATTCACATTAACTAACTTAGAATGCAATTTTTAAAAGGAAGTTTAACTCTGATATCATCACCAATTTAAGGTGACTTCTCAAAGAAGCAAATACACCTTGTAAGAGTGAGTAATTACCTTTATGTCGCTAAAAAATAGATGCTAGAGAAGACAGATGATGTGAGCTCCCTACCTGGAACCTTCTCAGGTAGTGAGCCAGTTAGGAGCCTAGCCAACCTAATCTATCCTCATCATCAGAGTTTCTGAGTACATTAGTTTCAGTAAATTGAGTTATACTTTATTAATAATCATCTATCATATATCTTATCCTTCAAATATAAACTTAATAATTTTTACATTTAAAAAGTAACGATGGGCAATTAAATTGATCAGGCATTACACGTCTGTCCGTCAGTCAAGAAGCCTCAGAATTTTTTTAAAATAATTACTATTATCGCTAGAAATTTACAGATTTTGATTTATTTAATTACATGGTTACAATATTTCTTACAATAAACATAAATCATATTAAATTTTCCATCAAGAGTTCTGACGTCTTCCAACAGATCTTTTACCTATCATGTGGCCTATCTATCTAGTTTTTCTTTCCCTAATGGATGCCATTAGTTTTTTCGGCTCCAGCATCCGTCTGAGCATCTGAAGACATGAATGTTGTTGAACACGAAATGCTAAACATATGGCGATATAAGTACATTCTGGAAACCTCAATTTTCTTTTCATTAGCAGGGTCTAGGGTTCACATCCGTACCGCATTCTCCTTTTACCAGCAATCACATCCATACAGCATTCTGGTGTTTTTATTTAAACCTTTATTTTTAAATAAAAATAGTAATATACAAAGGATTAACGAACCCTCGATGCCGACACCACTAAAACCCAATCCCCAAGTTCAGCCCTGACGCTGTTCTCCAGTCTATGTATCGGTCTCCCCCCTCGGACGTTTACCCGACGTCTCAAAATTGGTTACCTTTCGAGCTAGGATTCAGTCATCATTGACTACAACGACTTTACATGCCCATTTTAACCGTCGCGCTGCTATTAATCTAACTATATTTAACGCATACAGCTCCCGCATTGTGGAATCTTCTTCCTAATTTCATTCTTTTTTTGGCTAGATATTCTACGCAGTACTCTATTTTCGAAAATTTTAAGGTGTTCCTTTGACTTAAGCGTCCACATTTCGCATCCGTAAAGAACTGTTGGTAGTATAATATTCTTATATATGCTAATTTATAAATTTCTAGAGAGTAAGTGCTAAGTGAGTAGTTTTGCGAACGAGAAACAAGTATTTCCGGCCTTAAATCTATTTTCAATCAAATAAATTTATTTTCTTGGATGTTCATGTATTTTTCTACATACAACATTTAATGTAATATAATGCTTAATTACAATTCAAGCGTCTAAATTAATTCAAAAACCGAATATCACAAAGCCAATTCAATTTATCTCCGTGTACTATATTTAACATTACCTTAGACAACGAAAACGTGAAATTGTTTCTGACGTTTCAATTATGGCTGATTGCGCTTCTCAAGGTTCAGAAACAACTAATCTGGAACACTTCTCCAGTAATATAGTCTGCGTTTGACAGCCGATTAAACTAGTCCATTTTTCTACCTAACTTCGAATTATCTCATTAAAAGTCAAAAGCGGAAACCCGGAGTCACGAAATTAATCCATAGTTTTATTAAAGGTATTGTTTTACTGAAATATAAGTCAAATTCTCAAACAATGGTTGGGAGAGAATGTGAAATATGTCACCAAGGAGCCATTTTCCACAGCTTATGAACCTGAAATTAGCGTTTTATTTTTTTTAATACATCAAGGCATGTTATAATATGTATACTTTTTATAAAACGAAAAAAAATTTTGGATTTTTTTTTCTCCATAAAACCCTAATTTTTCAGTTCTTGAATTGAAAAATTGATAACACGTTGATTTAGTTAATTAAGATAGTTTTACTCACTACCTGTAAGTGGAGTGGAAAAAATTACTTAGGTAACACTCGTTGCCCATAAGCGACATTATGGACCGACCTGCCCTGATATGTACATCCTGGAAGCTATATCCCAGTTGTCCAGCCGGACCTGGAACATTACTTCCACGACTCTTTTATACTTAATGTAATGAATGGCGACAAACTCTAAGGGTGTATTTGTTGGAGAAGTATAACTTATATTTTAATTAAAAACATTTTATTAATTGTATAGTCGTAGTGGTTCTGTTAAATCAAGCATTCGCTAAAACTTTGTTTAATTTTTTTTTTTTTTTTGAATCGGTGGTGCTCGATTCGATCAATAGATATCTTCCCCTCAAAAGCCAAAATGTATTAGTTAAAAGACTAATCTTGTGAAAAACTAATGGATTAAAAAACCCAATGCAGTATTTAAGTTACACAAATACCTTTCAAATCCATCTGGAAAAAATAAAATTGAGTTTTCTATACTAGTTTCAAATCCTTTATTTGACCACGGAAAACTTTATGAGCTTATGAAGGAAAAAAACTGAAAAGGAGAAATTCAAAATATGAAAGAGAAGGAGAGAAAAATATTAAGGAAAATATTAGGGCCAAGAAAGACTGAAGAAGGCTTTTAAACTAAAAATTAGTACAGAAATATATCAAAATATTGAAAAATTAAGTGATGCAATGAGGTAAAATAGGTGACCATATAATGGCAATGGGTGAGAGAAGAATGATAAAGAAAATTTTCCAACACAGCCACCAAAAACTGAAAAAGAATACATGGATTCGGATGGGAAAATAGGATATGATGATGGCAAATTTACAGTGGAATTTAATGTGGGACAGAGACAAATTTCGGACAGCAGTCAACAAGATCAAATTTCAGGAAATGGTTAAAACACAAATTAATAGACAGAGGCCAGATTAAAGGAGAAAACATAAGGCAGAGGTACCGAAGAAATATTGGAAAGAACGTAAGAGCAAAGAATGAATTGTTAAACGTGATCCACAGATGGCCGAACTAGAAAGAAGAAAAAGGAAAAAACAGGACAGTTATCAAACTTTTTTTTTTTTTTGTTAAATATTACCATTTGCCAAAATTAAGGGCAATAAGTAATAATGCTATAAAGTACACATCCAATCCATTATAATTATTTATCACTTTAGCAAATCCAATAATCAATAATACTACTAATATGACTTATACCTTTAAAACAAATTTACGAAAAAAATATATAATGATAATAAATAAATGGGTAAAATATATTTTTTTTAAAAACACATCCATACATATTTACATTCAGGTTGAGGACCCCCAAACATACTTCCCCATCCACAGCTTCTCTCTCTCCGAATCTCTGGTTCGTGAGCCAGTGAAGTCCGAGTGGGGGCGTTTTAATCTGACCTTTTGAAGTTATTTAGAATTTTAGAACTATAAAAAAATTATAAGCAAAAAAGAAATTATCCAAAATAGAAAAAAAGATTTTAAGATCTAGAAACATATTTCAATCGCAAATTTATACTGTGAATGGTTTTATTACTCAACACAAATGTTGGGAATAATCATATAAATGAAACTTTTTGCTCGTTTTTTCAACGTTTCTCACTTGCTTAGATGTTTAGAGTTATGTTACTACTGAGTATCCAATCGTACATTATCCCATGAATTTCATAGTTTGATGCTTGTATTTTTAATTAGAAGTTTTCACCATTGTTTTACAAGTATCAATATTCTGAACTATCGTCTACCAACCAGTCTCATCATTTGAGGATTACTTTTCGAAAAATATTACTTATGTCCCCATTGAAACGGCCTACACACTGACACAGATACTTGGAGTGGAACTCTTAGTCGCTGTTGAATGGAGGGGAGGTGTGCCTAGTGCAATTAGCTGACAGACGGCTGACCTTGACTGGAGCGACCGTCGGGGGAAAGCCGACACACGAAGAAAGTAACAAACTCACCTTGGGACCCTCACATCTGACCTTAGCGTCCAACAGAACCACACTGCCTTATGTAATCTTTTCAACATGCCCATCCTCTCCGCGGCTATTCGCAGTTTCTGTCTAGCTGCAATTGGTCTTACCCTTTCCATTGACAAGAACTCTAAAAACCGGTAGTCGATTATACATAACACTTTTCAGCAATTGAAACAGTTATTGATCCTGATAACTGCTTCAGTTCCTGAAGTAACACTGTTCCATTAATTTACTTCACCACAATCTTTGGAGGATGGAAGGGTCGCGTTACCGGTTATCTATACCTCACCCTATAGACCCTTTTCAAAAAATTGGCTCATTTAATATAATATGTAATCACTGTGAAGCTAAGTACAAGGGAAAATGTGGATTATCCTTAAATCAAAGATCAAAAAGACGTATAGGAGCATACAATAACTAGACGTAGAATCCCAACATCAATTCAACAAAGACTCGGGATTGAACCCAGTTACTTAAACCTGTCTACATTTAGAAAAATATTCCCCTCCAAAACTATATCAACATTTCTATAAATAATCATATATTTTGTTTTATTCGAATTTATTTAGAGACGATTCGTAAGAGTTGTAATCACATTGATTGCATCAGCATCTTTGAAACTACAAAATCATCGGCATAGACAAGCAAACGGTATTACGTAGTCCAGTGTTACACCTTTTCCTCTATCCATTACCTAATGGAGTATTCCAGTCATAAATTTAATAAAATATTAGAAAGTGGATCGACTCGTTTTAAACCCGAAGTGACATCAAACTTCTTCCTACAAAATTTAACTATCCCAGCTCATGCAAATTTTACTTGATTTTTTAATTACTTTGTTAGCAATAATTCTGTTATAACAACCAATATGGTTTGATGACGTATTGAGGAGAAATTAGGCATTGGGTAACACACTCTTTCAATTTTGATTATCATTTGTAATCATTCAAATATCTCTGAGAATTATTAAGTATTGGATGAGAAGTCAAAGAATTAGTTTGTTAAAAAAAACTTATTACATAATAATTTTCTTGTTCTCAGCAATAATTTTCAATTTAGAAATATTTAAACGGTTATTGACATACAAGGAATAATTTACTTTTCGTTTTTTAAGGTATACTATTGCATTGAAAAAATAAATAATCTCTTTACCGTGATATTTTTAAAATTTATCAACGCAAAATTTTAATATACATTATACTTAACTGTACGTACTAAAAAATGTCATTTAACTTTTTTTAAAAATCAGGATGTTGCGAACTTTAAAAAATAAATAAATAAATAATAATGAAGAAATTTCATTCTTTTTTAAAATAATTTTTGCTTAAAATCATTATTTCAGACATTTAATTTAATAAAAAATTATTGAAAAACTTGGACATTTCCAGAAAATAACTTCCTCATGTGAATTCAAAACGCATTACTAATGAAATAAATATTAAATTAAATGCCATTGTTTATTCATTGTTTATATAACTATTGTATTTTAATTTTATTCATTTTTTATATTATTATTTTTTTCGAACTTTATTTCATTTCATTTTATATATAATTTCAAAATGATTATGAAATTTAAAAAAACAAATGACAAGGAAATACAAAATAATTTTAAGTATGAACTATACATTATATCGATTTTTTTTTTTTTTTTTTTTTTTTTTTTTTTTTTTTTTATTGCTTAAAATGGATATTGTAGAAAATTTAATCTTATCTTATATAAGCAATGAAGTTATCAGAAAATTAAAAATTAATGATAAACTATTGAAAATGTTGGTACATTACCAGAGAATAAAGTTAAAATAAACTATTTCATAGCATGGAAAAAATCTTATTTGCGAATTCATAATTTTTATTTTATTAGACCACCAAATTTCCTTTTCGATTAATTGCTAATCTTCTAGATAGTAAAAGTGTTAATGTATATTGTATTTTAATGTTTTTATTTATTTACTTTCAATATTATTATTCAGTTTGAATTAAATTTTGTATATATCACATAGTTATAGATTTTTTGAAATTAAATTTTATTGTACACATTGTATAAATGGATTCATACCATCCATAAGTCGTTTTCTTCTCCAGAAAAAAAGTAAATTGAAAATGAGGCTCAAGCTAGAACAGTAATTCAATTTATCTGCACGAAACAGAAATATGTTTTAATAAGAAATATACTGCACGAAACATATGTATGATTCAGATTCAAACAATAAAACAGAAAATAAAAATGGTGGAATCTAGAATGGAGTCGGTTAGTCTGTTTTTATCGAGAAAAAAAAGAAGGCAATGTCCAATACGAACGTGAAGGATTGGTGTTTACCTATCCGCCTCCCCACCCCCTCTTCCCCGAGAAGAGAGCAAACAGGGATTGTTTACACGATTGGCTCCTCCTAACGCAGTCAGAAAGAATCCAAACAGAGAGCCTCCAACATCATAACTGGTGCATAGAAAATCGATAAACAAAAACCCCTCCCATCCGGTTTGACCGGATAAACCGAGGTTCGCATGAAAATCCATTATCGTTTAATAAGTAACTATTTCATAAGGTAATCAAATAGCCAAGCAATGTGCTTGCAACTGGTTTAATTGTCACTCGAGGTACGCATGATGGTATAGAAGGATCAATGTAATTAGGATTGATAATTTATTTGCCTATTTCTATTTTAATTATTTTTATTCTAAGGCTAGTTTCGGATGTTAAAGGTCTATCGTCAGTTCTAAAAACATACGAAAAATTCAAACACCAGCACTTTGCTATATAAATTATGTATGTTAATGTTTTTCAAATATGTAAGACGGAATCAAACGTGCTGATACTCGCCTAAAAGAGGCAAAATGAAAAAGGCTTCTAAAAGGTACCTGGGCCTGGAGCAGAGTGAGTGTAAAGAGACGAAAGGGTCAGGTAAGTGGATTGTCCTTTCGGTTTTCCTTATGAATGGTTGTTTTTTTTCTGTTCCTACTGGCAACAATTTCAAAAAGGGGCTATTTGAAATATTTATCTGGTCACTTAAACAAATATTTGGATTGGTTTTTAACGATTTTATTATTTCTAATGATTCAAAAATAATTAATTTTAGACTGGGACTCCACTAAACCATTCAATTCATCTCGTATCAAATCCTTACAATCCAAAATCCTAAATGCTCCTTACTTTGTCACCAATAAACTTAGCCATAAAGACCTTAATGTTCCATATGTTGCTGAGTTAGCCCAAACCAGAAACCCATCCTTTCATAGTAAGCTCCATAACCACTCAAATCCACTATTTTCTCAACTTGCTTCCCACTCCATTCCCGATATTCCTCCGAGGCGTCTGAAAATCTTCTGATATCATCTAGTGCTACTGATGAGTAGTTCTTTTCTTTTGACATTTCATTTGGCGAAGTTTTGACATGTTAGGGTAAGTGGACTAGTAGTTGACACCTTTAGAAAGATATCACACATTTTTAGCAATATTTCCTCGGTTGATCATGTGGCAAATTTCTTTCTCCCCTCCTCAGATACGTGTGAATCCCATCCGTTATCCTAATTTTTTTTTTTAATTTATTTTTTAGTTGACAGAGGTGTCAAGCACTTAACAACAGATTATAAATATGTTTTAGTAGTTGACACCCAAAAAAATCCTCTTAATTTTCATCTAAAACCTCAAGAATCTAGTAAAATGTAGTACACTATTCTGAAGTATATTCATAAGTTGGACAGATATAAGCATTTTATAGGAAAAAAAACAGAATACATACCAGAGCATCCTTAGCCCTTTGCATAAGGATGGAGGCGTTTAGTCGACTGAACTGGAGTTGTGAACAGTTTTGTGTTGAAAACAGTTTTCCCGTCCAGGAAGTCATGACTGTCACTCTTCGCATACAGGAATAACTGAACTACCCGCCAAAATTTAAAACGGAACGAAAGTGCAAACAGAAACCTTATTATAAAAGATTTATTACCAAACTGTCAACTACCAGTACACTTACCCTATTGTAATCGTTATCAACACATATACTTGATGTATATATTTCTACACTTTTAAATTTCAATAAATTGATTAAAAAAAAATTAGACGGTTTTTAACGTGAGCTGTCATTTAATTGCACATGCATCAAACTGTTGGTTCTCACTAGTTAACAACTGTAGATATTACAAAATGGTTTAGTTTATTATTTCGTTGCTGTCTTATTTGTTAGACTAGGCCATTATATTATCTAACGAGGCCAGACGTTTTACCTCGATTTCATCCGCTGTTAAGCCTTTTTAGCACTTATGACCGTGTTTCAAGCGAGTTCATTAATGGTTTATGTTTTCTTAACTCACTAATTTTCATTTTACAGTTCCTAACAAGGCAAAGGCAAGAACAGAACTGAAAGAAATAGGTCAACACCTTTTTAAGAAATTTTCTCCCACGAAATTCAATTTGAATAGGAATGATTGGTAATTGATTTATATCAACTAAAGACAATTAATGTGTTTTATAATTGGTAAATTCTCCTTTTTCACCTCTAAGATTAGGGCCTTGAAAAATGCTCTCAGCATTTAAAAATTAATTCAGAAAGATGTAACCCCGCGGCAGTACCAAACCACGACGCGCTACGTGACAGTTTAACGCGTGACTACTCTTGAGCTCCCTGGACCTTCTGTTGCTGATTCCCTATAATCACCATTAGACCCTAGCACGCTCAGTCCACGTTCCGGAACAGCCTTTGCCGAAACAAACAGCTTCTTGGCCCTCTTGTTTACAAAAGCCTGAGAGCACTTAGTAAACAAAACAAATTCATTAGTGGTTAGATATTTTTTTAAAGATTATTTATTATTAACGCCCATCCCTAGTATCCACTGCTCTTCTCAAAAACCACTGATCTATTTCCGAAACTCCATTAAAAATCTGGGAGTAACTTTTGATTATCTTTTCTGGAATAATCATATCTCCCAAATCACCAGAAAATTCCATTTTATTCCTAAGCAGCTGCTACGTTTCCGCGAATGATTACCACAAAATACTCGGCAACTTATGTTTCCACTTTGACTTTCAAATAGTATATTCAACTATTCCATAGTATATTAAACTATTAAATTTTCCTCAGAATTCCCTCCCGATACCTACCTGGCAAATCCTAGTTTGACTACAGCTGTGTGGTATATGCTGGATTGTCGACAGATCTCAAAAGTAGGCTAGGAAAACCAATGAACTATATCATCAGGCCTATCTTTCGGGTTCCAAAAGATCACATCTACAGAGTTAAAATAACTTTACCCTTCATTTCTCAGAAATTACTTCCAAGCTTCCTTCCACAATCATCCATTGATTCTCACATTCCCTCCTCCATCTAAAGTATCTTCTAGTTCAAATCCTTGGTTTCTTTTCGCACTACAAGATCTCGCTCCTCAGAACTATACTCATTTCCATTAGAGTTCATCATTTGGCCATTCTTTCAATTCCCGTTCAAGCTCCTGATGGAATCCACTACCCCACAATATCCGCAACGCTCCATACCTGTCCACATTGAAATCCCTTTTGTTTCAATACCTCCTTTCTCTCCACACTAACACTAATTAGTAAAACTACTTTTTTTTTCTTTAGAAAATTGGACTTAATTAATATAATTAATATTTCATTGTTTTTTTGTAACCTTGTTATATTTAATTAGATTTTAAGCCTCTTATATTTAATCTTTTGGTAACCAAACTTATAGTATTTTATTTTTATGTCTATCCCCATACGTTGTTACTTATTTCAACGGTATTCTGAAATTGGGTGGCTCTACCCTAATATCCGACATTAATACTTCCTGAGTGCGTTCATATTTCAATCCCTAAAAACTAAAAACTTATAGTAATGACCTTACCCTACTCCTCCATCCACCCCTTAAAAAAAAAGGACCGAACCCATTGCATCCTTCAAAAAACCCTTTATCATTCGTGCTTCCTCTTTATGGAATTCCTGGCCAATCTCGATTATAAAATGCTCCTCTTTTACTTCATTTCAACACTATATCTTTCATAACCTCCTGAATTATCACCTTCCGAGCTAATTTATAATATGTATACATTTTTAATAGTGTATTTAGGTCATTTTTGGAATTATCTAGAATAATTTTTAATAACCACTCTACAACCTCAATTTTAGCTGAATATCTTAGTTGCATTCGAATTTCCCTAATTCTGCTCGCCTAAATTCTTTAAACCTTCAATTTAAAATAGACAGCTTATGTATAAAAAAAGTCTTAGTGAGTTAGCTGCGCCATTTTGGAATATCAGAAATGAACCATCAGTGGTGGATGTTATTTTATAAAAAAAAAAAAATGATAAGACTGTGGCCCTCCATCACCAGCTAACTTGATGTTTAATCATAACATTTGTCGATAGGACCTACCGTTTGGAGACCCCTATTAAGCTGCCCCCCCCCCCCCCCCCCCACTATCGCCAAACAAATTAAAACCCATTGCATAATTTTGTGCTATTTATGTGCTAATTTGTTGCCGTAGTACGGATTTTGTTGCTCGCACCGCTTGGCAGGTATTAACGATCAAAGGTGGGGGGGGCAAGCTTAATATTAAGCTTGCCCCCCCCCCCCACTATAAGAAAGAAAAGGAATTTCAAAAAACTGCTTATGTCGGAATTTGTTGCTATTTTGTTGCTCTAAGATGGCATAAAAACATTTTAAAAAATCAATAATTTAAAAAAAAAAAAATTATGTCACACACGAGTGTTTACCGCTTACCCGTAAATGATGAAATTTCTTCAAAATAATTTCACACTATCTTAAAGACACAACAATGTAACAAAATCTAGTACACATATATAATTAATTTAAACAGTATAAATTAAATTCTTAAACATAAAAAAATAACTATATTCTATTAGTAAGAAGAACCAGTTCCACTGCGTGACTTAACTTGGCCGCGAAGACATAGTGTCCATTTTCAATAGCAGAATGTATAAACAATAATTCAATGCCAAAAAGATGTGAGCAACTAATTTTTTTAGGAAACTATTATGGTCTTATTGAGCGTAATACTTATCAAAAACGAAAAAGTGTCGATTTTCGTTCCTTAAAAACGAGCAACAAATTCAGTTACTAATATATTTCGATAGCAGAAGATATAAACAATATTTCAATGACAAAAAGATGTGAGCAACTAATTTTTTTAGAAAACTATTATAGTCTAATTGAGCGGAATACTTATCAAAGACAAAAAAGTGTCGATTTTAATTCCTTAAAAACGAGCAACAAATTCAATTACTTATATATTTCGATAGCAGAAGATATAAACAATATTTCAATGACAAAAAGATGTGAGCAACTAATTTTTTTAGAAAACTATTATGGTCTAATTGAGCGGAATACTTATCAAAGACGAAAAAGTTTCGATTTTCGTTCCTTGAAAACGAACAACAAATTCAGTTACCTATATATTTTAATAGCAGAAGGTACAAACAATAATTTAATGCCAAAACGATGTGAGCAACTAATTTTTTTAGTAAATCATTATGGTCTTATTGAGCGAAATACTTATAAAATACGACCAAATGACGATTTTCAGTTCTTAAAAACGAGCAACAAATTCAGTTGCTTATATATTTAGATAGCGGAAGATATAAACAATAACCCAATAATGAAGACGAGCAAGAAACGAGTGAGCAACTAATTTTTATTTTTTTTTTAAACTATTATGGTCTATTTGAGCTTATTTATGTTTTTTAAAAAAAATAAGAAATCAAGCATAGGTAGTTACCTTCGAGGTAACTAAAACACTGAATTTGTGAGAAGTAAAAGGGGGCAGGTAGGTTAAGTTTTAGATTTACAACGGGGTTTCCCTTATGACTCATTATGCATGGATGTTTCAAGGGACTTATTAAAAACTTAATACATAGAGTCTTATTTACTTACTACTTACTTATTTACTTACTTATTTATTTACTAGACAGTAAATTTAACCAGCTTTCAGATAAAAAAAAAAATTTTTAGATCAGGTAAATAGTTTTGCAATTTTAACCAAAAGAGTACCGACAAACGTAAAGATAAAGGTAGGTTAGTTTTTAGATTTACAATGGGGTTTCCCTTATGACTCATTGGGTTTTTCCGTTCCTATGTGAAGCAAAATACACAGGAAAAACCGGACGATCGGTAAATCAAAGAGTAAATAAGAACATATAAGATCATACACTAATAAGACCCAAAATTCCAATTTCGCTTTCCATCTAAATGAAAGTAACCACACAAATTTAATAAAGACTTTGGAGTAAAAATATTACATCAAGTAGAAAATAGCCCAAAATTAAATACTTTTGAATCACTAGAAATAATAAAATCGTTTAAAACCGATCCAGATTTTTGTTTAAATGATATGATTAACATATCCAATAGCCCCATTTTAAATTTGTTTCCCATAGGAACGGAAAAACCCAATGAGTCATAAGGGAAACCCCATTGTAAATCTAAAAATTAACCTACCTTTGTCTTTACGTTTGTCGGTACTCTTTTGGTTAAAACTCCAAAACTATTTACCCGATCTAAAAAATTTTTTTTTTATCTGAAAGCTGGTTAAATTTACTGTCTAGTAAATAAATAAGTAAGTAAATAAGTAAGTAGTAAGTAAATAAGACTCTATGTATTAAGTTTTTAATAAGTCCCTTGAAACATCCATGCCAGCACGTTAAGAACCCCATACTATTGTGAAATTCTTATTTTTTCGGCACATTTCTCGTATTAACTCCAAAAAAATATTTGTTCGATCTCGAATTTTTTTTCATCTCAATGCTGGTTACATTTACTATCAGATACTATATATAAAATTTTAATTAATTTTCGTTAAATACCGTTGCCAGCACGCTACAAGCTGCAAACGTTTATAAAATCCAAATTTTTTTGATTCATTTTCTATATAGGTAACTCCTAAACAATTTGTCCGATCTTAAATTTCTTTTTTCCATCTTAAAACTACTTAAATTATCTATCAGGTTCTGTATATCAAATTGTGATTAAATTTCGTACAATATCCATAATAATACGCTAAATGTGTATGTTTTGGAAAAACATGACAGTTCTGTTATGTTGAGTGGGCTGGTATGGGTACTTCACGGAATTAATTCAAAGTTTAATTTAATGGATCTCACAGCAAATTTAATCAGCATTAAGATATAAAAACGGATTATAATTCAGGATCGAACCACTTGTTGTTTCGAGTTATAACGAAAAATGTGCCAACAAAAATTCAATTTCACAACATTACACGGAATTTAGTGTAGTGGAATGGATATTTCACGAAATTTAATTAAAATTAGATATATCGGATCTGATAGTAAATTTAACCAGCTTTGAGATAGGAAAAAAAAAATCGGGATCAAACTAATAGTTTTGGAGTTATAGCCAGAACAATAATAACAAACGTGTTTTCTCGGAAAAGTGTGACAGCCAAATTTTGTCCTTCACAGTTCTAAAAATATTGATCGAATTAAAAAAAAAATTAATATAACCAAATTTATTACGAATTTTCTTAGCTTTAATAATATATGGAAGACAATATGTGCTAAAAGTATTGCTTCCCGAGTTACTGTATCTAACTGCTAAAAACGTACAATTTTCAACAATTTCCCCCTCCCCTGCCAAAACCCGATGATCTTTCGAAGAAATCTTTTTAACACATTTAGAGCTAAGGTTAGTGAACAATTTCCAGTAGTCAGATATTTTTTTTCTTTAATTTCCAGGTTTGAAAGTAAATTACCCTTCATTATTATAAACATATTAACTTTAACAACTAATATTTTATTTATAGCAATACCCATTTAATAATAAACTATTCATTTGTGAAAATAAACATTTCAATTTAAAAATTAAAAAATAATTTTTAACAAAAAAAAAAGAAGTTTCAATTGAGATATTAAAAGAAATATATTATATTAAATATAGCTATTAACATTAGTAATAAGAACTGGAATGGTCATCCACAACTTCATTTGAGATGTTTATAACATATATTCAAAAGATATAGTTAAACTCGAAGGCAGTATAACAAAAATGTTTAACCCTTATACTATAGAAATGTACAAATAGCTAACTTTGTCAACGCTGAGTATTCCGCTCAGTTAGACCATAATGGTTCATAAAAAAAAATTAGTTGCTCACATCATTTTGGCATTGAATTATTGTTTATACCTTCTGAAATCGAAATATATAAGTAACTGAATTTGCTGCTCGTTTTTAAGAAACAAAAATTGACACTTTTTCGTATTTGATAAGTATTTCGCTCAATTAGTCCATAATAGTTTTATAAAAAAATTAGTTGCTCACATCTTTTTGGCATTGAACTATTGTCTATACCTTCTGCTATTGAAATATATATGTAACATAATTTGTTGCTCGTTTTTAAGGAACTAAAATCGACACTTTTTCGTCTTTGATAAGTATTCCGCTCAATTAGACCATAATAGTTTTCTAAAAAAATTAGTTGCTCACATCTTTTTGTCATTGAAATATTGTTTATACCTTCTGCTATCGAAATATATAAGTAACATAATTTGTTGCTCGTTTTTAAGGAACAAAAATCGACACTTTTTCGTCTTTGATAAGTATTCCGCTCAATTAGACCATAATAGTTTTCTAAAAAAATTAGTTGCTCACATATTTTTGGCATTGAACTATTGTTTATACCTTCTGCTATTGAAATATATAAGTAACTAAATTCGTTGCTCGTTTTTTAGGAACTAAAATTGACACTTTTTCGTCTTTGATAAGTATTCCGCTCAATTAGACCATTATAGTTTTCTAAAAAAATTAGTTGCTCACATCTTTTTGGCATTGAAATATTCTTTATACCTTCTGCTATCGAAATATATAAGTAACTGAATTTGTTGCTTGTTTTTAAGGAACGAAAATCGACACTTTTTCGTTTTTGATAAGTATTACGCTCAATTAGACCATAATAGTTTTCTAAAAAAATTAGTTGCTCACATATTTTTGGCATTGAACTATTGTTTATACCTTCTGCTATTGAAATATATAATTAACTGAATTTGTTGCTCGTTTTTAAGGAACGAAAATCGACACTATGTCTTCGCGGTCATGTTAAGTCACGCTCCACTGCGTTTTTTTGCAGAAATTTCATCATTTACGGGTAAGCGGTAAACACTCGTATGTGACATAATTTTTATTTTTTTAAATTATTGATTTTTTAAAATGTTTTTATGCCATCTTAGAGCAACAAAATAGCAACAAATTCCATGACATAAGCAGTTTTTTGAAATTCCTTTTCTTTCTTATAGTGGGGGGGCTAGCTTAATATTAAGCTAGCCCCCCCCCACATTTTTGATCGTTAATACCTGCCAAGCGGTGCGAGCAACAAAATCCGTACTACGGCAACAAATTAGCACATAAATAGCACAAAATTATGCAATAGGTTTTAATTCGTTTGGCGATGGTGGGGGAGGCCAGCTTAATAGGGGTCGTTTGGAGCTGTGTCACAGTCACCAGTTGCCTAAATATTGTAAGTACTGGGGCTTTTTTGACACGTTCCAGCTTTGTTAGTGTTCCACGGACCGAAATTTATACCAGAGTTCCCGAATTAGAAATTTAATGGAAAATATTGTATGTTATATAACATTTGTCGCTAGGACCTACCGATTAGGAGCTAGATTGTTTTGAAAAAAATCACGATTGAAACCCCTACTTTCTCTCAATATTGTTTATTTTGAACAATGATTAATTGTTAATTTAGTAATTACTAATTTCATCCCTTTAATTCTAAAATGAAAATTTGGAAAAGCAATAGGTTATGGTTAGACTTATCTATGATCTATTTTTTTTCCTAGTCAGGGAGATTTTTTTTTTTATGTGAAAGATTAATTTTAAAAAAATAGCTATTCGATCAAACCTAAAAAAACACTCATTAGATCAAAAAATTGCAGATTCTTAATTAATAGAAAATGGAGAAAATAAATGGTCTCATTTCCTTTCTGCAAAATGGAAGATGTAAACTTTGGATGAAGAAATGGACTTTAATTAAAGACTTCTCATTTCGCAATTTAATAGTTTATATCATTAACGTTTTCCAAACCATTTTGCTGGGTTAGCTGTCATTTTTAATGAACAGAACTCTCTTTTTAATATATTATAAATTAAAAAACAATAGTCCCATAGAAAAAAGAAAAAAAAAAAAAAGAAGTTAAAAATGAATACAAACCAATGCTCTTACAAGGATCTCAAACTAAGGAAAAAATAAAATATAATTTTAATGATTTTTCGTTAATTTATTAAGTTACTTCAACGTTATTTCTAAAAGAAATAATTGAACGAAGTAAAAGA
Source organism: Euschistus heros (assembly GCA_003667255.2). Lineage (NCBI taxonomy): Eukaryota > Metazoa > Arthropoda > Insecta > Hemiptera > Pentatomidae > Euschistus > Euschistus heros. The sequence continues at coordinate 3,320,774 of RCWM02000001.1, forward strand.
AATAATGAAGATATAAATTCAATGAAAAGAAAAAATAGAGGAACTAAAACCTGTTACAATTACAGTACTCCAAAGATGGCCAATCGCCGGTTGCTGGATAAGGAATTGAAACTATCCTTTAAATGATCACTGAACTATACCAAGAAAGGTGGTGTGATCAGTATCGTCTTCCAACCGCCTGGTTCATTCTTTTTTTTATATATACATTAATTTCCACCTCACTGCTCTCCATGGGTCGGCTATCTACTTCTCGACAATTAAAGAGAATCACACCCACCCAAAGAAATTCCCGACTAAATGAACACTAAATAAAATTTAAGTATTACATTGAGAGTACATTGACAATCAGTGCATATTTTAAGAAATTTTGACTGGGCGACATACGGGACGGCAAAAGTACCGGGAGTAGGGAAAAAAAGGGAAAATGTTTTTTTCAAAATTAAGTATCAAATGACGCATTTTTAGGCCGTTTTAACTCCTAATTAAGGGCTGGGGCACACACAGCGATTTCTCCGACGCGATATCCGCGCGGTTTTACGGCGCGGAGAGTCATCAATGTGTTTATAGTGGGAGGGGACAGACCCGTCGGTGTCGGATCGCAGGCGGTTTTGAAACCCAAGCGGATGGTGGTTGGAACCAAGATCCGCGCGGTTTTGAGAACTACGTGGCTTATAGCTTGAGAACTACGTGGCATAGTCGTTACATTGAATGAAGTGAGACTGAACAGACACAGCGCTTTTTCCGCGTCGGATTTTGTTACTTATTCTTTTACTGCTCCAAATTTTACTTGTTTCAACTTTTCTTTTACTTTTATTATTAATAAGCATGGGTAGAATTGACATCGACAAATTAATTATTGAGGTTCAAAAGGGTAAAAAATGGGAAAATGTTTTTTTCAAAATTAAGTATCAAATGACGCATTTTTAGGCCGTTTTAACTCCTAATTAATATGGTCCGTGAGGTTTTGAATACCGGGAACTTCCTACTTCAATTAGTGATCCCAAGCTCTTCCTAGAATAATGTGGTATTTTGAAAGCCTTATTTTGATTACGAGTTTTTATATATTTTAATTTCTTAATGTACTTGTAAGAATATTTTCTTGGGAAACCAAATTTTTTTTTTTAAACTTATCTTTACAAAAAATTAATTACGATAAGGTTTAATTTTATTTTTACAAGAATAAAATATTTTAAGTAAGCAAAAAATTTCGGAACACATAATGTTTGCTGGAAAAACACCTTATTATCTTAATACAAGATATCTTGCAAGAAATTGTGCAATTGCAAAAATGTACAATCATACTTGTAGTTTACTTTGACTCTATGACGTATGAACCCATTTTATTTTATCAAATTGACACCAGGGGCCTATTTCATAAAGATAGAAGTACAACTCTACAGCTAAATTTCCAAAACACCTTGACATTTGTGCTCCCATTGGTCGGTTTCAAGGTTTTTTTTTTTTTAATTGTAGCTGTGGAGATGAACTTTTTACTATTTTTTTTATTATGTTGAAAAACTGTATTTAAATTGAAATTTTTGCTCCCGTAAAAATTTGCAGGCACCTGCTACGTTCACTGGGCGGCACAAGTGTCGCCCAGTTTATCTGTTATTTCATGCTATGTTGACAATTGTTACAAACCTGTATATTTTTGTGCTAAACGAATCTATATACGTACTCGTTTTTGCTACATATACATACAGAAATATCTATATTTTCTCAGGAACATAAAACTTACATACCATAGATGTATATAAATAATAAGTAAAACTGTGAATGTTGCCTTGGCTGAGTCACCCACTTTAGTTTTATATTCGTTTCAAGATCAAGTCCATAAACTTTATCTACACGAAAACAAGAAGAATGTGGTTAAAGAAAGTCAGTGTCTGAGAGTTCCCGCACATGAGGAACTTGATAAAATAACCAGAATTATCTGATTAAGTTTATCAAAGAATTTTTTAAAAAATAATAATAATGTAATCAGAGGAAAGGTCCTAACACTGCGTCTCAATTTCGTTTTTGACGCTAAATAGAAAATCGCAAAAAAAAAAAAAAAAAAAAAAAAAATTCTTTTCAAAATTATATAATATTTACTTTATATTAATATGCACTACGTTGATTTCCTTTACTAAATGTAATTAAAAATAAATATTTTTTTAAAAAATACATTCTCTCGATTTATTTTAGTAAAATGGTTTAGTAATATCCATCAACGCAAAGTTATAACCCCTCATTATAAAACCTCAATATAAACTTTCTATTTTTTTAATATTTTGAGACCAAAAATTTCATTTATTTAACGATGAAAGTATAGTTGACTGTTATGATGTATGGAGGAGAAGATAATCCGGGATGCAGTCCATTGCATCTTTGACTGCATCCCGGAACATCTTCTTCATGCATTTATGTAACATTTAACAAGATTATATTAATAATGAGAACAGTGGAGTAATTTTTTATAGGTTAAGATCTATGTCTAGATCTACGGACTTCTATTTCTTAGGAGTCCCTCCAAAAACTTTCAGAAGTCCGTTTTGCTCCTCGGGTGAGTAGCAATATATATGATTTCTCGTTTTACATTTTTTAAAATTTTAGTTCAGATTCATATACATGACTGTGATATGGCCTATTTGGACGTACCGAGTTGAGCTTCGGGGCTCCACTAAACCATCCAATTCATCTCGTATCCAATCTTTACAATCCAAAATACTTCAAAACATTCTTAATGCTCCTTACATTGTCACCAATAAACTTATCCATGAAGACCTTAATGTCCCATATGTTGCTGATTTAGCCCAAACCAAATACCTATCCATAGTAAACTCCATAACCACACAAATCCACTCGTCTCTCAACTTGTTTCCCATTCTATTCCCGATAACCCTCCGAGGCGCCTGGAAATAAAATGGCCTAGAGACCTTCTAGTGTAGAATTTTTATTGAACTGCTACTGATGTGTAGTTCTTTTAAATTTTTGGCATGTTATTGTAATTTTTATCAACACATTTACATGATTTATATATTTTGTACAGTTGTAAATTTCAATGAACGGATATAACAAAAAAAAAAAAAAAAAAAAAAAAAAAAAAAATGAAAAATAAATGTTCTATGGACATATGAAAAGGATGAAGAAGGAAAGACTAAATAAAAAGATATTCGATAAAATTTGTAGCTATAAAAGCGTAGGTGACAAGAAGATTTAAAGAACCTTAAAATATCAGAAACCGACTGTTTGGATAGAGAGGTGTTCCGAAAAACAATAAAAAATCTCACTACAATTAGCAGAGAGAAAAAGAGGGGTACAATGTGGTCCAGGGAAAGAAGGGAGAGACATTCAAGAATAATGAAGCTAAGATGGGAGGAAAGAAAGTCGAGAATCCCAATGAAGCCTAAACCGTGATATTCGCCTGGTCCTTGGGGCCTATACGTGAAAAAAATAAAAATAAATTATCTGTTTATGATATATCAGTTAACTTAATTTAAAGTTAATGTTTAAAAAAAAAAAAAAAAAAAAAAAAAAAAAAAAAAAATACGTTGATAACAAAAATATTCCAATCCTGGGTTGGTTTTTAACGATTTTGTTATTTCCAATGATTTGTAAATTAGGTTCACTCCCCAGTCTTTCTGGAATTCGTGGTCATTTTCAGTTAAATGGATAGCAAAGTTAAAATTCCGCGTCTTATTGTTGTATGCCCTTATATGTTCTTTTAATCTTTGGTTTACTGGTCGTTAGGTTTATTAAGGGTTTCTTCAGCTTTACCGTCATTACATTCATGTTCATATCCACCAATTCTTTGAAAAGTATCTATTTTTCCTCCAGGTGGAGAGAAATGATATGACAATGGTTTATCAATTTCAAATGCGGGATTTAAACCTAATTTTCCGACTTTGGTGGATATTGGGTTGTAATATCGGGATTTGTCCTTTGTGGTGCTAAGAATGTATTAAATATTTTTTTTCTAATGTTGCCAATTCGTGATTTTATTTTATCCATTGTTGCTGGTTAGAGTGCATACGTTTGAATTCCTTTATTATAATTTTTACATTGTGTATTGATCCTTCTATACTATCAAGCTGGAAGTACAGTGGATCATATCAAAATTGAAAAGCTTTAAACCAAAACTGAGGAGAGTGCAACGTAGTATTAAAACTGTTTATGTAATGATACTTGTCGCTACCACGATTTATACAATCATTGTTAACACTCTGTAGAATTTTCTAGGATCTCCACAGATAAACTTTAGGTTTAACTACTTAAAGGAAAACCATAGAAAGAATGCTCTAAATTAAAGAAACACTCAAAGATCCACCCATCCCTTCGCAATGACAGTCAGCAAGATTGGTTATGGACATTATGAAAACATCTTGCATAGTGCAGCAGTCGGATAAAAGCATTCAGGAATGGGGTTAGCCATGGCATAAGAGGGGGCAGGGCAGTTTGACATTTGAGAGAAGACATAAAACAGTATACGACTGCTGCCACGGTGTCGCAGGGTTCAATTGCACTGAAGTAATGGCGGAATCCGATTTCAACTGGAAGGTATCAGCCGCAAGGGCCGGAACAAAACTCCTGGATGCAAAATATAAATCGGAAAATTATCCTATGTAATGGTTTTAGAATTAAAATATATTGCTGGCCAAGGCATGAAATGTGGAATGGCAAAGTCTAAGTAGTGGCAGCCACCCCCTCCCCCCAGCGGCTCTGATCACTGAGGCCATATTCACTATTCACTATTATCCAAATCGAATCATTGTATTCTTAACCGACATTTTTTTTTTTTTTTCATTGCATTTTAATCAGAATGATTTTTGCAGGTAACACTCCTATCTAACGTACCATAGGTATCATTAGTGGATACATCGAAGTTCAAGATATATAAAATATACCAATGTTGCATATTGCCTTTAAACTGATTTTGAGAGAGACTCCCAAGATTATTCTGCTGTTTAAGGAGGAATTGGTTGAGCGTTTTCTGTACCATTGTTATTCAATTATATATCTTTTTAATATTAACTTTTTATTTTATTTTTTTTTTATTTTTTTATTTTTTTTTTTATTTTTAAATTTATTTATTTCTTATTTTTTTTTTTTATTTTTTTTTTTATTTTTTTTTTTTTTTTAAATTTATTTATTTTTTTTTTTTTTTTTTTATATATATTATATTTTTGTTACTTGATTCTTATTATTTCATTTTATTCTTGATGATTGAATTATTAGTTTTATTTTTATAATTATTACTTGTTTTTATTTTTTATCTTTTATTATCATTATTTTGTGTGTATGAGTACTTGTATATATTGTATGAATGAATACATCTTTAGCACTGTTACCTATTGCCCTTAATTGAGGCAGATTGTGCATATATTTCAATAAAAAAAAAAAAAAAAAATATATATATATATATATATATATATATATATATATATATATATATAACAATATATATCTTAAACACATAATTAATTACTGTCAATAATAGTAATTTAAAAAAAATACCTGTACCACCATTACAACTAATTAAGGACCTTGAGTTAACTAGCTTGTACTTGACCAACGGTTGCGAAAGGAGATTTGTCACAAATCGCGCTCAACCACCAGGTTAAAGGGTACCCTTTAATAGGGCTGGGTGTGCCATAGAAGGGGCTTTCGATTGTGTAGTAAATCCACGGCTGAAATAACTGTATACAAATTTTCTTCTTTCAGCCGGACTCCACCGAGCCTTCATAATTACTATAAATTTTACCAAAATATGTTTGAGCTCGTATTAGAGGCTTGATATCTGGTATGGAAAAATTCAGAAAATTAGTGGAAATTTCTTGCAGTCAAAAAGAAGAAGTAGAAAGGTAAGAGATGGACGGAGGAGAAAAAGAGGGAGATGAGAAAAAAAATGAGAAAAATATGAGTGAAAAAAGAAAAAAAATCAAGAAATGGTATGAGCATGTTAGGTGGGCTGTTTCTGGTTGTATATATAAATATTATATTTTTGATCAGCTTTCTTTAACTCAGTTATGACATGTTCTATATGTTATCGAACTTCGTGTTGCTGAGTCTTGAGAATTTTGGTGATATGGTATTCTTGGTAGCTTAGCTTCAAAATCAGTTGACGCATAGATAGTATTATAAAATGATCGAGAAAAGGGTTGAGGAAATAATTCTTCATAATATAGGAAATAATTCTACTGGAGACAATTATTCATAAATTTCTAATTACAATAATCTTTCTGTACATACAGCAACTTATTTTAATGGATGTTTTTATATTTTGTTTTTATAGGAAGTTTTCGTAAATCTTTTTACATTTAGTATCCTAAGTAATAAAATTTACAGTACATTATTTAAAATCTTGTCAATCCAGTATTAAAGGAAACTTTTTCTAAAACAGGATATGTGGTGATTCTGAGATATCAAACACTTTCAGAATGTCGTCATCGGCTCCAACCAAACCAGCCAGGAAGCAGATCCCATTCGGCCAATCAGAACCATCTCCTCAGCTACAACTTCATATATGTGTATATATATATATATATATATATATATATATATATATATATATATATATATATATATATATATATTTTTTTTTTTTTTTTTTTTTTTAACAAAATATAAACACTCCTAATAAATAAATATTCATAAATTTCTTTCTCTTTAAACAATCAAAGAAGGTTTACTAAATATAAAAATATATAATGCTACTTTTAAATATTCTTTTTTTTTCCAAATTTTAATTTGCAGACTACTATAACATTTACTAGACAAACGTTCAAAGCTCCCAATTAATTACAAAAGTCTCATATGCATGACTGTGATTAGACCCATTAGACCAATTTGGGCGTACGGAGTTGAGCTTTGGGGCTCCACTAACCCATCCAATACATCTCGTATTCAATCCTTACAATCCAAAATCCTTTGAAAAATCCTCCATGCTCGTTACTTTGCCACCAATAAACTTATCCATAAAGATCTTAATGTTCCATATGTTGCTGATTTAGCCCACACCAGATACCTATCCTTTCATTGTAAACTCCATACTCAATCGAATCCAACTTGTCTCACACTCAATTCCTAATAACCCTCCTAGGCGGCTAGAGAAAATGGCCTAGAGACCTAGTGTAGAATGTTTAATAAAGTGCTACTGATGAGTAGTTCTTTCCACGTTTTGACATGTTATTGTAATCGTTGTCAACACATTTACTTGATGTATATATTTTGTACAGTTGTCAATTTCAATAAATAAAAAAAAAAAAATGGCCCATCCTACCAAAAGATTATTAACATTATTAGAGAATAAAATGGAAAATTAATTAATCTATGTTTGAAAACTAAAATGAACTAGCATAAGACAAACTAAAACAAAATCTAAAAGTTAATAATGTTCAACTTTGGATCCATGATTTGGAACTTGAAAAGAATTTGTCGATGCTGGAGAGTGTGACCAGTAGAGAAAGCTGTTTCCAGTTAATGACCGGACACGAGTCTAGTTTTAAGTGTAAGTAATGAAAACCCATAATCAATATTAAATAATTTTAAAAAATATTTAAAATTAAAAATATAAATAGGTTTTTCTAACTGAATATATATATACATTCCCAACTTCATCCCTCTTTTTTGAAAATTTAGTAATAACTTGCAGGAGCAATTTTCAAACGGGTTTATTAAGTTGTCATTTTCAAAGACTTATTGCATCCCCAATTCCAAATTTCAGAAACATGATGCTTATTTTTTAGTAACATCGCAAAAGAGAGTTCTTGAAATAGACCTGATTAAAAATTAAACTGAATTTGACCGATTAGTTGACATATTTTCCTCAGAACGAATTTCGTATTTCGTTACATTCCTTTATTTTGTATAATATTTTTACATTGTTAGATTGTTACAATTCAGTTTCTATTCTGTAAAATTATTTTGGAGCTGAACTCCATTTTACCTCCTAAGGGAGAGGCTTTTGTCATAAATATGATGCCAATAAAGCTTTTTTATTATTATTATTATTATTAACTCATTAACAGCTAATTTTATTTTTGATAGTTTAACCTTATTATTTTTTTTTTTTAACAATGCTGTCATGTGTTTATCAAAAAAATACCCGCGATCCCCAAAAGTGGTTTACGGCTCAGGGATAGGTTAAATATTCCGCATTACCCTTTTAATTCTCCCGTGTGTTCATCTTTTTTTGGCCTAAATATTCTATGCAATATAATACACAAAATTTTGGTAGAATAATAGTCTAGTAAGTCCATAGCATATATATATATATATAAATCCATAGCATATATATATATATAGAGAGAGAGAGAGAGAGAGAGAGAGAGAGAGAGAGAGAGAGAGAGAGAGAGAGAGAGAGAGAAAGAGAGAGAGAGAGAGAGAGAGAGAGAGAGAGAGAGAGAGAGAGAGAGAGAGTGAGAGAGAGAGATTGTGTCATAAAAGTTTAAATTTAACTTTTTGTTAAATGACTGCTCCAACATTTACTAGACAAGCGTTAAATCTCCCAATAAATTAAAAATCCTAGGACTTCTTTAGAGGACAATATTAGTTTAATCGTTAGTAATTAGTGAAAGTCATAATAATAAATTATAGCAAAGGTTGTTAGGATATATCTCCATCTTTGCTTTAAGTTCTCTCTCCATATATGTTAATTTATAAATAACCAACATTGAAAAAAAACAATAGATTTTTAATTAATTTTATTATTGCTTCGTTAAAAAAAAATATATAACACATTAATTCAACCATTTGAATGATAGCCACCTCAATAAAATATCCTCCGCAGAGTCAGTTTTTATGAAGAAATAAAAATTTAACAAGCGCATAAATTTAAAGAATAAAAAGAAGTCTAACAAGATATCTAAGGCAATAATTGTAACGTATATATTATTTATATGAGAAGTTGTAAAACCATTTACCAAGCCCTACTGGAAGTAACTATTTATTTAATCTATTAATTTACTTTTTTATTCTAAGCAAACGTGGGAAAAACGTCCTGCAAGGTTAATAGCATGTATGATATTTTTTTCAAAATTAGGTTACCAGCCTATTCTAGACAGGGTGGAAAGATTCGAGATTAATTTCGTGGCTCTGCAACGAAAAAAGTTTTAACCCACCCAGGTGGGATTCGAACCCAAGACCTTCTGTACCGAGTGCGCTCAGCCTTTTTCAAATGAAATAATTCCAATAGAAGTGGCAATTAGTTCATAAATCCTAACTGAATTGATATTACCATCATGCTTGCCTCATGTCACTTAGAAAACGGTTTGGGATATTTTGTATTGCGCGGAAACTATCATAAAGAATGCTATAGTGGTATAATGACAACTAACCATTGTTATCTGTTAAGATCTAAAGCGTCTTGGATGTTTAATTATCGGCACGTCGTTACAGATTACTTCAATATTTACTAGACAAACGTTCATAGCTCCCAATTAATTACAAAAGATTCATATACATGTCTGTGGTTAGAACTATTTGGACTTACGGTATTGAGTTATGAGGATCCACCAAACCATCGAATTCCTCCCTCATCTAATCACTCCAATCCTAAAAACCTTCGAAAAATCCTTAATGTTCCTCACTTTGTCATAAATGAACTGATCCAAAATATCCCCTATTTTTCTGATTTGGCAAGAATCAGTTACCTTTCTCTTCATTATAAACTTAATACTCATCCAAATGCACTTTTTGCACAACTTGCTTCTAATTCCATTTCTGGCAACCTTCTGAGGCGTCTGAAAAGAAGATGGTCCCGGGATCTTCTTCTTTTGTAGATATTTCATTAGAGTACTACAATGGGTAGTTCTTCTACATGTTTTAATCATTTCATTATTTTGCTGTGTATACCGCATATTTACTAGATTTTTTTTTTTTAATACAGTTGTAACTTTCTGTTAATAAAAGAATAAAAAAATAAAATAAAATAAAAATATTTTGACAATAAATAACAATCTGCCATAGTTAAGGGGAAACAGTAATAATGCCACAAGTTCACTGAGTGAGAGCGCTTAACCTGCAAACATTCCTAACATTAGAGGAAAAGTTAACGATTGTCAATTTTTACAATCGATGTTGAGACTACTGCTTTTTGATACTATTTAGAAAATTTGGCTTTCATAGAGTCAAGTACAAAAGGGATATTAAGTTTGGGTTCCGTACAAGTCTTGCATCTTGGAAGACGCCATGTAAGGAATGGGTACTAGACAGATACAATAAGCATCCTAATGCTACAACAAATATTTTTATACTTATCTATAAAGTATTATCAAGTAAAGTTTAATGGATCATAAAATTAGTTTTCATGGATACTTTCACATTGCTTTAATGAGTATGGATGTTAAAATAGTCATCAACCGAAGCGTTGGTGTTTTAAATGATGGCAGTTTTTGAGAACTGCCATCACTGCCGTATAACTTCAGCAATTATTTCAATGAATAAACATTTAGCTGAGTGGGTAAGGCTCTAGGCTGCCAAGCTCCCAAAGTTCAAAGCCGATCTAAGGCAGGAAATTATTTATTTTATATTTTATTTATTTATTATATATTATTTATTTACGATTTCGAGGACGATAGACCTCCTGGGAAGACCAGGACCTCGATAAAGAGGGTACCCTAGATAGGAGAAAAAAATCTGGCTGTTGAACATGATTCAGACCAAAGCTCCTCATTTGAAAACATTTGGTTTAGTAGTAGTACATCCTTACCAAGGACATAAATACCAATAGTATATTCACCAGTAAACTTTAGCAGTTTCGTACTCCTCCATACTCTGTATTTATATGTAATTAAATATATGTAAACGCATGTTTTTATATATATTTATACTGTGGCTAAGTTTATGTTTTGAAATAACCTGTGTAACTCATATAATGTTATAGTAGTAACCTGTTTTTTGTTTTTTTTTTACTGTAGGGCATGATTAAGAGAACAATATTGTCTCGACACGTCGCCAAAATAAGTTATTTTATTGATTGAACCTCAAGAATCTTGTTTTAGAAATAGGTAATTAGTTCATTAAAATATCAAAAGTGTATAAAATTTTAATATTAGCTTCGATTTATTATAATGAAAATTTCGTTTTAATCTTTGATGTTAAATCATGATTTAATTACAATTTTTGCTGAAGGCGATTTTGTTATTTATACAAGTCTTTTTTGGCATAACTTCTAGTTTATTCATAAGTATGTTGCTACATATTTCAGGACCCTAGTCCCATCTTCAGGCTTCTAAAATATTTTCAAAAATTTTTATTGAATAAAAAAAATACAGGGTGTTCGGAAGAACGCTGGCCAAAGAGGTATCTCGGGTAGGGAGGTTCATTTTGAATCTATTTAACGTCACTTACCTATATACAAAGTCTTACGGTTTTATTTTTTTGTTTTTTTTCTCTGGAATTACTAATACATTGTCCATGTAAAAAAATAAAAAAGATTTGATCAAAAAAACAAACAAAAAAATAGGGAGATCGTTAAAAAAAACAATTAAGAACTTCAAGTTTAGGTTTAGTTTTTAAAATAATTCGGATTTGGGTGTTGCGCTTACTTTTTTTTTATTGAACCTAGACTTGACACTGTTTTACAGATCTGCCAGGATCTGACGATTTTTTGAGGCCGAAGGACATCCTTGGCCACTCTCTCCATCCACAATTAGAATTAGCTTTTTCGTCCTTAAGGATTGCTGTTTTAACGGTTTTTTAAGTTATCCGAAGGATAACTTCTGCCATTTTTGTCCTCCAGGATACTGTTTTAAAATATTTAACGGTTTTAAGATCGCGGACCTTAAAAGGACACTTTTTTAAAAAATATTCGACTATTTGACTGTTTTAAGACGGCGGAAGGATATTAATTCGTTGTTAACGCATTCTACGGGAGGCTGAAGATAGTTTTTCAACGCTAACGACTCCTTCCCGTTTACTCTTTTTGCTAAAAAGGTACGATATAGAAGAGTGGCGGTGGGGGTTCGGGGCGGGATTAAGAGATGGCTTCTGTTTTTAAGGACACTGTTTTACAGATCTGCCAGGATCTGACGATTTTTATACTTATGAATAAACCAAAAGTTATGCCAAAAAAGATTTGTAAAAAAAATCATGATATTAATCAACCTAAAGTTTTACATAAAAATAAGAAGCCCTCAAACAACCACTGGGTGGCGTTTTCCACGAATTAAAACATAATCTAGATCTTCATTCAAAAGAAAACTCCCAGATCCATCGATGCAATTTTAATTCAATGAATTCAAGCCGAGGCAAGAAGTTGGAAGAGAGGTCGCATTGGCGCCATTGTTCGAGCCACCCGTAGGAGGGACCCTGGACCACTTTCTCCTCTCTTAGCAGCTCCTAATTTCTCCTGTCCTCTGTCTCTCTCTTAGTGTATGATATTTCAGCTGTGTAAGGGGTCATTTGCGTAGAGGTCAGTTGCCCGTGAGAGCCTTTCATGGTAATCGAGCAGGATATATAACACTTTCAGCAAAATCCGGCATAAATCACTGAATAATTCAATGCTTCACTGTGAACTTTCGAAAACTAGTAACAGTGGAGGTGTCACAACCAGTAACATAATATCAATGTAAAAAACTAAATAGATCTACGTATCAAATTTATACATAGCATGAAGTGTGACATTGAACTTACAAGGAGACGTTTTGACTTGTAACTCACAGATTTGAATGCCGATTTTTGTGTGGTTAGTAGGAACCAATAATAGTGCAAAACTAGAGTTATAACCACCAATGAGCATTGGCAGCCGAGAAAAAAAAAAAATTAAAATCACGTTTTATTTTATTTTTTTCTTAGCTCTCATTTTAGAAATAGGAATGATTTTTTTTAACTTAAAATTCAAGTTTTGTATGATATCTCTTTACTTTAACCAAAACACGTTGTCCAGAAATTAATGCCGGATTTCATGTTTAAACCAAAACCTGATATTATAATTAAAGATATTATTTATCAAGTTTTGGTTGTGGTGAAGAGATAGCATACAAAACTTCAATTTAATGTGAAAATATTATTTCTTTATCTCGACTCAGAACTGAGAAAAAAAATGTGATATATTTTTTTTTTCTCGGTTCCCAATGCTCATTGGTGGCTATAACTCTAGTTTTGCACTATTATCGGTCCCTACTACCCACACAAAAATCGCATTCAAATCTGTGAGTTGCAAGTCAAAACATCTCCTTCTCAGTTTTAAAGGGGACTCGATGGTCGAGCGAGTTGTGGTGAGCAGAGATGGGTATCGAATACGATATACCAAAATATCGATATTTTTTTTCTGATATTTTTTATTACGATATATCGATACGTACCTTGCGATTTTTTGTTTTCTCTATATTATAAAAATACAACATACAACTATATGCAATTAAAAAAAGTAACAATAACATTCAAATGTAAATAAATAAAGAAATGTTTTTAATGCAACTTTTCTTGTAGGTTGTTGAGGAAATATGTTGCTACTATTCTACTTCATTGTCAACAGATTATTTTCTAAATCATGTGTACCTACTGCCTCCTGTTTAATTCCCAATAAACTACTTGCAAATTTTAAACATTTGAAATAATTGTATGAACGACATTGAACCAACCATTGCTCTACCCCTCCTATCACCCAAAATAATTGATAAAATAACTAAAATGACTATGAAAAAAAAAATTATTTCAAAAAATTTTGATTTACATTTTTGAAACCTCTCAAACACTCCAATCCCATATCATAAACCTTCAAGAATGGTGTGAAAATGGAGAATCAAAATAAATCCCGTCAAATAACCTTTACCCTTCGTCGTAGACCTACGACTTCCTGTCCTACACTATCCTTTAATGATGTTCCACTAATCCCTGTTGAACATGCCCGCTACCTAGGACTCCATCTGAACAAACGACTAACTTGGAATCCAGATACAAGACAAAATACAAGAAATTGCTCGTCGTTGAATAGTACTCCTACATTTACATGAAAAACATTAAAACCTTCTAATTGATAACAAATGACTCATTTACATGGCAGTAATTAGACCAATTTGGACATACGGAGATGATCTTTAGGGCTCCACTAAACCATCCAATCCATCTCGTATCCAATCCTTACAATCCAAAATCCTTAATGCCCCTTACTTCGTCACAAACAAACATCCACAAAGATCTTAATATACATTACATTTCTGACTTAAACCAGATATCTATCCTGTAATAGCAAACTCTACAACCATTAAAATCCATTAGTATCACAACTTGGTTCTCATTCCATTCCCGACAACCCTCCGAGGCGTCTGAAAAGAAGATGACTTCGGGACCTTCTCAAATAGAACTTTTATTGACGTTCTACCAGTTGATTGTTTCGTTGCTAGCAATTGATCTGTTATTATTAACGTTATACTCACATTTACTAGATATATTTTTTTACTCAGTTATTAATTTAAATAAATAGATAAATAAATAAATTTTAAAGAAGTAGTTAAAGATAACATAAGTTCTTTACCAATAACGAATAAAAACTATAATACAATGGTACTATTGCTTTGCTGTATTAATCCCGTTAGTGCTTAAGCTTTGGAAGTTTGATATTTTAATCCTGTATTTTCATTCTCTAGTATCATGTACTCATCCAATAAAAATTTGAAGTTGAACTTAGCAATACTTGATTTTTTAACATAACTGTTTTAAAATCGGTACCAATCAGTTCTAGATCTATTTTATGAAAAATTGGTCTGATATTAAAGATAAAAAAATATATTTTGTAACAGTTTGTTTTTTTCATTAAAGAAAATAATTAATAGTTACTTAATAATAAAAAGAATTTACAATTCAAACAGTTTCGTAGTTGTAGCGAGAAATATGCCGAAAAAAGTGGATCACAACAGTATGGGGTTCTCGACGTGGCGTAGGTATTTCATGGTACTTGATCGAAATTTCATATATGTGTTCTCATAGTAAATTTTACCAGTTTAACGATGGTAAAAATAAATTTCAGATCGGACAAATAGTTTTGATGTTTTAGACAAAAGAGTACCGACAAACGTTTTTTCGTCGAGAAGCGCTACTTACCTCAACTTAGCCAATACGTTTATGGTGGTCATACTGCTGAATCTTAAATGTTATAAAATTAAGTAAATTATTTTTAATGTGAAGTTTTACAGTTTTTGATAAAAATATTGTATTTTTCCTTTCTCCACAGCTCTAAAACTATTCACTGATCAAAACGTGAATAGAACCAAATTATTTGTAAATTATCTTTGATAATGTATATATATAATGAACTTTGAACGCTTTTCATTATATGATTAACTTAATTATATTTAGTACTTGTAAATACTTTTATTATCATTGTTTGATTTGTAATAATTTAAATAAAAGTTGTAAGTGTAAAAAATGTTGAACTTTTGATCCAGTTGAAAATAAATAAAATAAAAGTTAATTTAATGCTCTTCAAATTTATTTCGGATTATTTTTCTGAAAAACGGTCGTGGGAGGCACTAAAAGAAAAAATTGACAAAAAAGTGAGGTATCAATGATTTTTTTTTTCTCGAAAATTATCGATTTTCTATAAAAAATATCATAAAAACAGTTAGTACGACAAATATGTCTGTGACAAATATAAACGATTTTATAGAAAATTTAACTTACTTTAGTTTTTATTTAAAAAATGTTTTTCTAGAGTCCACCATTTCCAAAATATAATCGAAAAATCCCAAAATAGGACCTTCTCCACTTTTTCTTTTCGACACCCTATTCATCCGAAAAGACCCTGTTCCATGAAGCCCTTCGATAATATTTGTTGATATTTATTTCTAAGATTCAAGGTATTCACTTTATGTAAATTTTTTTTTTCCTATTTCCATTTCACCAGCTTACTTTCAGACCGTGTGGGATCCAGAAACATTCCTGTCCATCCGGTCTTAGGGAATGTGACTACGTCAGTGTACCTTATTGGTTCCTCGGAGTTCTTTTCCCTAAAGCTTCTGTGTATCTCTTTAGGAAACTTATGGTGACAACGTGCTAGAAGGAGAGATTTTTAGGGGTATTTTCCCAACACATGGGTTGTTTTTCATATCGAATAGCATTTTTTACATCCATCTGAGCAGGCGCTAGAAACTCCACGCAGAGATGTTTAATCTATATAGATTTTGATGGCGTCAGAAGTGCTTGTAATTTCTCACTTTTCTCCTTGACATCATGATTACAATGAAAATTTTTAGTCGAATTTTCCTTCAGCGACAGTCTCTTGCAATTTAGTGGCTCTGATCACAATCCGATATACGGTTTTATCAACTCACTCGGCATTTTTCATGACACAATGCTAATGCAGAATAACATAACGAACAAATTATAAGGTAATGTTCAGTGGTCGTTGAGTGTATGTATGAGTGCCTCACATTAACAAACAATTAATTTTAATATTTCTATTCCAATCTTCTTTGTAAATTCTAACATCTTAAGTCGAAATAAAAAGATCGATGGCCAGTTTTAAAAACTGAGACGACTAATACAGTAACTTGAGATCTTGGTAGTTGTTATGTTATCTTGATAGTTTCTAGTATTGATAGAACACATTGGCAACCAAAAAAGCATCACCCAAGTCCGGTGACACACCTCTTGTACTCCCATAGATAAATACCCTGTCATATATAAGCCTCCTCAACTGATTCCTGTCCGGCTCACGAAATCCAGGTACTTCAAACCCTTTCCTCAGCTCCTAAATCTAAATCAACAGCAACTCCTTCGCAAATTTTCTTTTTGCAACCTATCTGGTCCATCTTTGTTAGTTATCACCAAATACTCACATTTTGGATAAAAATCATACTTAGTATCCGCTTCTTCCGAAATTTCGTATATCCCCTACTTTTCTCTTTGGTGATTATTATTTTACATACGTATCTTCAATCTTAATTTATCGAAAGAACCGCCATCTGTTAAGCAAATCCCTTAGAAATATTAGTTCATTCTTCAATTTCCATATTTCTCGAAGAATCCAGGCTACACAATTATCTCAAATCTAGTTTTAGGACGGATCATCTATGGGATAAGTTCTTATAAAAATCATCAGTAAACATACATGGATCTATAGCCAACATTTTTTACTTCTATTCTCATAACACATTTACGTCCACTGTATGCAAGTTTAATGAATCAATTTTTTTCAGAATTGAAATCTTAAATCGGTTAATAATATATAACTTTTTTAACCCAAATGATCATCCTATCAGTTATAAAAAAAAATAGTAAAATAAAATAAAAATAAATAAATAAATAAAAAATTCAACCACTTAAAGCTAGGGTAAGGTTGAATTTTTTCTGTTATCAGGAGAAATCAAAAGTTTTAACCAAGTACGTGATATCACTATTTATAATAGTAATCAGATACGCATCTGAATTGACTGAACTTAATTTGTAAATTTTTACAATTCTACTCCGTTCGCTAACTCAATACATTGAATCACCATTTCTCTTTTCATTTTTTATTACACTTTTGAAATCCTTTTAGGTACCTTCTGATGTCGGTCGAGGTGAGGAGGCTAGTCCACGATACCAGTTTGATGACCCTTGCAGGTAGCAAAGTCTGGTATTGCTCTAGACAGGTCCGTCACTTATCAGATCCAACATTCGCTCGGCGAACATCCTTGCAACATCATCCTCTTTAGCGACTGTTATGACATTAGCATCTCTTAATGTGGATATGCTTGATGAACTTTTGTTCTAAAGAGGAACAATACACATTGCAGACCCAATTATTTTTTTCCATAGCTTAAGATTCTGGCGTTGGTTATTTAATTATATTCAATTAGGATCGATAAAATTTGCCACTTTTATCGGAATTCTTCTTTCCAAGACAAGAAACTGCACAACCTCCCATTTCATTCTTGGCAATTCCCGAGGTGTCTGAAAAGAAGGTGGTCTTCTGTTGTAGATATTTTATTAGAGTACCAATGGGTAGTTCTTCAACCATTTTTAATCACGTTATTATTTTTCATTGTTTTCCGCATATTAACTAGATGTATTTCTTTCTTTTTGTTACAGTTGTAAATTTCTTTTTATAAATTAATGAAAATTATTTTTTACTTGATATATTAGTCCCACTTCCAAGTCTTTGAATTTCTGATTATTTTCATTTAAATGGATAGTGAATTTGGATTTCTGCTGCTTATACGTTCTTTTAATCTTTACCGATCGTCCAGTTTTTCCTGTGTATTTAGCCTCACAGTTATTACATTTTATTTCATATACACCGCTTTTTTTGGAAAGGGTCTACTTGGCTTTCGGTAAAGGGAAATAAGATGACAATGGCTCATGTATTTTTATGCATTTAAATGCGGTATTTAAACATAATTATCTTAATTACTTTCCGACTTTGGTGAATAAATGCCTTCACCATGTTTGCTTAAACCTTTTCCAAAATAATTTAATAATTTCTATTTTTGTTTTATCCATTTTCACTTTTTTTTTTCCATTTTTATTTAGACTTTTGTATTTATAATTTCAACTTTCGCATTAATATTTAAACATTTTCCAATAATGTTTAATATTTTTCCATTTTATTTTAAACTATTCCATTTATATTTCATCCTTTCCCACATGCTTTTAGGCTTTTTTTTTTTACTTAGGTTAAACCGTTTTCAACCATTAAACATTTTTTTTTTTAACTGTTTCTAACAGATTACTTCAACATTTACTAAACAAACGTTCCAAGATCCCACGTTATACCCCCCTTTGAAGCTCTTTTGTACTCCTTTTTTTTTTTTTTTTTTTTTTTTTTTTTTTTAATGGTAGATGTTTTAATTGTTTAAACTAGAAAAATCTTATTACCCCCCCTTTTCTCTTACAACGTAGTAGAAAAATCCATATTTCATTTTTATTGTATTTCATATCA
Source organism: Euschistus heros (assembly GCA_003667255.2). Taxonomy (NCBI): domain Eukaryota; kingdom Metazoa; phylum Arthropoda; class Insecta; order Hemiptera; family Pentatomidae; genus Euschistus; species Euschistus heros. The sequence continues at coordinate 3,339,618 of RCWM02000001.1, forward strand.
ATAATAAATGATTTATTTTATTTTTACATTATTGTACTGTTTGTGCTATAATATAAAAATATTATATCATTAATAAATGCCAGATTGTCGGAATATGACGTATTGATGATTATAATCGTTTTTCTCCTATTTCCCATAAAATAAATTGGGGGAATTTGGCCCCTAGAAAAAGTTTAAATAAAATTCGAAAACATTCCAACCCAAATGGAAAAATATAAAAATATTTGGAAAAGGGTGAAACAAATATGAAATATATATATATTTTTTTTAAATGTAAAAAGATTAAATATAACTGGAAAAGATTAAATAATTTTGTAAATGAATTAAAATGACTATAAAATGATTAAACTATTCGTGAAAATATTTAGTAAAATAGGAAAAGGTATATATAATTCAATATATATGATTCAACAAGATCTGCTGGGCACGTATAGAGATATAAATTTAAAAATGTGAAATCTTCCATTAGGGATTATTCTATCATAAGTGGTTTCACCCACCGTTAGGTGGACAGGAATTAGTGTTTTTAACAAGGTTTTCATAATTTTTTGACAGTTAGATTATTACAACTGCAATTAAAATAAAAATTAATTTTATAAAATATTTATTTTTGTCTTTTTTTTTTTTTTTTTTTTTTTTTTTTGTGCGTAATACTTATTTTCATGTGAATAACCTTTATTGTGTGTGTGTATGAGAAAGAAGGTCTCTAGGAAGCAAGTTGAGAAACTATTTGATTTTTCTGGTTAAGGAGTTTACTATGAAAGGATAAGTGTCTGGTTTGGGCTAAACCAGCAACATATAGGATATTAAGATCTTCATGGATAACTTTATAGGTGACAAAGTAAGGGGCATTTAGGATTTTTCGAAGGATTTTGGATTGTAAGGATTGGATACGGGAAGAATTAAACGGTTCAGTTGAGCCCCAAAGCTTAGCTCCATAAGTCCTAATAGGTTTTATAACTGTCATGTAAATGAGTCTTTTGTAGGAAATCGGAGGGTTTAAGCATTTGTCTAATAAATGTTGTAGAAGTCGAAAACGACGGGCAGTTTCCTGTCGTTTTAGTCTTGTATGTGGATTTTAAGTTTAACGTTTTTTCCAGTTGGGGTCCAAGATAGCGGATCTGTTCAACAGGGATCAGTGGGATATTATTAAAGGATACTGTAGGACAAGAAGTCTTAGGTTTACGACAAAGGGTGAAGGTTATTTGGTGGGATTTGCTGGGATTTATTTCAATTCTCCAATTTTGACACCATTGAAATAAATATTATTTTCTTTTCTTTATTCTATATATCAATTTATGGAAATTTACAATTGTACAAATACATACATTAAGTAAATGAGCTGATAACGATTACAATAACATGTCAAAACTTGAAAAGAAACTACTCATCAGTAGCAATTCTACACTAGAAGATCTGTAGGCCATCTTCTTTTTAGACGCCTCAGAGGATTATCGGGAATGTAGTGGGAAGCAAGTTGAGAAACTAATGGATTTGAGTGGTCATGGAGCTTACTATGAAAGAATAGATATCCAGTCTGGGCTAACTCAGTAACATATGGAGCATTAACGTCTTTACGGATAAGTTTATTGATGACAAAGTAAAGGGCATTTAGGTTTTTTCGAAGGATTTTGGATTGTAAGGATTGGATACGAGATGAATTGGATGGTTTTGTGGAGCCCCAAAGCTATACTCCGTACGTCCAAGTAGGTCTAATTACAGTCATTTATTTCTTCTATTGAGATAAATATGAATCGGCATTTCATTACAATTTACAAAATACTTATATTTTTCATTAGATCCTGGAAACCATTTATACTTTAGATATTTGATCTCAGATCTTACATTTTTTGACATCGCGTTGGACCTCTGATACCTAGTGATACTTCTTGGTAATAAACGCCAACATTTCGTTAATTTAATTTATTTTCTGTATTTAACCATTAAAAAAAAAAATCGGAATAACGTTTTAAATAACAAAAATTTAAAAAAAACTATATCAGCGATGGTCAATTGTAGGTCTGTTTCTTGTTTTTGGTCAAACGTGGAGTTTTTCCAAAAAATACATTATACGGTATTTTTGCAGTCAAAACAATATCTGAATAATAAGTCAGTATTTATTTTCGAATATGATGGTATGTTGGATAAAATTTCCATTGCCTTTAGGTATTTAAAAAAAGAAAATCATGGCTGATAAATTAAGTTGTTCGAAATGGTTTATTCGCTGTTAGAACGGGGCCCTTCTAAACCTATCTTAACTTTCATATCTAAGACCACTTTCAAAAGTCAACGTTTCATTCCACTTTTACTTGCGTTTGATAAGTAACTTTTCGAACCCATAAAACGTGATCTTTAAAACATTATGAAATCGATAAATTATTCCCTTTGAGATGCAGTCGGCGGGCAATGTGGATCGTAACTATGTTATGTATTAGAATAAGATAATCCATTGAAATAGATTTAATAGGAACCCTCCCTGGGAATTCTATATTTGAAATAGAAAAACGTGAACATATTCTTAATTTTTTTTTTATTCGCCTCTGACTCTGGTTCGTTCTGTCTTAGTCACCAGCTTCCCACTCACAATGAACTCACCTCAGGTTTTTCTGTTTATCGAGCTGAGACTTCTATATTTAATCATCTGATCCCTTAACCATATATTTATTTTGAAATTATATCTAAAATATATGTAATAAAAAAAATATATGTTATCATCAAAGTTATAATACATTTCCCTGTAATATTCAGATATTTTATTTAAAATTTACATGGCTTAAGAACTACTTAGACGACGTAATTTAGCGTTGTATCGTCAGATCATCAAGTTTCCCTAAATATGCAAAACCCTTCGTCAAAGCCCCTATGTTCCTTATCATGACACTAATCAAGTTATCAATAATTAAACTGATGATTTGCTGAGTTGGTCCTTACATTTGATTCCCGATAATACTCCAAAGCGTTTGTAGAGGACAGTTTCTTCACAATTCATTTTCATTAAAATCATAAATCCTTTAATTTTTTAATAAAGTCAATCCCAAAAAAATAGTTTAAAAAAAGTTTTATAATATTTTTTTAATAATTATTTTCTATAACATTTTTTTTTCTTGTTTTTGAAGAATTACTCATTAGTAGTACTTAAATAACTGTTCTACATTAGAAAGTCACTAGGCCATCTTCTTTTCAGAGGTCTTGGAGAATTATTGGAGTGAGAAGCATGTTGGGAGACTAGTGGGTTCGAGTATGTATGTAGCTTGTCACGGAAGGAATATTCATTACTAGATTTTAATTTTTTAATTATCTATATTTCTGTATCCCTTACTGTATTTCATTTAATTTAAAATTAAAAGGTTAATTATGGAATTGATTATGGAAATTTACAACTGTACAAAATATATACTTCTAGTAAATGTATTGACAACGATTATAATAACATGTTAAAACTTGAAAAGAACTACTCATCAGTAGCACTTTATTAAAATTCTACACTAGAAGGTCTTTGGGCCATCTTCGTTTCAGACGCCTCGGAGGATTATCGGGAATGGAGTGGGGAGCAAGTTGAGAAACTAACGGATTTGAATGGTTATGGAGCTTACTATGAAAGGATAGGTATCCGGTTTGCCAAACTCAGCAACATATGGAACATTAAGGTCTTTATGGATAAGTTTATTGGTGACAAAGTAAGGGGCATTATGGATTTTTCGAAGGATTGGATACGAGATAAATTGGATGGTTTTGTGGAGCCCCAAATCTATACTCCGTACGTCCAAGTAGGTCTGATCACAGTGATGTAAATAAGTCTTTTATAATAAATTGGGAGCTTTGATCGTTTGTCTAGTGAAATAAATATGAATCGGCATTTTATTACAATTTACAATTTACAAAATACTTATATTTTTCTTTAGATCCTGGAAACCATTTATACTTTGATGAGAAGCAAGTTGAGAAACTAACGAATTTGAGTGGTTATGGAGCTTACTATGAAAAGATGGGTATCTGGTGTGGTCTAAATCAGCAACATATGGGACATTAAGATCATTATGGGTGACAAAGTAAGGAGCATTGAGGATTTTTCGAAGGATTTTGGATTGTAAGGATTGAATAATAGATGAATTGGATGGTTTAGTGGATCCCCTAAAAATGATACCTGAACCTGAAAAATAGGTTTGGAAATTTATTAGATATAAACAGGAAATCTTGAAATATGTGAAATGTAAAATTGAGTTTCATATAGGTTGTATGAAATCACAGTTGATCAGTTATATATCGTATACGTTCCATGTAACTAAGCTGTTTTTACACTGTTTTTAAAATCCACATAGATCGTTAATTATTACTTTCAACTTTAATTGTAACACGTTTATTTACAAAAATGTCTCTGTAGCTATTATTATTATTACTAATAATGACTAATTCATTCAAAATTAAGATAAAAAATAATAATTATTGATAAATTATAAATAAGAACCTGACTATTGCAGGAGGAGCTGCGATGCCCGGGTACTAGATCCGGTCCAGGAATTACGTCACCCATGAACCCACCCACATCCTACTCCTGTTATTCAAAAAGGACCAGACCTCGAAAAGCTTGGATTACATTTTTTTTTTTTAATTTTTCAATTTTCTGTAAGTGGTGTAACGGAACTGTTTTTGATTCAAACTCCCATGAGCGTTCGAGATCTGATAACAATCAATAAGAAAAATATTTTCCGTGGCGACATGAGAAACCTTTACTTAATAATATCAGGCTAATATTCTGGTGAGTTTAAACGTGTACCCTAGGACTTGGGGCATAGCACTTTTGTCATGGATATTTTCTTTTTTGCACTCAAAAATGTAACAATTTGATGCGCTCTAACTCTACTCTCGGATTTAAAATTCGATGACAGTTCGCCTATCAACAATTTAACGGAGAATATTTCTTGTTATATCTATAACATTTGTCACAAGGGCCTACTGTTTAAGAGCTATGGTGTTTCCAATTAAAAAAGTAACGCTTTGCCAACAATTTTAATTTTTGGCGCTCTTTATGCCTTGCAGTAGATATAAAAGCATTAGATTATAAATGACATGATTTATTGTTTTTCACAGTCAGGGATAAATGGAGTTTTCTTAAATCATGATTTTACTTCTATAATTCTAAGCATTAAGTCATCACCAGAGCAAAAAGGAAGCGGAAGAAGAACCAATTCGAATTAACAGAGAATCTTAGAAGAAGAAAAAACTTCTTCATACACTTGAACTATACCCTAAGAAATATTCTGGGACCTTTACGCCAAAATGGAATATGGCAGAGAAGGAAAAATAAGGACCTGTACAACAAATACAAAGACCTTAATATCTCGGCCAGTATCAGAATCCTACGATTGAAATGGTTTGGTCACCTAAGGAGTATGGAGGACAGTAGGATGCCAAGGAAAATCTATTAAGGCACACCAGTTGGAAAGAGAAGTAGAGGGAGACCCAAGGGCCGCTGAAGAGACAGTGTACTCCAAGACATACGGCAGATGAAAATGAATGCGTTGTATGCAATGGACAGAGAGAAATGGAAGGCAGAAGTTGAAAAAGCCAGGGCCGCTATATGCGCCTGTTGAGCTGAAAGAATGAAAGAAGAAGAAGAAAAACACACTTGAACATTGATGAGATAAAATGTGGTAGCTATGAAGTAGTTTTGGGTATCCTAGGACCTTTAGATTTAAATAGTAATGAGTATTTAAGAACAGAGGAAAAAGAGTTAAATAATGGGCACATTGAATCAGAAAAATTCTTTGATACAAAAAAATATTTAAATAGCATTTTTTTTTATTTTAATGTATAGCTCCATCTATCATTATTGTTATAACTAATTAAGTTGAAAAATGACGAGAATGTTATTCTTAAGTAAAACATATAAGGTTTATCGAATCAAGAAGAATTAGGTTTGGACATCTAGAAAGGACGCCAGACACAAGAATGGCCAAAAGACACCAGACGACCTTACCTGGAAACAGAAGAGGACGTCCAGAGTTGGATTGCTAACGTAAACATGGGGATGACAAACCGTAGAAGTGCTTTGGATAGAGATGGCTGGAATGTGGTGGTTAGAGAGGCCCATGTTCACCATTGAGCGCCGGAAAAAAAAAAAAAAAAAAAAAAATGAGCTGTGTATCATTCTGCCTTACATATAGAATAGGATTTAATACATGTAATTTGAATTATATCCCGTGAAGCAACCACTCCAGCTCACTGAACATGTCAAAATTGTCATGTCCGAAACACACAGCCGGCGTGGGTATTCTACAAGATTTAATCACAGTTTTTTATATGGAACCTAATAATAAATTTGACCAACTTTAAGATGGAAAAATGAAATTTAGGATCAAACAAATATATATGCGAAGTTATAGCGAAAAATGTTTCGAAAAACCTTGGATTTCACAAAAGTACGGGGTTTTAGCGTGCTAGCATCTGTATTGCAAGTGACTTGATTAAAACTTCATATACAGAGTAACTAACTGTACTAAGTAGTAATTGTATCTTATTGCTATTAATTTGAAAGTCTTGTACACACTTGATAGTGCTATTGTGTTTTGAAATGTCTTTGACCAATTAGTAAACTACAGATTTTTCTTTTCTAATTCGAAAAGCAAGAAATCTTCATTATTTATAATGTCAGAATCACAAGAGTTACAGTTTTCTTCACCTTCTGCATCAGGAAATCAATTTACACGTATATCGTATTCAATTCAATTCCAACGGCTTATTTTGAAATTGGAGTCGGAATCGTACGGATATTGTAACTTCCTTTCCCTATTAAATCTTTTATTTTCTGTTAAACCCAAAAATTCATCACTGTTTTCAATACTTCCTCATCCAAGAAAAATTCTTTTTCATCAGTTTGAGTCGTCGTTTTCTGCCTGTTTGTTCTTGCAACTATTGTAATTTATCCTTTTCTGGTGTTTCAGTATAAACTCTGGACTTAACATCCTTTAGCATCTTTCAGGCTTTAATTTATCTATCCGCCCCATTTTCCGCAAATTATATTCGCTAGACTAATTGACACGGACAGATATTTAAATTGAGGCACAATCAAACTTTATTGGGGCACATTTGATGGTTATCCAAGTTCTTGTACTCTATGTATGCGCCACAACAAATACTTTTAGAAAATGTAAAAATTATTAATAAAATACACATTTTTTAAAAAAAATATATGAATATCATATTACTGAATGCACAAACTCACATTTGGTATGTGAAAAACATAGTTGGATGGTACATAAAATCTTTGAAACACGTATACATTCAACTTGTTTACTTCGCCGCAATAGAAATACAAACATTATCGTCAAAAATCATCGACAAACTAAATGTGAGTGCGGTCACATCTGTCACGCTTTATCAGGTATAGACACGTTTTAGAGATGTTACGACTCGAGTACATATGTTTGATTAGGGAATATGTGTAAAGCGCCAAATTTCTCCGCCTCTTCCTAACCCTAAATTAGAACGGATTGAAAACCTGGTTATGACTCTGGAACATTCTTCAGCTACTGTAAGTGGAGTACAAGCATAAGTACTACATATAGATGACGCGGACACAAAACTTAAATCAAGCTCTATTGTAATTAATGTTCAAAATATTACGTATGTTTCAGTACTTTTTTGTTCCTTAAAAAAAATCAGATTTCATGAAAACTTGTTAAAGTAATATTTAAGCTTTTGCTTTAAATTTTCACTGTAATTATCAGCTAAGATTTTTACAACGGCAGTTCTGAACAATGGAATTAATTCGTTCTATTGAGCGTTAGTTAGTAATGAAGGGACAATTTCCCGTTTAGTGCCCTAGTGAATTAAGAACGTTGATTGATTTGTTCACCGCCGTTTCCCGTGATATTAACTTTGTGATCTGCTTCCGGCATTGGTAAAGGTCATAGTTGATCACGATGATGAATTTTTCATCCAGTTTCAATATTGCCATATAATTCTTACGCATAATTTTTTTTTCAAAACAACGATGTCATTTGGAAATAAAAAAATACTTATGTTTACCAAGAAATGTTTTGATTTTTCTGATACCTGATACAGATGTCGGTAATGGATCGGCAGTTACACTTAACATGCCCCGCATTCTTGGCGTTTATTTTTAAAACTTTATAGGATTGCAATAATGGGTCCGATTTTCTAATTACCACAAGTGGGATAATGTAGTATATGGAATATATTTACACTAAAGTTTGTTTCAGAAGAACTAGGACTGTGTAATGTATTCTTTTTTCTTTTTTTTTCTAATTCTTCCAAAGTCGTTTACAACTTGTACTAGGTCGTTACAAGAGCCCTTGCGCATGAACGAAAATCATAATTACAACTACCATAATTAATCCTATAAGATTATTTTTTTCCTACTATTTGTTTCAATATTTACTTTTAGCAATCCTTTCATTCCTTGTGACTGAAGTTGAATTTATGGTATCATTTATATTTTTAAAATTCAAATATGATTTTGAAAGGAAAACTCTCTAAGAGCAAAGGCAGTCGCAGTTATCTATCGAAATATTGTCGAAGTGCGAAAGTTTTTTTGGATCCGTTTGGGAAAAAACTGATGCTTTGTGTTTGGTTGAACGAAGGCGATTGGCATTTTGAGCTTGTTCCTGGCGGTTTTAGACCTTAACTGGAAACAGATAGCGTTCATGCAGTTCTGAGCGCATAGTACTCTATCATATATTGCACTCTACCATATCAGAATATGGTTTGTTTAGCTCAATGGCTCATTTTTCATTAGATTCGATAAAATGTGGATGAGAAGAGTTCTTTACCTCAAAACCAAAGTGGTGGTACCGTCATCAAATCCAATGAATGGCAAAAATATGGGTGAAAGTATTCGGAAACAATGGACTTTACTTTGAAGTATAGTACTTAGTAATGTTAATAATATTTAATCCGAAATAAAGTTTTAAATAAGTATCACCATCGCAAAATAAATGAATGGACCGATGCCTAATCCGAGTTTGGTCACGAGTGATCCTTGGATTAGCATAAGGCTCCAGGGCAGTCCAAGGATTGCTTACTTTGGGAGTAATTTATCTTATCTAGCACCTGCTAATGAGTAGCCGGGAGGAATGACATCCACCGCCCAAGTTGCAACATTGACATAGTACGTGAACCACAATGCCTAATGATTAAGAAAACAGATTTGATGCCTTAGTAAGAAGAACTTGACATTTTACGATACAAGGGATATTATTTGAAAAACTTTATGCTTTTACTTATACAAAACTGAACGGTCCTTTCTAGTGAATATGTCATTATGAAAAGAAATAATCAGATGTGGATTGGAGATTTTTCTTAAATGTTAAAGCTAATTTTGATGTACACAACCATTCATAAATAAAATTTATCTTGCCTGAGTATCAAACTTATATGCCGAAACTTTAATAAAACCAGTGTTATTTTTTAAATTATTTATTAATATGGAATCATAATTTAGAGTATTTTGAATGGAATATATCACATTTTTTATTCAGATCTTTATTTCATAAGTTTATACACGGCCTTGACATTCACACTATGAACTATAAGCTACGCGGTTTGACAAGGGCAGGCTATCTCGTTTAATTTATTCGCATTTAAATAAATAAAGTAACTAGATTTATATTGATTTGAAAAACACTGCTCAGTGATACTGAACAGAACAAGTTCTCATGTTATTCCAATAGGTTCCACTAAGCACTGAGTTTTATTCATCAGAATGAATAAAGAATTTGATTACATAATTAATAGCACATAAATGAGTGAAGAAATATTTTTTGAAGCGGAAATTAAACGAGAAGTTGCCGTTAAATGAAAAATGATTAAAGTGAGCGAAAATGATGCACGGCAATCTGGGAATGAAATGGAAGAAGACCTTACCCGCCTAGCAATAATATTGATCCGAGTTTAATGGTCAATTTATTATTGTACACAGAAAACATTATTCTCTTCTAAAAGTTATTATTATTATTATACAGTTATTAAAAGTTACAAATAGAGTTATTTGTTATTTAAAGCCAGGTCTCCTGATCTAGAGCGGCTGCTTTCGGAATTTGGATTTGGAATATCAAGTAGAATTCTGGAATCAGTATTCACTGAATCCTCCCATCAAATCTGAATCCGTCGACCAACTCTTCTGGTTCTATAAATCCGTTCGGTTAATAGCTTCCTTAAGGATTTCTTCCTGATTCATCCTTTTTAGAAGTACGTCCCACCGTAGTATGGCTTTTAATGATTTGCAATACATTTATATCGTTTCCGATTAAGATGCTCCTCATTTCCGTCTAGAAGCTTTGACCTTTGTCCTATAGACCCATTGTTCACCGTGCGACACTGAAACTACATCTTCAGTATAATGATTGAATCAGCAGATTCATAGTTTCTGGTAATTTCAATCTGATCATCACCAAAGTGTAGGAACCCTAGTCGAAACAGTATATCAATCAAGATGTGATTTCCGGTTTTATCCTCCGCCCCACAGAATCTGTAGAGGAATGGTGATGGAAAGATTCCTTTATTTTCATCCTATTGATTATTTATACTGTAGTTTAAAGACTTGTCAGACATTTTAAACAGCTCTACCAGACTGTAGGGGCACAACACTCCTATTCTTGCCATTGCACAGTGGAGAAAACAGCGATTCTTGGAAAGCAAAAATCAAAAAGGTACGATTTTGAGCCCTAAATGGTAAGGAATGTAAACACCGGAATGTTGACACCGATAAAGTCCAAGTATACACAAACGAAACTGCAGATTGTTTGCTAGGTTATATTTTTGGTACTACATGCCTTTCAGTATCCACCGAATTCAGATACATGGGGCAGAATGTCGAGTCCGCTATTCCTCATATTGGGTTGCTCGCAGTAGAAGCACTCGAGCCTCGTACCAAGGACCTGCGAAGATAGAGACAGACAACATAATTGGAGAAAATGTTCCCGCCATCGTAAGATAACTGATATGTGACATTCATTATTTATTATTCAGATCCATATTTTTTATCAATTTTCAATTTTTTATCAATTCAGTCCATATTTTTTATCAATTTTTAATTCCTTAAAAAAAATTAAATAATCTGATAACCCATAGTGCTTTTACTTAATTTAAAATATTTAGAAGACATGAAATTTCAAAACTTGTGGTTTTGTGGAGAATACTTTTGCACTCCTAGACCAACTTCTCCACTGTCCATTGCAGTTCTGGAACAAAATGAAATAATGGAGCATATAGGGTTAAGTATTTGTATTTATAGAAACGTTCAGTAATGAAATTATGCAGATTGCAGATTGTCTATATAATGGGGTGTATAAAAAAAAAAATGACCGTTTCTTAAATAAATATTTGTATTATTATTTCTTTGATATAAAATAACAATACTCAAAGTATAGTCCATAGCTATCTACCGTCATTACCCATCTGCTAGCCAATTGCTCGATGCCACGATGATATCATTCCTTGGGATGGCTGTCAAAGAACTCTTGGATAGCATTTTCAACTTCCGCAAAATTATCAAATCTTTTCCCTTGAAGAAAATGGGCCATGGATCGAAAAAAGTAGTAATCCGAAGGTGCGAGGTCTGGACAATATGTTGTATGAGGCAGGAGTTCAAACCCATGAAGTTCTGTAAACTTTTCTGCTGATTGTTGAGGAGTAAGTTTGTCAGGGACCAGTCTACAGGTCTTTTTCACCTTCCCCATGGAGAGAAGATGGCGACTAAAGGTATCTTTTGACACACCACAATCCCTGGCAAGTTCGCGAGTACTTGTGGACGGATTTGACTCAACAGCTTCCTTCAGAACCTCATCAATATCCATTAATGACCATCCAGAGCCCTTCTTCCTTTCCAACGTTGTATCTCCACTTTTCAAACCAACACCGCGCAGTGCGCTCTTCAAGGATACCTTTCCCTTCATATTTAATAATTTCACGAGTTGCTTCAGCGGCTGTGAATTTTTTTTCCAGTAATGTCTTAAAGTTAAGAGAATTAGTAGGACACTGTCGTGTTTCTTCTTTGAAATAAATAACTGAACTGAGGCTTTTTTTTGAAGAAGTCCAGTGTTAGTAAACAAGCTTAGAGAATGCTCTAAAGGAATTATTAAGTATTGGTAAATAATAAATAGCATTAAGATATTTACAGACATTTATTTCTGGAATTTGATAAAACGGTCATTTTTTTATATACGCCCTATTATTTAATACCTATGAATTTTACTAATTACTGAGTCAGGATGGGACACCCAGTGGTCGTGATCGAAATTAATCGGATAAAGTCAATGAGGTCTATAAGTATATCATGGATAAATTGCATATTGCTAGTTTTTGTCGTTATCATTACTCATAACATAAGATCATTACTCGGATAGGTTTGTTTATGACATAATAAGAAGTATTGAGGATTTTGGATTGTAAGGATTCGATACAAAACGAATTAGGTAGTTTATTTGAGTCCCAAAGATTGACTACTTGTGTTAAAATACAGCCATGTAAATGAGTCTTGTTATTAATTGAAAGGTTTGATCCTTGAATCAGTCGAAATAGACAAGCAGTTTTTGTCAGTATAGTAATGGTGACTTTTATCATTTTTCAAATTTATGCTCTGAAAAACGTGGTCAGATAAACCAATTTAGTTCTTCTGAAGTTTTCTTTTGATAATATGTAATTCATGTGCAATATGGCCATATCTTTCACGTACAGCATCATCTTTATTATAATTCAGGAATTTCTTGGTCGCTAATGGCCGAGAAACAAGAGTACTCTTGTGGTACTTCATTTACTTGTTGGACGTCTGGTGACCTTAAAATACCATTAGGTCCTGGATATACGTTGTGTAACGAATCGTGTAATGAATTTTAGAATTTGACCTATAAAGACTAACGATGGTTTATTAAGATGTAATATTTTCTAAAATAAGCTTCTACTATTATCATTACATTTTGTCGCTCAATGAATGATATCGATCGAATTGGTTTATTTCTGAAAGATATAATATTTTTCGAATAACCACAATAGCCGCTTCATAAATATTTCATTAGTTTTGCAGCTAGTCTATTATCTTGTTATAGACAGCTAATCAATACGATTGAACAATCCTTGGTGGTTGTCGTTCCCATCTTTCTAAGAGGGTAATGTTTCTTATTATTTTTAAATAATACGAAATTTACTTATTGGCCAAAAATAACAGTTTAGTAGCCATTATTTTTGTGGTAGATGTTGGACCAACGTGTAGTGTATTTCATTAGGGCCTGGTGGAGTTGCTTTAAAGTTTTTTAAGAGTCATCGAAAAAGATATGATTGCGCTCACTAAGAGGGTATTACGAGTCGTAACTTCTGTTTCATTTTTCCTGTTCACTTTTATAGCATTTCGAAAATTGGAAAGTAAATGGGAATTAAAGAACTTGTATAAATTGTTTTATGGGGACTCGATGGCCCAATGAGTTGGGACGAGGGTCTCAGCGCGTTCGGTAATGAAAATTGCGGGTACGAGTCCCACCTGGGCAGGTTAAAATTTATTTCGTGGTGGACCCACTAATAAATCTTGACCTTCCCATCTCGAATAGAATAGGTTGGTAACCTGTAGAATAACCCCACTAGAAAGTGTTACAAATGAGTAGTTCTTTACAGGTTATTGAAATGGTCTTTTTATCATTTTTCACACATTTACTTGATGTATATAATGTGTACATTTGTAAATAAGAATTTAAAAATATATATAATACTATTCAAATTCTCTAGTATCTCAATTCGCTTCCCACTCTATTATAGATAACCCTTCAAGACCTCTAAAAAGAAGATGGCCTCGAGACCTTCTAATATAGAACTTGTTGAAGTGCTACCAAAGGGTAGTTGTTCACATGCAATTAGCACATTATTACAAGCATTATCATCTCATTCACTAGATGTATTTTTATATCTTGTATACAGTTGTAAATTTCAATGAATAGCTTAAAAAAAAAAATCGCGTTTGTGGATTCCAAGCTAAACGTTTGTCTAGTTGGAATCCTATAATTAAATTCATGTCTGCCTCATTGGGCCAAAACCCCACCTAAAAGCCCTTCCCTACTATCCACTGCTTTACCACAAAAACCGTCCGATTCATTCCCAAAAATTTCGAATTTTGATCAAAAACTTTCTTGGGAGTAACTTTTCCCAAATCACGAGACATCTTTTTTGGGAAATATGATTAGTCCGATTCATTCCCAAAATTCGATTAAAAATCTGGGAGTAACTTTTGATCAACATCTTTCTTGGAATAATCATATTTCCCAAATCACGAGATACTACAATTTGATCTTAGCCAATAGGCCGAGAAGCGATTAGCGAGAATAGTCCGATTAGCCATAGCAGCATAAAGTGACGTTAAACGAAATAAACAAACCAAATCACGAGAAAACCTATTTTTATTCTTAAGTAACTTTTACACTTCAATTTTACCGCGATTCATTACCACTAAGTACTCAACAACTTTTGGTATCATCTCTCGTTTTTCCCAACTTTGACAACTGATGCATAGTATATGGAGGACCGTCTAGTAAGCTTAACATGAGATGTAAAAGACTAATGAACTGTTTTATTAGATTTATTTTTGGGATCTCTAGACGTTCTCACAGGTACTCCGAAATCGGGTGGCTTTATCCCTGTTTCCGACGTCAATACTTCTTAGGTGCACTCATATTTCAATCCTTAAAAACCAAAAAAAACACCTATATTCATGACCTTACTCTGCGCTCCTCCATCCACCTTTTAAATACTAGAAACCTAACCCTTCAACCTGTACACTCCTGCGCATCGAACTTATTTATTATCCGCGCATCCTCTTTATGGAATTCATTGCCCATCTCAATTCAAAAAAGCTCCACTTTTACATCCTTCAAACATCATCTATTTCTTTACCTCCTGGATTTTCAATCTTCCGAGCAAATGTAAAACATGAATATTTATGTTATATACATTATAATAGTATATATAAGATGTATCTATTTACAGAATATCTCATTTATTTTTTAACTCATCATTTAATATTTGATCAATTTTTATTATCATTTATTATAATTAATTATCATAGCCAGATGATTGTCGTGTGTACTGTAATCATATGTTATTCTTAGGGGACAAGTTGGCCCAGAATAAAGTTCATTTTTTCTTCTTAAAAATATTTGTAAATTAAGTAAAATATTTTTTATTTACATTTAGGATCACTCAAAGTACTTTTGTTTCCCGTAATAAGTGAACTTAAACCGACGAAATCTCATGTAGGTATTATTAAGAAAATACCTAAAATCAGTTTTTCTTTTTTTTTTTTTTTTTTTTTTTTTTTTTTTCCTATGAAGTTATAAATGTAAAGTAAAAAGATGTGACTAAACAAATATGTATTTTATTATAATAAAATAAATATAAAACATACATGGAAAGATAGGTGTAGCAACGAAACCGGATACATCGGCTTGTGTTAATGGTTTAACAGTAGGCGGGGCAGGTTTTGTGATCAGGCGTCCTCTCTAAAGTAGTTTTTTCACTTATTTCGAATCAGTCCAAGAGTTCCCTGAAGAGGCAAAAAGCAGACCTTGGACATTGAGTTACTTCGATAAATCACTTCGTAAAGAAAGTCGCTATCTTTGCTTTTTGATCTCAGCGGCTTAATGAGTTGCTGCACAGATGAATGCCGGTGTGCTCTGAAAGCAAAGCAACCGTTCCCTCCCTCATTATTGGTTTTATGTAACGACATAAATAGGTATGGACATAATAATTATACTACAATTTATAACAATAATAAAATGTGGAAAGCAAAGATTTATGAACGTTTCTTACGATAATGTTTATGAATCTTCAGTTATAATATCAATAAGGCATGAATAATACATTTTGTAAATGCGAAAATGTTTTTGATTTCCTCGGGAAAAAAATTGTTTTTCTTTACGTCCCCATATTCTTTAACAAAAGCGTATAGAATGTATTATGATTATTAAAAACATTAGTTAAATGACAGTAAGCAGTATTCTAAAAAATAAATAAATTCACAAAATTATATCCGTCAAGAATTTTTTTTTTTTCTATATATAAATTTATTGAAATTTACAACTGTACAAATATATACATTCAGTTAATGAGCTGATAACGCTTACAATAACATGTCAAAACTTGAAAAGAACTAGTCATCAGTAGCACTTCAATAAAATTCTACACTACAAGATCTGTAGGCCATCTTCTTTTTAGACGCCTCAGAGGATTATCGGAAATGTAGCGGAAAGCAAGTTGAGAAACTAACGGATTTGAGTGGTCATGGAGCTTACTATGAAAGGATAGGTATCTGGTTTGAGCTAACTCAGCAACATATGGAACATTAAGGTCTTTATGGATAAGTTTATTGGTCACAAAGTAAGGGGCATTTAGAATTTTTAGAAGGATTTTGGATTGTCAGGATTGGATACGAGATGAATTGGATGGTTAAATAGAGCCCCAAAGTTCAACTATACGTCCAAATAGGTCTAATCACAGTCAGTTATTTTGAAATGAATCGGGAGCTTTAATCGTTTGTCTAGTAGATGTTGAAGTAGTCTGTAACGACGAGCAGTTTCTTGTCGCTTTAGACTTGAGAATTTATTTAAAATCACATTAGACCTGTACGTCATTAGATGCAAGACGCAATGAGCGCAAGGGGCTGATAGAGACCCTATAATGTATTTCAAAATTTCTTGAATATTACTTGGAATTTTTTCAAAATACATACAGCTTTTTTTATAGCCATTAATTGAAATTTACAAGTGTATACAAAATAAATTAAAATACATCTAATTAATTTTATATTAATGCTCAAGACACATGTCAATTGCTTGTGAATTGCACCCATTTGTAGCACTATTTTATAGTCCTATATTAGAATGTCCCGATGCCATCTTCTTTTCAGATGCCTCGAAGGGTTATCAGGAATAGGATAGGAAGCAAGCTGTGATACTAATGGATTTTGATGGTTATGAAGTTTCCTATGAAAGAATAGGTATCTGGAGTTCTCAGCAACAGATGGTATATCAAGACCTTTCCCAAAAAGTTTGTTTTTAAGAAATTAAGAAGCATTGTGTTAGGAAACAATAAAATTTATTATGTATACAAATTAATAATGGGAACACTGATTGTAACAGTGCCTTTGTGTATGACGCCATGTTAGCTTGTTATTAAGAAGTGACGCTCTCCCATGAAAGCTTGTGCTTAGGTTATCCCGCTCTTTTGTTAGTTAAATAAAGTTAATCAGAACTGAACAAGTTCTTTATTCTTTCCACATTACCGAACACATTGGGATTTTTCGAAGGGTTTTGGATACGAAACGATTTGGATTCAGTGGAGTTCCAAAACACAACTATAGGTCTAATTACTGAATGCAAATTTTCATTTAGTCATTAATAGAATTTTTTTTTTCTGTCTGTGTATTTAAAAACAGTAGAATAAAAGAAGATAGATGAATAAAAAAAAAAAAAAATTATTATTATAATCTAGCTAATTCGGATATACGGAGTTGAGATTTGATGCTGAAGAAAACAATTGAATTTCTTCGTATCGAATTTTAGCTATACGAAACCATTCATTATAATCAATGTTTCATAGATTAATTAATTGAATTATCATGGCATTAATGAAATTATTTAGCCCTAACCAGAAATCTTTCCTTCCCATAATGAATTCAACGCTCGAACCCCCTAGTTTCACACCTCGTTTAATATCTTATAATCATCTGCAGTGTATAAAAAGAAGACGGCCGAGGAACCTTCTGATCTAGAACAATTGCTTAACAATGCTGTTTTTCAGCATTAGGTAGTTCGCAATATGGTTGTTAATTTCAATTAATAAATTTAAAAATTAAATTTTACAAGACTAAAACGACAAGAAACTGCTCGCCGTCATAGACTTCAACATTTACTAGACAAACGATCAAACCTCCCAATTCATTACAAAAGACTCATTTACATGACAGTAATTAGACCTATCTGGACGTATGGAGCTGAGCTTTGGGGCTCCACTAAGCCTTCCAATTCTACTCGCATCTAACCCTTACAATCTAAAACCCATCGTATAATCATCAATGATTCTTATTATGTCCAAAACAAACTTACGAAGTTAGCAATAAAATACCTAATATAGAACTTTTATGAAAGTGTTACAAATGAGTAATTCTTTATATGTTGTTGGAATGTTCTTTTTATCAATTTCCACACATTTACCTGATGTATATAATGTGTACAATTGTGAATGAAGAATTTAAAAATATATATAATATCATTCAAACCATCTAGTATCTCAATTCCCACACCATTACAGATAACCCTCCGTGGTGTCTAAAAAGAAGATGGCCTCGGGACCTTCTAATATAGCACTTGTTTAAGTGCTACCGATGGGTAGTTGCTTCACATGCAATTGGCAAGTTATTGCAAGCATTACTATCTCATTTACTAGATATTTTTATTTCTTATGTACAGTTGTGAATTTTAATGAATAGCTGAAAAAAAAGGTGGGTATGTGGATTCCAAGTAAAACGATTGTCCAGTTGGAATCATGCAATCATTAAATTCATGCCTGCCTTAAATATTTGTAAATTAAAAATATTTTTGTTATTCAAATATAGGATTACTCGAAGTACTTTTGTTTCCCAAAATATCTGAACTCAAATCAACGAAATCTCATGTAAGTATTTTTAAGAAAATAAATAAATTCATTAAGTGATGTTCTCAAAATATTTCACAGTTTCGTTATTCTTTTTTTCTTTTTTTTTTCCGAATAAATTATAAATGTAGTGTATAAAGATGTGACTAAAGAAAAATGCATTTTATTATAATAAAATAAATATAAAATATACATGGAAAGATATGTGTAGCATCACACTCGATTCGCGATAACGCTTTTCGTCTGAAAAGAAGATATCCACGAGACCTTCTGTAGAGCTCTACTAGAGTGCTAATAGTAAGTAGTTCTTTGCAATTTGACTTGTCACTGTGACCATTTTCCTCAAATTCTCTTGTACATATTGTATACACCTGTATATTCCAATAAATAGTTTTTAAAAATATTAAATTTCCTGTCCCCTATATAATAAATGGGGAACACTTGAATTAATGTAGATGAGATAATAGCTTTTAAATCTTTCTAGAATTGTTTTTAATGCAATATTAGTAGTTACGTAAATATCAAGTTTACTATCGATTATATGTCGATAGCCGTTTTCACATTTATAACATCTTACATAACATTGGATTTTTCCTTATTGTTTTTTTTTTTATTTTTTATATCCTCTACCACACTTTTCAGCAATGAGTTAATCCTCTAATCCAACAACTTCATAGTTTAACTATTATATATATATATATATATATATATATATATATATATATATATATATATATATATATATATATATATATATATATACTTTTTTAATATGTACAATACTACTTCTATTTTTTTTAAACATTTATTCAGTAATTATTACAATCTGCCACAAATGTGGGCAATATGTAATATAGATGACTTCATGATTACATTTACACATTATGTACAATAAGAAAATATATATATATATATATATATATATATATATATATATATAATATATATATATATATATATAAAATAAAAAAATACATTATACACCACTTCTATTGGTATTTCGTTTATTAATATTTTAAACATTGATCTTCAGTTCTGAAAACATAGAAATGCCATCGGAAATACAACATGAAAAAATCCATTAGATTTTTCTAAGTAATAATAAAAAAAATAACGTCCCCCATAATATAGCCCAGATTTTAACAATTGAAGATGAGGTAAAAACTAACGTACTATATAATTTCATTACAAATGTCATTACGCTTAGGTCATTCCATCTTAATGAATAATGACATAATCCGCAAGATGATTAACAAAAAAAAAACAACATGTAATTTTTATTTTGTATTCTAGTTTAAATTTGTTTGTTTAATTCAAATTGTTCATTTGTACTTCACAATACCACTTAATTAAGCAAGAAATTGTTTTATATAAAAAATATTGTTAATTAAGAGATTTTGTTTTAAATGTCTAAAATCAAATAGATCTGTATTTTATTATATTGTAAATATATATATCTATACATGTGTATTTCAGCTGTGTAAGTGTAACTAGATTGGCCAAACACTATTGTAACAAGCGTAACGCTAATTCAATAAATTAATTTCATTCATCATATTTGTTACATAGTTTATTATTATAAGACAATAAATCTAATGTATGTTGGCACTCACCTTAGGAAGAGATAGAACCTGATGCAGCTGATGTTGCAAGGATAGGGAGAGACCTTAAGGTTTTTCTAATGAGTGGCCGATTTTTCTGTTTCTACATATTTAAAATAGGACTATTGGAAAAAAATTTTTGGTCATTCTAGCAAACATTTGGATTGGTTTTAAACAATTTTATTATTCCTAATGATTCTTTTGATTCATAATTTATTATTTGAACAAAATTATTTAAAAGCTATTTATCTTTAGACCATTTTATACTTAATGCATTAGTTTCATTCTTGGAATTTATGGTTATTTTCATTTGGATTTATTGCAAAGTTGGAATCTTCTCTGGAGTTTTGTTCGTAGACCTAGCGGCAGCATACATTTGATTTCTAGGAATATAATGAATATAATTTGAATTATATGTTTTTACTGAAGGCAATCATAGATACTCAGCAGATCAAAATAAAATTGTTATTTTATTTTAATTGTTAAAGCCAACGTTTCGACTTGCATTGCAAGTCTTCATCAGGAGTTCAGGTAATGGTAAACAAACAAACTGAAGACCAGGCATTCGCAGCTGACAATGCGAATCATTGTTTTTACTACTAAAGATGAATGATTAACATTTAAAACTAGTTTTCTAATAAATTAAGTACCATAGAAGTGACAAATAATCCATCCTAATTTTCTAATTATTGTTGTTATAAAAATTGGAACGGGTTAGCTGAATGAATAAAAGTGAACCCCTAGCTCCTGAGCTCGGGTTCGAGCCCTACTCAAGGAAGATTTAATTTCTGTAATTTCAGCCTAAGATCGACTTCGGGGCATGGAGACCGCCCTGAGGGAAACCCAACCTCTATAAATTTGGGAAAAAACTAGCGGTTGAGTGTGATTGCTAACCATAACATCACCTTCTTGTACTCAACTCTCCGTGGGCTGTAGCGGTACAGGTGGTTTATATTTATTTTTAAAAAATAAATATAGAAATAAACTACCTATATATTAATGCACTATAGGATTTTTATGAACACTCAACAAAGAATAAATCGGTGTTTGTCTGGATGAAGTCAAATTAACTTTAAAAATAGTTAACTATTAATCTACAGGAGGATTTATTTATCTGCGTTGTGGAATATTGGTTGTTGTGATTCTCAACAAGGCCTTAAAGTGCCTGTTTCTGATTTAAATTTGAAACCAAGGTTTAAGATCATCTAGAAGTCGTAAAACTGCATAGTTTAGTCCAAACCCGAAGGTTACGGGATTTCTTCTTATTGAGATAACTTTTTTTCACATCAGTTCTTGTCCACTAAAATCTGGAGTAAACCCAATGTTATATACATGGATAAAAGGCAGAATGTACGCTGGTTCTTGTGATGCTATTACTATTGCAATCGGTTGAACACAGCAGTGGTTATGGCCCTTAGAAGTTGATCAAATCTCGACTTAAAAATTTTAAAGTGCTCGAAAGGGGTAAAAAAATAAATATTTTTTTATTTTGATAACATTTCACTTAAAAAGGTTTTATAGTGAGGTAAATCGAGATTTGACGTTGAAAAAAAATTTCCACTGATTTATAACGGATTTGATTGGAATTTTATGATTTTTTTTGGAGTGTTTCAGCACCTTAAAGTCGGGTCGTGCCTTGAGCATAACAAAAGTATTTTTATTTCAAATAAAAAACAAAACTACAGTTTAACGTGAAAGAATCATTTCTCTATCTTGACTTAGAGCTGAGAAAAAAAATAAAACGTGATTTTCATATTTAATTTTTTTTTACGGCTCCTAATGCTCATTGACGGCTATAACTCTAGTTTTGCACTATTATAGGTCCCTACTACCTACACAAGAATCGGCATTCAAATCTGTCCCTTGTCAAATCTGAATTTTCAGGTTACCTTCACCAGAGCTCAAATTATGTCTGAAACTATTTTTATTTATTTTTTTTTTTAATAGTATATAATGACAGAGGTAATTGTTTGGCATTATAGGGATCAGATCTCTATAGTGCATTTACTGCTAAAAGAGATGAGGTTCTGGAGAAGCATTCACATTTGTAGTTCTCAATTTCCTGTTAGGTCCAAGAGTCACGGCGTTGAGTCAGATTCTTGCTTGACTTGTTTCAACCCGAGGGGGAACCTGCCCCCACCGCCTGTCCGCCCAATATCAACTTCCAAGTCTATAATATACGACCGCCATACCCTCCGCTCAACATTTTTTAAATTATTAACAATTAAGGTAAAGATTCTTTTTAAAAGAAATTTAATATGTAACAAGAGATTGTTTTATGAATTTTTGAGCTAAAAAGATCCCGTTTAGACAGGGTGTTTCAGGGTTAAGTAACCAAACTAAAAATTTAAACAAAGGGCCTCAAAACAAGAAAAATTTCCTATGGAGCTATGTCCGTAAATGCTTAGTTTAGGAAATATTCACACCAAAAGATTTAAATTATTTTAAATTAATTAGGCAAAGTAAATAAATAAAACTTATTTTTATTACTTCCAACTACTCTATTCATTAAATGTAAACATTAACATTCATATTAAATGTTTTTCAAATTGATTACCTTGAGCATTAAGACAGGCTCGGCATATTTCTTCAACAGCAGCAGTGACCAAACTGAAAATATGAGCTAAGGACCACAAAACAAGAAAAAAATAAATAAAACTATGGACTTAAGAATTGATACAACTTGGAATTAGTTTAAGGTATTCGCTGAGTACTCATCATTATGTAATTAATACTAATGCTGAATATGCCGATTTGGTGTTTGTGTTTGGTTTTTGGGATTGTAATGTTGATGTTGCAGTTAAATAAGCCGAGTTTAGATTTTTCTTTAAAGAAATATTTTAAGGGCAGTTAAATTTATAGAAAAAATTTTAAAAACAAAACTAATTTTCAACCATAATTGTGTCAGAAAATGCACGTGAGCGCTACATTGGCCTGTAAAATATATATTTTTTTCTGAGAGCTGGATTAGGTGGTATATTTATAAATTATACAATAATACTGTTTGAATCATAAAATCCATCAAAATTCTAAAAAATAAAAAATTAATAACGATAATTAATTAATTAGGAAAAAATTAAGAAGCCTGTCTGCTCAAGGAAATCGCTTTAAACATTTAATATGAATGTTGTTGGAACAAATAAAATAAGTTTTATTTATTTACTACGCCTAAATAATTCATAACATTAAAAATCTTTTATATAAATAAGAAATAATAGTAAAATTGGTTATTTTTTGAACGCTGAGTAGTTAGTAACATTTAAGCGTTTGCAGGCATAGCTCAATTTCTTTTCTTGTTTTGAGGTCCTATAAACATCCTATTCGTTATCCTGTAAAATTTTATTAAACGTATTCATAAGAGGGGAAAAATGTACACTTATATAGCCCTTTTGTTACCCCACATCCACAGTTGCGTATTAATTTATCAACTTTTTTTTTTTTTATTTCAAATATTTTTCTACGCTGAATAGTAAGATTTAAATGTTAATTTCAACCAAATAAGGGTTGCTACAATTAAATTATGTGAGCGATGTAATGTTAAACAACAACCAGGTTGCTTTAAAGCATCCCACATATAAAATTTTAAAATGTGATTTTTGAGTGAAAATTGTATTTTTTATTTCTTTGAAGGATTTTATGATTCTAACAATAGCAATAAAAGTTTTCATGAAACATTATTATTGTAGCATTTGTAAATATATCACCTTACCTATCTCTGAAGAAAAAATATATATATTCTTGTTATATGTTATATATATATATATTCTTACATGCGTGAGCGCAACATTTTCTGGCGTCATATGAACAAAAACAAATATTTTTTCTTTGAATTAAACTGTTTAAAACATTTTTTTAGAGAAAAATCTAAACTCTTTACTAATATATATTTTATGATTCTAACAATAGCAATAAAAGTTTTATGAAACATTATATATATACCTTACCTATCTCTGAAGAAAAAATATATATATTCTTGTTATATGTTATATATATATATATTCTTACATGCGTGAGCGCAACATTTTCTGGCGTCATATGGCTGAACAAAAACAAATATTTTTTCTTTGAATTAAACTGCCATTAAAACATTTTTTTAGAGAAAAATCTAAACTCTTTACTAATTCTAGCCTAGCCCCTAAATGGGTTAACCGGAAACTAACAACCAAAATATTGAATTTTCATTGTGCACCACAAAGCTTCATATAATGTGAAGGGAAAATTAATACTATTTATATATAAAATAAAATAAAAAATATGTACATAAGATATGATATTAGTGAATGAACACCAATATGTAAATATTAAGGAAAATAAGGAATAATTCCAAATACCGTATTTTTTTAATAGCTTGGTTATATTTTTTTAAATACTGCTGTCTATTATATGACCTGTAATAATTCATATAACCTATTATAATAATCACTGTCACATAACAGTAATTATCATTATTACTGTAATAAAACTAACCTATTTGTGTTGGATGCATACGTGAATTTTTATTTCCAATTTAAACGATATTTTAAATATCCTGGTAACTCTCACATGATTGCGCACGTTTTCATTAGGAAACAAAAATCTTGAAAATTAGTAAATTTTATTTTTTTAGATAGCTTCAATTTTTCAGTGGCAATGGATAAATTCAATCACAACACCCAAAAAAAAGCACAATAATCACTAGATACAGCAAACTTCCATATTTCTTTTTAGCTCAACCACCAATGTTCTGCACTAAATAATTTATAAGTAATAATTTATAGAAAATTTAATTCAGTTTATTTTTTTACGTTTTTTTTTTTATAAATAACTGAAATATTCACATTTTTTTCGGAAAGCTTACTTTTTTAAAAATTAAAAAAGTTAAAATTTCGATTCAACATCCCAAACACAAACATTAATTAGTTAAAAAACTTCCCTATATTTTCTATTCCGTTCGACTATCATGTTGCTGCACTATAATTTATATACGCTCTAGTATCTAGTTTATTTAAAAAATAAATATAGATAATAGCCTGTTGGAAATTTAATATTCATTTTTGCAGAAGTTTATAGTTTATAAATTGTATAAAATTCTTTAAATTGAAAAAAAAAAATGAAAAATTAGCTTTTTTCGGAACGCTTTCATTTTTCGAGTTTGAAAATTAGACATGGCTCCTATAAAACTGATTAATGAATTAAGAAAATTCTCCTATGTTTTAGGCCAAAATACATGACTTGATGTTTAATACAGTTTTATTTTTCAGAACGACTAAAACCCGAAATACACATTATTACCCTTAATTTTTGAAACTACAGTGACTCACAATATTGATCAAATGCTTGTAGTGATATCAAAAATTTGTCCTGATCCGACATGTTGTTTGTCAATACCTATTTTGTTACTTTGTTCACTCTTTTTTTTTTTAATTCTCTTTCCTACCTGCATTGTAAATTTAATCACTTGAATCAAACACAAAATATTAAATTACAGTTTTTTTTTTTCTTACAGTGAAACCAACATCAGAAAATATTCAGAAAGCAATTATAAATCAGCTTTAAAATAGAGTTTCTCACCGTTCTTTAAGTATCAAATACGGATGTTCAGTAGGGACTATAAGTAACATTCGGAAAGTAAGCAACCCATTTGAAAGCGATTGAAAGGAATATAGCCGTTTGTAAGCCTTTACTCTCAGATACTAAAAAGCGCGGTATTAATCGTTCGATTCGGTCAGGCGAAGTTGATGATACCGTTCAAATACAATGGAAGCCTAAGCGGTTTGATAATATGAACATCAGTACTGAAGGAGTGTGCTGTGCCTTGAGATAAGCTGATTTGTGAAGAAGGGAAAAAGTTAAAAAGTCATTGCAAAAAGATAGGCATAAAAACCTAAGGTTAGCATTCGCCAAAAAATATGCCCATTATACTGAAAATTACTGGTAAAATATCATATGTTCAGTCCATACTAAAGTTAATAGATTTGGATCTGACGGTAAAGAATGGATATGCGATTTGATCAATTTCGTTAGTCACTGTATGTAAACTGAAAAAAAAGACTGATTATCCTAGCATAATGTAATGCGTACATCTTTTGAACTTTTAGAAATGACCAGCTACAAATAAATGCGTTCAGCCTACTTAGTAAATTTTCAAAATAATTAAATAATAAGCTAGAGAATTTAGAAATCATTCCAGAATTAAGAAAAAAGACTAATAAATGTGGTTTTATCAAGCCAAACAAAACGGCTGCTATACAGGCTATATGATACTGACTTTTGGCCTTACTACTAGACAAAATACTGGCTGAAGAACTCACGGTCGAGTTATTAATCCGAAACTAATAATCAACATATTTTCTCAATGAGCTATGAGGTGTAATTTAATATTACGTGGAACAATAATAAAAGATATGTAGTAAAACAAAAAATAAATTATAGAAGATATGAGAACCTGATCGTAGTTTATTGCATAGTGATAATTTAAAAGAAAATCCAGCAGAAGTTGCAAATATATCATTAATCCTAAATGTACTAATCCTTCTATGCCATCTTACAAACCTCAAGTCACTGCGTATTCAACGCCTTGTAGAATTATTGCACAAAATTTGGAAATATTGTGAACATATTTATATATGTAGGAAGTTTATTATAAAATTATGTATCAAACGATACCTAGAGGAAGGATTCTGGAGTGATCTGAACAATCCAATTAGTTGCGTCATACATTTCTAAATTATAAATTGGAAATTTCGAGAGACCTTTAAGCAGACTTTTCTGAAATCTAATCAATTTAACATTACTCACGTATCCAATCCTCACAATCCATAATCCTTCGTAAAATCTTAATTGCTTCCTAAAATACCTCAATTAACCTATCCATAACGATTTAAATGTCCCATATGTTGCGGCATTGCCCCAAACCAGAAGGAAAGTTAATCTATCTAGATAAGCTAACCCTCTGAGACGTCTAAAAGAAAATGTCCGAGGGATCTTCTAATGTAGAACATTTATTGAAGTTCTACTAATAGGTCGTTCTTTACAAGTTGCCGCATCATTGTAATAATTTTACCGTACATTTACTTCTTGTAAGTTGTAATTATCAATAAATATATAAATATTTTTAAAAAATATATTTGTTCTTAGCAAAAAGAAACAGAAAAATAACTATCTATATTAGGTTTTGATGTTATTACTTCAGTAAAGGACAATCGATAATCCGACTCTCCAATAGTCCGACGTGCTCAGTAATCTGGCACCCTTATAAGAAGTCCTCCCTGAGGCGAAGGATCGGCCGATTTTTAAGAAATCCCCTCGATGGTAAAACTTGGAGAAGTCACTTCGTTGGATAAAGCGATCGAGTGAGCAGGAGATAATGGTGCTGTTAGTGGTATATTATTGTTAATATAATTAAAGGAAAAATCTACAGAACTCTCTCAAAAAAGCCAACAAAAACTGATGTTTTTCAAAACAAAATTAATAAGTATGAACATACATATATTTTTGCATACCTGTTTTTGTGATACTGAGTATATTACTGTAAATATTTATGAAACGTTAAATGTTAAATCGTGCCCCTAAAGTTCTATTAGTTCATACATATTGTACATATGAAGTTTATATTCCTATTATTTTTCGGAGTTTTTAATAACAGTGTATTGAGTTAAAAAGAAGAAAAATGCAATCATTTTTCTTTTTTATTTCTTTAAATTCAGCAATTCGCCAATTTCGGTAATCCGGCATCCTTTGGTCCCATATGTGTCGAATTATCTATATTTTACTGTAATTGGAAATTTCCAAAGTGACACTAAAACTTTTTCAAAGTCTGATACACACCATATTACATGTCGAAAGAGCGAGCTAATTGCCGAGGATGGAGGAGAGAGGGAGGAAGGGAGGAGGGGGGAGGGGGCAGACAGACAGAAAAGAAAGTAGCCGGGCCAAGTGGGTGGTGGGGGGTGGTCCCTCGGGACCAGTCCCTCAGGACCAGTCTGCCGGGATCTCCTCTCCCTCCCGCACCACCTCAGTTCCTCAGCCAGTACGCTCCTCACTCTTTTAGCACTTGGCTAGTCCTTTATGAGGGAGAAACGCTCCTTAGGGTCCCTCATTCCTCATATCCATTCATTTCATATAATTTTTTCTGTAGAAAAAAAAACATATATTAAACATTAAATTACTTAACGTTAATCAGTAGCACTAATTTTTATTTTCAAAAATACTTTAAACACCTTCCCCGATACCTTCTTTGCTGCGGGAGCGGTGGAATCCCTAGTGCTAGTATGCTGGTGTCTCAATAGCGATAACAGGACGAACATATGCGATGTCCGCACCCCCGCATATCGCCACATGGTACCATAAGAGCGCCACCCTGTCACCGAGATGTAAGTATGAACTTTCTTATTCTAACCCCACCCCAAATTAAGTCTATAAAAATCGAAACTATACCCCATAATGCATGGTGAACTTTACCTCCAAGAATTCAAATCGGAGACTAAGTGCCAAATAACTCCAATTTTTTTAAGACTTTTTGGTGATTTCCTCGCAACCCTATCGACCGTAATAAAGTTCCCTCCACATCAAGAGCCTCTTGCACTCAATATTTGTTCATTAGTTTTTAATACTCATTATCATATCCATGTTTTGGATACTACTTCTCTGATAGCAAGGAGAAGACGACAGGCACCGGAGGCCGTGGTGTTGTTTCTTTCTTTGGTTATCTAGCTGTATGAGTATCATTTGCCTTCATAAAGCTAGGTTACCGAAGTTACTAATGACACCACAATATCTTCAGCAGTTCCGCTCATCAGAGGGTGGACATCGGAAGAATGCCGTACTAGAACCTTCTGTCTGAAACTCCATTCTTATTTTCTAAGTTTATAATAAATTATTTTTTGTAAAATGTAATGGAAACAATTTATTAGAAAATAATTTTCACTGGCACTTCTTTATTAGAAAACTAGTCAAATACACGCTCAGGTACTGAATAAGTCGAGAGTAATATTTCTTTATTATTTATTTTAATGTTTATTAAAATATTCTCACAAATGATAAAACATTTGTAAATATAGTTATATCATATGTTAGACAAATTATTAGGTATTCTTGAAAACTTTTTATTTTATAGCCTTTTTTTATTCAAAATATTACATATAAAATAAAAAACTAAATATTCCAGGTATTTCAAATAATTGTCTTGTTTGTAAGGTTTTCGTTGATTGCTTATTGATCTGAAAGTTTGATATTTTTAAACAGTTTACAGATTTCTTTGGATTTCATTGGTATTTCATTGTGTAAAAAAAGTACACACTAGAACTTATATTTGTTGTCTTTTTACTACTCTTTAACAGTTTCTACTCTTTAACATCAGTACTCTCAAATCAAGATAATTTGTGCTTATAATTACAATTTTATATATATATTAATTTATTATTAATTATATATATATTAAATATTACTATCAATAAATAAATTATAACAGATTATTTGTAATTTGCACTCTTTTACTAAAGACACAATTAAACATAACAAATTACATATTTTCATTTCCAACATTAGAACAGAAAAATATGTTTAGAAATTTCAATTAAAATTTTATAGCATAATGATATATATATTTTTTTTTTTCAAATTTATTTATATTACTTGTTATTTCATATCTAATAATTCATTAGATTTAGATATAGAAATGTCACTCAAGATGGTTAAGACAGTTCCATATTGTCTAAAAATTTTAGAATTTTTTTTTTAATTCCTCTGTTGTTTTTTTTCTGTATTTGTACTAAATAGCTTTGGAACAAATCAGAGAGAATTTTTTTTTCTTTTTTAACCTCAATACATAAATATAATTAAAAATGGAATCTGGACTGATTTTTTCTTAACTGTCTTACACCAAAAAGTATTAATATAAGAATTATATTGATTTTAACAATTAAGGGTTTTTGTATGCATACATGAAACCCCATGTTCTAATACTCATATTGGAATGCTCACTCATTATATGTGCTGGGTTCCATATAGTTTTAAATAAAATTAACTGTGGTTTGATAGCATTGCAGATATGGCATTTCTTTTTTAAAAAATTAAACACACTAGAATATGTAGAAGAAGAAGAAAGTATTATTCTAGATCAATATTCACTTTATTTATTTATTTCAAAATCAAAAACTCTTGTAATGCTTGTGTACGTGATTTTTTTTTTTTAATTTTCAAATTAATTACCCTTCAGGGAATCATGGACTATCAAAGTTAGTGAAAATGGTAAGAAATATCTGATGATGTCTCACTACAGTTCATTTTATATACATCAGAAAAATTATACAAAATGTATAATGTATTTTGATATTAAATTCTGTAGAAATTTGTATGAATAAATAAATAAATTGTATAACTTGGATATACTCGTATAAGTATAATATTCAATAATTTTAGCCTAAAGTTGGACCTTATAATGTTTACTGTATTTTATGTATATATATATATATATATATATATATATATATATATATATATATATATATATATATATATATTTAAAGTTTTATAGTCAAATGGGGAAAAATTATATTTATAGATCTAGAAAGTATTAGTCGTAATAAAGAACTATTTTTTCATCATTATTTTACATGCAACAAGGCAGCATTGGATTAAATATGACAGGGATAAATTTAGTTCAATAGTTCTGAAATAGTTAATCTAGACAATATTTCTAAGTATAATTTAAATGATAGAATATGCAATAAGAGGAACACTCAATTTGTAAGCCAATATTATAATTAATAACATAATAAATTCTTAAAACGTTATTAAAGAGTACATTAAGGACTAGTTGATAAACTTGTAAATGTGTTGCTATGTTTTTCAAACTCAATTTTTTACTTGATATATATATATATATATATATATATATATATATATATATATATATATATATATATATATATATATATATATATATACATTTATAAAGGCATAAGGATATAATTTTTAAGATGCAGAATCCCATATTATTCGTTACATAAATGGAAGCTAAAAACCATACAACCTAGGACTTATTTTGCCTCATTATATTATTACTGGATACCAAAAATATAAACTTGTAATTACTGTAAAATGATCTACAAAAAAAAATATAATAAGTACTTATAAGATATGTATACTTATCTGAAGTGTATAATATTATGTAAGAGTAAATTAAATATTTCAATTATTAAGAATATATAGAAATAAGTAAAATATTGTGTTAGTGAGAGGGTATCACATTTTTATTATATCTTTTTTTTAAGTTTTAGTTTCATTTATCGCTTTTATTTAATTTATATACTAGAATCCTACAATATATTTATAATGTACATAAACTTTAAATGTGTTAAAGTTATAAACAAAAAATATCATTGTTTTTATTTATTGGGAGATTTAAATATAATTGTACAAACTAAATGTAAAAAAATTTCTGTCCCACTAGTTATAATGACCATAGCATAATATTAATCAGTATGTATCAGAGATTATTTTAGTGAAATTTTATTTAGAGTTAATTCAGATACCTCTTACTTATACTTGGCTCTTTTTTTCCGTCAGGTGAATTTTCAAAACACATTTTGAACAAAATATTCAAAGCTGTTGAATGTAATTTAAATTTGGTTAGATTCAATGCAACTAGGTTGAAACATCTTGGGCACTGTATAAATAATTTTTAATTAAGAAGTAAAAAATGTTGCACATATTGCATTTATATACATATAAACTGAAAGTAAAAATATATATATTTTTTTTTATAAGGAGGATTTTTTTTTTAACATAACATTATGAAATTCAAAAATATTTATAAACCGTTTAGAAATGGAGTAAAATTGTGTATGTATTTGAAAAAATATTTATTTTAATTCTCAAATATTTTAAACAAAAAAAATCAATAGTAATTTTAACAGAATCTAATCAATTAATGAATGTGGTTGCCTGATTGATAGTTTTATTAACTTGATTTTCTTTTATTATCTTTAGATTGAAAATTTTCTTCTAAATTTCTGTCAAGCCTTGCACATTTTATATTTAATAGCTTAATAATATTTTTTCTAGTACGTATTAATTTACATATCCAAGATTAGATGTATTATTCCTGATTATAATAATTATTACGTCATTGATTGTAATTTTATTAAATGAATGGTTTGTTTTGCCCTTTCTGTTTTGCGTAATTCTTATTTTTGAAACTATGTATAGAATTAGTTGCCTTCCTCCAAGACAACTTATTACTAAATTATGTTCAGGAAATATTTTTAAGACTACCTCCTTAGATTTTCAATCAAATACAGATAAATATAATATTTTATTTAATTAATTAACAATTCAACTTTCGATTTCCTACCCAAGAAAATATGTAGAAGGACTCTCATTAGTGATAAGTTTCCAATCTTGAAACAAGTCTTGTCAACAACTTAATACCTGGTGCATTAGAATAAAACAGTACCGAAACCGTTAATTCTTATCCCCACCATCAAGTTAACCTTCAAGTTAAATTTTACATCATTTTCCTGGATTACTAAAGATGGAAATCGACCTCTGTGTGACGGAAGAGGAAGATGTTTTAAAACGCAAGCCTGTCCAGGCACATTTTGGTTCTATGAATCATTATTTCGAATTGCTCTGTACATCGAAAACAGAACCACCGTCAAACCCTCCTCTGCTCGCGTTATTTTCTAGACCACAAAAGAGAATTTTGACTAATACTATAAACTGATACATTTTGATGAAAAATTCCTAAATATATCGTCTAATAATTCTATTAGGTTCAAGTTCTGAAACACTTTAAACTGGAATCGAAAAAGCATCAACAACACACACAAACATCAGGCCTTACACCAATTTATTTATGTAGAAAATCGACCAGATATAAGGACTGAGTAATCAGTAAGGTCTAATGATCCGAAATAGTTCCACAGCTTATAAGAAAAATATTCGTCTATCTATTGGAACCTAGGTCCTGGAATTTGGGGAGTCCAATGTCTTAACATCTAAGGCATAAATATAAATATAAATAACACTTAGTTGTGAAACGGTTTAGTTGTTTAAAATCATAAACCAGAAAGAGATCCTAAATTAATTCTATCAACGTAGTTTTTTTATCTAAAAAGTCCGATGCACTCTCAAAATAGGCGTATGTTGTTAGATCATTTGAGAAAGATATGATCAGAAACTCATATACATACTATAAGTGAATCCATTTGAAGAGATCAGCTGAAGATTCTCGAAACGAAATAAAATAAATCTGAACTAAGGTTGGGAACAAGCATTGTTTCGTTTAAGATTGTAGGAATTCTGTATAAGTACGCAAGTCACTGCCCGACTTGTCGGCTTGCAGAAAGGTCGATTAGTCGGCCAACTAGTCGGATATATGTTCGAGACGTTTCGTTTTTAGCTATATAGCCGTCAGTACATGTAGCTACAGGTTTTTTTCTAACTTATATATTTTCTTCTGTTTTTTGCAAAGAGGTCGGTATGTAACGGAGTGTTGTTTTTTGAAAAATAAAGTAACAATTCAACAATTTTCTTTACTTAGCTTATAAATTTGTGAAATTTGGAATTCAATTATTCCGAAAAATTGGGTAGATCATGTTTATAAACTTATATAAAACACAAAAATATCTAATATGTAATTGTAAATAAAAACGTACGTAAATTGCTGGTATAGTTAAGTGTCCTTTTTCGTATCCCAACCTTTATTTTACATTTCAATTAAGAATTTATATAATAATTCTTTTTAACTAATGCTGGAGCGAATTTTAATTTCTAGTTTGTTTGTTTTTTTATTTCTTATATTTTATTTTCGAAGAAAATGAGAATTTTATAAACTATAATCTGCCTCTGTTGAAACTTATGCGACTAGATGAAAGTGTCTAAGCATTCTATGGCATTTACCAATGACCTTAGTACGAACTGAGGGGGTTCATTTTTGATTTCCAAGCGTAGGTTCCACCAGAACTGCAAGAAATCCTCAAATTTTTTGTTGTTAAAAGTAACTAAGTTGTGTAACTTTCTTGGCAGGGATATCGCTCACTTTCCATTGCTTGTTTACGCTCACAATTATCAGACTATCTCACCATTCTTGATCCTTAGAAGGAGATAGGATTATTCATTGTGAGTAATTATGAATTGTCTTTGTAACAAGCTTTCCATCGTGATTCCTGTCATCAGCGAATCGAAATCGTTTAGGTACCAGGTTCGAAAGTGATTTAGTTCACTGTAGCATTGAGTCTATCTGACTAGATAGTAGGAGACATAGTATAAATTTCATTAAGACAGGGGTTAGATAAAATGGATGGAATTAGGGATGGGTATCGATTTATACCGAAATATCGATATTTTTTTCTTAAAAATATTTCTCATTCTCATTACGAAGTAAGTTACAATGTATCGTTTTTTCTAGTCAATACAACATACGAATACATATATGTAAGAAAAATTTAATAACATTGGTTTAAATTTGGTTTCTCCAATTTTATTTATTTTAAATTCTACACTAGAAGATCTCTAGGCCATCATCTTTTCAGACGCCTCGTAGCATTATCGAGAATTGAGTAGGAAGTAAGATGAGAAACTAGTGGATTTCAATGATTAAGGAGTTTACTATGAAAAGATAGGTATGTGGTTTCGGCGGAATCAGCAACATATGGAACATTAAGATCTTTATGGATAAGTTTATTGGTGACAAATTAAGGAGCATTAAGTATTTTTTCAAGGATTTTGGATTAAAAGGATTGGACACGAGATGGTTTTGTGGAGCCCTAAAGCTCAAAGAAAATATCACTATGGCAAACTAAACCATACGATCCAACTTAAAACTACAGAAATGAAAGCTTACAGGTGAAATTACAGGAAAGAGCTATTGATAAATGTGAAAATCGAAGTGAAGCATCGTAATCGATGTCGGTTTGGCGAGTAGGTGGAGAAGTGGTTCTATGTCGTAGAAAAACTATGAAATGAATAGAAAAATAATTGTAAAGTAACAGGAATATTTAAAATAAAAAAATGTGTATACAGATATTTCGGATCACCGATATATATCTTGTATCGATATTCAGAGCTCAAAATATTTTCGATATGGAATATCCATACGTTTCATACGATATTCATCCCTAGATGGAATTAATAGATTACTTTTTCCAAAACAAAGAATGAACAGTGATAATTGTTTTAATTTTAAAGAAACCTTAATCGTAATAACATGTTGATCATTCCCGTCCATCCTTTCTCTGTATGGAATTGAAAAGATTTTCTTTTTATATTTTTATATGTTAGAACTTCGCAACTTCTTTTCCGTCTTCTCAACCATGGCTTCTTCTACAACTAAGCAGTGTAAGGGGTCTGATTCATTCACGCTTCCTTGAAGACACCTTTCCATGAATTTCTGTCTTCCCTTCGGCCGTATTCTATCTACTCTTGTTATATGTATGGATTTAGTCTATCCAGACCGTTTGGATGGGATTTTAAAGGTTTTCAATGTAATTCCTTAGCCTTTGATGATGTTTCCCAGTATTGTTTTATCCCTTCATTTACTTTGCTTATTTTCAGACTAAGCAGCGATGACATATACTTTCAAGCCCTCTGATCCAGTTGGTGATGAAATAATATTTTTTCTTAATTCGTAACCTGACACTAGTGATGTTGGTCTTCTAGTATTGACATCATGGAGGTTCATTTTCTGCAAGCCAAGCACCAATCCGATGAGGTCATATAGCTTCGCTAAGGAAGCTTTGCTTGTTCCCTTTTATTTCATAGGGGGAAAAAAAAAGTACTGAAATTACAAAAAGCCAAGTTTTAGTAATCTCCTTTTGTTTTAGTAAATCAACTGCTGAAGTGCGCTAAAAAAAAAAAAAAATGAAATCGAGTATTTCAAATAAAAAAAATGCAGTGGCCTTCTACGTACTGTTACACGAGTATAAAACTCCTAAGTTATATCTAGATACAAATCTCTTGCACATGGTCGTGCTATTGAAACCTTGTGAATTTAAATGGCCTGCTTCATGATCAGACCGGTTAGAGATTGGAACTTGGCAGCCGAAAGTAGTTTTAAATATGTTTCAAAATGATTCGATTTGAAAGTTTTTTTGTTTTTTTTTATGATTATCAGTTTATCAGTTCATACCATATTCAAACTAAAACATAATCTAAAATCTGCTTTGCTTCAAAATTTATACACTCAAATATTCAATGACAAAACTAAATAATCAAATTAAGTACTGAGTAATGTTTTTTTTGTTTTAAATCCATTTATTGAAATTTATAACTGTACAAAATATATACATCAAGTAAATGTATTGACAACGATTACAATAACATGTCAAAACTTGAAAAGGACTACTCATCAGTAGCACTTCAATAATAATTCTACACTAGAAGATCTGTAGGCCATCTTCGTTTCAGACACCTCGGAGGATTATCGGGAATGGAGCGAGAAGCAAGTTGAGAAACTAATGGATTTGAGTGGTTATGGAGTTTACTATAATATAATTTCTAAACTGTTTTTAGAAGGATTTTAGATTGTAAGGATTGAATACGAGATGAATTGGATGGTTAAGTGGACGTCCAAATAGGTCTAATCATAGTCATGTGTATGAGTCTTCTGTAATTAATTGGGAGCTTTGGACGTTTGTCTAGTAAATGTTTAAGTTGTCTGTAACGACGGGCAGTTTCAATAAATAACTAATATGAAAAAACAACTCCGTTATCGTGATTGCCACAATGTTATAAAATAGTTGTTTCATTAGAATTACTGATTAATGTTGAATAATTTTTAACAATTTCTGTATACCCCCGTGCTCACTGTCTGATACTATGAATACTGTTATACTTTTCACCTTCAATTAAGGTCATCAGTATCGAATTATTCTATTAAAATTCGACTCGCGAGGATTAAAGGATTATGGGAGACTGAACAACAAAAAATAATTTAATTAAAATTTGGTGTTGGCATGTGTCATGTGGCATGTAGTTACAACCTTCCGAGAACGCAACAGTAATATTTTTTGCAGCTTAGTTTTTTATGGATAAAAATAATTACTCTAAAATTGCTTGATTCCATGGTCATATTTGATGACATTCTAAACAGTGTGCGATCATAAAGTTCGCTGTTTTGCAGATGGCTTCAACTCTCGACCATTCGAATTCCTCTCTCAACTCGATTATTTAAAAACTTAAGAAGTTATAACTTGTTGGAACGTACCACATTTAACTTCCTCGCGACGTTTCGCCTTCAGTATCTTCATGTCTGCGGATGATGTCCTTTTCACTGGCGAAGAAGTCATCGGTATCTCCCGATGTTGATTTTAAGGTATATTTGATTTTTTTCTCCTAATCTCAACAATAAATAGTTATAGGTCTCGACAACTTCGGATTACTTTATAGCTAGTTCAGCGTAATACTAATCATTTAAAAAAAACAAACAAGCAAATATATAATTTAGAAGGTGGAAACATTACATATAGCATTTAGTTCATTTACATTTAGTACATTTAGTGCTTTGATAAACATTAAGTATATTAAGGAGTCTGTAGGAAAATTCTCGTCTGTATCTGGCCTACTGTTTTGCACCTCTTTCTTTACAGCGAAATACAAATTATAAATATTTTTTTATTTTCGAACATATTGCATAGTCGCCCAATACTCAATCCAATATTTATTAGTTTAGTAGACCGTCTGTCGGTGGAATGCGCGACTCAGCGCATCGGAGAGATAAAAATTTGGACCATTTTTTTTATTCGAAGAATTATTTATTCCGTCCACTTTATTATATCATTAAACTAATAACTTAATTAATAAATCCAACCATAATATAATAAGAATGGTGTTTGGCTTATTACTATTTGCCATTCAATAAATATCGCTACACCAAAGAAATTTTCTGATGAAGAATTTGAAGCAATATGTTTCATTTAGACAATTTGGTCATAATGAGACACTTTGATGCCACTCATATTTGGGGGAACCATAACAAAATTTAAATAGAATAAACACAAAAATAATAGACCATTGAATCCTAATACAAGGTAGTTTAAAATAGAGAAGTTTTAGTTATTGACATGGTGTTAACACTACAGGAAAGAATAGGTGAATTAAATTATTTTGGATTTAATTAATTTAAATTTTTTTAATTTATTAATATTAATACGTTTTTATAGGAAAAATGTAAATTTTCATTCTGATGCGATATATCCCGAAACATGTCGCACATTGATGAGTGAAAAGAAATAATAATTTGAGGAGTTATGCCAAAAAAAGTATATTTAAAAATATATTAAATCTTAGTTTTAATTATTTAGGCAGGTGAGGGCAATAAAAAACCTTTTTACAGCAAAATGTTTTATTTATTTGATTCTTCACACGATGGGATATTTACATTGGTGATTGTTAATAAAAAAAAATATTTTAAAATAAATTGCACATATAGGGTGAAAAAGAAACCTGAATAGTATTTTTTTGAAATTTATAATACATAACTTTTTCCTTCTCTGCTTCTAGTTCAAATTTGTATAAGTACTTTTCTGTTGAAATTTTTTTATTCGAAGTATAATTTTAATCTTGAATCGATCAGCATTCAATTTAACATACAAAAAATTTAAAACATCAGCACTACACAGATTATAGTCTATTGGCAAATCATATAATTTTGAAAATTGTAGAAATTATTTAAGAAATAAAGAAAAAGAAAAATCTAATGATTCGTAAATATTTAATTTTACAGACTATTTTCTAATTGATGAATTAGTTCCACTCCCCATCCTTTGTTGAATTTATGATTATTTAAATTTAAATGGATAGTGAAGTTGTAATTCTGTGACTTATTATTTTATGCCCTTTTGTGTTCTTTTAATCTTTGATATCCTGATTGTTCGGTTTTTCCCGTTTATTTAGCTTCAATACATTTTATTCCTTACACACCTTTTTATTGGAAATAATCTATTTTGACTTCTGCTGGAGGGAAATAAGAAAATAGTTTATATATTTTAAAGGCGAGAATTAAAACTAATTTTCTTTTTTTTTAATATTTACTGTCTTTCGTTTTTAAACTTTAAAATATAATCAAGACTACTTCAACATTTACTAGACAAACGTTCAAAGCTCCCAATTAATTACAAAAGACCTATATACATGACTGTGATTAGATCTATTTGGACTTACGGAGTTGAGCTTTGAGGCTCCACTAAGCCATCCAATTCATCTCGTATCTAATCCTTACAATCCAAAATCCTTCGTAAAATCCTCAATGCTCCTTACTTTGTCACCAATAAACTTATCCATAAAGACCTTAATGTTCCATATGTTGCTGATTTAGCCCACACCAGATACCTATCCTTTCATAGTAAGCTCCATAATCACTCATATCCGTTAGTTTCTCAACTTGCTTCCCACTCCATTCCTGATAATCCTCCGAGGCATGAAGAATACGTCCTAGATATCTTCTAGTGTAGATTTTTTATTGAAGTGCTACTGATGAGTTTTTTTTCAAGTTTTGACATGTTATTGTAATCGTTATC
Organism: Euschistus heros; assembly: GCA_003667255.2. Classification (NCBI taxonomy): domain Eukaryota; kingdom Metazoa; phylum Arthropoda; class Insecta; order Hemiptera; family Pentatomidae; genus Euschistus; species Euschistus heros. Next base: position 3,379,366 of record RCWM02000001.1, read on the forward strand.
AACACATTTACTATATATATATATATATTTGTACAGTTGTAAATTTCAATAAATTGATATAAAATAAAAACGTGTATTGTAAATATTTATGTCAGTTAAAAGTTTATTTGGATTATATATCATTGTAAATATAATTAAAATCAGTTTCAATATAGACACTATAGTGTGATTTACTCCAGTATATTAATGTTTTATACTACAACAATTTAATATATAAAAAAGAGATAATTTTTTTTCCCCACACCATTCCCGATAATCCTCCGGGACATCTAAAAAGAAGATGGCCCAGAGATCTTCTAGGATAGATTTTTCATTATATTGATGAGTAGTTCTTTTCTAGTTTCGACATGTTATTGTAATAGTTATCAACACTTGATGTATATATTTTGTACAGTTGTAAATTTAAATAAATTGATATAAAAAATAAATAAATAAAAAAAAATTATGTAATTCGATTAGAGTATCTAAATAAGAAAATATTTAGATTCAAAATAGCGAGAACGAAAACAAGTGCCCTCATGATCACATTTAATTTAAGAAAACACCGGTGGGTCGAAGTTTTATAATATAAAAGTATAAATTAAGTTATTCAATAAAAACATTGGTAGCCACTCGACTTGGTTCCGAAATAACAATGGCATCATTATAGTAAAAATGAGGGAGATCATATGCACCACTCACAAACTGCTATGAAAATGGCGGGAGCAGTTCACCATCGTTTGGACAAAGGTTACTCCTGGTTCTTACAATTAGTTTCAGCACGGAGCAATAAGAACAATGTTGATACCCTGTTCCGCCCTCTCCACCCCTTTCTGCCCCTAAAATCTTGTGTTTGAATATGCTGTAGACCGACGATCCCGAAACTATAATAATCTTCCCTTCCCCAGGTAGTTATTTACAACTTTACCACATCAACATTATTTGATATTTACATTTTTAAATCAAGAAATTCCAATATAACTTATCAATAAAGATCATAATGTTCCATATGTTGCTGATTTAGCCCAAACCATATTACCTATCCTATCATAGTAAACTTCATACCCCATTTCCTGTATAAAAAATGAACATAAAACCTTAACCAAACTTAAAAGACAAGAAACTGCACGTCGTTCCTGTAATGGAGCTTTTATGGAAGCCTGATCCTAGTTAGGATCCATGAGGAGAACATGGCTTCTGAAAAGGGGAAGGAGGGAGAGTTTCATTTTTAAATGCATCTTAAATCCTTTTCAGAAATATTTCTCCTTGTGATATCACAAATAAATGGATTAGACCCTTATTATTACGAAAATTGTTTTAGCCTGTTCATAACTGGTGAGGTGACCATAGCTAGTGATTTACTCTACAGTCATCTAATTAAAGTGAAACTTGATAGTCAATTATTTTAGTACATTTCGATAATTCCTTGCCTGAATGTATCTAAAGTAGGGAAACCTAATAATAAAAATCAAGGGTAAGGATTTTTATGAAATAGATTAAAGATAATTGCAATATATTTAAACACGGTAAAGGTGCATCGTCATAGTGTAGTCATTAGTAAATATATTAGTCATAGAAAATGGATGAACATTCTATGAATGAGTTTTATGAATAGCCATGATATGGAATGAGTCATATATTAGATCATTCAAGTGATGTCATTCTTTAAATTATAATTTTAAAATTGCTAATCAAACTGATATTAACCAGTATTAAACATATTTGGGATCATTTTGAGAGTTAGTAGGCAAGCAAATTTATTTTTTAATATAAACTTAAATGGACACTGTATTTGGTTGATTATAAGTTAACTCCAAATATAATCGAACCCCACAGGTATAAAATGTTTTTCAGGAAATAAAAAATTTTTAATTTAGGAACTACAATTCTTAAGATCTTAAGAAAAACAATTTTTTTTTTTTTTACTAGAAAAATAGATGACCTATGACCGACTTAGATTGAAGATTTTAGAACAGGAATCTGATTGCCATAATAGGTTAAGCAGAAACACAAATTTGGTTTGATATTACCTAATAGATTATAAGTGAAATTACCTGGAAAATAGTGTAGAATTTTCCAAGATAAACAAGTCCATCTCGAATGCAGGTCTAATCTTTATCTTGAGCAAAATTTTAGAGAAAAACCCTTAATCTTTATTCGGGCAAATACGGTATTTATCTGTATTATTAATGTTTAGATAACATTTTATATATGAATATACATTTTTATATTTATATATATGTATATATATATATATATATATATATATATATATATATATATATATATATATATTTAGAAGCATAATATAGTTTATTTTATGTAATATTATATCTTATGTATTATCCATCGACTCCTACTCATCTTTGACTACCAGATAAAAAGAACTCGAGATGAAATCCCTCAGCGAAGAAGACACGTAACCAGCGAATAGTGCAACATATAAAATTGTTTAATAATTGAATGGTCGTTAGTTACTTTTACCAATAAATACTTTTCAAACAGCGGAACAATGTTTCTTTCATTTTTATTTATCCTTTTTCTGATTTTTAACGCAGCCACATTATATATTATGAATACTTATGTATGTATTCCATTACATAAAATACATATAAAATAAATTAACGAACTTCAATCCCTTTTACTTACACCGAAGTATTAGGTCTTATAGAATATACTGATAATGAATGATATGTTTTAAGCTTCATTCAGAATTTTAGATATGATTTGTTTATAAAAAAAGCAATTTAGAAAATATTCGTTTATAAATTAATCAGTGCTGCAAAATTATAAATCATTGATAATTTTAATGTTCAACATAAATATTAGACTTGAACAATGATTTCATGAATATTGAACGAAAACAGTTGTTTGTTACTTTTTTTATATTATTTTTAACAGCTTTTATAGTCAAAATATTAAACTCTACCATACACTCAGGAACAATATAAATAGTTCTAATGACGTATCCATTCATACAATAAATTAAAAAAAATGTATTAGCTCATTTAAGAAAATCTATTTATCCCTTACTGGGAACAACAATAGATAATATATGCCTATCTATAAGCTACTGCTTATAGATATAGAAAATGATGATTTCTAATGTGACTTTTTTCATTCAAACCAATATAACTCCTCCAATTGATCCTAGAGACAAATATTAAATGTAAACAAATATTTTCCATTAATATTCTGATAAGAATACTTTCGGCAAATTTTCGATCCACTAAACCATCCAATTCGTCTCGTATCCAATCCTTACAATCCAAAACCCTCGATGCTCCTTACTTTGTGACCTATAAAGTTATCCATAAAGATCTTAATGTTCCTTATGTTGCTGATTTAGCCTGAACCAGATATCTGTCCTTCCATAGTTAGCTCCATAACCACTCCAATCCACTAGTCTCCCAACTTGCTTCCCACTCCATTCCCGATAATCCTCCGAGGCGTCTAAAAATAAGATGGCCAAGAGACCTTGTAGTGTAGATTTTTATTAATTCTACTATTGAGTAGTTCTTCAGAAGGTATTTACATGCCATTGTATTCACTATCAACACATTTACTTATACACCCCTGCCCATCGAACTGCATCCTTCGAAAAATCCTTTATTATCCGCGCTTCCTCTTTATGTAACTCATTGCCTATATCAATACGAAAAAGCACCACTCTAAGTTCCTTAAAACATCATATATTTCTTTACCTCCTAGATCTTCAATCTTCCAAGCAAATCTAAAACATGAAATGTTATATACATTATAATAGTACACATAAAATGTATCCTTTTACAAGATTTCTTATTATTTTACAAAATTATTATTTATTATAATTAATTATCATAGCCAGAGGATTGTCCTATGTATTGTACTCATTTGTTATTCTTAGGGGACAAGTTGTCCCAGTATAAAGTTCATTTTTCTTCTTTCATCTTCTTCTTCTTCTTCTTCTTCTTCTTACTTGATGTATATTATTTTGTACAGTCGTAAATATCAATAAATAAATATATATATATATATATATATATATATATATATATATATATATATATATATATATATTTGGCTGAAGCTACCTTTGGCTTTGCTGAAAATACATATTTAGTTTATCATTCCAACGTGAGGTTATCAATTTCATTTTCTTCCCCATGTCTATCATGTCATATTTTAATTCTAACGAATGAGTAGTGAACTACAAATTAATTTTGAACTAGAAAAAATCTATAGAGTATGCAGCAAGTACTTCGAAGTTCTTTCAGTCGATTCTTAATTTCGCAATTAAGATTTAGCCCACATTATGCATAATTATCTACACATTATCCATTTCATTGAGTATCCTAAACTAGCCATTCTTCCATTACATCATGTTGGATCGTGTCAGGTTCAACGCCCAATTCGAAGGCTCGAGAAATATGATCTTTAACCTTTAGCAACTAAATTGTTTTCTCATCATCTTCAACAATCATCAAACGTATAATAACTATGATACTTCAATATTCAAATTAAATTCAACCATTGTATATAAAAAAAAAAAAAAAAAAACACCATATAACGTGATATGCAACGCAATATATACTGACAGGAACTTAATTTCACCCGAAGTTTTTTTTTTTCCATTTTCACGGCAAAAGTTTAATTTTCCTTTTGGAGTATACGTCCACATATTCTTAAATATGAAGGTTATTAAAAACATTAATAAAATAAAAGCAAGTATTATTTATTATGAGCATGATATCTCCCAAACTAATTTTATTAATCAAAAATATTTATAATCACATGGGCGACGTTTCATAGCTTTGCCATATTTTCAAGCCCTAAGAACATAGATAATAATATAATAATAAAAACTGAATTATGACAATATCAACAATTTTTCTCATTTATATTCAATATATATACGTATTATAAATATATAATTCTGTATTACCTTAAAGATATTTCATAGTAAACAAAAAAATTTTCAACTAAAATGTATCGTCAATTCTGTTAATATTGTCCTAATACAGTTTTTATTAAATCATTACCTATGTTTTTAGGGCTTGAAAATATGTTAAAGCCATGAAACATCGCCCATATGTTTATAAATATTTTTGATTAGTAAAATTAGTTTGGGAGATATCATTGCTCTTTATCCTTATAAATATCTTAATCTCCTTATATTATACGTAGTAAGTATTATTTTGTTTGCTTTTATTTAATTATTTTTTTAATGACCATAATGCTTTTCATATGCTCTGGTTAAAGTGTACGAGGACGTAAAAACCTAAACAAAAAAAAAACAAAATTGAAACTTGTAGCCGAAAATATCAATAGGGTGGAATGTTTTCCTGTCAGTGTATATAACAGAATACTATTTAACCAAATTTAGATAGGAGATTATAAACTGCAATGTATAAGTAATAAGTGAAATATATCACTATGCAGATGGTGTGCTCTTTATTTCTCGGATCAATCTAAACAAATCAATTTTTTTTTTTTTTTTTTTTTTTTATTTGAATAATTACAAGCTGCCTCACTCAAGGGCAATGAGTAATATTGATGAAAGACACTCATTCACACAATATGTACAGTGATAAGAAAATCAAAATAAACAGCTTTAAAAATACAAGAGAAAAAAAAAAATAAAATAAAATATATATATAATGGTTTTGTGGAGCCCCAGAGCTCAACTCCGTACGTCCAAATAGGTCTAATCACAGTCATATAAATAAGTATTTTGTAATTAAATGAGAGCTTTGAACGTTTGTCTAGTAAATGTAGAAGTAGTCTGTAATAAAAATAAAGAAATTAAATCACAAATAATTTCAATAAAACATAAAATTTTATTCTAAAAACTTGATAACGAAATTAAAACAAACATTAATTTAAAAATTATGAGTAATTAGAAATATACAGTTGAAAATATAATGCAGAAATTATTTAAAACATACTTACATAAAAGGTCTCGTCGGAAGATGTGAGAGAATTATTTTATGATTATGAAGTATATTATGGATTTGGTTTTAAATTCACGAGCACTGTAGTTCCCAACAGGTGTTCCGCGAGCAGTCATCGAAATATGTAAAAGAAGTGAAGAGAAGAACTTGTAATCCCATTCCAACAACTGTCCCAGAACAGCGAGCTATTTTACGCCAAATGTCCAGCTTTTCACTAAGAGAAATTTAAGAACTAGCTCGCGTCTAAACGATCACCAGTAATGTTCAACGCATTTCGCACATAAAAAGCCATTTAAAGCATCTTAAATTAAAAACAAAACCTCTTCTTTGAAATACACACAAAGCCAACAAAAAGACTTTTTCTTCTGAAAATGCCTCATGAGGGAAGAGATAGAAGAAAGTTTAGAATTAAATTAACCTAAACCAAAATCTATGGAGCGGCTTTATTTTTCCTTAAATCCGCAATCAAAAGTACAAATATTGGTGGAAGAATCATGTCATTTTTTAAACTCGAGGTGTAAAATAAAATTAATGCTTTTTTTTTTTTTTTTTTTTTTTTTTTTTTTTTTTTTTTTTTTTTTTTTTTTTTTTTTTTTTTTTTTTTTTTTTTGGCTTCCAGGCCCCTTCTTGCAAAACAAATAAAAAAAAAAAAAAAAAAGACAACTTTTAATATATTGTCCGTTCGATAATCAAAACGCTTGCAGATTTAAATTCGTTGTAACGAAATTACAAAACAATTTTGATTCATATTATTAAAATTGAAAGAGGAACCTTTGATAATAAATATCTGATCGTTGATAGAGCCGTAGAGGGGTAGAGTGGGGAGATGATTGAAGTTCCAAAGTTCAGAGAGACTCTAATAAGTTGTCTCTCAGATCAATAAACTGAAACGTGCTTCTCTTAGATTATTCAGTATTGAGTCTTGGAATAAAATAATAGTTATGGAGCGAACTCACTAATATAATTTATAATATGAGATTTCGCTTTTGATATACAATATAACATGGAAATTTATAATTTAAGTTAATGTTAAAATTTAAAATATACCAGAATTCAAATTAACATGTTCAAATTCCGTATTCTCTTTCTTTCATATTTGGTTACTTGAATTATTGCCCTTGATTGAGGAAGATATTTATATTTACTCAATGAAAGCGTACTAAAATTCAAAAATAAAAATAATCATAATTTAAACGTTTGCTTGTTTTTTTTACTATTTTTTCTTTACTAAATATTAAGTCAGATGTATGATTAAATTTAAATATTTCTACCAATTCTGTAGTTAGCATATATGTTCACCTTTTAAATTAGGATTGTGCGATATCTTGGTTGCATCTTATAAGAAGACGTTTTGACTTATAACTCACAGATCTGAATGCCGTTTTTTGTGTGGGTACTAGGGACCTATAATTGTGCAAAACTAGAGTTATAGCCGCTATGAGTATTAGGAGCCGAGAAAAAAAAAATCAGGATGCTCAAATGACAAAATACCAGTGAAAACCTCTGTAAATCAGTGAAATTTTTTTCATGAAAAACTGATCTCAAATCTCGATTCAACGCACCAAAAACCCTTTTGAGGACGTTAACATTTTTGAAGTTGAGATTTTATCAATTAACGGCCATAACATTTGCTGTGTTAAACCGACTAAAACAGCAATGTCATCACTAGAATCAGCGTACATTATGCTTTCTATCGATGTATAAAACAGCGGAGATATTATTCATCTGAAGAAATATAATCTAAAAATAATATTAGGTTTTGGTTTAAACATGAAATTCTGCATTAATTTCCGGGCAACCCAATATTTCCCCTCTATCAGTTTTACTGTAAACGTTAGATCCCTTAGTGAGGTATATAGAATTTTTTTTGTTTTTTGTTTAACCAGAACCTGTAGACCGGGTGCCCATCACATGCAAATTTAATTGGAAAGACATGAATTTGTTTCCTAACCCATTTTATAGTATCATCCGCCTTGAAATGATATATCGTGCTCTGGCAGCCTTTATCCGTCGGAACGCGGTGTGGCGAACGCTTAAAATCGCCCAAAATAGCAAACAATAATTGGAATGGTATGTTCTTGAGTTTGGTTTCATTTTTTAGTTTATCCTGTTCTAAACATGTATCAAGTGGTCTGGAAGCCGAAAGCCGTCGGAAACATTCCGCTAGACCGGTTTTAATGTCGCTGATAACTGCCCCGAAAAGTGAAATAAAATTTATCCACCATTTGTTAATATGTTGTTAGGACTAAAAAGATTAGTTAAAATCCAAGTTCGCAACCCTCGAAACCAAAAGCGATTTTTGTAGTACCGTAAAACGGCCTGACTTTGCACCAATGAGTTAATTTTGCACCAAGCTCACTTAAAGGTTTCAGTTGAGGAAAAAGTGTTTTGCTGTTGTCTAAATGAGGGATATTTTATATTTCTTACTTACTTAAGACAACACTGATTGGGTCTAAAGAATTTTCACGCTGATCCTAGTTACCTCCCATGTTTTATAACAGTTAGTTGAGTGTAGTGTTTCAACAGGTGGGATTCCTTTGTGGGATAAAGTCGTGCTTTTAACTACTAAATATTTCTCTAATCGATTAAGGTTTGCATTAATTTTATTCAATAATTATTGTAATTTAAATATATGATATTCATTTTGCTCAAAATATTTGCCAAAAGTCATGGTATTTGAAAATAAAATATAATCCCCTTTTTGATATGAATTAGGAATGACTTTGCACCAAGTATATTTTGGCGCAAGGTGACCTCCCTGTGGGAAGAAGTCTTAAGTAGCATTGCTCCTCCTAAACAAATCAATAAACGAGGATATTTTGAAGTTTAGGAGATAATAGGCTGGTTAAAATTTAAATTATTTGGGATAGCGTTTTGCTTCTTGTTATAAGGTTTTTGTCATCTATGTGCAAGTATATTGACTATTAAAATTTGGCCTAGTTATAGGTTTAAAATTTTTAAAGCCATAGTGTTCATTTTTATATTTTAACAATCTTTGTCCAACTATTGCAGATTGCATTTTTCCAAAAGTGTTTCTCTAGGAATCGGTGGGAAATTTATTTTATAGGTGTCGTTTTGTTCCTTGTTTACCAAAATTATGGTTGTTTACGTTATTTAGGCATGTTTTAAGTCGTATTTTGTTTCTATATAATATTTTGTTGGTATGTTCTTGTATTTTCTATCGTTCCTCAATAAACCTTTAAAAGATGTGCAATTTTGTTTCTCATTCCAATGAAAACATTGTAATTTACTATCGTTTCCTTTAACAAAATCCTTAGAAACAGAGAAAAAAACTTCTAGGCTAAACTCCAAACACTATTAAGAAATGACTTTGCATCTCATAACTACTATTAAGCTTTGACTTTGCTCCAGAATAAGTTTTTAATGCTTTTTCATTTGAAAAAAATGTGGTGGTGCAAAGTCACGGGTATCCTGTCGGCTTTGCACCAAAGTTTAAAAACAACAAAATTAATTATAAGTTTTGTAAATTTTGCAATTCCAAGATTATACCATGAATCAACAGCATTTTTAAGCTAATTATTCAAAGCAAATATTTTAATACAAGCATTTTTAAACCTATTGATAGTTAGTTAATGAATGAAGTTCATGAAAAGTGGAAATGAAAAACCGCGAAATTTTAGCACTGTTTTAATTTTTTCGCTTATATGATTTTTTCGTAAAATATGAAAATTTGCTGGACAAAGCATATTTTATATATTTAAGAGCTCTAAATTTTTGTCAATTTAAGCCTAATTGTATCTCAGTAAAGTAATTTATTGCGGAGATAGAGATCTCCAAAAATGAGCTTTCACAAAATTTGAAACTTTTCTGTTATGAGTCAAGTTCTCTGCCAGATACTGATAAAAGTACTAGGTTTTACAAAAACACCTTCAGAAAATAATTGAAAGGAAAATTAATTTGAGCCCTAAAAGATGCCTGTAGATATGATAGTTTTCTGAGAAAGATGAAAAGAATGGAAATTAGAAAGACTGGGTTTAGAGAGAAAATCATATATCCTGGTTTGACCGATTTCATTTTTAATTATTTTTATTAAGGAACAAACCTGTTTCATTTAATAACGCTAAATACTAAAATTCCGCTTTGCGGTTCTCCACGAAAATGCGTTTGTAGATACTCTTTTAGCTATAATTTTTTTAGCGTATATATATATATATATATATATATATATATACGTGAGGTTACATCAAATAACATTTTATTAGCACGTTTGTGGGTGTATCATTTCAGTGGTTTCTTGTCGTGATCTCCTATTTTCTGTACGGTGGGATCCACATACATTGGTGTAAGGGAAAAGAATTTTTGTGTCACTGTATATGATTAGTCTGACCACAATCACTCATAAACATTAACTATTATGTATTTTCCATAAATATCCTAGTTCCCATCGCATTATTCACACAGTTTTAGGTAAGGAATCATCCGAGTAGAAATTTACTACGAACTGCATGCAAATGTGATTAGGCCTTTCCAAACGGATGACCAACCGATGCCCGTACCTTGAATGAATCGCTTTATTACTCAACAGATTGGCACAAAGCCCATCCTAGTTTCTTATGCGAAGGACGTTGGTTTTTAAAGTGAAAATTATTCACCACTATTTATTCAGAATCGTTCATTCAGAAGAGAAGTATGCCGTACAAAATGTAACTGTACATAGACATACTACACTTAATATTAGTTCAGTCCGTAAAGATTTATGTTCATGCAGGAACAGATTTTAATGTGTTTTTTTAAAATTAGTATGTACATATATTAATGCAGGTTTATGGTATTTAATTATAAAAAATAAATTATCGAGAACAGTTTTATTTATTAAAATACTATATATTACCCTCAACCCATTTCTTCCTACGAGTTAATAACTTTTCTATGATATCTTAAAATCGTTAAATATTCTAATATTTCAAAATAAACTCCCTGTCAAAAGTATTGCAACACCCATGATTATCGAGATTTTCCTGGTTTTTACCTTAGTCCATACTTAGTTTATATTCATATTAATATTATTTTTTTAAACGTGAGACATTAAGGATCAGACACATCAATGTTTTTCCCTGTTAATAACAATCGATGGAATGTGTATCGAGGATCTATGATCCGAAGACGATCTCTCGAAAACGATCGTGAACACTTATACCTTATCTAATATTTTTGGAATACCTAAATTTTTAATTATTTTCCATCAATTCTTCTCCCAAATGAGAGAGAGAAACACTTTACTAAGCGATGCTACTCTAAAAAAAAAAAAAAAAAAAATAAAAAAAAAAAAAAAAAATGTAAAAGTAATTTTATTCATCTTTAACCCTTTAGCAGGCAATGTATCCTGGTGGATACGCATCTTTAATGCCTTTTGCTCAAGTGACGTAATGTCCGACTCATTACCCTACTTATAATCGTCTAATACACTTTATTTAACCTTGATTTTCATGATACATGTATGGGGGTTAACGTGGCTATAGTAATTCAAAGGAAAAAAAAAAAAGAAGAAATGTATTCCAAAATTCCCGGCCTGCCCGTTAGAGGGTTAATAACAGAGAAAATTTTCATATATTGCGTTCTCCGGAAATCGATGCAGGGTTATGGTTTTAAAATATAAAATGAAATAAATTATCAAAAACATCTGTATTTATTCAAATACTCTCCATTTCTGCAAACGAATTAATAACTTTTCTATGCCTTTTGAATAGGATTTTGAATCTTTGGTATTAACAAATTGGAAGAAGTATTTTCAAACGAATCTTTATGAAAATTATAACGGTTATAAAACTCTTATCTCTTAGAAAGTGGTCCTAAAAAAAAATATAATCGGTTGGTGAGAGGACTGGAGAGTAAGTTGGATGAGCCTGTTTCATAAGCAAGCTCAAACTACTTAAGATCATACGAGAGATACCCAAGTTTCAATATTTTTACCATTCCGATCGATGTGAGATGGTCAGTGATGTTTGATTTCCTGAATGAGACAATCTCTGCAAGTTCTTGAACAGTTATTCTGAGCTTTCCTTGAACAATAGCTCAGGGAACATATTCATCAAGTGAATCAAGTCCTTCCACTGCATTCCTTGCCTCTAAAGATAAGGAAAAAAAAAATCTCCGATTTGTTTTAAAACGTTTCATTGTACACTTACTCACATTACCATCAATCCATACTTCGTCAAATTTAATTCAATGAAGCATCGATTGTCTGAATACCGGTCAACTAAAAGCTAATACGTTGACACATACGAACATGCACTCACTATTTTTCGCCTTGGTCCTATTTTTATGTATTCCACTCTCTCTCGAAAATGGTTACGTAAAAAAAAATTATCAAGGGTGGGAGATATATTGCTGTTAAGAAATAAAAACTATTCTATTGCAAGAAAACTGAATCACAACGAATACATTTTTTTTTTCTTTTCGATTCAATTAATAAAGAGAAATTTCATTCAAAGCGAGAAACATGGGAAGGAAAGACTAATAGTTTTAAGATCGATGTATGGTTAAGAATTGAAGATGGAACTGAATATATCTGCAACATGCCTACTTCTTACAAAACAGGGTTTTTTTTCTCTCGAATTTTCCAAGTGCCGCTCATACACTTGAAAGTATCGAAAGGTTCACACTATCAAAAGTAGTAACCAGGAAGTCTTATGTGATCTACATTCTTACATATTTCTAAGAAGTGGAACAAAAAAAAAAAAAAGACAATAACGTTTTAATATCACTGTTTCTTTATTTCATGATTCGAACAAAGACTACAGCGACAAGAAACTGCTCGTCGTTACAGAATACTCCAACATTTACTACACAAACGATCAAACCTCCCAATTCATTACAAAAGACTTATTTACATGACTGTTATCAGACCTATTTGGACGTACGGAGTTGAACTTTGGGGCTCTACTAAACTATCCAATTCATCTCGTATCCAATCCTTGCAATCCAAAATCCTTCGAAAAATCCTAAATGCCCCTTACTTTGTCACCAATAAGCTTACCATAAAGACCTTAATGTTCCATATGTTGCTGAGTTAGCCCATATATATATAATAATGATTCGAACTTCCTTGTACACTATTTTTTTTTCGCAATCGTAGTAAGTACTAGCTAACAAAACATTCATCAATAGATCCAAGCTTCATAAATATACGATCATTTAAGGATAAAAACTCAGGTACTCCTAAAAATCAAAATGTGTTGAAAAAATATTCGACTGTAAATGTATAGTATGTAGATCCTATAGAAACTCTAAATAATTTTCTATCTATCCATCCAATCTAGCTTAACACATAAATGAGATAGATTATTTATATAAATACAATTTATTTTCGAGTAGACTTACTTTTCAACCGTTTTTATCTCAGCGATAGAACATTCAAAGTTAATCATAACTTTTCCTATTATTTCCTCTTTACCCAATCAGTCGGTGTTCCCCAATGAAGTATTTTAGGTCCCGTCCTCTACACGATGTATACAGCTGACATCCCTACTCATTCTAGCCCCGTATTCACCAAGTATGCTGATGATGCATGTGTGTTATCAGTAAACTATGATCCCTTCATTGCTTCCCAAACACTTCAATCCCATATTAAAAACCTTCAACAATGGTGTCAAAAATGGAGAATCAAAATAAACCCCAACAAATCTCATCAAATAACCTTACCCTTCGTCGTAAACCTACGACTTCCTGTCCTTCAGTATCCTTTAACAACACTCCACTAATCCCCGTTGAACAGATCCGCTATCTAGGACTCCAACTGGACCAACCAAATTATGATCAAATTTACTTTTTGTATATTGTGTACAGTGGTAAATATAAAAAAAAAAATAGTTTAATAGTTTTTTGACAAAACGTTTAAATTTCAGTGAGGGAGCTCGTGATTTCCGAAAGGAAAGTTGTTCTCCGAGTTTTTAGGAGTGTAAAAGTTGGAAAAGAATTGAAGCAGCGTTCTAACCGATGTGTATATCAGCTTTGGGGAGGCTGATATCAAAGCAATGAAGTTAAGAAGTTTGAGTATACTCGATGGATGATGGAGAAATGCCTAAGATACTGTACCGGCGTTAGCACAAGACCTGTAACTGGTTTATAGAGACAAAAAAACATAATAGCAACGTAATAAATATTTTTTTTTTTAACATTATGGCTTGCTAATTGTACAGTAAATCATCTTTCTAATCAATAATTAAAATTTTTCAGACCAACAAAGCAATTAATGATATATTGATTATTATTATTGCAGCCGCTATTCAGGATTAGACCTCTACTTTTATGTAATTTTCTATTGTTATCAGATATGCTAAATATTTCTAATGTAGGAGGGTAATTGTGTTAAGTAATTGGTTACTTTATAGTGTTACTACATATCCGTCGAAAAATGGATTATAACTATCATATGGTTATAAGATCCTATGACACCAGAAACTTCGAAATAACAGTTAAATTTGATAATCTATTGATACAAACTATATCATATCTCGGAAATTACAACTCAAAAGTAAAATTACCAAAGGGCACGAAGCGTGAATTGAAATTCGATAGTTATGGACACCTGAGAACGCATAAGGGATGAGACTAATCGAGCGTATGACCACTTTTCACACGTTCATTGTCTTACCTAGCAACACCATTCATACAAAGGGCTATCAATGTTCAAGTATTTATGAATACAAATATTACAGCAGCATGTATTTTAAAATCTCCATTCTATTTACTAACCCTATGAAACGTTAGATCATAGAGGTATTATTCAAAAATGTTTATTTCAGATACTAAAATCATTCAATATAAATCAAAATAATTCTAGTGTCTCATACTATTTTAAGAAGAAGAAGAAGAAAATGGACTTTATTCTAGAACAACTTGTCCCCTAAGAATAACATATTATTACAATGCATAGAACAATCGTCTGGCTATGAAAAATAATTATAATAAATAATAATAAAAATTGTTAATAATTAAATTATGAGTTACAAAATAAATGAGAAATCTTGTAAAATGATACATCTTATGTGTACTATTATAATGAATATAACATAAATATTCATGTCTAATATTTTCTCGGAACGTTGAAGGTCCAGGAGTTAAAGAAATAGATGATGTTAAAAGGAAGTAAGAGTGGAGTTTTTCGAATTGAGATGGGCAATGAATTCCATAAAGAGGAAATGCGGATAATAAAGGATTTTTCGAAGGATGCAGTTCGATGCGCAGGAGTGTACAGGTTGATGGGTTGGGTTCTAGTATTTAAGAGGTGGATGGAGGAGCGCAGGATAAGGAGGTAATGAATATAGATGTTTTTTTTTTTTTTGGTTTTCAAGGATTGAAGTATGAGTGCACCTAGGAAGTACTGACGTCGGAAACTGGGGTAAAGCCAGCCAACTTCAGTATACCTGCGAGATATGTGAGAACGTCTAGAAATCCCAAAAATAAATCTAATAAAACAGTTCATTAGTCTTTTACATCTCATTTCAAGCTCACTAGGCAGTCCTCCATATACTATGCATTCGTAGTCAAAGATGGGAAAAACAAGAGGTGATACCAAAAGTTGATGAGTACGTAGTGGTAATGAATCGCGGTGATGGAAAAGTTGTTTAAGAATAGAAATAGATTTCCTCGTGATTGTAGAAATATTATTATTCCAAGAAAGATGTTGATCAAAAGTTACTCCCTGATTTTTTTTCGAATTTAGGAAATGAATTGGTCGGTTTTTGAGGTAAAGCAGTGTATAGTAGGGAAGGGCTTTTAGGTGAGGTTTTGACCCAATGAGGATTGCCTTTGTTTTCTCTGGATTCAGACTCAACCTATTCTCTACTGCCCATAGGTTAATGCTATCGATGTCTTTCTGAAGCTCATGAGTTGCCTCTAGCTTGTTTGAAGGATGAAAGAATAAATATATCTGCATTTTACATCATAACTTCTAACTTTTAATGATTCATCTAGCCATCATCATGCGATTTCGAGGACTCGATGACCGAACGAGTTGGGGCAAAGGTTCTCAGCTCGTTAAAAATTATCTCGTGACTGACTTACGAACGAAATCTTAACCCTGGCTAGAATAGGTTGGCAACCTTTAGGGAAAACCGTCCTTCCTGCCCTAGTTGGATAGGGCCTTCCTTCCTTCCTTATAAGTACATAAGGAAGTTAAACCCAAATAAACAACAATTTCAGTAATAATAATTTTACTGGATTATGTTTGATTTGTATTTAAAGATGTGTAAACATTAATCTCACGCAGGGGAAAACTTAATTTTCTATTTGATTTTTTTTCTAATTTTAATTATCCTAGAAATAAATAGGTTGTGCATAGTTGTTTTGACACTCTGTGTGAATTTAATGGCATTGTTTGAAGAGGAAGATAAAATCACCCAAATAGAGGAAGCGTGGTTAAGATAGTTATTAATCATTAAACGAAAAAATAGGAGGTGCAAAAATGAACTGGATCATCCATTTCAACATCAACATCCACAACTGGATGGCTGGACGGTGTGAAGCAAGACCTCCGCCAGGCGGGAGTGAGAGGATGGCGCCGGAACGCCGCGGACCGAGATGGAGTGGACCTCCTGCTTTTTGGGGGATCTGCTTTTTTGAAGGAATTGTTGCACCGAACAAAAAAAAAAAAAAAAAAAAAAAACTCATCAACTGTAGCATTCTTTAGAAACGTTATACACTGAAGTATTATGTAAAATGTTCCACAAATATCATTCAACTTTTTATTTATTTTCCAATTTTCATCACAACTTCCTTTCTTTCATTACAGTTATTACAGATAATAAATATTGCGTTTTTAGCGCTACTTATAAATTCATGATATTGGGTTGTCCGGAAATTAATGCAGGATTTCATGATTAAACCAAAACATGATATTATTATAAAAGAGATTATTTAACTCTTTACCACAACCAAAACCTGATACATTACTACTACTCTACGTTATAGTTTCGGCCCAAAAGTCCTATTAAATAAGACCCCACTACCCAGATCTGATACAAAGTGATATCTTGGTTTCATCTTACAAGGAAACGTTTTAACTTGTAACTCACATATTTGAATGCCAATTTTTGTGTGGGCAGTAAGGACCTATAATAGCGCAAAACTATAGTTATAGACGCCAATGAGCATTGGGTACCGAGAAAAAACCAATGAAAATTACGTTTTATTTTTTTTTTTTCTCAGTTCAGTCGAGGTAGAGAAATAATTTTTTCACGTAAAATTGTAGTTTTGTATGATATCTCATTACCAAACCAAAACCTGATAAATAATCTCTTATATAACAATATCAAGTTTTAGTTTAAACATGAAATCCTGTATTAATTTCCGTACAACGGGTTTCATATCAATTATTAATATCAATCAGTGGCTGATTAAAAAATCGTTATTTCAAAATTCATTCAATCAGCCTATCCCCCCCCCCCACACTCCCCAACCTCCATTTTAAATATTAGTAACCAATCGAATTGATAGTGCCGGTACTTAATAGCAAACATTTTTAAAATATCTATTTTGTATGTTTTTACATTTCTAGTTTTCTACATTTTTTTTTAATTTTCATATACCTTGCTTGATCTCTATTTTTACCTTTCGCTTTTCAATGAATTCGAAATGTACTTTATTCTCTACGTTTTTTTTTTTTTTTTCGTTAAAATCTACTATAGTAAAAATATTTCATTCGAGAAATTAGTTATTGTAAGTAATCTAATTTTTAAAATAAAAAATCTATTTGATTATACAACCTTAAATACAGGTATACTGTTAATTGTCGTGGACAATGTTTTTCAATACTGATAGGTGAGAAAGGTAAACAGTACTACCAACGTCGTGCAGAAAATAAAAAACCAACTACAGCAATGCGTAGTAAGTGGTTAATATCCCTCATCACAGCTTACCAACGAGTTTCAATCGCACGCCCATAACACTTAGTCGTAATGGCAGGGGGCGTAAGGCACCATTGTGTTGTGTCCTGCCTTCCTCTCCGACTGCTATCGTCATTCAGATTTTAAATTTGAAAGTAACAGAAGCTCTCTCACTATTTTATCAGAATAAGAAATTGAAAAAAAAAAAAATATTATAATAGGAATAAGAATGGAAAATAAAGTAATGTATAAACTTTAAATATTATTGGGCTGTCCGGAAATAAGTACAGGTGTATGGTTAAAAATATAAAAAATAAAATAAATAAACTAAAACATTTTTTAGCGATTTGGAGATTCTTGAACAGTTCTTCTGAGGCTTTCTTTGACAAAAGCTCTGATAATTTCTTCAAGGGATCCTTTCACGACCTTCCTTGTCTTAATCAGAAATAAGGATCTTGAACTCATAAAAAGAAATAAGGCGAACATCACACTTCGATATTTCAGTAGAAACTGGATTATATCCAAGGAGTGGCATGCTACAGAGTAAACAAACGATTTTGTTGAAAGAGGATAAATAAATG
This sequence comes from Euschistus heros, assembly GCA_003667255.2. Classification (NCBI taxonomy): domain Eukaryota; kingdom Metazoa; phylum Arthropoda; class Insecta; order Hemiptera; family Pentatomidae; genus Euschistus; species Euschistus heros. The sequence continues at coordinate 3,397,705 of RCWM02000001.1, forward strand.
AAGATATCCATACACGGAAACAGTCTGTCAAACATAAACAGTTTATTATTAAGAGTTGGGCTAGTATAAACATGAAATCCAGCATTGATTTCCGGACAACCCGATAATAATGTAAATCATACAAAATAATAATATCAGGTGAAATATTTTGAGAATTATCAGGTGATTAATTTATAAAAATACTAAAGAAGAAACCGTAAATTACAGATGTATCACAATATGGATCCTACTTAAATAAATAAAAGGGTTCGTTTCAACATTTCTTCATCTCGCACCGCTCCCTTTAACATTAGAGAGAACTGATTCAGATACCTTTTGTTTTGGTGACCTTTGAGAGAGTCACAGATACAGATCTTAGATCAATGCTACAAATGATACATAGTTGGAAATGGGGCATAGAATAGCAGCAGCAAATAGGTGCTATTTCGGCCTACTGAAGCATATGCAGTGCAGGTTTATCTCAAGACAAACAAAATCCTCTTCACGTATATATTTCACACCTGGGTTCTATCAAAAAAATTATGAGAAGGGCTTCCTTGTAAAGGATGGAGAACTCGGTGAAGTTTCTTGATAAGGCTGACACACCGCGGGTTGCAGAGCCACGGAATTTAATTATTGTTCGAAAAAAAAGAAACTTATAATGTACATTTTTATATATAAATTTATATTTAATAATATATATATTTAAAACCTTCTTATTAGAGGAAGAGCGATAGAGGAGGTGAAGAAAAGAATAACCGACGGACGGAAACCTATTGTTATGCTAAATTAAGTCCTCTGCAGCGGAAACATGTATACCAATGTTCTAAAATTAATATATAAGGCCGTATTAGATAGCGTAATGCTATACAGCTCAGAAACATGAACCCTAGAAAAATTGCAATGCAAAAGATTCCTGGCTGTGGAAATGGATTTTTGGAGGTTAGCTAGAATCTCCAGGATTCAACGAATCAAAAATGAGATTATAAGAGAAAGAATGGAAGTAAAGAGGAATATCCTGGAGGTAATGGAGGAAAGAAGATTGAAGTGGTACGGCCATATTAAAAGGATGGATAATGAAAGAATCCCGAATATAGCTAATATACATATACCGAATATGTATTGGAAGCAGGGGTATGAGAAGAGGTAGGTCTCTCATCGGGTGGAAAGATGTGGCTGAAAGTATGGCTGGCCGGGGACTGACGGATGAGAAAGCGATGGAAAGAGTGGAGGAACCGACCGAGGGAGGAATTTGGCTGAAGGAAAAACTTCGAATGGCGAGAAAATACCTTCAAAGAAGAAGGTTTTTATTTTTATTTATTTTTTTATTTTTTTTTTTTTTTAAACCAACCTGTTTCATCTAACGCTAAATTTCAACCTAAATGCCTCAGTTGTAACTAACGCTAGGGTTTCGAATTTCAAGTGAGTTCTAAATAAAAATTTTTAACATTAAGTTTACAGAAAATATATTAAATAAATAATAAATTTACTGAATAAAATGATAATTTTTGTTTGTTCAATAAAGTTTATTAATTTTTTGGAATAATTAACTTATATATTATTTTTGTTTCAATAGATTAAATTTCAAAGTAAACCAAGAATAGTTTGGATGTCTTATTAGCCATATATTACTCTATTTGCATGTGGTTCGCTCGTTTGTGTATGTATCTTCTGAAGGTTTGCTTGTTATAACTGCCTATTGTTTGGATTATGGGAATTCCTGAATGTTTTGTAGAGTTGAAAAAGTTGAAAACCTAATTAGAGTAGCATGTCGGTTATTTTTGTACATCTTGGGTAGTCATTTATTATTCTCATACATAGGGTTTTGCACCCTTTTAATTGTTTTATAGTTGGAGTCACAGGTGTATATACAGGAGAGGCGTACGTCAGTAATGGTCTTATGACTGATTTATAGAGGAAGGATTTTTTTTAATCGACAGTGGGTATATTCTTCTGACATATACATAAATACTTAATTCTGCACCAACATTTATATTTTTACTAACGTTAATATTTTAATTATCATAATTATGAATGGATTCATTGTTTTCTATATCAATTATTGTCCTTGAGTGATACTTAATGGTTTCTGCAACTTCCCTTATCAAAACCAAATGATCGGGATAGGCACTGTCGGCGATCATGATCGTTCCTTTTTTTTTATGTCAATTACCTTTCTAATCAGTAGTTCAGTGCTATATTACATGCTTTTAAATTCGGCAAACGTAACCGCTTCGTTTTGAATCTAAAAAAAAAAAACACGACTTCCTATGAATATATTCTACGGGTTTGTCGGAATGTTTCGAACAAGCACATCACCAGATTCACTAATTTAGTATTGTTATCGGCAGTTTCATCAAATAAATGTTTCATTTTTTTTTTTTTTTTTCTTTGCCCCCGCGCCTGAAGACGTTTCTCCGGCCCTACCTGCGCAACGGATAAAAAAGTGGGAAGGCTTCAGCATTCGAGGTAGGTACCTCTCATCCAAAACTGGCGGTTCTTCTTGACTCCTCCTCATCTGATCAGCATCACCAACTCTTGTCAGTTATAATTATTAATTAATTATAATTAAAATAAAACTATAATTATAAACATTAGTAATTATTGGCTCAATAAGTCCTTAGGCGTTATAAAGGAAACACTTATAAATAGATTGTATCGATTTAAATATTTAAAAAAATATTGTAATTACTAAACTGCATTTCATCAAAATTCACAAAATATCAAGACATATTAATTTCATAATTTAATAACTTTCATAATTAGTCAGTAATGTCTATTTTTCGCCATTTAAGCTAATATTTGATCAGAATGATTAGAAAAACGTTTCTCATAATTATTGTCAAAGTGATATAAATCGGTTTTATTTATTTATTCATACCAGACTTAAATGGCAAGAAACTGTCCCCTGTTTTCGACTCGTTAGGCATCTACCAAATAAACGTTCAAACCTTCCGATTAATTACAAACTATTTGGACATACAGAGTTGATCTTTGGGACTCCACTAAACCTTCCATTTAATCCGGTATCCAATCCCTACAATCCAAAATCCTTTGAGGAATCCTTAATGTTCTTTACTCTGTCACGGACAAACTTACCCAGAAAGGTCTTAATGTACTCAAAGCAGATGTCTATCAACTCATAGTAAACCCATAGTATCTCAGCATACATCCTATTCTCCTTCAGGTAACTCTGCGAAAAATTTGAAAAGAAGATATCCTTTCTAATTGAGAACATTTATTGCTAGTGCTATCAATAGGTAGTTGCTTTACAAGCAATCGGCATCACATCATGAGCATTATCTTCACATTTACTAGATGAATTTTTATATTATTGTATACAGTCGTAATTTTCAATAAGCAGCAAAAAAAAAAATAATAATAAAATAAATTTAGTTTTTTATTATTCTTATAGAATAGCACAATTACTTATTGTCCTCGATTTTAGCAGATTATAATTTTTGTTAAAATAAAATCTTTAAGAGGTATATCCATTCTTATCAATTGTTGTTGATAAGAACATACAAATATTGTTGAACAACAATATCAATATTGTTAGATATAGAAAAGCACAAAAATTATTTTGTTTATCTTAAACACATATTTATTTATAATTATTCACCCATTGTGTATTTCATATTTTTTCATTATATAGTAATTTATTTACACATTAGCTCTTAGGATAATGATTTTCCGTTAAAAAATTGTATTAGCAATAATTTCAAAAACCTGAATTTCAATAATAAATGGACGGCATTTATAAAATATACAAAAATGAGTTAGAGGTGGCTTTGGATAGGATTAGAGCTTACTTTTCAACAGAAAAGAACCATCTCTTGGTTCAGGTATTTTAATGGAAAAATCGAATTCGGAAATACTATTTGAAATAGAATACGACGTTTTAAATAAGAATTGGTTCCCTTTTGTTAAATGCCGTTCAAATAATCAACGAACGTTAAAGAACATCAGAAATATTCCAACACACCTCTTAAATCCATGCTATATTTAATTTAATCTGGTGTTGAGATGTCATTTGTTTTCTAATGTCTCAAGGTTTACTTAATACTTCTACAGAACACGTGGGATGTAATGAACCAAATGTCGGATGCCATGATGCAACCAGAAAACAGTAAAACTACTTTTATATTATTATTTTAGCAACTGTAATATGAGCGTTGGCAATTATAATTTATAAATACACACACACTCTCAAAACAATAAATAAATAAAGCTTCTCCAATTTTGAGAGGTAACAGTACATACTGTCCTTAGGAAAAAAAACAACAACTATATATATATATATATATATATATATATATATATATATATATATATATATATATATATTTCTTCGCTATTATTAAGTCCTACTAAAAAATTATTTTTAAATATGCTGAGGAGCAAAAAAAAATGGGCACCCTCATCGTTAGGACCTTCTTGATACCTGTAAAAGGCTTTAATCGAATGTTGAGAGGCATCATGTTGCCAAGATCTAAACCCTATGGAATATGGATTGACTATAAAGAATAAAGAAAAGAAAATCGTAACGTGACCAGAAATTATTCATGAAATGTCAAAATATCCCCTTAAATTTATACCAAACCTTGATATGTATTGTAAACGCGAAATGAGAAAAAATCCTTTATTAATACTTAACGCTTCATTTTTTTCTTTTTTTTTAATTTATAGTTTTAAGTATAATTATCAATTTTTTCTTAATAGTTCTTTTATGGTAAAATACTTAGGGAATTAACTGGGAAATTGAGTATAACTACTAACTGGGAATTAAAAAGGAGGAGGTGAGCTTAGTCCTTCAAAAAATATCAATCTTGTTATACTGTTCTGTTTTCGTTGATTCAGGCTGAACGACTTTTTGAACATTTCATTGTCAATTGAGATTGAATAGTAATGAAAAAAATAATATCATTCCATGTAAATTTACAAAATAAAACTTTAAATAAGCCATTGACACCAAACGCATAACCAATATAAAAAAAAAAATATTCAATTTTCGTTTATAATGATTATGTTAGTGTTTCATTCATATGTCAATATCATCATTCAAGGCTAAGTTTTTCTGCCTTCGGACTCCAACTAGACAAATGTTGGAATCCACCATACAAGACTAAAACGAAAGGAAACTGCCCGTCGTTTTCGACTACTTCAACATTTACAAGACAAACGTTCAAACCTTCTGATTAATTACAAAAGGCTCGTTTACATGACAGCTATTAGACCTATTTGGACATATAGAGTTGAGCTTTGGGGCTCCGCCAAACCATGTAATCCATCTCGTACCCAATCCTTGCAATCCAAAATACTTCAAAAATCCTTAATGTTCCTTACTTTGTTACAAATAAACTTATCCATAAAGACCTTAGTGTTCCATACGTTGCTGATTTAGCCCAAACCAGATACCTATCCTTCCATAGTAAACTCCTTAACCATTTTAATCCACTAGTCTCTCAACTTATTCCCCGTTCTATTCCTGATAATCCTCCGAGGAGTCTGGAAAGAAGATTTCCGAGATTTTTTTTATTGAAGTGCTACTATTGAGTGGTTCTTCACGTACTATGGACAAATCATTGAAATTATATAAGTATAGTTTTAAATATCAATAAAATATATTATATATATATATATATATATATATATATATATATATATATATATATATATATATATATATATATATATATATATATATATATATATATAATAGTTAATATAAAGATTTATAATAATAGTTTCGACTAATATATATTAAATAATTTTAATCCTTTTTAGCTCTTTATTAAAATTTACAACTGTTAACAGCAAAATAAAAATGCATCTAGTAGAAGTGAAGATAATACTCATAATGACATGCTTGTGAAGCAATTACCCACTGGTAGCATTTCAATAAAAGTTCTTTATTGGAAGGTCCCGAGACCATCTTCTTTGGAGACGGCTCGGAAGGTTATCTGGAACAGAATGGAAAGTTGAGATACTTGTGGATTCAAATGGCTATGGAGTTTACTATGAATGGATAGGGATCTGTTTTGGACTAATCAGCTACATATGGAATATGATTTTCATGGATAAGTTTGTTTGTGACAAAGTAACGTTGATTCTTCGAAGGATTTTGATTTGTAAGGTTACAGGACGAATTGGATAGTTTAGTGGAGCCCCAAATCTTAACTATGTTCAAATAGGTTTAATCACAGAACCATGGTTTTTCTTTTGTTTAATTTCATTTTAGTTTTGGAGCCTCAATAAAATAATAAGTCAGTTTTGCGGTTGTTTTTTATCTCGCTGTTGAAACTTTCAACAAATAATGGTGCAATATTAGATGGTCCCAAGGCCTACTTCTTTTCAGACTTTGGAGAGTTATCGAGAATAGATGGAAAACAATTTGGAAGACTAGTAGATTAAAGTGGTTTTGGAGTTTACTATGAAAGGGATGTTATCTGATTTTGGCTGAATCAGCAATTTAAGGAGCTTTGAGTATTTTACGAAGGATTTTGGATTATAAGGATTAAATACGAGACGAATTGGATGGTTTAGTGGAGCCCCAAAGTTTAAATCCGTACGTCCGAATAGGTCTAATTACTGTCATGTAAATGAGTCTCTTGTAATTAATCGAAAGTTTGAACGTTTGTTTAGAAAAATGTTAAATAAGTCGGAAACGACAGGTAGTTTCTTGTCGTTTTAGTCTTGTACGTGGATTCCTAATTTAAATGGTTACAAAAATATTTCTCCCTGACTGGGAAAAACAATAGGTCATAGATATGCCTATCAATAATCAACTGATTTTATATATACTGCATCTGATAAGTACACTGTCGGAAAATTTTCGTTCCGAGCAACACCAGAGCTAGAGAGTGTCAAAATGTTAATTTTTTGAGAGTGAAACACATTTTTAAGGAGAAAAAAGCAACGTTACAGGTTGACTTTTTCATCCAAACCAGTATAACTCGTAAACAGTAGTTTCTAACTACAAAGTCTATATAACAAAACATATTTTCCATTAAATTTCTAATCAAGAAACTGTCGTAAAATTTTCGAACCGAGAAATACCAACAGAGCGTCAAAATGTTACATTTTTGTGTGTAAAAAAACGTAAAAAAATATAGATCCGATCCAAAAGACATATCCATGGGAAAATTTAACTGGAGTTATTAAAAAATTAATATTTAGATAATTTTCCTTAAGAACGCTCATGTGTTACGAAAAAAATAATTAATAACACAGCGATTTGAAGTAATTATTTTATTATCTAATGAAATAATTTATAAATTTTATTTTTTAAATGAATTTTATTATATTAAAGTCTTCTTATTCTCTATCTACCCACTCATATAGCTCATATTTAGATATTTGAAACTGTAATTTCTTTCTCGAATTAAACACTACCATTCCCATGTGTGCTCTCAAAGATTGCAGTACCAAAATATCAAAACTGTATAAGTATTTAATGGAATCAGATTGAAGATGGCTTTGGACTGGGTGAGACTGTACCAATGGAATGCCGTCCAGCAAGATGGTGGGGGGAGGCAGGTAGCCTACCTCTCTCCCAGACCAGCTAACTTCCACTGTACCAGGGCAAACATATTTACCTTAAACATTATCCAACTCTGCCAATGGCCTAACTACCCACTTTCTTAAAAAAATCCAAGTGATTGTGAAGAAAAAGTGAAAACTAATAAGAATAAACAGTTTTCTTAAACTAATAATACTTACATAATTCGTTAAGCAAACGTCAAGAAAAAAACATTTCATGTAAAATAAAGATAAATTAAAAATTTAACGCACTAGATTAGTCTTGAAAACGCGTATCTATGATGGTTAAATAAAACATTTATTATCTTTAAAAATTGTGCTATACATAATTTTAATTTAAAATAAACATTAAAAAAATCATTGAGAGCAGTATTTCGAATTTTTTATTTCGTGCCACATTAAAATATCTTTCGTTCGAAAATAACGTATAGCAAACTTATTCAATTTATCAAAATAATATGTACAATAGATTTATTAGGTTTTTTCGTTTGTTAAAAAATTATTCGACTAAAAATTTAATCACAAACTATTCCTGCTTAAAAAATGAACATAAAACCTTAACCAAACTTAAAAGACAAGAAACTTAAGTCCTTTCCGACTGCCCCAACATTTACTAGGCAAGCGTTCAAAGCTCCCAATAAATAACATAAGACTTATTTACAGGATACTAATTAGACCCATTTGGACTTATGAAGTTGAGATTTGTGACTCCACTAAATCTTCCAATCCTTACAATCCAAAATCCTCAATGCTCCTTATTATGTCATAAACAAACCTATCTATTAAGATCTTAATGTTCCATATGTTGTTGATTTGGCCCAAATCAGATACCTGTCCTTTCATAGTAAACTCCAAACCCACTCGAATCCACTAGTCTCCTTACTTGCTTCACACACCATTACCGATAATCCTCCAAAGCGTCTAAAAAGAAGATGGCCGAGAGACCTGCTAATGTAGAACTTTTATTGAAGTGTTAATTGTGAGTGGTTCCTTACATGTTATTGACAAGTCATTGTAATAATTTCCTCAAATTTATTTGTTGCGTGTAACGTATACAGTTGTAAATATTAATAAATTATTAAAAATAAAAAGATTTTATAAACATAAAAATTCATTAAATGGCAACCTTTTGGAATTTTTATTTCGTTCCACATTCAAACCAACTTCATTCGAAAATAACATATACTTATTCTATATTTTAAAATAACAAAAAATACAATAGATTCATTATGTTTGAAAATTGTTTTACAATATTTGTGTTGATTTATTAATTTTTTTTTTCTCAAACGATGAAACGATTACAACCAAATTCTTATAATTTGTTTAATTAATGTTCCTGCATAACAAATGAACATAAAACCTTATACATATAAAATGAAATATTGATTATTAACATGTAAACCTTATCTAAGGTAAATAAATTTATTATCATCTTAATCGAAAATTATGAATGCCCTAAATATTTAGTGACGTATGTATATTTATTTAATAGAAAAATAAGAAGTTTTTTGTTGTTTTTTTTTAACTTTTTATTTTGATTAATTACCAGCTGCCTCACTCAAGGGCAATGAGTCATATGGATGAGAAAGACTCACACAATTTGTACAATGATATAAAATAAAGTAATACAATTAAAATAAACAGCCTCTAAATATACAAGAAATAAAATAAAATATACAAGAAATAAAATAAAGTAAAATAGAATAGAATATTAATAAATATTAAATACATGTTTTTATTCTTTATTTACAACTATACGCATTATATACATCAATTGAATGTGTGGAAAATGATTAAAATTACATGTCAATAACTTGTAAAAAACTACCTATTAGTACCAATGCAAGTTTTACATTATACGATCTCTAGTCCATCTTTTTGTCAGACGCCTCGGAGGGTTATAGAGAATGGAGTGGGGAGCAGGTTGAGAGACCAGAGGATTTGAGTGGTTGTGGAGTTTACTAACAAAGGATAGTTATCTGGTTTGGGCTAAATCACCAACATGTGGAGCAATAGGCTCTTTATGTATAAGTTAATTAGTGAAAAAGTAAGGAGCATTGAGTATTTTTTGTGTTGTAACGATTGGATACAAGAATAAATGGAAGGTTTAGTGAAGCCCCAAAGCTCAACCACATGTTATCAAATAGGTCTAATCACTATCATGTAAATAACTGTTGTCTAATTAATCGGAAGTTTGAACGGTCTAGTAAATGTTGAAGAAGTCGAAAACGACGAGCTGTTTTTTGTCGTTTTAGTCTTGTATTTTTATTTCAAGTAAGACATTTTTCCAAATATGGTCCCAGCTAGTGGATCTGTTGTACAGAGACTAATGGAATATCATTAAAGAATACGGTGGAAAAAGAAGTCTTAGTTTTATTACGAAGTGTAAACGTTATTTTATGATATTTGTATGGTTTAATGTGTTAGATTTTTATTTAATTTAAATCTCGACCAATGTCGACACCCTTCATGAAGGTCTTTGATATGATATTGTAGTGTTTGTAATGCAATGAAGGGATCATTATTTACTGACAATGAGAACACACAAATGAGATCAGCCTACCTGGTGAAGAAGGTGCTATGATGAGTCGGGATGTGAGCTGTACACACGATGCCAGTGCTGGATTATAAATTTAGAAAAAAAATAAAAATTTTCTTATCTCTCATTTTAAAAATAGAAGTTATGATAGAAGTTAATATTTATTTGAAAATGGATTTAGAGTTAGTGTGTAAATGAAACTGAATAAACCTTTACCCTGGAAAAGTAGACTATAATATCGAAATAAATAGGAACAAGGCTAGAATCGATAGAATCGGGCGCGTGATGGGGCTGGAGCGCCTCGTCGATAGTGATACCCTAATAATTATCGAAATTATAATCCAAAAAGTTGAGCTAATGTTTGAGATCTGGCACCAAAAAGGTCACGATCATCTAACCATTTTCTTAATAGTACCGATAAAATGAATAAAAAAACTACAGCATAACTGAACGTCTTAAATAATTCGAATTGTTACTCATATTTATATGAATACATTAATTATCAGATTGATATATTATTTATCAGAATTTGTTTCAATTAGATGATTGTTATTAATTTTAAATAATAAAGTTAATAAATATCATCTTATTTTATTTTTCATCCCTGATAGATGTTGCCATTACTGGAATTTACATATTTTCAATTCTACCATAGGCACATTTTGGCTTATTATATTTATTTACTTTATAGAATTATTAAATTTATGGTTAGAAGCCATTAACTCAGGCGTTTTTCTAATAATAAAATTATATATGCGTTAATTGTCAATATATTATTTCTTTTTCTAAATTTATAATCCAGCACTGGCATCGTGTGTACAGCTCACATCCCGACTCATCATAGCACCTTCTTCACCAGGTAGGCTGATGTCATTTGTGTGTTCTCATTGTCAGTAAATAATGATCCCTTCATTGCATTACAAACACTACAATATCATATCAAAGACCTTCATGAAGGGTGTCGACATTGGTCGAGATTTAAATTAAATAAAAATCTAACACATTAAACCATACAAATATCTTAAAATAACGTTTACACTTCGTAATAAAACTAAGACTTCTTTTGCCACCGTATTCTTTAATGATATTCCATTAGTCTCTGTACAACAGATCCTCTAGCTGGGACCATATTTGGAAAAATGTCTTACTTGAAATAAAAATACAAGACTAAAACGACAAGAAACAGCTCGTCGTTTTCGACTTCTTCAACATTTACTAGACCGTTCAAACTTCCGATTAATTAGACAACAGTTATTTACATGATAGTGATTAGACCTATTTGATAACATGTGGTTGAGCTTTGGGGCTTCACTAAACCTTCCATTTATTCTCGTATCCAATCGTTACAACACAAAAAATACTCAATGCTCCTTACTTTTTCACTAATTAACTTACCTCGCAGGTTAAAACTTATTGTAAATATTTATTATTGGAGTTTTGTCAATGGCCAGTTTCTATAATCAAGTCCTGTGCGACTGTGCCATAGCACTTTATCTCAGCATCCACTGGATTCCGCTAGTGACGCAGCTGAGAGAACAGCACTGGGAACTCTCTGAGCTCAGTTTGCCCTCCAAATTGGGGGGCAGGCTAGGATCGGGGTGTTTCTTGGAATGTTTGTAAATATCGTACATAGAATATGATTGTATTTATGATTTTTTTCTTTTCTTCCTTAATTTTTCTTTTATTATTTGTTAGTTACAACAATTATCACCTATTTTATATCATCATTTATTATATTCTATTTTATTCTTGCACTTTATTTTATTTCTTGTATATTTAGAAACTGTTTATTATATTTTTCTTACTTTATTTTATATCATTGTACATATTGTGTGAATGAGTGTTTGTCATTCATATTACTCATTGCCCTTGAGTGAGGAAAGTTGTAATTATTCAAAATAAAAAGTAAGAAAAAAAAAATTGAAATTAAAATAACAAAAAAACTCATGGTTGTGCAGAAGTTTTAAAAAATTTAACAGATACAAGAAATGATACAAATATACTCGTTCAAAATAAATGGAGTCTATTTCTCGACTTATTGACTCTAGCTCTAAACCCAAAATGGCAATTTTTTTTAGAATGACCCAAAAGATGTAAGATATAGTATAGGAAGATCCTCAAATTCTATCATGGAGACAAATATTTCGGCTTAAACATACACTAAAATCGTAATTAAAAGAATTAATAATTTGAGAACAATTCCATAACTTTAGCCTTATTAACATAAAAGAATAAGGCAGGAAACCTTTAAATACAATTTTATTGTTTGCTATTTTTAAAAACTCTTTATCAGGATTATTATTATAAATCCATAAATTTTAAAATATTAGAGAAAAAAATAATACATGGGAATACCCCACACTTTATCTTCTTTCAGTGATAAATAATTGAATAGATTGTAATAATTTTTATCATTCTATTTTTATATTAAGCAATACATTAGTAAGAATAAATGTAAAGCCACATTATTGCTAATGAATTCAAACAATGATTGCCTTATTTACTTTTTTTTTTCATATAAATGGGAAACAAAAAAAAAAAAAAAATAATTAAAAAATAAATAAATAAAATTAGCGTTAACCTTTTTGTAACAGTGGTCAGTGGAAAAAAAAATTAAAACCCTCATCTAGATAGGCATCTACCACACTAAATCAATAGTAGGATGAACCTGAAACAGTTAATTCAAAAGTTGTTTAGATCCAAAGTTAAAAAATTCGTAAGAAAGTGCTTGTAATAACTTTATTTTTTCTATAGCTCTTTTACTATGCAATGTATTCATGAGTTGAGAAGAAATTAATACTTTAAATATCATCATTGCTTCTATGAACTCACCAAATAGAAAAGGAACGAAATTATAAACATTAAACTACCACTCCTGGAGGATTGGACTGAGCATGATTTAAAATTCATTTTTTGATTATTACAACTAAAATCCTCAGAATGACGTCCAGTAAATCTGTTACAAGAAAGTGGAAAAACTGTTGTTACAATACCAATTATAAGAAAAGAGGTCGGGGCAGTCAATACAATTTATTCATTATAAAATACATCAAATTTTCTTCACATTTGATGAATCATAAAACATGGTATAAAGATGGAAGTCAAATGAACAAAAAAAAATATAAATGAAGGCCATAAATTTCCTAAAAAAATAAATTAAATACTATTGACCAAGTCTGTAACTTGTCTCAATGGATTCATTATTCTAAAACTTTAAAAATATTAGAAATAAGCTAATTAAATTATTTAGGGTATTAATTGAAAATTGAGATATATCAACATATCATAAAACTACGATAACAAAAATAATAATTTTATAAATCATGTATTTGTTGTGAGTTGTAAGTATGTTTGTATCATTCTATTTATGCACATGTATGTCTATATGTGTGTGTTTATATATATATATATATATATTAAGAAATTAGCAAATATATATGCTGAAATACTAAAAACATAGATCCAACAAAAATGTTTAATTAAAAATTGTAGGTGGCAATTAGTATTCCAATATAGTTCAAAAATAAAGAAGACATTCATATTAAAGCCATTTATTTATTATTAATTAAAGCACAATTTATGACTTCTATTTATTTTCAAGAAAATACGAATTCCAAGAGCTATTTGAATACTTGTGTTATGTTCTCATTCTTATTACCTTTTATTTTATTATATATTGAGTTCAATTAATCGTGTCAATTTCTTCAATATGATACAAAAAAAAAGAGGGGGTTAATGTATAAACCATAATACTCAATTACAAAGTGAGCATATTGATATTAGTAAAGTAATACAGGTAATTGAAAATAAAGCAACATATTTGTATTGATTTTGATGATTCCTTCAGTGTATTTGTACCTACATTAAATCTATGTAATACCAAAATCACAATGTTTAACTGTTGATACACTTCTTTAATCCCTTTTTGTCATTAGCTAATTATTATCTTTATTGTTATTATAATAAGAATCTTATTACTTTTATGGCTAACAGAAACAAGCTCCTTAAAAATTACAATATTACATCTCACAAATTATTAAAATTCAGAAATAGGAGAGTATGAAATATTACAATAAAAATATATTGATTTTTCTTTTAACACAGCGAAATTCAATTTATTCACCACTATGACAAAATTGGCCCAATTAAAATATGACTTATATGTAGGTAAATTCTACACAGAACTACACTATAGGCACAATACTTCACCTAATTAATTATCTAATTTAACACACAAGAGAAACCCATATTTTAAACAGTCTTTTTTTAATCCATGCCAAAGTCTTTGGTAAGGAATTTTTCCCTGAGAATATACTGCTAGCAATTTTAGTTTAAAGGGACATGGATATGACTAGTAACAAAATATAAATACTTAACACAAGAAAAATAATGGTATCATGCTTTCAATGGTTGGGTTGGTATAATTACAGAGCTAAAACTTTCTATTTATTTAAATAAGAAGGTTCAGAATAATTTTGAAATCGAAGATTCAAATGAAGAAAAAAAAGCCATTCTTTAACTGGGCACTTGGAAATAAAAAATAAATAAAAAACTGAAATGATAAAATGCATTTCTTTCCAATTAAAATTGTTTAAAATATATCGGTACTTAGCAAGCTTCCTTTTAATTATTTATTGAAAATTAACTTTAAAGATCTATCTTACGTAACTAGAACTATAAAAGCTAACTTTAAGCACTTTTATGGTTGCCAATGGATTATAGCAAAAATAATAAAACTGTATAAATATTAATGTTACGCTCTAATAAGATTTGAATAGAATAAAAAGAAATTGTCTATTATATATAACACTACAAGATTCTTTAAAAGATTTTTAGGCCGTGCCATTTATAATAACTGGTATTGTAAAGATATATACATACATGCATATAAGCACTTTTCAAGCAAACACACACACATACACCCAGACAGACAAATCCACACACTAGCACATACGTATGTATATATAAGTTTTTCATAGTACACAATGTTACTTAAATTAATGTAACAATGTATTTATGATAATTAAAGCATTCAAATTTGAAAGTTAAATTATAACAAATTCTAAAATAGAAATTTTTATATTTAAAACAGTACTTTTTTATTTATCACCAAGGTGGCACATATTTATATTATTATACACCTTTCTCACAGTTTTTAATATTTTAGAAAAAAAATCCCTCTTCTGGTTCCCTTCTCCTCCGCTTTGCCTCGCCTCCCCCCTCCTTGTCTCTTCTCTCTCCCCTCCCCGCTTCTTTCCCGCTTTTTTCGGCCCGCGCCCTTTCTCCTCCCTGGTCTTGTCCCGCCCCCCTCCGCCTCTCCGCCTTTCCCGCCCCCCCCCCCCTCCCCCCCGCCCGCCCCTCCCCCCCTCCCCCTCCTTCTGTCTCTCTCCGTTTTTCCTCTTCCCCCTGTTTCCTTCCCTTCCTTTCCCCTGTCTTTTCTGCTCTTCCCTCCTTCCCCTTTGCCCGTTCCCTTCTCCCCCTTCTCCCCTCGCCCTTTTCTCTTTCCCCCCCGTCCTTTTTTTCTAAGTTTTTTTTTTTTTTTTAAATGAATCCCACGTCTCTTGCAAATGTCAATCAACAAAGTAATAACACATTAGGATTAAGTTATTTGAACATACTAAATATGAATACAATAACATCTTCAATTTAATATTAAATGAAAAATCAATGTTCAGAATATCAAAAAAAAAGGTAATACACACATCTTAATTTTATCGCTCTCTATATAAAACATATTTTATTTTAGAATATAAAAAAAATCATTACATTATTTTTCATAGGTGATTGAATAATAGTGTAATGATGTAACCATTAATCATTTACCAAATAAAATATATAATTATAA
This sequence comes from Euschistus heros, assembly GCA_003667255.2. Taxonomy (NCBI): domain Eukaryota; kingdom Metazoa; phylum Arthropoda; class Insecta; order Hemiptera; family Pentatomidae; genus Euschistus; species Euschistus heros. Next base: position 3,413,610 of record RCWM02000001.1, read on the forward strand.
TTTTCCATTATTCACTAAAATAATTTTGATGGCTTCTTACAAAGATGGCACATAATCCATAAAAATACGTGATTGTACAAAACACACCTTACTAAAAACAACATTTAAGTAGTGATTCATATAATTGTTTATAAATATTGACTAAATTTCAAGTATAATTAAAAAATTAGTTTGTTTTTCAAGTGACCTTAAATTTTGAACTTATTTAGACTGACAATGTCAATTAAATTAGTGATAAGGGTCACAGAATTATCTTTATAAAAAAGGGCCAAGCAAGGAACTTATATTATAGCCAGCATATATATACATTTGCAAATAATCATTATTAAAAACAACTTTTAGCAGATTTTATATCATAACATGTCATTGTTATTGATATTTTATTGTCTTTCCTTCAATTATGATTGACCAGCACGCTCTTGTTAAAAAAAAAAAATCATAGAAAATCTCCTATAATTAAGAAACAGCATAAAGAATATGTTCAATTCCTTGCTCAAGCAGACTAAAATAATAATTACATGTAAATTCTGACAAAATATATATAAACCTAAGATACAAACAAAAAGACCAATCATTAAGATAAAAAGCATTGAAGCATCAGAAAACAAAATTCTAAACCTGTCTGATTTTGAATATTGAAGTAAAAACAAGTTTCCTAAATGTATACTTAAAACATATTTTGCCAAGTCTTGCATCATCTTTTAATAATTATAGAAAAATAATGTAGAGAAAAAAAAAGGCTTCCAGGACCATTTTTTCCATTTATTTCCATAATTATTTTTTTAAATTGTTACTAAATAAATGAAAGGAAAAACATCTTATTTTTTTTTTCATATGATTACAAAAATTCATCATATTGATAAATTGATTCATTCATAACCATAAAACCAGCCAAACAAACAAATGTGATGTCACTTTTAGGAGATGTAAAACTAGTTTTTATTTATCTTTTTAATGAATTATTCAAATCAATCTAATAATAAAACAGGGCATAATAAGTTAATCAAACTATCTCCATTTTCATTAAAAAAAGTACATAATCCATGAAATTTAGGAAAAACTAGTTTGCTAATTTTTACAGGGTTTTTTTTATGATTCCAATGATAATTCATTTTGTTTTCATTTTATAAAATAATAACAAGGTAAAATAAATAAAGAGAAACACTCTCTGTCAGATTTAGTTCACAGATACTTAGTGCAAAGCACTGAACAGATTCATTATTAGGTGATAATGGTTTCATTGATGTTTGAATGCACTGAATAAGATACCACAAAGGATTTGAGGATTTTTAAACAATAGTTATAATATTAAAAATAAATGAGAAAAAAAATCATAAAAAGACATGCAGGATGGACAAGAAAACGGTTATTAAAAAGAAATCTTAAGTTTCAGTTGAATAAGAGTTGACAGCAAGGGATCAAAAAGAGTGCTGTAAGTTTTGGGAAAATAATTAAAAATTAGGAAATTACTGATGGTCACAACTAAGGCCATGTAAAATAGACATTATGATAATTTCTATAAATGGTAAACTTAGTTTTTTTTTTTTTTTTTTTTTTTTTTTTTTTTTTTTTTTTTCTTTGAAATTTTGAAATCTGAGAAAACAAATCATTTATCTGAATAAATTTTAAGTGTAAGCCTTGACCATCATTTTCAAGCTTCTTAAGCATCACAAGATAAAACTAATTAAATCATTTGCAAGAGACCCAGGAAACAAAGCTGAGATTTTTTTTTTATTTTGTTTTTTTTTTTCAATAAAAACCAGTGTATCATATTTATCACTAAAACATTACTTAGCCCAACAAATAACCACTATATTAAATTTGTACTACTTTATTACAAGAATAAAACTATTTGAAAATAGCAGTATACAAATAGCATTATAATCACAATAACTGTTTCATGTTTATCAAATTCATATATAAATAAGCTGATTACATTAAATTTAAACATACAATATTGCCTTAATAACCACATGACAATGAACTTTCACTATTGCAGTGTTGATGACGAATTCTAGGAGTAATAGAAGTAATAATTTATTATAACTATAATAAATAACAATAACTTCTGAATAGGCACCGAAAAAACCCAATACTGCAATAGTATGATGGTTCTTGTAATGTTAGAAGAAACCAGTTCTTTTTCTAAATTATTTATTTCGCTTATATATAATATATATTTTTAAATCTACTAATCATTGTTATAAAGGCAGTCATCATGATAAAAATACAGTCATCAGTGATTCTTTGTTTCTTTGCAGTTATATGTGTATGTGTTCATGTGTGTATGTATTTATGAGAGTGTATGTGTTTTAAAATGTGTGAAAAAAAATAGAAATATATTCATAAAAACTGTGAACATTAAGTAATTATACCATATATAAATTAAATTAAAATGCAATAGAAGCAATTTTCATAAATTATAACATTAATGAACAGCTATTAAGAACAGTTACAACAAATAAGCCATACCTAATTAAAATCCATCCATATTAATGTTTTCAAAAAATTATAAAAAAAAGAGTTAAAATTTAAGAAAAGTTTAAGAAGCATACTTCCTGTATTGTCACAAATTAAAAAAAGAAAAAAGTCACAAGTTAGAAAATACAATTATTTACTATTTGTTTATATATTATTTCAAAAACTATTTTCATTTTCAATCTAATCTATGTAACTTCCATAGTAACTAGGAATAATTTTGAACCAACTTTCATAAAGCCTATTTTTATAAAAATGGATCACTTTATTAAGCCTTAGTTTTAAAAATTTAAGTGTAATTTTAGTTCTATTATTAAATAATTGCAAACTAATTCAATGTAATATTAATTAACTACATCAGAAAAGAAATTACAGATATATCAAGTTCAAACACTAGCTAATGAAAACAAATCTTATTGATAAGTTCTTGTTATTTTGAATATAAGAGTATAACTTTAGGAATGACAAAATGTGCAAATCTATTAATCCAGTTTAGCAAGGATATTCATAAATACATTTAAAGCAATGATTATAACCATCATATTTATAATAACCATTTTATGAAATATGGTAATATACCTTGTTATTAAAAGGCAATGATATTTTTCAAAATAAATAGCAAAAATTATTAAACTATAATTAATTATTTCAATAGATGCTTCAGAAAGAGTTCCTGCTCCAATAAGGCTAAATTTACTAAATATAGTTGGTACAAAAAAATGTGTTTAACCATTAAACAATAATAATAAACCAAGCTTTTAACAAAACTTGTGGAATAACTATATTATGACTCATTAAATCCATCATAGAGTGATGTAATCATTATAACAAAGCCTCTTGACTTACAAAAAACCCAACTCATAAACACATATACATATGCACATGAAAAATTATTTTTTCATCACACATATTATGCTACATAAAATTATAGACTCAAAAGAAAAATAAAGAGTTGAGATAAACTGGCATAAGCAAGTATTTAGATTACAGATTTTATACTAAAAGTTTAGCCCTTGATTTTAACATAAAGTTTTGATGAGTTCTTTATGGATAGTTAAAGATACATTAAAATTATTTACTTCTTTTAAAAACAGCAACTCCTTATAATATTCATGAACTTGCTATTCTATAATGAATTCTTTTCTGTTTTAATGAGAAAATAAATATTGGTTTTTAAAAACATTTTCTGTTATTCTAAAAGAAACATTTTTGACATATTTTAATGATATAGAACATTATTACATAAATAAACCAAAATTAGAATGAAAAAAAAAATCAGGATAAATTTACAAATACATAAAACTTAAACATGTTAAAGTGAAAGTGAGTCAATGATTTTTTTTTTTCAAAGTAGAAAAAAAAATTTACTACATTTTAAATTAATACAATAAATAAGGCACACTATTAGGGAGTGAGGGCACAGCGAGGGGCTAGCACTTACATTAACCAGTATCTTTGTAACATGGCAACACTAGTCAAAGGCATTTTTATGTTAGCAAGAAACTTAATCAAATTATTAAAAACATACGATGGAAGTTTATCAATAAAAACTCATTGCACCAATTTAATGTTCCATACATCAAACTTCAATAATAAAAACAAGTTTATTACTCAATAGATTACACTTGTATCATAGATTATTTACTATGATTGTTTTTTCCGATAGATTGCTTTTTTTCATACTCTATAATTTCTAATAATAATTTTTTAAAAGAAAAAAATCAATATTAATAAAAATTAAATTTAACAAGTCTTGCTTGAAAATAATTCAGAAATGTTTAAGAATTTCAATGATAAAACAAACAGAGTAATTAAACTAAAAAGTAAAGATAAACTATTCATAAGTGGAATATAAGCATAACAATTTTAAAAATCTTTTATTTGATCGCCACATGAAACTGGAATGTTTGTACAAGCTCGCATTCACTCCTCGCGTTTATTGCAGATTTTTGTGCCCAATAATGCAACTAGACAAGTGTTATATTATTTAAAATGGAGTTATTACATACTACATAACATTTTATTCTTGGGCACAGAATTACTTTTCTTATCTAAATGTGAGTTTAGGCACTGTCTTTGACTATTGATGTGGCCTGCAATAAAATATTGCCTATATTGCTATGTAATAAAAAGAATCTTTATTTATCCTTTAAAAAGGTGCATACTCTAGAAAAACCTTAATGACTTTATCACAAATTATTAGAAGATTATATAGATGTTAAGAGCGATTTTGATTTTTCACATTATTACTGTTTCAACAGTTTTAGGGTAACTTATCTTATTAGTTTACAGTTTCTAAGATAACCTACATAACGGCTTAACAATTTTACCTAGAAAATACAATAACAAGGTAATACAAAATAACAAGATAAAAAGTTATTCCTAAAACCAAGAACTACCACCACCAAATTTACTGGTAAATCCTCCTATTCCTTTACCAAAAGCATTACCAACTCTACCAACAACATTGGCTGTTACATTACTAATTTTTGCAACATAATTTGCATCTTCTCCAGTTGCATCTCTCACTGTAACTTTACTTTTAATAGTTTCATCGTCATCTACTCCTTCCAAGTAACCTCTGAAAATGATTGAATATTAGTTTTCATATGATACAAAAGCAATTTATTTTCCAAAAACAATACCTTACCAAATACATAAATTATATATTAAAAAATAAGCTTGATAATAACATATCCCCAGAAACTAAAAGAAGAATAACAGCTGCCAACAGGTGTTATTATAGCCAAGGAGAGCACTTTAATAGCAAATTCTGCACAAAGGAGACAAAGATAAGGATTTAGAGAATACTTGTCTGCCCAGTATTAACTTACGGCTCAGGGGTGTGGGCTTTGACAAAAGCAAATGAGAAACAGATTCTTAGAAAGGTCTTTGGACCCATAAAGAGTAGCAAAAAATGAAGAAGACACAAGAATAGAGAACTATACAACCTCTTCAAATGCCCACATCTTAGCAAGATAGCAGAACTTGAGTGGCTATGTTGGGTAAGTCACTTGGCACTTATGGAAGATACATTGATTCCTAAGAATATCCTCACAGATGGATACAAAAAGAGGAAGTAAGAGTGAATAGGAGGAAAGCTGTGGCCAAGGATGTAAGAATCTTGCTCAGTGTTTGAGATTCTCCAATCTCAAATTCTGCATGAAATAAAACCAATTGGCTGAGGACCACTCCTTCAAAAAAGGATGCTATATTATCAATGGCCTCTATTGAAAACTATGTTCCACAATATGATAAAATAATGAAGATACAATCTAGGTCATCTCGAGTAAGTTTTTAGTAATGAATTAGCTCTACAATTAATAGGAAAAAACAAATAACTAATTCAAAAAGAGATAAGCTGGGGAGAGATAAAATGGGAGCAGTTTTAGGAAGATGGAATGCACACGGTTGAAACAGAAACCACTGCTTCCATACGAATTAAAATAAACTCCTAACAAAAAGATATTCTTACAGATATTAAAGAAAGGGGAAAAAGTTAATTTCAAGATCAAATGACACAATATAAAAATATATATACAAAAATAACAATCCAAATTGACCCGTCTTATATTGAACAGTCAAATGGAACACAAGTTCAAACAAAGATAGCGCAAATGTTATTTGCATTACATTATTATGGCAATTATTTGAAAGTATCTAGAGCTTAGGGAGAGAGGATAGCTAATTAGGCTAGTGCAGTAGCTATAGATACTGAAATCAAACACAACCAAGCTAGGTAAACACTTAGATTAGGTAAGTAGCCACTGATAACCAAGCATCTATCTCTAGGTAGGTAAGGCCCATCAGCCTACAGGAGGTGACTCATACAAGGCATAGAGTTGGAAATCACTCCCTAATAGATACCTGCAAAACTTCAAATTATTCACATGAATGGAGCCGTAGACTACCAAGCTTAGAAAGTTGAAAAAAAAAAATGAAAAGGGAAACCTTCACATATTTCAATTTTACTTTATCAGTTTAACTAAGGAACGATTAATATCCTGAAAATAATTTATAACAAATCCTTTATTGCATCAAATAACAACTCAATTTCAGAAGGAAAATACAAAGTACTGTAAAGTAATGGCTAAAAAACAAAACTTATTCTCTTACTCTTCCTCTCTTCTGGTACTCATAGTAAGAGCACATGTTGCTTCTTCAGTCTGCATGCGCTGAGCAACTGTTTGGTATGTCTTTGAATTTAATTTGTCTTCCATTACTCCTTGCAGTTCAAAATCTGAATAAAGTTTCTGAAATTGTTTAAGTTAATGAGTAAAGAAAATTAATATTAATTATCTCAATAAATACAAACAAGTACAAAACTTTACCTTTACTATATGAACTAAGCAGGTACACTGATAAGGATGCAGTGAGTGATCAATTCGTTCAGATAACCAATTGCAAAGCATCTGAATTTGTGCAGTGTACCATTGCTAAAAAATAAAGAAAAATCTTAATAATTTAAAAATATAATTTAAAAAGATATACTGTAAAAAAGATAGAATTAAAAAAAATTAATTTAGGATAAAAAAAAAAGTTATATAAAATAAATTAAAATTTTTAAATAAAATTCTGGAAATTACTTTACTTTTAAGTCAATAATTCACTTGTGGACTAAGGGTTTTGCAGATCATCAATTGTATGAAAAATAGCCAAGCAAGAGTAATTTACAATTTAATACATATTTCCATTATAAAGAAGAGCTTGTTAGGAGGTATGAACTGTCCACATCACAAAACCCATCTGAATTGAAAAATGAAACATCTAGAGATCGCGTCCAGTGGCCTTACAGGACCAACTATATAGCACAAGCAGTATGGTTCCCTCCATTCATCAACTGGCACTACAGTTATGTCTAGACTAGGCTGATAGAGTTGTTATCTTAGGGAGAGTGGACTTCTCAACAGCCTAGGAGCCTTCCACTGTTATCCTCAACTTAATACCCTGGAACATGAACCCCTGGTTAAGCTGAACTAGCAGTGGGGAAAGTAGTAAAGTATGGGCCTTTGTAAGATTTTAAAGTGTGGTTTGGTGTGGTAGTGAGCAGTTCTTATCAGCAATTCAGAGGTCAGCTAACGAATGGCGAACCTCCAACAAGCTAATTAGACTCCAGTCTTATAGGAATACTAAATCAATTCAAACAGTAATAATGGGGCACAGCTCATTCACAGGCTCCTCATAGTAGGATTCGAAAGAATAATGAATTGGTACCACCCAAGATGGATGCCAATAGTTTTCAAATATGCCAGACAACAAACAGAACCTAGAAAGTTTCTCCTCACATGCTCCAATAAAGGAACTAGAAACTGGCAGAAGTAATAGTTCCTCCCTATATATGATGGATATGTATTGAGACTCTTTCAAAGCAATCTAGCATCATTAGGTGGCTTGGGACAGAGGTAAAACATATTCAGATACTCGCCCAGCTCCTGGAAAATCAGAATCTAATAGGTTAGATAGACATAAAAGGCAATAGAGAGCACCTGAGCAATTTCAAGAAAGTCGAGTTGAAGGATTGCTTGACTGGAGATCAAAGTGTGGAACAATAGATTGGCTGTTTACAGAATGCCACCAACTGCTACAATATTCAGTCTCTACCAGGCAGCAAAGAGAATCTGAGGCACTGCCATCTGAATAGGTTGTATATCAAGGAGAAATATAATGGTTTGAAGAATACAAGTATCCTTCAGCCTCATAACCTGTGCATTACAAGAGTCTACAGAATAGTAGTAGACAAATAAATAATTCTCATATTGTACAATCAAATGTGTGCCTTTGCAGAAGACGTCTAACCTTTTTAGAACTGTAAAATATCACAAAAATCTCAATTAAATTTCTTGCCACGAAACCACAAATTGACAACAATAGGGCTGTTCCATTAATACTAACCTAAGAATCAGAGAACATATCTTAACTATTATAGTTAAATGTAAAAGTTAAATTGGCGAATCATGTTTATATGTGTGTATATGTTTTGTGACTACATTAAGTTCTTATATCAATAACTACTTACTTCAAAAAAATTAAGAATCCAAAGTTCATCATTCACTTTACTTCTGATTTGATCCATACAGTTCCTAGTAAAATTTACATAAGCTTGCCCCATGTCTTTCCCAGTACCTGAGACATTCTAAAAACATAAGAATATTATTTATAACATGTACTCATTATCAAAACATCAAATTTTTACCGTTACTTGCAAAGTTCTATTTATAAATTTCTTATCTATAGTCATATCTAAGCCAACTTTCATCTCTCATAGAATAATTTTCAAGGAATTCTTTCCAACAGGATTTCTCAACACTTTAACAAAATTTTTTGTTTAATCCCTAAGATTAGAAACTGGATTGGGGTGTTTCTCTTAAATGTATTAGATTTCATAAGTTTGATAAGGAAAGTTTATTAATTAAGCTAATGAGGAGCATTCTAACCATCAAGAGATTTAAGAAACAATGAACTTATTCAATTCTGACAAAGATTATTCCGTCCATTTCGTGCTTAAACAAATGAACTATTTAAATATAACCATTAGGCAAATTAAATGTTAATAACTCAGAAGAAATCTGTGTTTATCTTACTCACCTTGTATGATAGGTATGTTATTCAGGTAAAGGATATTTGTTGCACAGAACAATATCATTTGAAAGCATGAGTGGCATTTGTGTATGCTTGCCAAGACAAAGGATTAAAAGAAGTTGCTTTGGTCAGTCTAATAGACATTGCAAGGTCCTCAGAATTACAGCTACAGAAACTCCTGCTTGTACCCCCACCAAGAAATATTAGATTCCCGTGGTTTCACAATGAATGCTTAGCTGTTACAACCAGAAAGAATGAGGCTTATAGGAAGATGATGTCGCAATGTAACAGGTGAGCTAAAGATGAATGCAGAAGCCAAATAAAGAATATCTATCACAGGAAGAAAATAAAAAACCCTTCAGAAGCAGGTATCTATCAAAAAGAACCATTATCAATCTGGGTTCAGCTGGTTATTACGTACGTGTCAGATAGTTAATATAAGATTATACTTCTAGTTCTTGAAAGAAAAATATTAAGAAAACTTTGTCTTTTGGGAGACAAATGTAGAAGAATGAATGGAGAGCATTAAGGGCAATACAATGACATCAATGATTTTAAGCTCATCAAGCTGGGTAAACCTTAATAGACACATCATAAAGATGGAAGACAGTGAGATCCCTGAGAAGATACTGAAGACATTAACTGATGAGCTTTATGGAAGGTGAAGAGTGGGTTGGCCTAATGAGAGGTGGATAGACTCAATCAGAGTAGACATGTGGGTTTTTCATAGTACCCGAAACTGGAGAGATGCAAAAAGAGAATAAGCCTACTGGCGGAAGCTTTTATATGAGTCACAGACTTGGTGATAAATCTATAAGGTAAAAAAAAAAATAATAATAAAAAAAAAGTATATAATTATGTATGAACCACTCATAAAGAGCTATGAATTGGTACTTTTTTCAAGTTATTTATTTATCATATTGTCCCATATCTAATACTCTTAGTACTTTTCTAACATTTAATGAAAATTAGCAATAAATGGTAATAAGTGAAAATATAAAAAATAAATAACTTACAGTCAAACTGAGAATTGAACCAATAAAACTTCCTTCATCATATCGAGACATTTTTGATAATGTAGCTTCCAAAACAGCAATTAGTTTAGATATCATACCTTGGCTCATACTTGCTGAAGTTTTTTCTATTAAATCATCAATTTTTGTGTGATATTGGTGCTGAAATGAAAATTATTAAATCAATATTTAAAAATTATTTTCAGTAAGTAGTTTTAAAATTTCTTTTATTTTTCATTTCACAGCCCACTGGATTCAATAACTATCAATCTTTGAAATGAAATTATGATTTAATGTGATAATTAATCAATTAAATTGAATAAAATATGATTTCTATTACAGTGGACCCTCGTTATAAAGCGGGTTAAGGGAAAATGAAACCTCCCGCGTTATAGACGTACCCGTGGTATAACGAAAGCAGAAGTATGAATTATTGGGGGTCAAAAAATAATGAAAATGCACTCTGATATAAACTCGGGCAACAACTAAAGGAATAATACTCAGTTTTTAAAAAAGAAGTGAGGGGGGTTCTGTGAACCAAGAAGGCAAGAATAGAGAATTCTCTGTACGTCATCTAGGTAGGTTACCGGGAAGATATTTAATGGACATTGTGTATGCAACACATTTCGGCTTGTTTCCAGGAAGACACAAGTGATGTACGCACTCTTTCCTAAAGTTTTTTTAAAATTCTAATAAAAATCAAACTTTAAAAAGTTCTAATATTGAAACAAAAACAATGAAACTTGGTTAGACAATGGTAATTAATTCTAAACGTCCTATTTAGTTTTACTTTCTACGTTAACAACCAGTTATCATTTTTTTCCTTTACAAATTCCTTTTAATGTTCAGTAAAATTAGAAATGTGTTTCTAAAAAATTTAACAAGTGTAACTTAATTTTCAGAGTTCCCTTTTCCCCAGAACTTATTAAACTTTGGAACTTTTTCGTTTTTTTCTCCAGTTTTTATGACTCAATTTTCTAATGAATTGTTTTCAAGTTTTCTATCATTGGTTTTAAAACCACACGATGTTATCTTATTTTTTATTAATTTTAATTGAATCAGGATCGGGCCAAGAGCTTGACCCGCATTATATCCGAATCCACGGTATAACAAGCCGCGTTATACCGAGGGTCTACTGTATTTCCAATATATTTTGCAATATATTCATCATAAATCACTATAAAAATAGTTTTCTGCTTAATTTAAACACTAATAAATAGTTGTTATCAATTGAAAATAACCCTTTAAATCTATCTTTAAATAACAGATTATTGTGATCAGGGGCGGATCGGGAATTTTCGGCCCACCGGGCAAATGCTCTTGACCGGCCCTCAGGGGCCATATAAGTAATGAGATAAAGTCAAAAATAAATTTTATTAGATGTAAAACTTTGTTTTGTCCATTTTTTTCGGCCCGCCTAGATATTTTTCTATTTCATCCGGCCCGCCTGGATATTTTTCTATTTCATCCGGCCCGCCTAGATATTTTTCTATTTCATCCGGCCCTCCCCTTAAAAAGTTTACCCATCTCTGACTTAGACAATGTATGTCAAGAAATTTCGCTTTTTAGGGGGCCAAATAGGGCCTCAAGTCTCGAGTGGAGTTTTTTTTATAAGGATTTAATTTTCCTATAACCAATAAAACGTAAATATTTACTTTTTCCCCTTTCTTTCCCGGCCCCACCGGCCCTTTTCCTGACCGGCCCACCGGGAGATTTCCCGGTATCCCGGTGGGCCGATCCGCCCCTGATTGTGATTAATATTAATTTTATTCTATGCATAATAATAATATTAAGTTTATATACATAATATTTTTAACATATGAGTTTGGGGTTCAAATGAAATATACTGATTTTCCGTTCTACATTACAGAAATACTCAATTGTGCGGTAGCAGTATCAACAATCCAGTGTTTATATAATAGCTATTTGGGTGTGTGTGTGTGTGTGTGTGTGTGTGTGTGTGTGTGTGAAGTAGGAATTCTTCCCCAATGAAGTTTTCCTCAACCACATTCTCGCCTGCTCCCACATTCCTTCTTGTTTAGCCTATCCTCTTCTATTAATCCATCCTTGCTCTAATCTACTCAATCTTTCCATTTTGTACAAAGTTGGATAAGATGGGAAGATGAAGGTAAAAGACTTCCCCTCTATTTTCTATCTTTATCTTCCCATTCCATTATTTTGGATTTCATTTGTCTGAACTATATTCATTTGTTTTAGATGGTCATACTACCTTAATCTCCATCTCTCAATTAATTCTATGTTGTTTTCATTTTACTTGCATCCTTTCTCTAATTTTGTATTTCAAGATATGCTCTATCCTTGAGAACCTGGCAGCTCTCCTACAGAAAGTCATTTCCACTGCTAACAATCTTCACCAAATACCAATAATAAATTTCAACAGGAAATAACAAGTTAAATAAAAGCAAAAAACAAATGAGAATGATTTTGGGATGGAGAAAAAGATATTGATTCTTGTTGTTGACCCAGAAGTTCACGATCCATAATGATAAAAGTATAGCTGACTGTTATGGAGAAGAAGAAGATAATTATATACTAAATAATATACGTAAACTTCTGGAACAACAACAAAAATCAATATCTTCTTCTCCATTCAGACAACTATACTTATATCATCATGAGAATGATTTTCTATTTCATATCATCTACATTTTGTTGTATTCACCTTCTTTCTAAATATTTAATTGGTGTAATTACTAATAAGTAAATAAAGATACAATATTTAATAATGATAAGAGTAGAATGGTTTATTATGTTTGAGTGGGAGTTTCAGAAGTTAAAAGTGAGTTCCAGAAGATGAATGCTTCAGCTATGAAGGACATGAAATCTAATGTTATCATGCATATAATGGCCCACATCCACATCAGCTCAGTTTACAATATCATGGAATAGGAGGTTGTAAATAGATATTGAGAAAGATCAGGAGGGAATAAAGAGTTCAAGTCAAAGTTCAGAAACTGCAGTCACATGGAAAAATTTGTGGTGAAAGTGGCATAACCTAGAGTTTTATTCCAAGGAGAACCCAGCGGAACAATGCTTTGCGTTACTTTACCTCACTTTGTAGGTACAATATTGATTGCAACTTATTTGCCAAACTGTTTTAACTAAGAAAGCAATGAATTATTAACCACTTCCATTGGTAATTTGTTTATCAGAATACAGGTTTTATACCTTAAAATTCATCTTCAGTTCTAAAAACATACTAATACATATCTATCATATTATTAATTTGAAAGTGTAAGACAAAAAAATCAAATGCATGTTGGCACTCACCTAAGGAAGAGAGGGAATTTGTTTCAGCTGATGTAGCAAGTAGTGAAAGGTGTATAAAAGGGTTAGTAAGAAAAATAGTCAGGTAAATTGAGAATCCATTAGGTTTTCCCGATGGTTGGACTATTATAACTATTATTATGTAATTATGTAATGGAAACATAAATATTTAAAACATGTAGCACACAACTAACTGACACTGAGGAACATGGTAACATCATGCACACAAGGTTAAATACATACACATTAGGAACAAAACAAAATATATCTCTAGTATAACCGAAGCACTCCAAGACGGAAAAATAAAAACCATGTTCAAATTCATGAAAGTATGTAAAATGTTTAAAATGATGTAATGTTTGTAATTTGTCATTAACGATAAACATGGGTGATGCATATTTTTAAAAATAAATAAAAAATACATATTTTGTTTACCAAATCAACACCATCTACAGCACAAAGCTTAAATGACTGGTTTTTAGCATCTAAAATCACATTAACCATTGCACACATTTCTGATGGTATGATATAGTCTGTTGATATGAAAGTAACTCCTTTCTTCAACCAAGATTGAAATGCAGCTTCAGTCCTGGAACAATTAAACAATTATTAATACAATTGCGTAAGATCATAAATATCATGATTTTGAAAATCTAATGATTTAATTAGATTATGGCATACATAATTAGTGAATTGATCTAAAACGGTTCAATCAATTATTAATTATGGAAAAGAAAACTAACAGCATCAAGGTTTCCTAGAGGCCACTCAAGCAGTAAGCAGTTAATCAAGGATCCATGGAGAGTAACAAGGTAAAAAACTTTTTGTAGACACTCTGATTTTGTAGATTATTTCCTTTCTTTACACCAGAAGAATTCAATCATCAAAAGTAAAATTTGTAAATTATAGTACCAGGTATAACTTGTGAATGTGGATAAAGCTTAAGTTTATGAAAACCTTTAAAACATTTAAGAACTACTTTGGACAACAAGAGAAAACAAATGAAGGTAATGAAATTACAGGTATAAATAAATATGGCCAAGTAAGGAAGAGATCAAAACCAATGCTTGAAGACTTTGAGCCCTAATGCAGTACATCAATAGCTTAAATCAGGAAAGAGAGCAAATCTTGCAAACAGAATAAACAAATAAATAAACTTACAGGGTATTAAAACATAAAACATGTGAAATTCTAAATTTTTAAAGGGTAATCTAAATATGACCTAAACCAGACTAGATAACACAAATGTGGTTTCCATGAGAATAAGTGTTCTCACATATAAACTTTCTAATATTGTCCCAAGACGATTCCTGTATATCTAACTTTACATTTGTTTCTGTAGGACAAAGAAAAGGCTAGACAAACACTTTTCTTGTCATTTACTGACTACAGAAATAAAATCAAGCCATACTTAAAACTTTAGATAATGATTTTATAGTTGACTGTAGGATGTAATGCAAGTGAAGAAATGGTCAGAGATGCAGTCAATTAAATAAACACATCCTAGTTTTTAAATTAAAAAAAAAATTAAAAAAAAAAAAAAAAAGTCACGCCAAATATAAAGTTTTTATATTTTAAAACTTGGACGTTTTTATTTACTTGACTGCACCCCTGACCATTTCTTCACTTACATTAAAACTTTAGACATTAATAAGAGTAAATCCCAGGGATCTAATGTATTCATTAAAAGTCAAAAATCTCTTTGGGAACTCTTAGCAGTCTGAGTAGTAGAAAAAAAGATCCACTAAGATCAAAGTTAAAAAAAGTAGACTATTCCTCAATATGATAACAATAATAAATATAGGAATACATAAAACTTTCTATGTGAATTTTTGGTTTTTGCCCTGCTTCATTAAAAAATAAATCATCAAAGAACAAAAAAAATCGCTCAAGTATCAATTTAGTAAAGTTTTTTCCTTACAATATATACTTATTCATAGTAGAAGAAATAAAATGGCTCCAAAAAAATATAAAGCTCATTGATTTAACAAGTGATAAGATGTCATGATTTTCTAAAATAAATTATTTTAAGATCTATATGGTAATTATGGTATAAAAATAATAACCTTTTGAAAAAATAATACATAATACATAATACATAAATGTTTAGGAAACCATAATTCATAAACTTCCAGCATAAGGGGCTGATAAATTGTAATATTGCAAAAAGTTAGGGAAAAAAACTTTTCTGGTATAAAGTTTCCTTTAAAAACAGAAAGTATGAAGTATGAAGTTAACTTGTTCTATAGAAGTTAACTTAAAGAATAATATGTAAACAATAAATACAAGAGATATGCATAAAAGATTTTTATTTAATTAAATCTAAATAACAACAAAAGTAGATACAAATGCATTCATACATACAAACATACATCATTTAGGCATAAAAGAATAGAAATTAGGAAAAAATAATTGATTTATTGCAAACATACTTTTCTATAACAAAAACTGAAAAGAGATTATTTCAACAAAATATGAAAAATAAATGAATAAATAATTAGAGCAAGAAATTGCTCAACTAAATAAACATTTAATTGTTACTGAACAATAACCATCATTCGTAAACTGGTATACATATAAACTGATAAAAGTGTATTTGGAAAATTCAATAGTTAAATAGATATTGGAAAAAGAGGTTAGTGAATGGGAATAGGGAAAAACCAAGTTTAATAAAAGGATGGGGAGAAAGAATTCCAAAGAGAGGTGGAACTGACAAGAAAGGAATATTGGACTGTAATAGGTTGGAGGATGGGTTGAAATAGACCAAAAGACAGGATCTTGTGAGTTATAAATGGACTGAGGATTGGAATTGAAGGGTATTGTAAATATCCTTCAATAAAGGAGTAACCAGAAACTCGAGATCAATGCTGAGAGGCATTACAGAGCTATGGAAATAAAAATAAAAATATTTCTGTCCAAAATACATTTTTGAGCTGCAGAATAAACACAACAGTAATGTCATTAATTACTTACCTTTGAATGCAAGATTCTATCATGTCACATGCCATAAGCTTTAACCGCTGCTCTAAATGTAGTCTAAACTCAGCATCAGGCCAATGTAAATCTTGAATAAATGACTGCAAAGCATCTAATTTCCAGAATAGATCTTCAGAAGTGGCACAACCATTGCTGTAACAATAACAATCATGTTAACTATATTTGAAAAAGAAAGAAATCTGAGGGCAGGACTGAAATGGAACATAGTTCCAGGTAGACTTCTCCAACAAAATAAATTAGGAGCCGTATTTTGAGCCGCTGTTCAAGGAGTAATTAATTAAGAGAATTTATTTCAAATTAGTTTCTCCACCTAGCACTTATTTTCATCCCAAAGGGTTTATATTTATAACTACTGTCAAAATTGTTTGTAAAGAACTTCAAAAGACTGACGGTTTTTGTACCTTGTAGACAGTGTTCTTTTTTAAGCGGTACTATCGGTTGATGAACTATGAACAGTTCATTATAAATGACATTACACTGGTTAGAACAGTCAGTTTGTTCTAAGTTTATGTTGGAAATATGTATAACTTAATCCATGCTACAATATGCACATACTTGTTACGTACACATCTATGTTTTTATTGTACTTAGGTAAAACTATATATATAATATGTATTGAAATGAGTCAAGTCAGTCAATAAACAATACTTATAATTTAACAGGCTGTAAAAATCTTTGTGTTACATAAATGTAATAGACAAACATGTAGCTTACAAATTTAATACGTATTAAAATAAATTTACATATGTATTTATTTAAAAAATAGACAAAGAAAAGGGAAGGAAGATACATACCACAAAATATGTACATCCATAATTACATAATACCAAGAGTTAAAGAAAAAAGAAAAACCTTTGTTTTGATTTTGTAGAATATTAAACTTGAGATTGTTTGTTGTTACCAATATTTCAACTGCTAGTGTTCCATGAAATGTGTTTGCTCTAACCGATGTGTTCACTGTAACTGGTGTGTGATGTGTTCGTTGTAAGAAATATAAATGTTTTTTTTTTTCTCTTTGTTATATTATGGGACCAACTATTTTGTTCATTATATCCAATTGTACGTTATAGCCAGTGTTGTTATAAACAAGAGGAATCTTTTTGTCAGATGAAAACAATTAAATGAACTACCTAAAATGGTCCTTACAATTATTATATATAAACAATTATGAATACATTTAAGTAATACTTAAATATAATGATTATGAAAATCTAATGATTTAATTAGATTATGGTGTTCATGATTAGTGAATGGACCTAAAACGGTTCAATCAATTATTAACTATGAAAAAGAAAGTTAGCAGCATTAAGGTTTCCTAGAGGACACTCAAGCAGTAAGCAGTTAATCAAGGATCCATGGAGAGTAACAGGGTAAAAAACATTTTGTAGACACTCTGACTTTGTAGAAGATTATTTCCTTTCTTCACACCAGAAGAATTCAATCATCAAAAGTAAAATTTGTAAATTACAGTTCACAGGTACAACTTGAGAAGGTCTATAGTGCTTAAGTCTATGAAAACCTTTAAAACATTCAAAAAATACTTTGGACCACAAGAGAAAGAAATAATAGAAGATAATGAAATTACAGAGGGTAAAGTAAGGAAGAGATCAAAACCTAAGCTTAAAAATTTTGAGCCTTAATTCTTCTTCTTAGTACGCATTTATCTAACTTTACATTTGTTTCTGTAGGACAAAGAAAAGGCTAGACAAACACTTTTCTTGTCATTTACTGACTACAGAAATAAAATCAAGCCATACTTAAAACTTTAGATGATGATTTTATAGTTGACTATAGGATGTAATGCAAGTGAAGAAATGGTCAGGGATGCAGTCAATTAAATAAACACATCCAAGTTTTTAAATTAAAAAAAATCTTTAAAAAAAAAGTCACGCCAAATATAAAGTTTTTATATTTTAAAACTTGGACGTGTTTATGTATATATATATAAATATATATATATATATATATATATATATATATATATATATATATATATATATATATATGTCCTCAATGCTAGAAATGGCACTGTGAGGAAGACAAAAAAGAAGAAGAAGAAGACGTGTTTATTTACTTGACTGCACCCCTGACCATTTCTCCACTTACATTAAAACTTAAAGTGACTAAAAAAAACTGAAATTAATGTAAAACTCACCCTTTGATTTCCCAGCGTTCTTTCTCAAAGCCTTTATGGATTGATTGAGCTATTGATGATTCCATTAAATCTACATACCTCACTACTAATGGAGCAAATGTGTCACGTAAATGCTGGTGAAATCTACCGTTCTTCAAATTATCTAGACACAAAATCATTGTGTATATATATATATATATATATATATATATATATATATATATATATATATATATATATATATATATATATATATATTTTATTCAAAAGAAATTTCTATTTAATTACCATCGGTCCTTAAGTAGTCATTCATTATCTGAAATAGGGGGAATGAATCCCAAGTATCAGGAGGTTGTTCAGAAAGAACTTGATCCATATCTACAGCAAACAAGGACCAGAATATTTCAGCATGTTCCACTAGAAGATCACTAAACCACGCAAAGGCCTGTTGCAAATCATTGATATAAAACAGATAAACTTATCAATCAAATCTGATTTAAAATTTGTTGTAACAAAAACACCTTTATCATATAAAAATAAAATATAAATTTTATTCTCAATTTTTCCAATAGTAAAATCACTGCCAAAACTATCTAAAAAAAAATACAAATATGAATATGTGACATATATTTCAGGATAAACAGTGTTATAGAGTAACTGTGCACCACTATCTATTTCAAAATGGTAAACTAGAAGTCTTGATATTTAAAAACATCGATATAGAAGGAAAAGGTCAATAGGATAATCATATAATGAACAATAATCCTTAAATGTAACAATAAATATTCGGCAAAATTAATTTAAAATTTAAAGAACCCTGAGTTATGATTAAAAATTCACAATCGGCAAACATGAAAAATAAAGAAAAAATGATACATAAATCAATAAAAATGTTAATACAATCTAAAACCTAAATAAGAGTGAACAAAGACTTTAATAAAAAACAAGTTTCATTACGATATATATATATTCATTACGAGGTATCATTTGGTCTAATATATCAGGAAAATAATCTATCATGGATTTTAGAACTCGACCTGAGAAAAACTGAAGAACTTTGGCTAAACCACATCTATAATAGAAGAAAATGCTTCATACAAACGAGGTATCAAAAATTATAATATATAACAGGCATCTAATTGATTTCTGCTTTTAGGTATACAATATTTAGGTTCATTCTAAAAAGGAATATTAAAAGCTTGGGCTTATAATTTTTTTTTTTTTTTTTTTTTTTTTTTTTTTTTTTTTTTTTTTTTTTTTTTTTTTTTTTTTTTTTTTTTTTTTTTTTTTTTTTTTTTTAATAGGAATATTAAATAACTTTATCCTGATCAAAATCAAATTCAAACTAGAAGATACGTTGGACAGCAAAAGAAATACAATAATTATTATTAAAAATAAAAAATTATTAATAAATGATTTCTCACAGTATTAAGAACCAAAATTATCATGGTACTTTCAACTGAAAAAGAAAGTATGAGATTTATATGCTACTGTCCCAGAATAGAATGCTAGAAATAAAAAAGTAAAATAACAAATCATGCTGTTATGAGCTCTTACCTCAGTAAATATTTTTGATATCCTCTCCATTTCTTCAAATTTTCTTTCATATGTTGTGTAATTTCATTAATCTTATCATATTAATAATTTATGATCAAGATTGAAGACAACACAAAATTAGATTAATTCGAAAGTAAGATGTTCCATATTATGCTAAACATTAACTAATGCTGCCTTAAGTCTCAGTAAATTTTTTTTAAACCACCATAAGCTATTTAGTTATTTTTTCAAAATACAATGTTCTCTTCTTATAATGGTTTCTTTGCCAACAACTCTAAAAAGCAATGTATCAGCCTCCATAACAAAATGAAATCAAAATGTGTTTCTACTCTCATACATTGAAGCTTCTATAACGACATCTATGACATGAAAATTGCTCATTTGAAGAATAATGAATATTAAAAAGAAATATAAAATAAAAATAAAAATAAACTAGTCACTATCTAATACCTTCTAATTATAGTCTAAATACATTGTTTTTAAAAACAGTGATTCCCAAACTCGAACTGAGAGAGAAAACTTACCTGAACTATAAATGTGTGAGCGTGTGCGTGTGTGTGTGTGTGTGTGTGTGTGTGTGTGTGTGTGTGTGTGTGTGTGTGTGTGTGTGTGTGTGTGTGTGTGTGTGTGTGTGTGTGTGTGTGTGTGTGTGTGTGTGTGTGTGTGTGTGTGTGTGTGTGTGTGTGTGTGTGTGTGTGTGTGTGTGTGTGTGTGTGTGTGTGTGTGTGTGTGTGTGTGTGTGTGTGTGTGTGTGCGTGCTTACTTGGTTTGTACTTAATTTAATAGAAGGAACTTTTTATGCATAATAAATTTATTTAATTTTGATATACAGCAAGTAATTTTTTTTTGTTTTTTTATTTGATCACTAACAACAGCTAGTGTAGAAAGTATTGAAACACTAACAAAAATTTTGGTTTTACTCATTTTTTAACTAGAATAAATATCCGGAGAGTACACAACTGGTTTTAATACAACGGGGACAGACTCTAGATTAAATATTTACCGAAGAAATCACATTTAAACTATATCAAGAAGTCATTACATTAATATCAGAAATACTTGCGCAAAAAGTATTGGAAAACTATGATATTGATATATAAAAGAAGGGGATTACTGCGGATTATCCCCGTGTTGTGAGTGGAATTATCAGATCCTATATAAGTTCACTAACATTCATTTTTTTTAACGATGGGATGGAAACAAAAAGGAATTCCTGCTGAACTACAAAAAATAAATACATAGAATTGATAATGAGTGCCATAGTTTGAGTGAAATATAAAAATTGTTAAACTTAAGTCACGTAACCGTCTCATATATTATAAACAGGTACAGTTTAAGAAAGTTTTATGGCGCAAAACCTCATTCTGGGCACCCAAAAGTTCTTTCACCGTCTGTTGATTATTTAAAATTTCATGTTTAGCAATAATGCATGGTTAGCTGAACTTTTTGGCACCCAGAATGAGGTTTTGCACCATAAAACTTTCTTAAACTGTACCTGTTTATAATATATGAGATGGTTACGTTACTTAAGTTTAACAGTTTTCATATTTCATATAAACTTATACATTTATTTTTTTATTTTTTTAATTTAGCAGGAATTATTTTACTTTCCATCCTATCGTTAAAAAAATGAATGATAGTAAACATATATAGGATATGATAAGTGTTCCTAAGACCACTGGCCATAATGCCATTCACAGAAAAGAGATAGCCCACAGTAATCCCCTTCTTTTATACATCAATATTATAGTGTTCCAATACTTATTGCACATGTCTTTCTGGCATTTTTCGATACCAATGTAATTAATTCTGAATATAGCTGAAATGTTGTGATTTCTTCAGTATATATTTAATCTAGAGTCTATCCCCATTGTATTGATAATATATTGTAGTTAAAAAATGAGAAAACCAAAATTTTTGTTGGTGTTCCAATACTTTCTACACTAGCTGTATATGAATTTAGTGACACATCATCATGATAGCTATAATAATCACAGAAAATCCCCAAAGTAAATTAACATATGTATAACTATTTTAATAATAATCAATAAATGTTATTTCCTAAATTAAATTACCAAATCTATAATAATTATCTATTTATTCAATGTAAATGTATTGCTTGCCGGTATCAAATAACAAACACAATTCTGAAAGTTTAGGAATCACTTTCCTAAGGCAACAGTTTTTCTTAAATTAGATGAAATGATTCTATTTTCAGTCTTCCAAATGTTCAATTTTGGGTTGTCTTTAAAACTCTGATAGCATGTATTTTCTTTGATAGTCAATCAAGAATATTTTCAATAAAAAACAATATAGGTTGAGATAAAAAAAATAAAAAAACTTCATCTCAAAAATACAAAAGCTGAACCATTTTAATTACATAAAAAAAAGTAGACGCAATTATTATATCATACTGTATAATAGGAAACAATAACTGAATATTATTTTTTATAAAATATATAAATTATAAAAATTAAGTTCAATTTAAATAAAAATTATAAAATAAATTTATAAGAATTAAAATTTATTAGAAGTAAAAAATACTTAAACTTTTTAAAAAATATATACACAAAGGACTTTACATAGATCTTCAAGAAAAAAAAAATCCTAAAGATTTATTTTATTTCTACTAGCTTATTTTAATGAAATTACCCGTGTTGGTTCCAAGCATTAATTCCATTGTTCCTTCATATAAAATTATAATTTAAAAAAAGTTGGTTTGTTTTTTTATTGTCAATCATATTAATTTAATATTTCTGTTTGTATTGTATAAAAGATAACATAAAACAAAAGCTTATCAAACACTAACAATTACAACTGGCTAAACACCCTCCTCTACCTGCCCATCGATACCTAAAGACATAAAATCAGATCTAACATAATCCTCACATCTGCTTCTCCTCCACCAATTGGATGTCTACCCACCAATTCAACGCTAATGGTTTACATGCCTATTTTAACCGCCAAGATGCTATTAATTATAACTATATATTTATTTATATATATATATATATATATATATATATATATATATATATATATATATATATATATATACATACACACAGAACATTGTAATGGTCTTGTAAATTATAATTTTTATGAATTAGGAAAATAGGCACAACCCCTTGTCTGTAAACTTGCTTTCATTTCCTCTTGATAATTTCATTAAGACATTGTAGACCATAGATACTTAAACTTCCCTACATATACATATCTGACAGTCAAATCATATTAGTTTTAGACATTGGCATAAGTGTGATAAACTAACTATGCCTTAGTAAATAAATTTGTTTTCTCTAGTATTTGATAAAAGGAAAACTTCTGGTTGACGGATGAACGATTCATATTATAACTACATCCATAGTCACCAATAATTTTTTCAGCATGATCATTAGTGAATTACCACGATAGTTATGTCAATCACAAGTTTCTTTTTGTGAATGGGAAAAAGTATATTTTCTTTCCATTGTTTGGGCATTTTTTTCTTTTTTCTAAATCTTTGCCACTAAATGTTGTATTTTTGAAAGTTCAGCTTCCCACCACGCTCTGAATAATTCAGCTGGTATGTTTTCGATTCCGGCTGCTATATAAAATTTTAACTTTTCTATGTCTATTTTGACTTACTGCTTACTGAGCTCTTCTATGTATGGTCCTGCACTCTGAAATGTTGAAGAAGGGATATGTTATTTGCGAACTTAAAATATTACAAAAGAACATTTTAAACTTTTTTGAAGGTCTGTTAAATCCACCAGGATATAGTTATTTTCATCCCTAATACCAATTATTCATGTATATAATTATATAAAGTATATATAAAAAATTATATTGGTTTATTTTTAGAGTACACTGAGGTATAGCAACAGATACAGGGGCCAGGAGCGCATACTCAATAGGCGCCTATTCAGAATTTAAAATTTATACAATTCACAGTCCAGTCAATAAAGGATTATAGAGTGGGTTTTCTGTAATCCAAGGTTTTTCTTCTAGTACTTTTAGTATGTTTGCTTTCTAACTACCCTAAACATGTTTCCGAAGAAAAACCTTGGATAACAGAAAACGCACTCTATACCCCATTTCAGGCCTTCATTGACTGTACTAACTAAAAAAAATTAGAGTGGCAAGGTGGTTGGTGCATTGCATTGTATTTCCACTAACCTTAACTTAGATAGTACTACTATTGTATTATAAATTACTACATTACAGGACATATTCATGAATTGGAGTACCAACACTTTGAGGAGCAAATGTGTCACGTAAATTATAAGAATAAAGAAGCTATTACAAGAAGAGAAACACCAACAGTAAAATGCTCTGAATTAATGGGAAAAACCTGTTCAGAATGTGGATGGATTGCATTTTAGAGGAAGGATTAACACAGGCCAACACGAAGTTAAGTAAACCAGCTAATAATTCCCATTATAATATATAATGAATAATTACATAATTATCACCTGCAGTTGAATGACCATGTTGATTGCTACTAACGTCTGGGTCAGATGGAGACATATCGCTCATTTGCTGCAACAACCACATAACTCAGAAATAAACTTTTGACTTATGCTGAGCTTTTGACTATATAATGAACCATTCACCTGTATAGTTTTAGTCTGCTATTCACTAACAGAGAGCAGAATATGTTACCATTGTATGTCTACAGATCGTCCTGTACTTCATTCACAAGACTGTCCTGAAAAATTTGTTTTTGAGATATGTCGTTGTTTCAGCAAATGAGCGATATATGATCCAGAAATCCAGAGATCTTCAAAACAATATTTCTGCTGGTGATACTAAATGGAGTGGAGCATTTAACAGCATTGGAGGAGTATTTCTGAATAATAAACGATAAATAGATGCTTTTACTCGGAAGAATTGTGGGCAAGAAAAAGAAATGCAGTATCTATACTATTACATAAAAGGGCAAGCCATTTTATGTTTGAGATCACTATCCACAAAAACTAATCTGTACCAAATTTTAACTACATTATCTTCGTAGTTCAAGAAGGTTTAGCAATAATAGAATTTGCAATGAAATTGTTATTAAAAAAGCAATAAATACGTGGCGCGCAGTGAAGTTTGAAAATCGATTGATAGGTTGCAAGTGCCATTCAAGAGAGGTTACAAAGGTACAATGTTATATAGAGCTATAAATTTATAATAAAATTACTTACTAAATAGGTAGCATTAACCTTTGGGCAGTGGAGAATAAATTAAGTCTAAATCCAGAAAAAACAAAGGCTATTCTCATTGGGTCAAAACCTCACCTAAAAGCTCTTCCCTACTATCCACTGCTTTTCCTAAAAAAACCGTCCAATTCATTTCCAAAATTCCATTAAAAATCTGGGAATAACTTTCGATCAACATCTTGCATGGAATAGCCATATCTCTCAAATCACGAGGAAATCTATTTTTATTCTTAAGCAACTTTCACATTACCGTGATTCATTACCAATTAAGTACTCGAAAACTTTTAGTATCATCACTCATTTTCCCTAACTTTGACTACGGATGCATAGTATATGGAGGACTGTCTGATGAGCTCGAGATGAGATGTAAAAGAGTAATGAACTGTTTTATTAGATTTATTTCGGGATCTCCTGACGTTCTCACATATCTCACAGGTATTCTGAAATTGGGTGGCTGTACCCCGGTTTTCGACGTCAATACTTCCTGGGTGCTCTCATATTTCAAACCTTGAAAACCAAAAAAACCCACCTATATCCATGACCTCCTTACTCTGCGCTCCTCCATTCACCTCTTAAATACTAGAACTCAACCCATCAACCTATACACTCCGGCGTATCGAACTGCATCCTTCGAGAAATCCTTTATTATCCGTGCTTCCTCGTTATGGAATTCATTGCCCATCACAATTCGAAAAAGATCCACTCTTACTTCCTTTAAACATCATTTATTCCTATACCTCCTTCATTTTCAATCTTCCGAGCTAATGTAAAACATGAATATTTATATAATAACATTATAATAGTATACATAAGATGTATCCTTTTACAAGATGTCTCAGTTATTTTTGTAACACATAATTTAATTATTTATCAATTTTTATTATTTATTATAATTAATTATCAAAGCCAGATGATTGTCCTATGTACTGTAATCATATGTTATTCTTAGGGGACAAGTAGTCCCAGAATAAAGTTCATTTTCTTCTTCTTCTTTCTTCTTCTTCTACTAACAATTCAATTGTTTATAAAAAAGCTATAAATATGTGACATGACTAGTGTATCCCAGTGAAGTTTAAAAATTGACAAATATGTGGCAAGCGCCATTCTGCAATTCTATTTAACTCATCTATATACAATTTTAACTACATCATCTTCAAAGTTCTATGAAGGTTTACAATATTAAAGTTTACTATAATCATAATTTAAATTTAGAGAGTTGAGTGGCAGAAACGAGGTTCCCCACACTTAGGGGCTGTAACTTTTATGGTTAGAAGTTAAAATCCAACCAGATAAAATCAATAAAATTATTCCTGCTGCACTAAAAATTATTGCCTAATCAAAATATCTATCACTTGCTTTTTTGTATTGTGTGTAAAAATATGATTCATGGGCTTTGTGGGGAATTCAATTTGTCCTCTCCTTGGAGGAATAACATAGGCGTTCAAAAACATATCCTCTAAATTTTATTTAAGAAACGCAAACTGGCAATGACAATTATAAGATATAAAGTCATTAGGTTTGAATTGAAATTTATAGAATCTGAAAAGATTAAAATTTTGAGACCTATATTCTTTTCCTATTCTTAACATCCTTTGCACTAATATGTAAAATCAATAATTTATTTGTAATTAATTTTCTTGTAACAAGGGCACATCCCTCAGACAAACACTAACCCCTTCACACCCAGTAATCTCAATCAGAATGTGTACCTGAGTTTCAATCATAAATCATTATATGTTTTTATTTGTGTCTTTATATACTTATATAATTTAACTTGGATTTTAAATTTTATTTTGTCTTTGTAATCTTTAATTGGCATAAAAAAAGACCAAAATTTTGTGGCCTATGTCCAAGCAGGAACTGGGGTGAACCTGTGCCTTATTAATAGGTCCCTTAATATCTCAAAATTAAATTACATGCCTACATCCTCAGCGCTACAGCCCAGAACGAGCCCCGGCGGCCTGCTCAAGGAAACTACTTTACTCCTCCCTTTCCAGCAATTTATAATGCTCCTCTAATTTAGCATTTATAATTAGTCAGGGCAACTTTTACCATATCAATCAACTTGCGAGGGATATTAAGTTCTTTCATGGCCTTGTATAGCATTTTCTTGTTGATTTTATTGTAGGCTGGTTGGAAGTCTATGAAAAGGTGATAGGTACTAATTCCATATTTTCTTATCTTTTCTCAAATTTACCGAACTGATCTGTGGTAGATTTTCCTTTCATGTATCCACACTGGTATTCTTTAATGCTGTTTTCAACGTATAGAAGCATTCTTTCAAAATTAAATTAATTGAAAGAAAAACTGTTTTTTGTTCTCTTGTTTATTAAAACTTTTATAGTTTCACAATCAATACTAGTTCATGATATAAACCACAATCTTCACCTCAATAAGTTCTCAAGTTAGTTACACTTGCAGAAAAAAAAACACATTGATAAAAAATAGTATATTAAAATAAGTTTTCATATTGATAAGTTATGGTTGACTGTTAAGTATTGGAGAAGTAGATTGTTGGGGTACGCAGTCATAAAGATACACAGCAATTAAAAAACAAACAGCATTACAAATTAAAAAACTCATTTTTTAATTGCTGTGTATCTTTATGATTGCATACCCCAACAATCTACTTCTCCAAATAAGTTTTCAACTAAAGAGTAAAACACTTTTCCGGTTAATGCTTAAAATGTAGTGAAATAAAGTCTAAGATTCCAAATATCATAAAGGTCATCCTATAGAGTTGGTATGGTAATTCTAAATAATTAATTCTCAAACCTTCTATTCTGAATTATTTAATTAATCTCTTTTTTATACTAAGATTATCTGCTTTTTCATTCACAATAAAATTATTATATTATAATCAAATTAATCTGGACTATTATATTATAATCATATAGATGAGTATATTTAACAACATGTGTTTTTAAAATTAATTAAATAATGCTGGTATAGAATTATTAATTTACTGTTGTTGTTTTTTTCAAATTAAATAATACTGACAGAAAACAGACCTGTTTGCAAAATAAAAAATATACATTAGTTACTTGAATTTTATTATGTAACTTGAAGTGAAAATTAATTGAAATGCATTATCTCAATTGTACTCTAAAATAAATAAATGCAAATAATAAAAGAACTTACTCTGAAACGAAGGTAGGAGATTATGGAGATAACACAGATTGAGTACCTGTCTTAAAAATCTGTTCCTGATGCCTGAAGAAGACTTTTTTTGAAATGAGCTCAAATCTACAACATAAAGATGTTGAACGTTTCAATTAAAATTAAATATGTTACCTAATGAAATTAAAACAAATGTTTCAAACTTACCTCACAAATTTTACATTGTTGATTTTTCATTAATATTAGACTTTCAACTTAAATCCATCATTTAAATAAAAAAAAAAAATCATAAAGTTTAGAGGAATTCAAGTTACCAGGATGTTGGATCATGAGCAATAAAATTAATATTCAAAAACATTATAAAGAAAATCTATATAATCTCGAAAATACTTATGAGACTTTTAATTATTAAAACATGTTATTTTAATTGAAACGTTCAACTTTTTTTATGTCATAGGTAACGATCCCTTGAAAATAAAGGATGGTCCTATTTATTATTTCACAAATTTTTTTTTATGAAACTTAAAATAAATAAAATTAAACAATACAAACAAAAAAATCCATGGATAAAAACAAATTTGTATTTCATTCAATAGAACTCAAAAATAAATGAAAACTTTTAAAAATGTTTAGGGACATTCAAGTATTAATTCTATTTAATTCAAAAATCTTAAACATGGTTAAAACTATTAAGTAAATGAAATATTCTTCTATAGTGATTTAAGAAAATTCTCATGTTTCATGTATAAGTTTTTATATTAATAAATATATAACAAGAATAAATAAATATTTTGAATAACATTTGAAGTTTAGTGAAAATTATTAAAGGATATATTAACCGAGAACAACAAAGGAAAAACTGCTACAAATATAAACAATATACCCAAAAAGTTCTGATTAAAATAAGAATAACAAACAAACTATATTTCTTTAATGGGGTTAAACATCATAATAGATTCCAACTATGGTTAAAGGGACAATCAATTCTATAAGAAACCAACCTATTCTATCCGGAGTGAGAAGGTCACAGATTCATTCTGTGAATAAGGCATAAAATAAAAGTCAGCCAGTCCACGCCAGATTCAAATTAGTTTCTGAGTTCAGAATGGTATTTGCAAAATGCTACGCTGGCTAGGTGTTACCTTAACACACTCAGCCACCACAACCTCAAAATATATTTTCATTTTTAAAAATATTTTCTTCCCTACCTATATATCATTTGCAGAAGCTAATATTTAATCTTTTGGTAAAAGAGTAATAAGTATTTATAATAATAATTACAGTATTTAAATTTTTAAAAAGTACTTATGATTGACAAACTGGGTGTTCACCTAGGTGGATAATAACTTATAAAAATAAAATGAATAAAATAAAATAAGATAGAAATGATCAGAGAGATACTTTCCTAATGTTGATGAACTCTTTACCACTAAGGTATTATGGTTTTCACAACAACCATGGTTAATATATTTGAAACATATTGAGATAATGCATTTCTTTAAAACTAAAAACAGACATTCCATTAATAAACATAAAGATGTTTTCTATTGATATTCATTTTTATAAATTCTTTATAATTTCATTTATTATTCAATGTTTATTAATATGTGAGTTTCTGTTACTGTGCATGCAGGTATATGAATATATAAATAAATAAATAATGTGTGTGTGTGTGTGTGTGTGTGTGTGTGTCCGTGTTTGTGCACATAAACACGCAAGTACACAAACACGCACACTCACAACACGCACACGCACACGCACATGCACACACACACACACACACACACACACACACACACACACACACACACACACACACACACACACACACACACACACACACACACACACACACACACACTTATTACAAAACATTGCCACCCTTCAATGTTTTTTGTTCGGAGGGTAAATATTTATTTATTCATTTAAAGGATATTTGTAACATAAAACAAGGAAAAATTAGAAACTTTTATTTTTTTTTTAATTTAAGTATAAAAATATATAATAAGCAAATAAATGATTATAAAAAAAGCTTTTTATAGTCAATACTTTTTTTTTTTTTTTTGCTCTATCAATTTTTTGGTGAGATGAGTTGTCTTTACTAGGTTTTAAAATCAATGACATTATTTATATAAGATTAAGATTATATATTCTGTATTGGTTGATTCAGTCCCGTTTTTCTATTATTTTTTTTCTTCCTCAGCTTTAAGTATTTCTCATTAGTCCATTGCAAAAATGTTTTATATAACTGAGATTAGGTATAGACTTGCCACACATGAATGATAAAGGGCTGCCATAATTTTAATGATTGTCAGTGATATACTATTGTGTATTGATATCTCCAGCTAACAGACCTCAGACTACCCCAATACAATAAAATAAAGGTTTTCTCAAAAACATGCAGCTAGGACAGAAAATGACTAACCTGAAGTGGGAGGAGAACAAAATTAGTGATAGGATAATGTTAGTTAGAATATGGGTCTATGATTCTTTGAAGAAAAATTTTTATTTTAAGACAAATTTTACTTTTTGGAATTACTCATAGTCATGCAAAAGTTGAGGTAGCGTTAATATTTTGGCATGTTGTAAGCACCAATAATACCAGTAAATGACAAAGTTTGCAAATTCCAAAGCCCTACCGAAGATAAGTTAGTAATTAGACATAGAAATTCGAAATTTAGACTGCATGACTTTAAAAATGTCTCTGAATCCTAAACTGTTATTCCAAATGAAAAAAAATCAGTTTAGATCCTGTATCAAAGCAAGAAAACATGGAACATGTTTTTCGGAAAAATATATATTTACATTTGGGTAGGATCAGTATGTACAATCATTTTTCGGTTAAAGCTAGTATAGGTTTATGATAGTGAAGTAGGTAATGTAGTTCATACTGGTGAGGTTGATATTACATGCAAATACCAAGTCTATACAAGAACCACTATGTGTTGTACAGGAATTTTTGTTATTAATGAGTACTAATCCGAAAGTGTCAAGCATAAACTGTAGAAAGTTGGCATTCTTCCCTCCACTAACATCAAGATTGAAGTCTCCACACATTATGATTGATATGCTACCATATTGCTCAGTGGCCCAAAATTGTTGGCTTGGTCTTGGAGTGCATATCAAAAGATTTTTCAACAAGAACATTTGTATATTGTCGTCGCTAGTGTTTCGAAAAATGTATCCACTTATAAATAAAACGCATTGACCTACTAGACTCTAGTGTGCCCTTGAAGTGGGAATGTAATATTAAAAATATTAATATTATTTTTTTGTTATTAATAACTAACAATAATAATTGTTATGAGAGGTAACGGACGGTTAAACTCTTGTAACCCATTTAGTCCCCATAAAAATGAACCATGTTTAAAAACTATTTACTAAAAAGTGTTAAGCTTTGTATCCAATTATGTAAAATATTACCATTTTTAATAATGATTAATAATTCATATAAGAATTTTTATGAATGAATCAGAAAGAATAGTAATTTTGGAGTTTAGGTGAAATATATGTACACCAAATTTGATGGAATTAAGAACTTTCTGTAATCATTATACATAGAATTTAATGGTCAACATTTTGAATTCAGAGACATTTGAAAAGCCATGAACTGTGAATTTTACCCAACATTTAAAAAAAAATAAGGTTTTGACAGTCATTTATTATGAAATTATTCTATTGAATTTCAAATTTGAGAATGGCATTCGAGGCCACGTTTAATTCTCTTTCATTTTTCAAATAGGAATTTTTCTAATATTTCTGCTAGGAAATCTGATTTAGACATTATAGCCCAAAAACCAATAAAAGTGAAAATGGAATATGGAATTCCTTCTTTATAATGATATAAAATATCTAGTTTGTCAAAAACTAACTAACTGTTACAGCAATGAACTTAATAGAGATAACGTTGGCACTGAAAAACTTCAAGTTTGGAATTGAATTCATAATAGTTCTTTTACACACATCTAATTTATCACCCACCATAATTCAATTACTAAAGCTTATTTTGAATCTTGAGCCACCTTCTTATTAATCTGATTACATCTTTCATGGTACTGATTATGTCATAAATGCATTCTGAGTCTTCTTGAGCTTTAAGCTTGTTTAAGAGAGAATAATAAAGCTGATTTAAAGAAGTGGGAAGAAACTATTAGAGTGTATTTTCATTTTTCTTTTTTTTTAATTTCTCAATTACTATTGTATAATGAATATCCCTCCTAAAATTACAAACCCAAAATAGGAATGAGGTCATTCTTAAATCTTACATTGAACATATTCAGGATAAGTGAAAGAGCTATTAAAAAAACAGAAACTAACAGAGCAGAACAAAATTGACCACTACAGGAAAATAAATATCCTAAAACTCAGGCATGTAAAAAAATTATTTTAGATGCACCAAATAAATAAATAAATCAACTTTGACTCCAAAATATTAATGATTGTTAATTAAAGAAAAGGTATAAAGCTTAGTAAATATAAATTCTTCTGTTCTTTATCGATGGCATATTAGTGTGGGATACCATTATCCAGTTATCAGGATACAACCAGCCACTGATTTTCCAGATTAGAGACCTATTCAGATCCCATTCCATTGGCAATCCTCACTAAGAATAAATATTTTCTGAAATTTAAACAGAATTCAACAACCATCATTTGCAATATAATGTTATCTTTAGACTTCCTTCAGTTCTTTTCAATAATCTCCCTTATCTTACAAGTTTTTCCTTATACCAATGTCTTAATACCTCGTGATTTTAAAATCAAAATGCTTTCTTAATCATATGATAATCTTTATCCATCAAACTTAACATTTTTTCTTGTTCCACCATTTGTCATAAGCAACATTCTAACAATAATCTCAGTTCTCCACCAGTTATGATGATCTCAATATTCATTTTATATCCTCTGCTATCATTTTCTCACCAGTCATTGATATATAACATCACAGTTTGAATCCAGAAAAAATTGTCCTCTTCCAAATACCATATGATGAATTACTGTCATCCAAAATCCCTCATCTATAATTATGGGCCTCACAATATTCCAGTAAATTAATAAAGCCTGATATAAGCAAGATATTGATGAAGATTATACGATATGGATAAAGCAGTAAAAAATATTATTGGTAAATTTAATTGAAAATCAGTTTCTTTTTTAACTTAAAATATTGAGTAATATAATGGATGCTTCAAGATGTTTCAAATAATACATAAATAAAAACATAATTTCATTATATTAACAAGAAAATTAGAATAATTAAAACCAGATATTTAGTCAAAATAATATGGTTTATAGGAAAGAAATATATCAATATTAAACAAGAAACATAACATAAAAGCAATCTGAAAATTAACCGCCCTTATTAATAGAAACCTTCATGCAACAAATGAAATTGTGTAGAGACTCAGCAGCCAACATTTTTTTTTTTTTTTTACTATGAGATCAATAATAGTTTAAATCACAGATGACATATAGATGCACTAAAATTGATGCAAAGTGGAATATAGTAAATATTGATAAAGTATTAAGTTTTTACCTTATCATAAAATAAATTCTATAAATAAAATTCTGGTGTATAGTCCAAACGTTTGTGGTATAAAAGTGTCAAAAATTAACTCAATATTTTTTTATTATGGCGTATTACATAATAAAAATAAAGCAATGTATAAAGCGGTATTTTTAATTTAATTAAAGTTGTCGCTAAGAAAAGGACTTTTATTCCCTAATTTAATTTCAAAAATTTAAGACTTAAGGTACTGGTAAGTTTAATGTATTAGCACTGGAACACCATACAGTAAGAATAGTTTATGATTTACAATAACATATAAATATAATTTGCAAATTCATGAAAAATGAAGTAAATATAGAAACGAGAAACTTAATTACTTAGTTTAATGATTTATAATTAAAATACAACTTCTTATTGATCTTTAATACATCAACTTAATGGCCATACAAATCTAGGATTAAAAAAGCCATTGCACCTTGCATTAACCAATCCCCCCCTTTTTAATTGTATTAAACTAAAAATATTTAATATTTGTGAAAATAAAGGTAGAAGGGGGAAACAAATGTCAATGGCAACCTGCAAAAAAATATTTTAGAAAGTAGCTGCTGGAATAGGAAAATGATTCACAACTCTGATCAAATTTAAATGAATAACCCTAAGATTATACTTGTTCTATAATGTAGGTTGATGCTAAAACATCATTACCATTTGCAAATATGCTTCAGTTTATAAAAGTAAAAACTTTATGAACTTTTTTTCATTCTTTTTTATTTTACACGAGTTCGTTAAAATAATAGATTACCTGGAAATATACCATTCTAAGAATTGAAATAAAAAAAAAATCAACAAAAATGTCATATCAACAATAAGGAATGGCAGATTGTATTGACAGTACCCAACATAGTGACTAATCAAAGCAGCAAGAACATAGCCAAAATTTTATAGAAAAGAAAGCTAATTTTAAATATTATTTATAAATTTATTTATTAATCATGGTTTATGATTCTTTGAGCAATTAATGAAAAAAATAAAATATAGAAGCTTTTACCATATGTTTAAAAAATAAAGTGTAATTAATTATTTACCTACAAAGAGAAAGTAAAGAAAATTTGTACCCACTCTTGTAATTTTCATGGGACACAAAAAGAAAATTGATGTCAGCTAAAATTAAGAAGAAAAAAACAACTATAAATGGGAAATAAAAAATTCAAATTCAAGAACTTATAATACAAAAAAACATCAGCATCTGAGCAAATGGCATGAAAAAAAAGAATGCTAAAATAATAATAAATAAATAAAACTGTAGTATTTAAAAAATGTTGTGAATAGCCTAGAATAAGTATTAAGATATTTTTTTTACTCCATTAGTGAATGAAGGCATAGCCTAAAATAAGTATTAAGATCTTTTTTTACTCCATTAGTGAATGAAGGCATCCATAAAATTATCACAGACTTTTTACAAATTTTTGATTTAAGGAAAAAGCTATTATAATTTCATTATCAATGTTTTCATTGTTTTTCCATGAACTGCTGTAGATAATCAATAGTTTATAGAATCAGTCCCAAAGTGTAAATGAATTTATTTATTGAAAATAAAATAAAGTAATTCAAATTGCAAAAAAATATCATATAATATTATAAAAAATGTTTTTTTTTAATATAAAAAAATAAATAAATTCAAATGATTCACTGAGAAATAAAAATACATAGGAAGAATAATAACTATTGGAATAATAAAAAATGGAATGATAACTATTGGAATAATAAGAATATAATAATAACTATTGGAATAATAAGAACAGAATAACTATTTGATAAATATATGAAAAATCAGAACCTGGTATACTGACCCAGAAAAATATTAACTTAACATATGATATCTAAATTGTAATAACTGAACTAATAATTATATCCATAGAATATTAATTATACCCAATTAAGAATAATTATACCACAACTTGAAACAAAATTCAGTAAATATTGACAAGGCTTTTTCAACAAGTTTTTTATTTAAACTATTAGTTTAAGTTAGGAGGTTAATAAAATATTCCATCAATTAAGATATTTTTAATCTTATGTTATTATAAATATAGTTTGATGATATATTTTATGAATAAAAAGTAGACTGAAAAATCAGTTAATCTCATTTATACATCAATCGTAGCTTTAACAGAAATGAATTAATTATTTAATAGATTTTTGTCATTTACAATAAAGAAGAACCAATAAAATTTATCATCTTCAAAGAATCATACAATGCAAGAGAGCCTCATAAATAAAATTAATAGGTTAATGAAATTACACTGAAATATTAGTGGTAGACATTGTTGAAAAAATTATAAAATATGAAGGAAGAGAAAATAAAATTTTAAAACACTTTCTTTTAATAAGAAAATTAAATATTATTTCAAATTAAGATTTATTACAAATATTTGTCTACATATTCTATTTGTTTCTCTTGCTGTAAAATAAAGGCTAATAAATTTTTAAATTACAAAGCTCAAAAATATTCTAATAATAATACTCAACTAATAATAAGAAAATAATTTTATTTCTCTAAACTGCAGTGAATAAAACTGTGTGCTCAAGCAGACTTTAAACAGATTAGTTCCAACTGTCTAGAATTTGAGCTTTTTTAAGCAAAGTTTCAAGAAACCACATGCTTAAAATTTAATGTGGAAATACCAAATGAAAAATTTATAGTAAGCCAAAAGAAATTAATTTGGCTATAACTATAATAATTATGTAAATGAATAAACCAAATTAATGGTAGTAATTTTTAGTATGTAATTAACAGTAGGATAATAGAAATTAAATGTTATAAAGTTTAAATCAAACACTAAATTTTAAATAAGTAATTCATAGTTAAGAATCCTAATTTTAAAAAAAAATTGATAGGGGTACAGGGATTAACGGTCATAAATATATCAGTTTTAGCTTATATGTAAAAGGTTTATTTGTAAAAAAAAAAAAAAAAAAAAAAAAAAATCTTTAACTATTATAACACTACATAAGGAAAAAACTGGGGCCTTTAAATATTATAGGTTACATATTTTTTACTAATCAAATATTTCCTATCAGGTGTAAACCTACCGCAAAATTGATAAATAAAATGGCCATATAAATATAAAATAAAAATTGGGGATAATGAATTGTGCAAATAGTGTTTTAATTAACAAAATTTAGATAAACCAAACATTCTTTTTGACATAATGCTAAAAGTAGAAAACAAAAAAAACATGCAATAAATGACATATAAAGTGCAGCTAAAATCTCTAAATAATGTATAAATATGTACACATAAATATGCATGCAAAAACAATATTAGTTGATAATCCATTTCATGCAGAAAATAACATATTACTCACTTTATCCTGATTTAAATGTGAAGAAAAAATATAGCTTAGGTTTAAAAAATTCAGAAATAATTTATAGAAAGAGATGGGTATTTGACTGTAGGTAATTTCAAATAAAAAAAATATCTCAGGTATTTTTTAGGTATCATATGTAATAGAAGAAAAATGAATTGTGATTAAATTTTTTTTACTATAAAATAATGCTAATAATTATTTATAAATATAATTATTTACATTTTTATTTTAAAATAAAATAATGTAATAGCACTTCATTTAATTTTAATTACATTTAACACATAACATATCACTGAAATAAATTTACCATTAGAATTAATTTATGATTGAGAAATAAATGAAGATAAACAGCTAGCAACTTCCAAAGATCAGAATACAGAAATTTTAGATATATGCAGTTCTGTACTTTATCATATTTGAAATTTAAATGAATTCCTATTACCCTCAATATCTCTAAATTCCATTAATTAAATATCCTATATTAAAATTGTATTTAAGAATTACTAACCAATGTCCCTAATTCCCTCAACCAATAATTATTTTATAAAGAAATTTAAAGAACAAACGGTCACTACAATAAATATAAAACTGGATATCTTAAACTCATACATGATTAAAATAATGCATTTTTTGTTTAAAAACAATTAAAATTGAGGATTATTGAACACACTTTCATAATAAAATGTGTGGAATTTTATCCCTAATAATTAAATTAAAGCTAACCAGAAAGGTTTAGTTTTACTATCAACAGCAAATATGTATTTCAATATTCATACTTCAATTATAAACCCATAAATAGTTAGTAACATTAGTTTAGAAATTAAAAAAAAATAATAAAAAAAAAAGATTTAACTAAATGTTAACTAACAATAAAACATATACCATTTGGATAATTTTTTTTTTATTTAAATAAAAAAAAATTGATCTATTAGTTATATATGTCCATGTTTCAATCTTAAAACTATATACACAAAATAATTTAGAATAAATTATTCATAGATTAAAATATAATAAAAATCATTAAATAGACGAAATCGTTCATATTTATGGCTTAAATAATAAAATATGTTGTAGAATTGAAAAAAAGTAATGAATGCATAGACAAGTAATGAATGAAAACTAGGGGCCCAAAACGGTCAAATTAATTGAAAAAAGTTGAAAATTTAATTTAAAGAATTATAAAAATTTATTGATCTCCCAAGGTATATGATCTATTTTTTATTAAAAATATATAAACTAAAAAAAAGTCTATAAGTAATAAACATTAATCAAAACAACATGATATACATAGTATTTATTAAAGTTAAAAACATTTGCAATATAAATTTTAATGCATATTACAACACTCACCGATCTGTAAGCCTGAGGGAGCAGCCAACATCATGAAAAAGAAGATAAAGAAAGAGAAGGAAAGAAGAAAGATAGACAATACAACAAATATATATACAACATCAAACAGCAATTCATTAGGAACACACATATCAAACTGTACTGAGCAAAGAAAGAATCACAGGTTATTAATGCATTCTCAACCATTTAGTATTTTAATATAACATTAATATTACAACTAGGGCAAGTTCCTACAGTCCTATAAAAAAATATCATAATAACTTAATAAATTACTAAAACAATTTATTATATATCTAATTTTCTTTTTTTTTAATAATTAAGACCTATCAAACTATTAATGCCCAAAATCTCAACTGAAAATATAAAGGTAAGATCAATCACACAAAGGCTTCAATAAATGTGAATGTAAATACACTTTGTCTAAATAATTCTAGTACAGAAAACCTACTAGTTCTAGAATTAGTAAATGAAAAAAAAAGCAGTAGAATTCATAGTAATAAAATATTATTGTCAGCCGAAATAACTTTTGGAAAATATAGGATAAATCTGAATTCAAATAGTTTGTCTGATCAGACAAATAAATAGATAAAATTAAATTTTAAAAAATAAGATGCATATATCAATACTTTTTACCCTAAACAAGAGAACAATTCTATCTAGTAATTAATTTTCATAAAAACAAACTTCAAACACCAAAATGTAAACAAACAGATTAATCTATTACCTCAAATAGATGAACATTCAGTGTTTTTATGTAACACTGCTGAAGATATTTCAACCCAACTCTATTTAACAAATGACAAGAAATACAAATATCAAACAAAAATTTTAACAGATGAACAAAAAAACCATGATTTCAGAATGAATAGGATTACATAATCTTACAGGAAACAAATATTAAAATTAAATTAAAACTTTTCAATGGAAAATGAAGAAGGCTTTCTATGTTTTTATCAATAGCCCAAACTCTAAATATGCCAGTTAAATGTGCACCTATTTAAAAATAAACCTGAACACATGCAACATTATGTGCAATCAGGTGGTACTTATAATCAATGGTGCCAGCAGTTATGAAAGTTTAGTAAGCATAGAATATTATTATATACAATAATTACATTTTTACACCATTAATAATAAAACAACAAGGTGTACTCACACATGCATTGCTATTTGAAAGGACTGATAGTTTATTAAATAGAATATTTTACATTCAGTTTTTAATATTGTATAAATTCATCACAATATCTAAACATCTATCGATGGAAAATACACAAGAAAAAGTTAAGGAAATAGAAGCATATTTACCACAAAAAGTAGTTGCACATTTTATTATTAGTAGGATAAATGATCTGTCCAACACATTATACACAGAAATGTTCTATGACCGACCTTTGACACCCATAAAATAATATCCAAATCAATGATACACACAATAATATAGTTAACATAACCAATAATAATATAAACACTTCCCATACTTAGTTAAATATAAATCCAAATAATAAAAGAAATCTTAAAAAGAAGGTAAGATTAACAGACAAACGCAGTACACCACTAACTGTCCAGATAAACATCAGTACATAAGGATAAATTATAACTAATTCATTGATCAAAAACTTTCAGAAGATGTATGTCTTTTTGAATTATACAATAAATTCAAGAGATGAGCTTGATAGCAGAACACATCCAACACTGATACTTTAATGAAGGCTACACTAGGCTTTAGTGAACCTAGTAGTTCAAAGGGATTAGAATATACCAACAAAAAATGTGAATAAAATACTTAGCTGCTACAGTAATGTCACAAAATTAGGCATTTAGAACCCACACAACAAGTAGAGGGTAGTTTCCACATAAGTTCGACAACGAGGTAAAAAGGGTTAGAGTACAACAATTTCCATGTCCTCTTCTCCCATAAATGAAATTTAAAAATACGAAAGTTAATTATTTTATTCATGAGGTAAATATGCAATTTTATTCAATATTGTGTAATTGATGGCAAATAAAATACCACGATTCCCTATAAGTTTCAAGATCACCATCTCATCTGCAGGGTAAAAACTTGTATTATAGTCAACTAAAAAGTAAAAATAATATACATTATAGAGTAAAAATAGCCTCTTTGTCAGTATGATCGATCATAAAATACAATTAGTGACAACCTATGTGTTATAATCAACAATTAAAAATAATTAATAAATAAAAGGCTTAGTGAAAGGAGAATATAGATCATTATACCCTATAAAACCTAACTATATAGCTGTGATCATCCATAAGGTTTCTATCCAATATTTTTTTATCATGACTGTTCATAATCCAAGAAAAGATAGCAACTTAAGATAGCAGTAAGGATTGAATACTTCTAAGCCAATCAGTTAGGTTTCAAGGGAAATGTTTAGTGCATTGATCCGATTGTAATACAGCAGAGCAAATCATAAGCTTTCTCACACAAAGCAACACAGGATTGTAGGACTTGGAAAAGGCTGATAATGTTATGCAAAAGTTTTATTATACATATTTTAAGGGCTTGGTAAATTAGAGGAAATATTTTTAAATACATAAAGAATTTAATAAGTAAACGAAAGTTTTTCATTAGAATAGGAACCCAAATTCATCAATTCAGGGGCAGAGAAGTGGTACACCAACAGCCTCTGCTCTTATATAAACTCTGTTCCTAATTAGTATTAACGACTTTTTATCGTTTTTCAAAGACCAACAAATAAATCAACTTATTCGAGTGTGATAACCTGATGTCTGTTTGAAATGTATAAAATTTCATTGATTGGAAG
Source organism: Euschistus heros (assembly GCA_003667255.2). NCBI lineage: Eukaryota > Metazoa > Arthropoda > Insecta > Hemiptera > Pentatomidae > Euschistus > Euschistus heros. The sequence goes on from RCWM02000001.1 coordinate 3,454,981, forward strand.
CATTGAAGAGAGAACAAGTAGTTTTGATATATCTGTAAAAGACAATAGTGATGCATTTATGTTGTTAAAAAAGTAATGTTTTCATATTTAAGGAAGATATTTTATTTTCTCACCTAGCTGGCAACGAAGGTTAACCTCAAACGAATTACTCTTGATCAGGCCTACTCTTGAAAAAAAATAGTGTTGGCTTTGGTAGTAATAAAATGGAAAAATAATAAATTTTAGCAATGAATTTTTTTAAAATAATGGCTAAACACTCCTATAAATAAATGAAAAATGATGAATTACTTTGTCATCTTAGTCATTGGCATGATAAGGTTTTCAAATTTGAATAAGTTATAAAAAAAATGAAAATATTAAATTCTATTTTTGTATTTGTGCTGGGAGTGAAAAAAAAAATTAAGGTAACGATTGAGAGGTTAGCTTCACACCCAAAATCCTGTAATTTAGTTTAATTTTTTACTGATTCTCTAAATATGAATTTTTTCTTACTTTACCTTAATGTGAGTTTACACATGTATGGTTTTAGTGAAGCCAGTACAGATTTACACTATGTCGTGCAAAAATATAAATGGATATCCACATGAGAAAAGAATTAACACCAAAATTAAAATGAGAAGTGACATTAAAATAACTTATTCAATAAGAAGGAGATTATTTTGTTTCATTCATTGTGTTCCTAATCAACAATAATTAGTGGCATATGGCACTGGATAAAATAAAGATTTCACTGTAAACTATTTGGTGAAATAAATTATGCAGATTGTTAACTAAGATCACAAAAAAAGGTTCAAAAACCAGATCAAACTAAATCAACAAAAATGAAATATGCAGCTCCAATAAATTTAACTAAGTCGTTAATCAGCAGTCAGTAATTGTATCAACGTTGAATGATGTCATTTTAGTAGACTTGACAATTGTGAGAGAAATGATGGGTCTGATTTTGCATTCCAAATAAGATATAAATGGGAAACCAGCTATAGCACCTACTCCTTCTGTACCAACTCCATGAGAATTACGAATCCAAACTTATTTAGTTCTATACATTTGATTTTCAAACTAAAATGAGATATTTCAACACATTAATCATTAAGGACCAGGGAACAATATAAAATTATCATATTAACAAAAGTATAAACAACGACTGTAAGCAACAAACATGACACTAGGGTTTTATGCCTATAAACCCCAACAAACAAACATTTAAATGTTTGTCTATTATGTAGCACTAAGAACTTCAGCAACACACATTTATTATTTATTAAACTTTTTAAATTTGGGAATATTCATAGTAAATCATTTAATACTTTTGACTACTTCAATACTTACTAGGTAAACACCCTAAGATGCTTGTAAATTGCAAAACATTCAGGTATATGACTATAATTAGGCAAATTTAAAACAGAATTGAGCTTCACTAAACTATCTTAATCATCCTGTATCCAATCTTTACAATCTAAGATCCTTAAAAATTCCATACTCTGTATCAAATAAACTTATAAAAATCTTAATGTTTCCTTTGTTACTGATTTGATCCAAACTTGAAAATCTATCTTTTCATTCTCAACTACATAACCACTCAAACCCACAATTCTATCAACTTGCTTCGCATTCAATTCCTAATTATCACATGAGCTTATATGGCTCCAAGACCTCCTAATACAGAACCTCTATTAAAGTTCTACCAATGGGCAGTTGCTATGCAAATCATTGACAAGCTATTATAACAATTATCAATCTTATTTACAAAATTTATTTATTATTTTTTATATTTTTTTGTTTGTACAGCTGTAATTTTCAATAAATTGATAATAAAAACTTCATAAATATAATAATATAGATTTTCTTGGTTTTAATACATATAAATAACCTGTTATTCTTTATTCATATTTATAATTACACTTCTCCTTTTTTTTTTTTTTTTTTTTTTTCATTGCTCAGTACAAAATGCAACACTTAGGGTTTAAAACATACAATGTGAAAAACACTCTGACAATACATATCCTACAAAAATATAATAAAAAAACATATTTCATTATTATTTTCTAGTTCATTCTAGCTGCTGCCAATCATTAGGTGAGCTCTACAAACAAAGAACTCTACTGAAAAAGGCATATGAGGAATTTTAACAGAAGCAAAAATAAATATTTGTGTGACAAAATATCCCCACCTTAAAATCAAAAAATAAATGGCATGTAAAATTATTATTTTAAGTACATAATCATATTAGAAAGTATAAAATGTTTAACTTCCAATCAAATTTAAAAACTGAAAAAAAAAAAAAAAATTGTAATGGATTCTTTAAGATTATATTTAAAGGTCCCAAACCCCACCAGATTAAAATTTTAAAAATCAAATACTAAAATGATAAAAATAAATGCTAATATACAATTAAACGTACCTCAGCATAATGCTCTTCATTTTGCTGAAGGAGGTCAACACATAGTTCAGCTAAATGAATCAGGTCATCAAGTTTTTTACTTGGCGCTAAAATATTTTCACCAGAAGTTTCTTCTAACAAAATAAAATTGAAAATAAATTAAATACAGGTATTTCAATATGTTATTTGTAAGAGTACAGACATAAATTTATAATAAAATTATACATAACATTAAAATAATAGGAAATAGTTAAACCAACAACTAGTAATTAAATAAGCAACAAAAAAATATTATAAATGCATCAATGGGACTATTTAGATAACACAGTTTATTAAAAATTGATATAACATCAAAAAGTTTTATTTATTTATGCGGGACTTTCATCCAAGCTATATTTAATAACACATCTAATATTTTCAGAAAACTATATAGTCTCCTGACAGACTGAACAAACTCATTCAGTGCCAAAAATGAAAAAATTGCCGATCTCAGATAGAATATTTAGCATATTCTTTTATTGACTGGACTTGAAAATAACTGATTAATGTTTATTCTGGTCTCTACAGAAATAAGAAAGTAGAGATGTAAGTCTTTTAACAACATTAGAGCGAGTTTCCCTCCAATAAGTCTCAGAATTTTACTGAATATAGTCTTATGAAGAAAAATAATGTTTAATAAAGGATCAAACACCATAATCAATTTTATAAATTTCAATAAACCATTTTCTTTTGATTTATCTATTTTTTTTTCTTCTTTCCCTAACTATTAGGCATGGGGTTGCAGTTGTGGCCCATCTAGTCCAATTAATTTATCTTTGGAAAAAAATATTTTTTTAATTCATCCAGAAAGCCTGCTAGGATTTATTAGCCAAAATATGATAAATTTGTCTCAAAATAAACATTACCTCATCACTCCATAAGAAATTTTAAAGAGTGTAAAAAATTGCTCAGGAATTACAATTTAATTTTAAAGACTCACATTCATAAGGTTACAAAGCTATATGACCTGTTTTTTAAATAAAAGTATAATTCAGTATAATGAGAACATATACATACAATTTTAGCTAGTAATACCATGAATAGGTTTCTCGCGAAGTTTCAGTACAAGGATTTAACTACTTTTCTAGATAATTTAAATATTAGAGTGTCTCTTATCCAGATGCCAAACCCTTTTACATGAAGTGTTAGCCTAATAAGTAAGAATAAGATAACATTTTTGCAGAGCTATTGAGACTGAGTATTATTTACTAACAATAAGTGCGTGTATATTGACACCACCTTTGTATAACAAAGAATACAATTTAAACATGGGAAAAATTACCTTCAATTTTTGCTTCTGCTGATAATCTGGTATAATTAACAATGGCTGCAGTTTCAAGGCTCTTTTTTATCATTCCTCTGACTTCTTCAGGAGGAACTGGGGTGACAACATCCTTCATGAGTACCTGTGCATTAAACAAGTATTAAAAATTATTTTATTTCTAAAGACTCATATCTTAAACAACAAATTGATTGCCAAAATCTTTACTAACACAAATTTTTACAATATTGAATCAACTTAATTAAGAGAGTTAATAAAAAAGGTACAAAACAGGTGTATGTGTATAAGTATAACTCATATAAGTATAATTATGACTATAAAAATAGTTTACGTTTATAAATATATTTTTAACATGATTAGGATTGCATAGTATGATTAAATCATCATATTTTTAGTTGGTGAAAAAATAAGTTGAATTGAAATGTTTTTCTTTGTTAAAAACAAAAGTTCAATTATTAAAAACATGAGAATTTAATTTTTTATATTTTAAGATTTTAAATATACATTTAAGTAAATTTAAACATAGACCTCAGCTTGATCTGAATGGCTGTAAACGTTTTTGTGTGAGAACCTATACAACAGTCACTGATGTCTTGTATTATAAATTGCATATTCTAGGGCCCCCAGAAACAATATAATTTCTTATGATAAATAATAAATTATATAATAGTTGCAGATTTCCCCATTGTAGAGGCAACACAGGGATATGCCTAAAGCTCATATTGCCAAATATATCAGAACTTTTTCCAAAATTTAGAACTTGGCTCTAAATATGTTTGTTTTACACACTTTTTATACATCTAATATCTCCAATATTTCAATGAGAAAGATGGTGAATCCAAAATTGAAAAAAATAAAAACATTCATGACAAAATGATTTCTAGAACTGCCAAAAAAAAACATAGAACTTGTACAAGTTGGCTTTAACCCTTTTCAGGTCAATCATACACATTTAAAAACATTCAAATTCACTGGGTTTTTTTTTCTTTTTTATTGTTCTAATATTAAATAAATCTGTAAAAACAAAAAATTTATTTTTATTTATTACAATTTTTTTGGTTTATTAACTTCATTTAATGTTCTTGAATGATGGGACCACTCCAAACAATCTATAGAATTATGGTGTACTGTAGCAAACTGTACTCAGAAAAGAGTTAAAGCTGCTTTAAGTCCACACCTTTCAAAGTGAGAGTTTTTTTTTTTCAAATTGGTCGTATGTCCATTTCGAAGCTATAAATAAACCTTTTAACTTTTGACCGCTCCAGGCAATTAGTTCATACACACAACTCCACAAAATTAATATTCATCACTTCAATTTTCTGGAGTACTGTGTATGAACTAATTGCCTGGAGCGGTCAAAAATTGGCCAATATTACTATAAATAATATAATAGCAATACTAATCATAAATTGAACACTCAAATTTATTAAATTTTCATAGCAACCTCATAAGTAATATAAAAAAAAGAGTTGCTTAAAAAACTAACAATAAATAAAATTATTTTATTTACAAGTTTTATAAAAATATTCAAACACTAACTCTTTCCAACAAAGAAAGTGTTGCCTTCAGTGCACCCTCTGGTCTTCCAAATGGAAAACAGTATCTGAAAAAGATAAAGTTATAAAATGTTTTAAACAATAAGAGAGATATACAATAATCACACTAAATAAGGAGGATGAGCAAAATCATACTGCTGCTGTCCTTAGTATCAGCAAAACAATGGAAGCGTGCAGGATTTCTGACAAATTCCTGGGGTATGAAAAATTACCTTATATTGTAGCTATGATTTCAGTAACCCCTTTTAGTTTAAAGAGACTATTTTTAATAGTTTCATGACTTCGATTTTGCAAATGGTTAAAAATAAAACGAAAACAGGGGGGGGGGATCAGTTTGCCGCCCCGATTCTTCCTCCTTCCTCCCTCCCCACCATTAAAATACGATTCCTTCGTAATACAGTATAATAAAGTTTACAAATTATGCGAAAAAATCAAATCAAATTAAAGGATATTGATTATGATATTATTATTTTGAAAACTTTTTTAACAACTTATCATTTTTAAAATAAATTTTTATAATTTTGCCGCCCCTGAAATATGCTGCCGGGGGCATGTGCCCCCCTACCCCGCCCTAGTTCCGGGCCTGGGTAAACTTAAAATAAACAGGTAGGAATTTATAATACTCTTAAGTGGATAGGCATGTCCATTAAAATGTGGAGAACAGTTGAGATAGCAAAAGTGATATTTTTCTCAACCACCTAATTTAGATATCATGATAATAGATACAAAATGATATCCTTAAATTGAGCACTGTAAGGGCTAATTGGTTTAGATTCACACACATATAAAAATACTAATTAAAAAAAAAGTTAACTAGAGAATAAGCATTTTGAAAATTTGTAGGTCTAAAGATAAAAATAAAAGGGGTATTCAAGCCAAGTAATATATTGCAAACATAATATCACATTTCAATAACACTAGACAACGAAATTTAACTTTTTTTCTGTTAAATGAATTACAATGGCTGTTTCTTTTAGAATTTGGTGCTCTGATTGCAAATTTGAAAAGCATTTTTGTCTAAGGGGCAAGGATTTCGTGTTATTTCAAAATAAAAAAATAATATAGTGTTAAAATAAGAAATTTTATTTAATCAGCTTTCATATCGTAATTTAAATCAAAATGTAGCCTTTGATGATTTCCTGCTGTATTTTGTGGCTGGTACATCTCTTTTCAAAGACCAACAATAGTCTGCCAACATATTTGGATTCCACTTTCCCTGGTATCGTTTCTCCAGAGTGGATATTTTTTGATGGAATCTCTCACCGTGTTTATCACTCAAAGCCGCAAGATTTTCAAGAAAGAATTCCAAATGCGAGTCAAGAAAATGTATTTTTAGAGTATTTTGATTACATCCTAAAGCCTTATAATTTTGTAGAAGATTAGAAACTAGCTCTCTGTAGTTTTCTGCTTTTTTATTTCCAAGAAATTCTTTTACAACATTTTTAAAAGAAATCCAAGCTGATTTTTCGGCTTCATTCAAACATTCCTCAAAGTCTTGATGCTTCATAAGCCCCCTTATTTGTGGACCGACAAATACACCTTCTTTTATTTTTGCATCATTGATCCAAGGAAATGTGGCTTTTAAATATAGAAATCCAGGACCACTTTTATCCAGTGCCTTAACACAATTTTTCATCAAACCGAGTTTGATGTGCAATGGTGGAAGATAAACGTTTTCTGGGTTTACTAGTGGTTCGAAAAGTACATTTTTTCTCCAGGTACAAGATTTCTTTTGGTCCATTCCTTCTTTATATAATGATTTTTGCGATCTCTGCTGTTCCACTCACACAGAAAACAACAAAATTTTGTATAACCTGATTGAAGACCTAACAGAAGTCCTAAAACTTTGAGGTCTCCACACACATTCCAAGAATGCATCTGGTATTATATCTCGGACAGTAAAATTCTCATATTGTCATATGTCTCTTTCATATGGGCTGCATAGGCAATGGGGATTGAGGGCTTGTCATTGCATTGCCTACATGAAGGAGAACGGCTTTTAAACTAAGTTTGGAGGAATCTATGAAACATTCTTTTTAGATTTACTTGTTATTCCAGTGATTTTTGTGATTTAGAAATAACAGTCAGCTGAATGGTCCCGAGGTTCCCTCCACACCATAGGAACAGCAAAGGGCATATGCCGTGACTGCCCATTAATCCAGCCACAAAGCTATGTAACACAGGAGGCACAGCATATATGAGGTGCCCAAGATTTGTCCTGGCCACCAACTTGTCACCCAAAATAAAGTCTATATGCCTTTTTTACTAAGGGAGTAATGCTTCTTCTTTGACTCTTTAAAGTTAGTTCACTACACACATAAAAAAATTGTTTGGATGGTTTTCACAATTTTGCGGGATATTGAAGATCCTAAGAGGTTCTATTTGGACTAAATTTATACAGGCACCTAACTAGACTGGCTCACAGATGTAGACTGATGAGAGGAGTCCAGAGGGGACTCGTGTCCTGGGGCCAGTGTTTTGGCTGAGCCTGTTGAAACTTTTTGGCTAAACATGCTTTAAGAGTTCAGATGACTTATTTGTTTTCTCTATTGCATCCAATATTATCGTGCATTGGTGGTGAGCCTTATTTAGAGAAAATAAATAGAATATATTAATCAAGACACATTCATGGCTATGAAGTATCACTTTTTTTTTTACAAAATTTAAAATTACCAAAAATCTGAGCCCCATGGACAACTTTGATGGTGATATTCGGAATTACCATAGCAAAATACATATGGCCACATTTAGCCATTTAACAAAAATAATGTTGACCAGTGTAATTCGGAGGACTATGGGAGGAATAATTATATTTTATTTTCAATACTTCAGTTTCACACACTTCAAGTTCATGCAGTAATAGGTTTCTGAGTGGTCTTGTTTAAGTTTCATAATGCATCTCAGAATATTTTTTCCGAAAGTCTATGAACAGATATTAAGAAGTTGCTTCATGATGGGCATTGCATCATAGCTTCAATGATATCGATAGAGCATTACTACACATACTATACTTTAATCAAATAAAGGTGAAACCTTATTATTTCCTGACAAATAAATGAGTTAGCAATGGATTACATCAAGACCTTAAAAAAAAAAATTTTAAACTGTTAACACCTGTTAAATAGGTGTAAATGACAGAGAGCTAAGTTTCAGAGGTTTTTATTTTGAAATAGAAACAAATCACTTGATTTTATTGGGAAATCATCTGAACTGCTGCTTGATAGAACAATTGATCATATCTATATCAAATAAAGCCAAACAAGAGCTATCAAGGAAGAATTGCAATGTAATGACTTACAAGGTGACAGCTCAATGGAACATTTATTTTTAATTAATACAATAGTTTAAAAAAAACCTAACTTTCATCACTAAGGTGACATTTTATAAAGCAATACAACCATATCTCTAAAACTCAAAGAGATAACACAAATCTGTTGTACTAAAAAATTAAATTTCATTTTCATTCATTTAATGTCCATACAGATTACAGACTACATTAATTTTCAACACCGATGATATATCAGAAGACAGGATTTTTTATTTTATTTTATCTTTAATTCTAGTTTAGCTTTTATGGTTCAGTGAGTATTCTCTTACATACTAAATAAACAGAGAAGTGGACAAGTAAAGCATACAAGAAAAGAGAGCCTTGTTCTTGGGGTTTAGGTTTCTAAGAAAAAAATAATAAAAATATTATTACTACTGAAAATTCATCAAAGGGATGTATATGCAGACTAACTTACAATATTCAAGAATATATTTCACAAACTTGTTTTGAAAGGTAATTATTTTTTTCAGTTAATTAATTGTTTAGTATCCATTTTATAAATGTTTAAGATTATTGTTTTCTTATGTTAATTTCACGTATTTTTAAAATTTATTTAATCTTTCATTCATTTATTTTTATAACTAACAAAAAATCATATCATCATTGTTTTGAAATATAATCAGGTATATTGTTATTTTCTAACACAATTAATTAAAAATACTAGTTATAACTGTTATGTAATAGTATCATACTACAACACTTTTGAAATTCCAAAGCCGGTTTAACATTTCACAAATTTATACTTAATTATCCTTAGGGAAAACTATCCCATAATAAAGCTTATTTTAAATTTTTTAAATCTGTAAAGAAAAAAAAATCATATGTACATTTCAGAAATCATAAGAGTCAGCTTTTAGGAACTCACCGAAAATTAGTTATTTGATTCTCCAATAGTATTCTTAATCTTTCCTTAATATCCTGAAATTTCTCTTTTTCTTCATGTGTAACTGTTCCAACTCCATCTGGTCTAAAATATCAATAATTTATGAATAATACTATAGTAAATACATATATAATATCCTACTATATTATATAAAGTTTATATATTAAATGTTACACACTTACCTATTTCCATGAACATGACTGGCACAAAAAGCAAAACTGTAGTGGATCAAAGTTGGGTCAATCATGATGTTTTTTTCAGCACGATCTAATAGATCATTCATATAACATAAGTGTCGGTAGCATCCACGGACACCATAACGAGCACAGTATTCATCAAGAACAAAGACTTGACCAGGACTAAACCAACCCTATAGTATTCAAACATAAAAAAGAAAATAATATCAAGTTAAATTCAGGAAGCAATAATCATACATAATAATAATAATTAACTGAAATTGTTATTAAAAAGTGGATAGGAAAGACTGAGCAATAAAATAAATTCAATATTAAAGGTTTTACCAGTGTTTTTATCAAAACTTCTCTTTTTGTATGTCCTATGCCCATTTCTTTGGAGCAGTTCTGCCATCCAGAAAAAGAAAAATGGGTACTCTGTATATTTTCTTTTGTTGTAAAGAAAAATATATATTACAAGTGTGACATCCATGTTTACTTGACTGCAAAAAGTAGGTGAGAACAAACAACAGTAGCATAACTACATTGAATGATGCCACTCTCCCCCCCCCCCCCCCCCCCAGAAGTTTTTTAAATTATGCAATAATTATTTCAATTTATTTGAAATCCCTCATTTTCTTATGAGTACAGTGAGTCAAGAGATAGTTGGGCCTGCAAATAATTAGCCAGTTATAAAATGTCAGGTTTTCTTGTTACCTGAAAATCAGAAGACTACTATTCCAGACTTTCTTGTGGTTATTAAACAAAACAGTTTCATATATTATTCTAATAAAGTATGCTTAATGTGATGGTTAAAATAAGATTAATGTGAGGGTTAAAATAGAATTAATGTGAGGTTTTAAATAAAGAAAATGAATGTTAATGTGGTAATAACGGACTAAATTTTTATTAAATTTTATTTTTCCCATTCATTTATAATTTTTTTCTGCATCCAAGGGTGCTATGTTTGCTACTGGGTGAAATTGCTAATTCTATGGAGCTCAGCTGCTAGGTAGTTGTGACCTACACTTACACCGAAAAATAGCAACACTGATGGCTCTAAAGAAGTAGGATTTTTAGTGATGAGATATTCTCAGCATTAGCCTACATAAGTCATGAAGTGCAAAAGGATAATGCAGTTTTTCAGAAAAATGGAATTTATCAAAGCCTTGGTAGATGTTATTGATGTAAGGCATTGTTGTTACAAAAAAGAATTTTATTTCTTGGCCAATTTATCTGCCATTTTCATTTTTCGCAATTCCATTGTGACCTGGTATCCACTGCAGAAACTAAAGAGCTGAATGACCCATCTGTACAGATTTTAATGACCTCTCTGTAATCATAACTCCTGAGCATATCATGTCAATCAGAAAAGTAACTTTGCAGCATGAAAAATAGTGAAATATTTACTTAATTGAATTATTTTTAAGTTATCTATATCCTCCTAAAAGACTGATACATGCATCAAATCAGATGTCTTAGCGTGATTGAAATATGTAACAGAGCAAGATATCGCTTGGTGTCACAATTATATCTTGAGACTAATCCTGTATTCCAAGGCAAAATTACTTAGTTTTACCTTTAAGATTGAACCCTTACCTAACAAATCATTCCAGGGATCATCCTCTGGTCTGAATCTATATTAAATGTATTATTTATTTTCCATTGATATTATTACATATATATATATATATATATATATATATATATATATATATATATATATATATATATATATATACAGTGGAGTCTCACTTATACGAAACTCACTTATAAGAAACATTCAGTTATACGAAGAATTTTTCGTTCCCGGCGAAACTCCATTTAATCCTGTGTAATGAATTATTCAGTTATACGTAACATCCACTAATACGAAAGCTAATTTGTTCCCCTGGTGTAAATACTATTCAGTTATAAGAAGAGATAACAGTTTTTCTACGAAATGTTTACAGACTTACCGGTTAATCCTTGTTTTTGATTGACACTATGTAAATACTCAAAGTGTTTCATTAATCAAGTGCACTTCAACAAGCTATGCAGTTTACGGCAGTATCTTGGAACGCTGTTCAGCCTATTACAATACAAAAGTGCTTTTGTAAAGGCGGAGTACATAAGGAAGGATATATCGACAAATCAAGTGAAGCGAGATATGATATAGGCACCACTGAAGAACCTCCTGAGTGGTCCAACATTCACCCAGCCGTAACATTCGAAAATTTAGTTGAATTTAAAAACGACTTGGCAGTCTGTGCATTCCAAAGTGAGCAGGAGATCGTTGCTTAAGTCTCTAAAACCGAACAAGATCTTAACGATTCTGATTCTCAAAAATTCTGACGAAGAAGAGCTTGGACCACCACCAATATTTCCCCAAACAGTCACTGCATTTGAGGATGTAAAACGTTCATAATTAAATGTGAACGGCTGTTAGAAAAAATAAGCAATCAAAAATTGCAGAATTTTCAAAGACAAAATGAATAAGTATTTATATTTTTCATAAAATGAGGTTTTTGATGGTTATTTAAATTCTTGCCTTAGTTTATTTTAATTATTTTTTTATTTAAGAATACATATACATACATACATAATATGTATAGATTTACAAAATACATAATAAGTACATAATACATATAATATGAAGCTTGAAAATATAATAATGTATGTTATCTAACAACAAAATATGTACAAACAATAAAATTGTGACTTTTTTTAATAAATAATTTATTTTATTTTAAGACAGCCACGAAACCTAGTACTATTCAGTTATAAGAAGTATTCACTTATACGAAACATTTTCCGTTTTATATATATATGATATACACTTACACGCATTTAATGCGTATAACAGCTCTGAATGGCGAAATAAGAAAGAACATTAAAGAAGACTTGACCAAATACAGGAATAAATTCATAACCGAAATAATCTCCAGGAACAGCTCAACTAAACAAATAAGGAAAGATCTGAGCGTAGGCAGAAACTGGCTTTTGTCTCTTGATAATAAAGATCATAAAACGCAAAAAATTACAGATAGAGGAGTTATGATAGCAAACAGCTTCGAGCTATTTCAAGAAAATTTACGAATGTAGAGAAAGTTATCTAGTACCGGTACTACCAAAGGGAAATATCAAAGAGACTGTTCCAGAGATTACAAGAGCAGAGGTCAGGAACATAATAGACAATCTAAAGAGAAATAAAAGTCCAGGTCCCGATGGAATAAGGAATGAGATGTTAAAAGCAGGAGGTACCGTTATGATAGAACATTTAAAAAACTTATTTAACTCAATAATGTTGCTAGAAGAAATTCCCCATCAATGGAAGACAGCCAAGATAATTTTGCTTCATAAAAAGGGCAGTAGAAATAATATTGATAATTATAGACCTATATCTCTCTGTTCGACGGTGTCGAAAGTGTTTGCCTCTATCCTTAAGCAGTGTCTCACTGGGAAAATAATTAAGTTCATAAATGAGGATCAAGCTGGATTCAGAAAAGGGTATTCTGTGACCGACCACATTCAGACCATTAATCAAGTCATTGAAAAAGCGAAGTAATACAGATTTGCTACTTATTTGTGTTTTGTTGATTTCCAAAAAGCGTTTGACAGCATTTTTCATATATAGAAGTATCTATGAGGCCCTACAAGTGATAGGCATAAACTACAAATATATTCGCATAGTAATGCAGCTGTACAAAGATATGGAAGCATTCATTGCTATTTTTATTTTTATTGTATTTATTTGAATTACAGTTTATTTGTTGCGTTATGGACATAATAAAAGGCTATTATTATTTATATATTTCCAAAAATTCCAAAAATTTAAAAACTATACAGCACTAACTAACGCAGCAAAAATTTCGGTTAAAGCTAAAGGGTTATTCACGATGGGGCCATATTGGACTTCTTTATGGTATTCCAGTATGGGAAGCAAAAACCGATTAATTTGAGAAAACTACAGAGAGTTCAAAGGCTAATTGCACTAAGAATTATCAAAGCTTTTCATACTGTATCATATGATTGGTACAATACTTAGACGAAATAGAACTAAACTAAACGATATGAACAGCACAGACATATACACACAGACGGTAACAAAACTGAGCAGAATACAGGCTGTGCCTTAATAACATTAGAGAAACAAGAAAAACGACACGACGAACAATATCGATTAGGACCAAACTGCTCAAACAATCAAGCAGAAAAATTAGCTGTTTTGAAAGCCACCGAATTCATTCAACGAACTAAAAACATGACAAAATCTTTCAACATATTTACAGACAACAAAATACTGACAGACTCTATAAAAAACCCCAACATACATGACCCACTCCTAAACAAAATTAAACAGAATTTCCATCAATTAATAAATGAGGAAATCTCAGTTAAATTAACATGGATCAAGGGGCATGCTGGGATTTATGGAAATGAACTGGCTGACGAACTAGCTAAATTCGCATCGACTAACAATTCTTTACCTTTTGAATACTCTCAAACGCCTATTTCATACATCAAGAAAACTTTAAGAAACGACACAATAAGTAACTGGAACTTACACTGGCAACAATCAAACAAAGGACGACCAGTTCACAAGTTTATACCAGACGTTAATTTAGGAAACTACAACAAACTAAAAAGTACACATTACAAACTTACACAATTTCTAACAGAGCATGGACCAACCAAATACTATTTGAAACGTTTTTTAACCTTTCGGACAACGAAACTTGCCACTGTGACGGACAGACAACACAAACATTTAATCATATATTATATAACTGCCCACTTTTTGACAAGGACAGATTTTTTTTAATCAAACATATTATAATCAGTGGAGAACAATGGCCAATGTCAGAAAAGAATCTCATCAAAAATTATAGTAATGAATTTAAGAAATTTGTTCAAAGCATTGAACTTTAAAAAGAAGATCACAGGGCATACTTAAACATCAACTTTTGGTGTATTTTTATTTTATTTCATTTTTATTTTGTTTCGTTTTATTTTTATTTTTTTTTTTATTTTTTTTTATTTAGTTATTTCATTAATTTAGTATCTTTTCTTTTTTTTTTTGTTTTTTAGTATTTTCATTCCTTCAAAATAATTTACAATGATGTAATTAATTAAATTTTGCATTTGTAATGAGCTAAGCACACAATATGCTTGCATGCATGGGATGTGCTCATTTTTTTCAATAAACGACTCTTTCATAGGGTTACTATGGAAGAGAAAAAAAAAAAAAAAAAAAAAAAAAAAAAAAATATATATATATATATATATATATATATATATATATATATATATATATTTACATTAATTCTGTTAATATGAATAGAAATGGCAATTACATGTTGAGCAAAAGCATCCTTTTTTGGGCAACAAAGATATATTCAAACTTTAATAGAAGCTTCAATGGATTTTTTTTTTTTTTAAACACTGGATTTTTTATTTCATTAATTTTACTGTGACCACTATACTATTTAAAAAAAATACTAAAAAAATTACCAATGAGCAGTATGGATCATTAAGCCTGTAATCTAAAGCTAAAGTCTGCAACATTTTAAATAATGAGGCATGGTCGAATTTACAAGGATCAGCAGATATGAATTCTTCCATTCCATGCTTTCGAGCTCTGTCAGCATCTAAAAAAATAAAGCAAGTGGTTAGGTTATTATATTATATTACTAATAAAACAACAGAACATTGAACATTACATCAAACAGATAGGTCTACTGAATCATTTGCTGATTGAGATAAGGAGGTGGTCAGGCAAATGTAAATAATTTAAAATTAAGTTATTGACACAATTATTCAGTTTCAGAATAAGGAAGAGAAACAGCAAATAAGTAAATAATAATCATGAAAAAGAAAATATAAATCATACTGAATCTGATTTAACTTCTTCAATTAATTTGAGTACAGTAATAGAGAAAAGTTTTGAAAAAAGAAATCTTATTAGAAGAAACATGAAACAAAACTCTTGATTATTAAATTAATTGTTTGATAAAGTAAAAGTTAATTTAAATCTTTCAAAAAATTCCATCTCATCACATTGAAAAAAAACATTTTTTATCAGTTCTTCTTTTATTTAAAAGAAAAACTTCCCTAAAGTTATGATTACTAAGGAGTTAAATTTATGATTGTATAAAATTGGCATTATTGGATCTCTAACTAAGGATAAATTTCTTTCAGCTATAAGAGAAGTAAAGTTTATAAGTGATAAAACATCTGTGGCCATATCTCAGAGTTAATAGTTCAAAATTATGATGATAATCATTTATTTTCCTACCAAGGATCGTGAGTATCAAACAAATTGTAGATTCTATGATAAATTCGTGAAAGTTTACAATAAACTACCATAATATCAAACATAAATAATAACAGGAGGTTAAATACTAAAGGAAAGAAGCATAAAAAGACAACTGGAAATTTTTTTTTGCAGAAATATAAAAATGAATATGAGATTTGATTCATAACTTTCACTATCTCAAAAAATCTATTAATCAAAAGTATTACTCAATTAATAAAATATATAGCCGTTAGAATATGAGAACATTACCAGATTCACAAACCCAAAATCAAATTGATCATCATTTGATACAATATAGATGGGAAAACAGCAACAAACATGAGAATTAATTAATAAAAAAACAAAACAATTACCTAAGAATTCAAGAATAGGCTAAAAGTTCTAAAAACTTCTCTTCAGAGGAAAGGGAGAATATAAACAAGTCTATTGGTTGGACCAGTGATTTATATAGAAAGAAAGAAAAAATTCTCTTTATTCTGGAACACCTTGTCCCCTCAGAATAAAATACAATAAAAAACTGTGAACATATCAGACAGCAACTTCTTAAATAAATTATAAATTAAATACTTATAAATATATAAGGTTGAAATTTAAAAGTAAGAACTAATCTTTGAGTTTATATATATGAGAAACATTTTTACACTAATGTATCATTACACAATTTCGGAAAATTGATAACTGAGGAGGTGTCTGAATAAATTATGTTTAAAGGAAGTGAGAGAAAGAGTATTGTGAATTGAAATGAGTATGGAATTCCAAAATGTGGCTGCACGAATAATAAAGGATTTTTCAAAAGAAGCAGTTCGATGAGAAGGGATATACAAATCAATGGGCTGAGATCTGGTATTCAAAAGATGAATGAAAGAATGAAAGGCAAGGATATTGTTAATATATTAAGGTTTTTTGAGCTTTAAAGCTTGGAATAGAAAGGTACTAAGTAAGTATTTTTGTTGAAAACTTGGATAAAGCCACCTTAACTCAGAACACCAGTAAGTGATGTAAGAGCGTTTGTGGAGCCCAAATGAATCTTATACAGGAATTCATTAATCGTTTTAGTCACATTTCATGCTCTCCAGACAGTCCTCCATACACTAAGCATTTATAATCAAGATGGAGAAAGATGAGGGAGGACTAACAGTTGACGGGTATTGTGTGGGAAAGATTCACGGAATCTTAGGAGCTGTTTGAGTATGGAGATGGTTTGTCGGGTAATTTGGGAAATATGGTTTTTCCAACACAGATGCTGATTGAAAACAATCTGAGGTTTTTGATAGAGTTTGTGAACTGAATAGAATGTTATTGAGATAAAGCAGTGAATAATAGGAAAAGGAATTAAGGGAGGGTTTCGATCCAATAAGCATTGCCTTAGTTTTTTTTCCAAATTCAGTTGTAACTTATTGTCCACTGCCCAATGGTTAATGCTTTCAATGTCATCTTGTATTTTATGAGATGCAATGGGTGAACTAGGACCTTTTTCCAAGCTATGGGAAAGGAAGAGGTTTATAAGGAAAAGTTATAAATATGTAGTAGAGCAGGAAGGATGACTGGAAGGATGAGTTTGATCATTTTTACTGGAATTTGATCTGCACCAAAATCATTAGTTCGGGATTTAAAAACAGAGGCTATTATTTAATCAGGAGGAATGTAAAGAAAGTATAAGTTATCTGGAATAAATGAAAATTGAGAAATTGAGTAGGGTGATGGATTAATTGGAGCCTCATCAAGAGAGGAATCTACAAAAAAGGAATTATGTTCATCAGGAGTGACTGGGTGATATGTGCTGGATATGGAGCTAGTAACTGAAAACTTCCTTAGCATTCTCTACTTAGATTTTAGATCTGGAGCTTTGGATAGGATAGGATGTTACACAAATACTGTGCCTTGGCATATCACAAGGTAGACTGGATGAAGTTTCGAAGGAATTTGAAAGTGGAGTAATCATCAGGAAATCAATACCCACCATTTTTCGAAAAAACAAACCGCAAATATTACAAAAACTTGCAAATTTAACCAGCTTGCAAATGGTATGGTCAAATTAATGATTCTGTGTCAACTTCATGAAGAAATTCACTTTTAACTGAAAAAACAAGGTGTTTTCATTTAGCATTCAAATCAGGTACTTGGGTGGGTAAAACATCATGATAATTGCTTAATGAAAATCTGTATTTTAAACTAAATAAACTCTTCATTGCATTCAAAAAATAAAGAGCTGATCCAATGTTTATTTCTAATTAACAAGATCTTTTTTCTTTGTTTTTTTTATTCCAATGAAGAGTTTATTTTGTTTAAAATTGAAAATTGAAAAAAGTGGAGGCATTACAGCTTTTATGGAAAAAAAAAACGTGGTTTTCCCCTTTGAATTATCATATATCTGCAACGGATTGAAATAGAAAGGTGATGTCAGTTGTATTTTTCTTCATTTATGGTCTAGTTTCACTCACTTTTTTTTGTCACACTAAGAGGGAATCACCCTTTATATATAGATAACCAGAAATTATATATTTTGTTTAATCAGGGAACATTGAGAAAACTAGTAAATTTAGTGTGAATATGGATGTCCAACATTAGTAATAACCTACAAATTTTCCTAT
Source organism: Euschistus heros (assembly GCA_003667255.2). Lineage (NCBI taxonomy): Eukaryota > Metazoa > Arthropoda > Insecta > Hemiptera > Pentatomidae > Euschistus > Euschistus heros. Next base: position 3,473,511 of record RCWM02000001.1, read on the forward strand.
CCTTTCACCCTTCTTAAATATTTGATACGTCTTGTAAGCTTTAAGTTGACAATTATAGGCAATGGAGAACAAGTTATAACTGAACCCAGAATAATGAATCTACTAGACAGAAAATGAATCCATAGTCATACACAGGCAAATTATAAATAGTAACTATTAGAATAAATAAAAAATTTTGAGAAATAAAACTTAGATTAAATAATAATAGGTTTATTTAATATTCAATGAGGAAAATATTATAAGATACCTCCTTGAATTTTGTAAATGGTTGAATTCTTAGCAGCCGATGTGACAAGAGGTGTTGGCTTATGTGATTGTCCAGTAGCTCTATACATAGCCATCACCCAAAGATGACATTCATTTTCATCATCGCATGCCAATATAATATTATCACCTTCCTTGACAGCATTAAAGAAGTACCTACCCCCTTCCAAATCTGTGAAAATGGAAAAGAATATTTGATAAAATCACTTTTTATCAAACCACTTACATTTCTATTTTGAAATATTACAACTTAACTTCACAAGGACCAGTATATAAAGATGTCAAAAGTATATAATATAATAAAAAAAATAATCTATAGGCGATTAATCTATGTAAATTTCATAGATGAGAAATTGGAAAGAAGAAAAAATAAGACAGCTTGATCACAATTTCAATGGGGAGATAAATATATCACATCCTCGATAAACTAACAATTGACACAAATTTCGAGAAATCTCAAAAAGGAAAATAAATTAAACAATAAGGGTGTGATAGTGCTGAGTACTTTTTCATAAACAATATTCTTCAGAACCTAATAACCATTCCCAATAACAAAAACATCTACAGAACTAGGATAAAGTAAGCAAGGTTGTAATTATAATGTCAATGGTATATTTATAACCGTCATTATAAAAAAGCTAATTATATAAATAAATTTAAAAAAATGTTATGCTTTATAATAATGGAGTAGATAAGCATCAGAAAAGTACTCAAATAATTTTGGAATATGGCCACTTTTTTCAGTCCACTATAAATAAAGCTTTCTCTTTGTTTTAATTAAATAAGGATATTATAGTTTAACTAACTTTCTTTACAATATTACATTGAGTTGAAATAAATTTACTAAGGCACAGCTAAATAATATAGCTGATGAACCAAAAATGTTACACAAAATTAACAATACAATTATAAATTACTAAAATAAAATAAAACATTATTAACATAATAAAAGGCTATTATTATTATTATTATATTACTATACTAAAGAAAAATAAATAATAGTGTTATCTATTTTTTTTTTTTTTTTTTTTTTTTAATAATAAAATAAAATACATTTCATGAAATCAGAAAATTCTAACTACTATAATCATAAATCACATACCCATTCCAACCATGAGATTAGCTAGAAAAAAAGAAAAAACACAGAAAATCTTAAGAAAGGGAAGGAAGAAAAAATAAAATATTATAAAAATATAGCTGTGAAATTTATCAAAGATTTATGAACTTCCAACAGAAAACAAAAACAATAATGAATATGATTCAAACAATAACCTGTAAGTTTAATTTACTCAAATAAAATATAAATTATATAAATTTTCTTTTACCAATATAACATTTGTATGAAACCATACAAAAATAATACTGCAATATCAGCTATTAGCAATATAAAGGTTTCATTAATAATTTTACCTTGTTAAAAATTATATATACACACACACACATCAACTTAATTAGATATTTTCACTAGCAGAGAATGAAGTAAACCGAGGTCATTATGTAATTTTCACAGAATAATCTAATATGAACAGCAAATGTTTTGCTTAAAATACAAAATCTATTTATTTTTTCTTTTAGATTCATCCTAAATGAATTGTGTTCAATTGGAGAATAACAATTTAACACATTTCAGATGAACTATAGTGGACCATTGAGTAGCTTAACTGAAACTGAAAGCATGCCAGTTGATCATTTAGAAGATTGGAGACATGCTCTGTTCACAAATGAACCATCTTTAACAACATATTACCCAGAAGAAAGGATGGATGAATTTACTTCATTTAAACTTCTTCAAACTGCCCTACATGAAAAATTATGAACATTAGTTATCAATTATTGATGTTCATTGAAACATACTTTGTAACATATTCAGTTGAATATTAAATCACTTATCTGTGTGGTTTGAACATATCTCTCATAAACACAAACCATCCCAGTTCTTTACAATCACAGTCTTGGGTAGTTCCAAACCTTTTACAAAGTTTTCTTAGGTTTTCAATAAAGCTCATGTAATTTTAATTTTTTTAACATTAATTAGCCTTGTCAAGGAAATCCATCAGAATAAATTGTGGTACCTGTAGGACATTGCATGAAGAATGAAAACAGAGGATTACTCAGAGACCGAGCATGAACCAACCCACCCAATGGTTTACATCAATTTTATGAAAATTGTCTTTATTTTTTGGGTGGCTCAATGCCCTCATATGTAACTCCAACTAGGACCAGAAGGACGAGTTTTCCAACAGGTTACCAATCTATTCTAGCCAGAGTGAGTGGAAAGACTGAGATTCATTTTGCTGTAATATGTATGTGTGAATTAGTTATGAAGAGGTGACGCTCCTTTGAACAGTAACCACTTACTGTCTTCCAGCGCACATTCTAGCTGTAGCCACTCAAAATTAGAAATCAATTTTCCCTTTATCACCACATACTAACTTAGCCCTGATGATTTCCAGCCTTTGAAATCCCTAAACCTCTCTTTACAACGGTCCGTGTTTTTAGCAAAAGCAACCACAGAATGTTCATTTATTATTCTATATCACTTTTATACATAATATAAATACCATATAATCATATATTATTTATCCATATAATATACTACGCTATATTATAATATACTGTATTTATCCATATAAATAATATGCTTCATATATTATTTATACAATATTATTCTACTATTAATAACATACCATTATTAGTTTTCACACTAATAATGTTATGTTATTAATTATTCTCACACCTTGCCATTTATTTATGGCTTCTCAGGCTTTTTACTAATGTCACTTTATTATAAATTGTAGTTCGTTACATTTAGAGACTGTTTATACAAATATTAAATTTAAACACTATTTATTTCTTTACTTTCAGAATACCATGTCTATTTAATATTATAACAACAATTTCAATTTTATTGAATAAAATACAATTTTAAACATTGAAGTACATTTTATAAAAGCATGTAGTGTGATTTCTTTTTGCATCTAGAACAGAATCTGTGGTTCTCGTGCTGAAAGGAGGGAACTTTGGAAGTTTTTATTTGGAATGGCTACCGCTAGAATGTGCACCGGTAAAACAGTAACTGGTTACCGAAAAGTATCCGTTAAAAGAAGGAAGCCACCTCTCCACAAGGAATACATGTGTGTGTGTACAAAAATATTTAAATATTTAATCTTTGGTGCAAAATCTTCTGTGCCAGGTGTTTTAAAACCCTCGCCCCAACGTGCTTGGCGATTACAATCCCCATTATGATATTTTTGGAAACTTTTTAAGGTTTGTAACTACCAGAAATATAACAATATAAGCAAGAAATAAACAGGATATTTTGCTTTAAAAAATATATTAAATTATAAATATATATAAAAAAAAAACATTACCACTAGCTGGCTCAATATAGTCAACAGTATAGCCATCAAGCTGCATCATTTCAGATGGCTCAGATTTCTTTTCTTTATAGGTACACATGGCAAAAGTATACTGTGAAACTTGAACAAGAACAAAGTATCTTTTTTTCCACTTCTTCCAAACAGCTTTCCCAATAGCATACAAGTTCCTGTATAACACAAAGATAAAATATGTAATTTTTTTTTTTTTTTTTTTACTTCCTCACAATGAGCTAGATATTGAAATAATTTTCCAAAACTGAAAACCACAAAGCTCCTGGTCCAGACGGAATAGCAGCTGAATTTTGAAGGCGGGCAGAGACACTTTGAGAAATGAGTTTCGCTCTTTAGTACCCAGCATTTTGGATAAAGATGAGTTCCCTGCTGAATGGAATGAGTCACTCATAGTCCCAATATACAAGAGAAAAGGAGATAAGAAAGAGTGTGGAAATCATCAGGGGATAAGTCTACAGAACACAGCATATAAAGCATTCTCAATAGCTTTATATAACACCCTCATCACACATGTTGAAGCTAATTTGGGTGAATACCAGGGAGATTTCAGGTCCAACCGATCTACTGTTGATCAAATTTTCCCACTGAAGCTGATGTGCGAGAAAATGAAGGGGTATGTGGTTGCTGTTTGTAGACTTCAAGACAGCCTACGATTCCATTAACGATGCTGAGCTGTTTAGAGTCATGAAAGATATGAAAATACCAATAAAGCTCATAAGACTCATTATGTGCACCATGGAGAGCACATCTTCCAGGATTAAAGTGAACCAGACACAAAGCGAGCCTTTCCCTATAGATTTTTGACTCAGGCAAGGATTCTCATAAGCACCTCTACTTTTCAACATAGTGCTATATGCAGTCGTAAACAGAGCTGAGTTCGACACCAGAAGAACAATTTTTTAAAGCCTCATTTAGATATTAGCGTAGGAGGATGACGTGGTATTTCCAGTCCGCTCTACGTGATGGTTGAAGGAAACTCTGCATAAAATGGATAGAGAAGCAAGAAGACTGGGACTACATATAAACGAAAATAAATCCAAAATTATGGTATATGGAAGGAAGAAACCTACTCATCCACAGTGTTTTTACTGTATGGACAGCCAAACATTCGAAACCGTTACAAGTTTCCAATATTTATGCACTTGGATAAATGAATACCTCAATGAAGATGAAATTAAAAGTCGGATTATATCAGCCAACAGAGCCTTCTTCTCTATACAAGCGTTATGAAAAGTTGATTCCCCAGCCGCAAAATCTAGATAAGACTGTAAAAAACTCTAGTACGACTGGAACATACACTTGCCAAACATGGAGTATCAATAAATCCTTAGCCATGAAAGTGGACTGTTTTGAAAGAAAAGTACTGAGACATATGTTTGGCCCAATAAAGGATAACAGTATGTGGCGGCAAGGGAAGAACCGGGAACTATGCGATTTATATGGTGACTTGCCATTATCGGTCATCATAAGAGTTCAACAGCTCATGGATGGGGCAAGTCTACCCCGGATGGGGGAGAGAACATGCAAAAAATTGTTCTGGGATCAAAGGATGGAGTAAGACCAAAGAGAAGAAGGTTCGATGGTGTCTCAGAGGACTTAAAACGATCTTATTGTAAAATATATTTCAGGCCAGCTGCTGATCGGGATGATTGTTGGAAGGCTGTGGAATAGGCCAAGGACAGCTTCATGCATCTGTCGTGCCAATAAAAGAAAAAAAAAAAAAAAATAAAATATATATATATATATATATATATATATATATATATATATATATATATTGTTATGATATTTGGATTAAGAGATCAGGAAGAGTGAATATTGCAAGTAAGGGTCAAAACCAGGTAGGAGCCCAGGAAATATTTAGAATTAATTTTTAAATTTAATTTTTGTTTTGTTAAATTATAATTAAAATGACAAGCGAGTATTAAGATATCATTATGATAGTTAATTTAAATTAATGTTTCATTAGATTTGTATAAAGTTGAAAAATTGTATATGTCATAGGATAGTACAAGTAAAAAAATTTCTATGCTAAAGCTTCAAATTTTTTAAAACTGGAGAGAACCCGAATGTTATGATCTTTGGATTTAAAGATCAGGAAGAGTGAATATTGCAAGTAAGGGTAGGAACGAGGTCAGAGCCCAGGGATTAGGGACATCTTCAATACCTGGGAGACGTGCAGCCCTAGAGGCAGGTAGGAAAAAGGGCAGTTGGTTATGAGACAAGGAGCAAAGAAGAGAATGAGTTAGTTCTGGGCCTTGGAGCAGCTATGTGTCTGCAGATATAGGAGAATATGGAACCAGGAGACAAAGAATGGACTGGGCAAGAAAAGATAAGTGTTTAGTGGTTCTTTCAGTAATAGACTAATTCTCTACTTAATAGACTTTTAAATTAAACTAAGGTAAAATTAAATATTGTTTTCACATTGTAATTTATAATAAATATAAATTAAAATGCACAAAACTTGTTAAAATATTTCCAATCATGATTCAAAAGAATATTGGCAGAACCCCATAATGAGTTTAAGTCAATTAATTATTGATATATAATTTTATTAAAAATTTATGATTGAAGAAAATCATTACATTTGGCGCCCTCCAGTGGACTGTCAATATTGAAAATATGACTGGAAAATGGTTAAAATTTGCTAGATGTTTGTGTGAAAATAATGAATAAATAGTAATTTTAAAGTCAAGTTATATTAAGGGAATTAAAACAAAATGAATTTCGAACAAATGGTGGAAGCTATCAATAAGAATGTTGATTTGCTATTTAATACCATATCTAAAAAAATAGATGAAATTGCTGAAGAAGAAAATAAAAAACATGAAGAACGTATGAAAAAGTTTGAAGAAGATGAATGAAAACGTTCTGAAAAAGATTCAGACCTTCAGGCCATTGATATAAATATGTGAAGATGAAAAAAACACTTGAACTGAAGAACAAATGGAATTAGAAGAAGAAAAAGTAACTGATGCTATGATAGAAGACAAAGAATTGAAAAATGAAAAATTAATGGAATATGAAGAAAGTAAAATAAACAAAGAAAAAGTAACTGATAATGTGGATAAAGAAAAAGAATTAAAAGATGAAGAAATAATGGAATCTGAAAAAAATTTTACAAGTGAGATTGAAGTGTGTGAAAGTAAAATTATCGATAAATTAAATAAAGTGGAAAAAGAAGAAGTAATAAAAGAGGACATTGGTGAAAACATAAGCAATGACTTTGAAATGAAGAAGTGCTAAACTGTGTAATGGTTCGAAGAAATAAATATAGCAATATCATTCAATTTCAAAAAGTAGAAAAATCTGGTTTCTTTGAATATAATAAAAAATTAAAGTATGCTTCAAATAAAGGTTTGAATAAGCATATGATGGAGTTTCCAATTCCACTTAGTTGGAGTAAATATAATTCAGAATGGTTATGGTGGTTATATAAATTAAAATGTTCAAATAGCCATAAAGCGTTTAAAAAGAAATTTATATACGTTAAGAAAAGAATTTAAAAATTTTTTTTCTTAGTGAATTATTATATTGCTGACAAGATAAAAAAAAAAAAAAAAAAAAAAAAAAAAAAAAAAAAAAAAAAAAAAAAAAAAAAAAAAAAAATGTGGGTAAATCCGACTTCCACCTCCACGTGGGACCCCCTGGGAAACGCTTGCAGTTAGCAAGTAGGCTAACGGTTGGGGGTGATGCAGTGGGCCAGCTCCTCACCCATCAGCAAAAATTGTAAAATGCTAAAAAACCAGAATCAAAGCCTCGGATATCGGACAGTCAACAACGGAAACGACATAATGCACGAAAACGGTTAATCAACATAGGATGCTGGAACGTACAAGGCTTGGCAAATAAGCTACCCAGCCTTCCCACAGAAATTAAAAAATTTAATATGGACATTATAGTACTATCAGAAACAAAGAGGAAAGGAAAAGGCAATGAAGAACTCGATGACTTCATACACTTGTGGTCAGGAGTTGCGAAAGATAAAAGAGCGCGATCGGGTGGGTCTATTCTAGTAAAGAAAAAATTAAAAAGAACATCACAGGTTGGGAAATGATAAATGACCGCATTCTAACGATGGACATCACTCTATTTGCAAGAGAGATAGTAATTGTGGGAATCTATGGCCCGACTGATGACCAGACGGACAAGATAAAGGATGAGTTCTGGGACGACCTAAGGGAAGTGATAGAAAGGATACCACGGCGTAAAGAGATTTTCCTGCTAGGGGACATGAATGCGAGAGTAGGAAGAGATGACAGCAGTAAGGTAGTTGGCAGGTATGGAGAGGCAGAACGAAATGACAACGGGGATAGGTTTCTCCAGGTCTGTGAACAGCTAGACTTAAGAATTATAAACACATTCTTTGACCACAGAAATATCCACAGGTACACGTGGCATAATGAAAGCAGAAAACTTAAATCTATAATAGACTACGTTGTAACAAGGCAAAACAGTTTAATTAAGGTGCAAAATGTAAGAGTCTATAGAGGAGCCGAATGCGGATCAGATCATTACCTGCTGAAAGCCATTTGCGTATTCCCATGGGTTGAAACAAATAAAAGGGACAGAACTTCCAGTGATAGATACAACACTTTAAAAGATGAACATTTTAAGGTGGAGCTACTGCAAGAAGACAGCATTAGGATACTATTCCAGCAAAGAACTGGAGAATTACTCCGGGATTACAAAAGGAAACAGTGCTGCGGAAATTTACGATGTCCTGACGTCCTTGTTAAAGAAAACTGCATCAGAGGTCCTTGGGGAAAAAGCAAGGAATATAAGAAGGAAAGAATGGATGACAGAAGATATTGTAAGAAGAGCAGAACAAAAAAAACAAACCTATCTCAAATGGCTTAGCACAAAAAAAAGAAGAAGACAGGAAAATCTATGTAAAGGAAAGGAGGAAATTACAGAAAACAGTAAGAGCTGAAAAAAATAGATCATGGGAAATAACGTGCGCCAGAATAAACAGTAAGTTAGGTTTTGGTCAAGCTACCGAAGCATGGTCTGTACTTAAAGGTTTGAAGAAAGGCGAGAAACAGGATGCCAGGCTAAATATGATACAAATGGCTGACTGGACTACACACTACAGCACATTATTACGCGAGAGCAGGGCAGAATTTGTAGAAGAGGAAATAGGTCCCTTTACCAGCACATCATTAAAGGTTACCCAAGAAGAACTGCAAAAAGAGCAAAAGGAACTAAAAAATGGGAAAGCCCCGGGCCCAGGAGGAATCTGCGCAGAGCTGATTAAATATGGTGGTAATGAAGTGACAAGAGTACTCACTGACCTTATTAATTGCATATTGGAAGGTGGGGCTATGCCACAAGAAATGAAATTAGGCTATATCACACCTATATTTAAGAAGGGTGATAGAAAAATATGTGATAATTACAGAGGTATCTGTGTAACCAACCCACTTATGAAGCTACTGGGGAGAATAATAAGAAATAAATTGGAGGAAGAATTCTCACAAGCTGAAGAGCAATGTGGGTTCACAACTGGAAAGTCTGCATAGACCACATCTTTACTGCTAGGCAACTACTAGAAAAGCATACCGCAAAAGCCAGGAGACTGGATATGATATTTATAGACTTGGAAAAGGCGTATGACAGCGTCCCTAGAAAATTACTATGGAAAGCCCTGGAAATGGCCGGCATAAACAAGGACATCACGGCAATTATAAAGGAAATCTACAAAAATAACAGGTGTCAAATAAAAGTAGGGAGTTCGGTATCTAAAGTCTTTCAGAATAGCAAGGGTCTCCTGCAAGGATGCTGCATGTCACCGACCCTATTTAAAATATATATTGATAAATGCTTGGAAGGTTGGACAAAAAGCTGTGGTGGAATGGGCATACCAATAAAGGACACGCACTTATACCATCTATTATTTGCCGACGACCAGGTAATCATTGCACGAGACGAAGAAGACGCAAGCTACCTGTTCAGAAAAGTGGTAGAAAAATATAAACAGTGGGGCCTGGACATCAATTATAAAAAAACAAAGTATATGTGCACAGACAGGGATATAATAAGTGACCCAGATGTTGGGAGCCTGGATCGAGTGGAGCACTTTTGCTATCTTGGATCTATCCTGGAAAGCAATGGAACCACAAAAGCGGAGGTGTCTAAGAGAATAGTGGATGGCAGAAAGGCGGTAGGCATGCTAAACTCTCTCCTTTGGAGCAGTAATATCCTTGGAAAGACGAAGAAGCTAATATATAGCGCGCTAGTACAGAGTGTAATGTTATACGGTTCTGAGACATGGACTCTTAACAAGGTGCAGGAGAGAAAACTATTGGCAGTGGAGATGGATTTCTGGAGGAGATCTGCAAGAATTTCAAGAGTGGCACATGTCAGGAATAGTGAAATAAGAGAGAGGATGGAAGCGATGAAGAACATTTTGGAAGTGATTGAGGAGAGAAGATTGAGATGGTACGGCCATGTAAAACGAATGAATGCCGGACGGATCCCCAAACTGGTGATTGAGTGGGAGGTGGAGGGGAGAAGAGGGAGAGGAAGACCTCGTACCCAATGGGGAGACAAGGTGAAGGAAAGCATGGCGGGACGCGGACTGATAGAGGATGATGCGGACGACAGGGACGAGTGGAGAAGAAGACTTGAGGAGGAGTTTGGTTGAGAAAAACTTCAAAGATGAAGAAATTTTTATTAAAAAAAAATAAATAAAAAATAATTTTTGTATGAAACCATTTTGTTTTTAAACAGCATACATAAAAGTTAATTAGTATTTCAATCAGCCTCTTTTGTCATTAAATTTATTTTTTTTTTATTTTAAGCATCTACCAATCATAGAATTAAAAAAAGGTGTGAAATTTTATAAAGAATTACGAGTTATTAAAAATTTTGATTATTTTATATAAATGTTTTAATCAATAGATCATAGATGGTTCATCTGTAAATCAGCCTATTTTCATGGTCATTAAATTTTTCTTGGTAACAATTTTCATAAAAATCCAATAGGTTTGTAGTTACTTATAGTTATTAATATATTAAAATAGTTTTTATTATATTAAATTGACTGTATTATATAAATGTTTTAAAAGGTACTCATTATTAATTTGTATTTAGTTGATAATTCTTTGTTGTTAAGTAGTATTTAAGTTTAACATAAAATCTTTTTTTTTATAGTCCATATAGAAGTATTTTATAAGTAAACATTGTATATAAAATTTAGATTAATGGATATGTTTAATATTTAGAATTAATTTTTAAATTTAATTTTTGTTTTGTTAAATTATAATTAAAATGACAAGCGAGTATTAAGGTATCATTATGATAGTTAATTTAAATTAATGTTTCATTTGATGTGTATAAAGTTGAAAAATTGTATATGTCATAAGATAGTACAACTGAAAAAATTTCTATGCTAAAGCTTCAAATTTTTTAAAACTGGAGAGAACCCGAATGTTATGATATTTGGATTTAAAGATCAGGAAGAGTGAATATTGCAAGTAAGGGTAGGAACGAGATCAGAGCCCAGGGATTAGGGACATCTTCAATACCTGGGAGACGTGCAGCCCTAGAGGCAGGTAGGAAAAAGGGCAGTTGGTTATGAGACAAGGAGCAAAGAAGAGAATGAGTTAGTTCTGGGCCTTGGAGCAGCTAGGTGTCATGAGTCATAGAAGATTATGGAACCAGGAGACAAAGAATGGACTGGGCAAAACAAGTCAAAGTGTTAGTGGTTCTCTTAGTAATGGACTTAAGAATTAAAATTAAACTAAGGTAAAATTAAATATTGTTTTCACATAGTAATTTATAATAAATATAAATTAAAATGCACAAAACTTGTTAAAATATTTCCAGTCATAATTCAAAAGAATATTGACAGAACCCCATAAGTCAATTAATTATTAATATATAATTTTATTAAAAATTTATGATTGAAGAAAATCATTACAATATATATATATATATATATATATATATATATATATATATATATATATATATATATATATATATATATATATATATATATATATATATATATTATTATGGAAATTTTCATTATTTAGTTTCCTTGAATATTAATTTTGTCCAAACAGAAATAACTTTGTTTAATTATTCCTTTGTTAGTTTTTAGATTATCATTCAATTTACTTGTTTCATCATAGTTCTGCTTATTATGAAGAAAACAATCTGATAATTTACTTTCCTGTTCACTGTCTATTTTAAAAAAGTTATTTGAGTTTATATTTATAGAATTTTTCTTTTTGCAATTATTTTTATCACCATTAATTATAATATATTTTTTTCATTATTTCCATTGGTTTTATTAAATATTGTGTCTAATTTATTTATATTGTTATTCCAAAATTCATATCTTATTCTATTAGGCACCATATTATATTTGAAACTGTTTAAAATTTCCTGTTTTATTTCATTTATATATAATTTATCTGTAAATTGAACAGCTGTTTTTATATAATCACGTTTTATATTTATATAATTATTATTATGTAACATAACATTATGCGTGTGAAAATTGTCTTCATTTAGTTATTATTATTACCTTTATTATATAATCATATAATTAATAATGAAGATGGTATTCAAATATTATATGAAGGATTTAACAGTATTAACAAAAAAATAATAATAATAATAAAAATAAATAATTTAACAATAAAAATACCAAAGATAATGAAATCAAATATTTAAATTCATTAATAAAAAAAAAAAACAATCAGACACCAAATACAAAAAAAAAAAAAAAAAAAAAAAAAAAAAAAAAAAGTTATCACCTGTTCATTATATAAACATAAAAAGACTTTTAAATAAAAAAGCAGTACAATTAACAGATAATATATATATATATATATATATATATATATATATATATATATATATATATATATATATATATATAAACAAAATAAATCAGGAAATTATAAACAATTTAAAATATAATATAATGCCTAGTAAAATAATAAATAAATTTTGGAATAAAAATATATAAAATTATTAATGACAATATAAATAATTGCAAAAAGAAGAATTCTAAAAATATAAACTCAAATAGACTGGAAGCCACATGCAAATTTAAATGGAAAGACATGGATCTGTATCCTAACCCATTTTATAGTATCATCTGCCATGAAATGATCTGGCAGTCTGTATCCATCAAAACGGGGAGTGGCGCGCGCTTAAAATCGCCCGATTTCTACGTGCTTTTTGAAATGAGATATATGCAAATGATAATAGTTTTTAGTGTAAAAATATTCTGACGCTGATTTCTGTGATACTATTACTATTGTAATTGGTTGAACACAGCAGTTGACCATTGGAAGTTGTTGATGAAATTTTAACGTCCTTGAAAGGAGCAAAAAATCAATATTTTTTTATTTTGATAAAATTTCACATATATTTTGGTGCGCTAAATTGAGATTTGAGGTCAGTTTTTCATGAAAAACATTTTCCACAGAGTTCATTGGAATTTTGTCATTTATTTCGAGTTTTTTAGCACCCTTAAGCCGGGTCGTATCTTGAGCATAACGAAACTACAATTGAACGTGAAAGAATCATTACTCTATCTTGATTGAGAGCTGAGAAAAAAAATAAAACGTGTTTTTCATTTTTTTTTTTTTTTTTTCTCGGCTCCCAATGTTCATTGGCGGCTATAATTCTAGTTTTGGACTATTATAGGTCCCTACTGCATACACAAAAATCGGCATTCAAATCTGTGAGTTGCAAGTCAAAACGTCCTTTTGTGAGTCAAGTTCTTGACTGCATTCTGGTAAAAGAACTGGTTTTACAAAATCACCTTCGGGAAGTCATTTTAGCTTTAATTTGAGACCTAAAAGATGCCCGTAGAAACTATTTGTCCGACCCAAAATTTCTTTTTTCATCTAAAAGCTGGTTAAATTTACTATTAGACGCTATAGGCTAAATACCGCATATTGTTGGAAAATCCAATTTTGTTTTGGCACATTTTTAACCATAACTCCGAAAATATCTGTCCGATCCCAAATTCCTTTTTTTCATCTCCAAGCTAGTTAAATTTACTATTAGACGCTATAGGCTAAATACCGCATATTGTTGGAAAATACAAATTTTTTTGGCACATTTTTAACCATAACTCCGAAAATATCTGTCCGATCCCAAATTCCTTTTTTTCATCACAAAGCTGGTTGAATTTACTAACAGATCCATAAACGGAAGTCTGATGGAACAAATTAATTGAATGATTATCTAAAAAATAACGAATGAATAATAAAACAAAAATGAAATATTCAAAATAATAAACATTATGGTAAAGTTAAGTATATTCCAGATTTAACAAAATTAATCATAAAAAAAAACAAGCTAATTAATGAGAATTTCCAGACCAATGTAGCATTTCATAATACCAATAAAATAAAGAGTATAATAACAATAACACATATCAATAAAAAAACAGATCATATGGAAAAAAAGACAATATAAAATAAACTTCCTATAGTCAGAGCGCAGGCTGACGGCACCTGGCAGGCGAGAGGAGGGGAGCGACGTTGCCAAACCTCCTTTACCCAACCCTCGCACGGGTCCGCCCGGTTTTTGCTGAGATCTTTCTCTAAATTATTTTATGTTTGTTTGGTTTTATTTTTTTCAAATTTGTTTTTATAATTTTTATTACAGCTTAGCTATTTTAAGCATCATATTAATTTTATAATAATTAGCATTATTTTATCTTTTGTTCATCTAATAACTAGATTTTAAATATTTTGGTTCTATCTCAAACTAATGTATTTTTTTTTTTTTTTTTTTTTTTTTTTTTTGTCTTAGTTTTCATTTAATGTTACCATAAATATGTTTATTTTTAATATGTACAGAAAAGGTCTCATAGCCAAAGATGCTTTTTCTTTTCATAACTGTTCTTCTTAAGGGACCCACCCAGTCCCAAAATAAAGTTTTATTTTGTTCTATTCTATTTTAAGTAATCAAATTAAATACAATAACAAATGTGTCAATGCTTTTTAAAAATAAATTGTGGAAACACTGTCATAATTTATTGCTTTAGTTTTTTATTTATTTTCATATTTATAATATATTTTAAATATAAAATAATTTAAAAAAACAAAAAAAATTATTCAGGAGGAAGGGGGAAAACTTCATCATCTTCACTCATCTCAACGTTACTGATCTTGTCAAAGTCACTGCTGCTACTGTTTTCTGATAAGTGGATTATCATTTCTTCAATTTTTTCTAAAATAATGCCATCTAATTCAGCTTGTGATTTAATCATCTGCTGAGTATGTTTCACAACATTCAATCATTCCGCACTTGAGATTAAATTAATTTTTTCATTGATTAATTCAATCACATCATTCGAATGAAATGTGTTGTATTTATCTGCAACAAATCCCTTTATTTGTGCCCATATCATTTCAATAGGATTGAAGTTAAAATGGCAGGGGGGCAAGCTAATTATTTTGTGGCCATGTCTTTCTGCTATTTCATATGTTGGGAATCTTGGTTTTATATATTTGACTATATTATATATTTTCAAGTAAAAAGTGTTATTCTACCACCTCATTCAATGAAGTAAGAAGACGACATATTGTTGGATATTCTTTTCTCTC
Source organism: Euschistus heros (assembly GCA_003667255.2). Lineage (NCBI taxonomy): Eukaryota > Metazoa > Arthropoda > Insecta > Hemiptera > Pentatomidae > Euschistus > Euschistus heros. The sequence goes on from RCWM02000001.1 coordinate 3,488,755, forward strand.
ATAATAAGAATAAATGTGCCTCTTAATTGCAGCTTCTTGAAAAGAATCTTAAGAAGATTTAGGTCTCGGCATTGGTTTAAGTTTTCCTGGAGTATGGAGCAGCTGTCTTCACTTTTTTCCTTTGCCAATCTCAAAACTATCCTTTTTGAAACATTAGTGGCAGCCACCATCCTTTCCACCACCTTACTGAAAGGAATAGCGGGAGCATCGAGTGCTTTCTCCTTCTCAAAATATTTTCTGACACTTATCACCATTTCATGAGCTTGCAAAGTGAGCACCTCATGATCTGATGAGCTGCTTTCCTATGACATGATATAACACAAACTTAAACAGCAAAAACACAGTGTGACCTGTATGAGAGGTGAAACTGTTGTATGAACATGAAAATCTTTCATTAAAAAATGTATTTCAAATGCCTATAATGACTATTAGTATTAAAAAAAATAACAAAGGGTCTGGTTTTGAATTAGACTAAGATGAATAGTTTTTTTAAAAACTCAATTATAATAATTTGTGATTACTTTCTTCTAAACCACTAATTACCAAGTTTATGAATGAATGAATTAAGTAATTGTTTTTGAAATATATTTTTTATTTTTTTATAAACAGTTAAAATATCCTATATAAGTATTCACAATATTATCATAGCTGCAGTTTGTCATTTATCAATTGTTATTTTACGAAGAACGTTGAAAATTATAAAATTTATTGAGAGGAATCTTCAGCACATTGGTCAATATCACATTCAATAGAATAAAGGATAATGAGCCTAAATAAGTAACCGGAGATCTAATCTGGCAACTGTAAAGATGAAACAATATTTTGCTTCAACCAAGTCTCATAAATGATGTTACTATATAATATAAGTTAACTTAAACTAACTTTTTATGCATTTTAAGCATATTTTTGAAAAGAGAAACCAATAAAAATAGTCATCACAAAAGTTTTCACAAAAGTAATGAGGAATATATGGTGAAATATAATCAGTAGGGATCTTAGAGGAAGCTTTAGAAATACTTATTGCAATGTAACTTACCCACAGTGTTTCATGTTTAAAGGTTTGTCCATCCGACAAGCTATCTTAATTCGTAAATCTTGATCAGCACAGTTTTTGGGTACTATCATCTTATGCCATTCAGGAACCTACACAACACTTTTTTTTTTAGTAAATATGGGGGAAATACAACACAATTGTTGTGATAAGCTGAAATAAAAAAAACTGCAAAGGTATAAAAATTACATTGTACTTCAATTTTATAATTTTTAAACACTGAATTGCTATTGCTAAAATATATCTTCTTTATATCCAAAAAACAAAAAAAGTGATTTCTGCTGAGGCAAGCCATGAGTCGATATGTCCATCATAACACCAGATAATCATAGTTCTTATATTTCTTACTTTACATATAAATATTTATGTATAAGTAATGATAACATTTTAATAAATAACCTTTGAAGACAGTGGTGTGGGATGAAGTATGACTTTTCCTAATTCTTTATCTTCTAATGCTAACATTCCAGGATTTTCAGTATACAATTTTACTTTCACAGCAGGAAGTGGGTGAGTTGTGGTAAAATCACCTTGAGTATCCCACCTACAATAATAAATACATTAAAGTCAACTATGTGAAGATCTTTAAAGTAATGAAATGCATACCACCAATAAAACTATGTAAATATGTATTCATTTCAATTACGTTAACTGTGGCATGAGTTTGTGAAAAATTGTGCAGCAAGTGATAAAGGGATTCTTTGAAATGCACATTGATTGTATTTATGTATGGTATAATTGTATTGGGTTTTAACATGACAGGATAATGGTGTAATGATATTAGCCATATGATGGGATGGATGGAGATCCAGCAAAAGCTAAACTGTATAATATAAGTTTCATTTGGTGGAGACTGAAATTATATTTCATATCATTTTTAAAGTTTAAAACTAATCTAACTAAGATCAATTTACTGGTAATGGACACGTTTTTTTCTGAGCTAAGGGTTCCCTAGGTACTTAAAAAAAATATTAAGTATCAACTTGATGCACCAACTAATGCTCTTTGAATTCATGATCAATAAATGTTTAATTCAGGATGAGATATTTTTTCTTTCTTTGATTCCAAACAACAAATTTGAAACAGAAAGAAAACCTTTTCAGCTACATCATTAGATTGAAAGTTCAAAGAATTGAATCACTTAATTTGAAGAAATGATAATAATTTTATGTTACCATAATTCATTTAAATTGTAATATGGATAGCAAAAAGTGATTCAGATATCACAATACATAATGCTTAGTCTAAAATACATATTAATTACATAAAATCACTTACATTGGTTTGGAAGCTTCTGCTTGATCAGTTTGTAATTTTTCACCACCTTCAACTTCCATTGTACAGTATACTATTCTACTAGGAGCTAGAGATTTTAATCCCTTAACTTCCATTACCACCACCTAGTGTATAGAAATCATATAAAAGAATAAGTTAGTAGCAAAGAGAAAGGAACAATGTTACGGAAGAAACAATAAAAGAGAAATAAATCAAGAATATGTAAATTGATTTTTTTTTTCAAACAAAATTTTAGGCCAAACACATTAATCTTAGGCCGGATAAAACAATTAAGTGAATCAATAGTAGTTTTGATTAATGGGTAACTCTGGTAATAAAACTTGTATTACTTAAGATATTTTAGGTTTTACAATTACTTTTCATAAATAACCACACTCTTTCAAATGGAAGTACATAAACTTTCCTAGCAATTTTATAATATAGATTTTCCAATTCCAGCAGACTATTATGCCTAAAGTAATAGTTGAAAATTTTCCTGCTGCCTATGAAATATATATAAATAACCTAAATAAGGAAGTATAGAGAACTGGGGAGAATTCACTGATTGAAAGCGTTTACTAAAAAACTAGAGTTTTTCGGAGGCAGCAGCCCAATTTTCAACTATTTGAGCACAAATTGTCTGGACCAAAGGCCCGTCATAACCTTGCTTTTGGAGTATTTGTGCTAAAGAATGGCACAGGAACTTAAGGCTATTTTAACAAACAGGTATTTTTTTAAAGTGGAAAATCCAAGTCAATTGAAGAATGGAGGACATAAGGCTATCATAGACATTAAAGCTAAAAGGGCCACCAGCTTTGCTAATCCAATCATGACCGATGATAACGTAGGGAGGTATTAAACTGACAATGAGGAGTGAAGGGTTTTGAGCTATGTTTCGGAAACTGCTTTTGGATGGTAAAATTATGCTAGAAGTGGAATAGAAATTTGTTTCTCAAGACCACTACATAGTAAGTATTAACCAACCCTGGTGAGGATTCAACCCACACCATGCTAAACCAGTACTCTGGTTTCTGTTGCTCATTACTGGCATGGATAGGAGCATACTATTAAATTAAAACTATAGAAGCATTATAACATAAAAAATGCAAATGTCATAACATTATTTGTAAAAAATACAACACTGTTAATTAAGATTACTTGAATAATATCTGATTAAAGAATACCTCCAGTTGAAATGTGAGCACTACATCAAGTTTCGTAAGCTGGGTATCATTATCAGCAGAATCACCCTCTAATTTAGCCAATGAACCTTGTGACCTGAGAACATGATCAAACTAAATTGAATAATTACTTTTAACAGATAATTATTAAAAACACAATAGTCAGAGCCATATTTTCAAGAAACATTATAGAAACAGTATTAAGGCTATCAATATTCCACCAAATTAATAATCATATAACACACATACTTTACCAATAACTGTAACTCTAATATAATATTTCATTTTTATTAGGAATTTTAGTCAATAATATAAAATTTAATACCTGTGATTATAGCGCTTCAGTTTTTGTAAACCATACTTTGAGTCTATTGATCCTTTTGAAACAGGCAAAGATTCAAGATTCACCATTAACAAATTTATAGACGTTTTCAATTCTTCAATGTACAGTGACTCCATTTCTTTCAAGACAAATTTAGGCATAAGTTTTCTATTCTGAAAGCAATTTATATACTTAATAAATAATAATTGACACAAAAGATAAACATATAAAAAGAAAAAATGATATAACACACACACACACACACAACAATGGATTGAATAAAAATATAAAATAAATATTTAATGCACATTGTGAAATTTTATATCAATCAATAATATCTTATATAATAAAAGGTCCTGAAATAAGCATATTCACCTTTTCCATTTCAGCCACTTTTTGCATTCTACCATCTAACTCCCTTCGGATAGCTGCAGCTTGTTCATCTGCAGAATCCAACTAAGAAAGAAACAATCAAAATTTATTAATTAATAAATTGTCAGAAGCTATTCAATGTAATAATATTTTGATGAGATCAGTTTATTAATTATATTTACTTTCAGGATCAATGAGGATTACAAGACATTTTTGGAAGGGAAGAAGATTACTTTATACACCAATACCCATAGTAGGCTCTGAAGAAGCAGCATCATAGAAGTGAACACTTAAAGTATTAGTCATTGGATATGCCTTTGATATTCTCAGTAAAAGTAACAAATCTTCATTTAGGAATAAGAATAGGAAAGAGGATATTGATTCTACCTAGGTGACAGAAACTGTCAGCACAAGATTGTAGAATAGCAAGTCTTTATGAGGAATCATGGTCAGGTCATAGATTATCATATATAAATTATCTGATTATGGCAAGGTCAAATGATTTTTAATAGACATTTAAAACTTAGAAATGGTGATTTATAATATATGAAGCTCAAGGAAGATCAAATTAATGGTAAATGTTAGAACTCTTTGCACTACTTTCAACAAAGAAATAGGACAAGACCATCCAGTCTGTACAAACTTTGAAACATTTCAACTAGGGGCTGCATAAAAGTTTTAAGTTTCAATAAATTTTTTATGTCATGAAGCAACAAAATCTACACTGCTTCATAAAATGAACAATGGGAATAGGATCTTGCTGAATCCGAGAACATTATTATAGGAAGCAAAGCAAAAATATTGAAAATACGTTGAAACTGAAAGAATCTTAACAAACTCATTTCCTTTCAAAAACAAGTAGAGGAAGGAATGGCTGATACACAATGCACAGTCAATATGGAGAATATTCAGGATGCTTGGAATGGTCTGGGAGCAGCCACATCCAAGGCAGCAAAGGCTATAATCAGAGTTAAAGATCCTGAAAGAAGGTCCCCATGATTTGATGTGGAATGAAGGAGGGTAACTGAAGCAAAAAAATGTGTCTTAAAGGCTAATGGTACAGAAAAATTATACAAGAAAGGCAACTGAAAAATATAGAAAAGAGAGACAAGTTGAGAAGAGACTCCACAGTGAAAAAAAAAAGCAATAATGGGAGAATAAAAGCTCAAAGAAATAGGGACACTCAGGGTTACAATAAGAATAGAATCTTTTTCCAAAAATTTAAAAAAGAAAGAACCCTCCTTAGAGCGAGACTTTAATCTTAAAGAAAGGAGGGTAGGCCCACTTCTCACTAATAAGAAAAACGTACTCCAAAGATGGAAAAGACATTTAAATGATCTGCTGAATGAGGGAGTAGCTGATCCAGAGGAGGATGATGGGAACACGGATCATAATGACATAGAAATACAAATTCTTCTAGATTATAGAGAAAGAGACCTTCCTGTGCTTGAAGAGATCAAGGATGAAGTCTCATAAACTTTTGGAAAAAAATCATGAATATAAAATTCCCTCTCATCATTAGTTCATTTATTTTGAAAGTAAGTACAATTCCATTTGAAAACACAAACAGTATGAAGCAATGGGAAAACTTAATATCTCCTCCAGATTAATTCACCTTGTAAAAATGACAAAGCAAGACATGCCATGCAGCATACGCATTTTGTCAGAATAATTAAAATTTCCCACCAATAAAAACTAAAGACAAGATAATGTCTTAGCATGTTTATTATTTAATTTGTCATAGGATAAGGTGGTGAGGGACCCAGACATTCAGACTAGAGGCACAATATTTACAAATCTGATCCAACTGTTAAGCTATGCTGATAATATAGACATTGTAGCAAAATTCTTTACATTTTTCGAGGCTGCCCTTTTGAAAATCAAGAGAGCAGCAGCCATATAAATAAAGAAAAACTGAATATATGTACACAGGCGGAGAAGTAAATCCCCAAAACCAAACCATATCCATCGATCCTTACAAGTTTAAGGGTTCCAAATAATTCTTGAATCTGGGATCTCAAGTCATCAACGACTAAACAACATATGAAATAAAGAGGAGAATAGCAGCTGCCAACTTATACAACTTTGGCTTTCTTAACATATTAGAAGATCAACCAAGCTCCAAATGTATAAAACAATTATCCAACCAGTTCATACTTATGCCAGCCAAACATGGCTATCAATTTATCAATCAATATTAATCAAAAAGATCTGAGATCCTGATTAGAGCTCTTGAAGAGCCATTTCACTGCACTAAGAGAACTGGCAGACTGAAATTGAGATGGATTTACGGTGTGGCAGCTGACACAACAGATGTGCTGAGAGTTAAAAATTAGAAAGCGGCCACAGAACAGAGATGAATAGCAAACCTCATTGGGGATGCCAGGAACCATAAAGGATTGTAGAGCCAATTAGATGGATAGAAAAATATCTACACTTAGATACTAAGCAACAATCTAGAGCCATTTACTAAAAAAAAAAATTACTGAATGATAATAGCTTTCCAAAAAGACAACAAACTTTATATAACAAGGGAGAGTTACAATAACAAGATAACTTTAAGAAAAGGTAGGTTGGTGATCTTAATCCTACTTTTAACCAAGTTTTTTAATTTTTTTGTCAAGAAAGTATGGTAAAAACTAATTGTACAATTTGTAAGAAAATCTTTAATGGAATGACTATAAGAGTTGACCTTTGTAAAAAGTAATAGGTTTAAATAGAAAAGGTTTCATTAAATTTCATATATAAAGTATTGCATTAGTCTTAGAACACTAACATCTGATCAAACATCGTTGTTGCATCATCCCATTTATAATAAAAATATATATGTGTCAGAAAAATACTTTTTACAAATGCTCTGTATGAATACGAACATATAATTCTTTACACAGAAATGACTGCATAATATGTATATATTTTACAATGTTTCTCCTATAAGTATTATTTATAGGAGAAAAGTTTCGTTTATTCATAACTTACAATATAAAGTTCAAGATGTAGGAATTTGTTGAACCAGTACATGTGAATTACCTGCAATGCATTAAAAAGAAGTTGATGCTCAAATTTTTTTATTCCTAAAATTTGTTGAAACATGTCATAAAGTTGATCCTTAGATAAAATAGCTTCACTATTCAATATTTGTTGTTGCATTCGTGAAGGCCTTTTTGAATCTTCATCAGTAACTGGAACATAAACAAACAAAATAAAAACTAGCCAGAATACCTGTGAGATATGTGAGAACGTCTGGAGATCCCGAAAAAAAAATCTAATAAAACAGTTCATTAGTCTTTTATATCTCATTCCAAGCTCATCAGACAGTCCTCCATATACTATGCATCTGTAGTCAAAGTTGGGAAAAACGAGAGATGATACCAAAAGTTATCAAGTACTTAATAGTAATGAATTGCGGTAATGTAAAAGTTGCTTAAGAATAAAAATAGAATTCCTCCTGATTTAGGAAATATGGTTATTCCAAGAAAGATTTTGATCAAAAGTTATTCCCAGATTTTTAATGGAATTTTGGAAATGAATTGGACGGTTTTTGAGGAAAAGCAGTGTATAGTAGGGAAGGGCTGTTAGGTGAGGTTTTGGTTTGGATTCAGACTCAACTTATTTTCTACTGCCCATAGGTTAATGCTATCAATGTCTCTCTGCAGCTTACAAGTTTCCTCTAGCATGTCTGAAGGATGAAAGGATAAATATATTTGCAAGTCATCAGCATAAAGATGATATCGGGAATATTGGATGCAATTCGGCAATTCATTAATATAAATAGAAAATAGGGTAAATGAAACAGAAAATCCCTGGAGGCTCCTCGCGGGAGTGGTAGTGAGGTTTTAGAGGTATAATCACTGTTTGGGAACAGTGAGATAAAAGGAATGAAGCCAGCTTAATGCACTATTAGATATTGAGAGGTTATGGAGTTTGGAGAGGAGGATTGTATGGTCAACAGAATCAAAACCTTTTGAAAAATCAAAGAGGATCAGGATCGTAATATTCTGTTGGTCCAAGGAGGAGTAAAGGTCTTGGGTAAATTTTACCAAAGCAGATTGCATGTGGAGTATCCAATGGAAGCCTGATTGGAAAGAATTAACGAGGGTTTTACAGTCATGAAAGGAGGTGAGTTGGGAATATGCTAATCTTTCTAATGGTTTAGCTAAATTTGATAGGATTGATATAGGTCTAAAATGGGTAAATGAAGAAGGAAAAGGGAAGAAGAAGAAGGAAAATGAACTTTATTCTGGGACAACTTGTCCCCTAAGAATAACAAACGAGTACAATACATAGAACAATCGTCTGGCTATGATAATTAATTATAATAAATGATAATAATAAATAATAATAAAAATTGATTAATAATTAAATTATGAGTTACAAAAATAAATTAAGGAAACTTGTAATAGGATACATCTTATGTGTACTATTATAATGTATATAACATAAATATTAATGTTTTACATTTGCTCGGAAGATTGAAGATCCAGGAGGTAAAGAAATAGATGATGTTTAAAGGAAGTAAGAGTGGAGCTTTTTTCGAATTATGATGGGCAATGAATTCCATAAACAGGAAGCACGGATAATAAAGGATTTCTCGAAGGATGCAGTTCGAATAGGTTGATGGGTTGGGTTCTAGTATTTAAGAGTTGAATGGAGGAGCGCAGAGTAAGGAGGTCATGGATATAGGCGGGTTTTTTGGTTTTTAAGGTTTGAAATATGAGAGCACCCAGGAAGTATTGACGTCAAAAACTGGAGTAAAGCCAACCTATTTCAGAATACTTAGGAGATATGTGAGAACGTCTGGAGATCCCGTAAATAAATCTAATAAAACAGTTCATTACTCTTTTACATCTCATCTCGAGCTCATCAGACAGTCCTCCATGTACTGTGCATCCGTAGTCAAAGTTAGGGAAAATGAGTGATGATACTAAAAGTTTTCGAGTACTTAATGGTAATAAATCACGGTAATGTGAGAGTTGCTTAAGAATAAAAATAGATTTCCTCGTGATTTGAGAGATATGGTTATTCCAAGCAAGATGTTGATCGAAAGTTATTCCCAGGTTTTTAATGGAATTTTGGAAATGAATTGGACGGTTTTTGAGGAAAAGCAGTGGATAGTAGGGAAGAGCTTTTAGGTGAGGTTTTGACCCAATGAGGATAGCCTTTGTTTTTTTTCTGGATTCAGACTTAATTTATTCTCCACTGCCCAAAGGTTAATGCTATCTATGTCTTTCTGTAGCTTACAAATCGCCTCTAGCATATTTGAAGGATGAAATGATAAATATATTTGCAAGTCGTCAGCATAAAGATGATATTTGGTGTAGTGGATGCGATTCGGTAAGTCATTAACATAAATAGAAAATAGGGTAGGTGAAAGAGATGATCTCTGGGGGACTCCTCGCGAGAGTGGTAGTGAAGATGAGTGAGGTTTTCCAGGTATAATTACTGTTTGGGAACGGTTGGATAAAAAGGAATGAAGCCAGCTTAAGGCACTATTAGATATTGAGAGGTTATGGAGTTTGGAGAGGAGGATTGTATGGTCAACAGAATCAAAAGCTTTTGAAAAATTAAATAGAATCAGTATCGTAATATTCTGTTGGTCTAAGGAAGAATAAAGGTCTTGGGTAATTTTTACTAAAGCAGATTGCGTGGAGTATCCGGAACGGAAGCCTGACTGGAAAGGATTAAGGAGGGCTTTACATTCAAGAAAGGAGGGGAGTTGGGAATGTGCTAATCTTTCTAATGGTTTGGATAAATTTGATAGGATTGATATAGGTCTGAAGTGGGAAACTGAAGAAGGAGAAGGTACTTTGTTCAATGGACAGACAAGGACTGTTTTCCAAGCTGTTGGAAAAATGGAGCTTTGTAAGGAGAAATTATATATGTGGAGCAGGGCAGGTAAGATAACAGAAAGGCAGAGTTTTATTATTTTTAAAGGTATTTGATCCAAGCTGCAGAGGTTGGTATGAGATTTAAAGACTGAATCGATTAGGTCATTAGGTGAAATATTAAGAAAATAAAAGTTATTAGAATTGAATGGGGTTTGAGGAATAGAATAGGATAAGGTGTTTACAGGGATTTCATTAGGGTGGGGGTCAGCAAAATAGGAATTAAGTTCATCTGGAGTGACTGGATAGTTGTCATCAGGTTTGGAACTGGATACTGAAAATTTTCCATTTAGATTTAGGATCAGGAGCTTGGGATAGGATACTACGAAAATACTGCGCTTTAGCACGTCGTAAAGAGGACTGGGTGAGGTTTTGAAGAAGTTTAAACGATGAATAATCTTCTGAATGTCTAGTTCGCCTGAGAGATAATAAAGGGACTTTATTCAATGGACAGACAAGGACTTTTTTCCAAGCTGTAGGGAAAATGGAGCTTTGTAAGAAGTTATATATGTGAAGAAGGACAGGTAAGATAACAGGAAGGCAGAGTTTTATTATTTTTAAAGGTATTGGATCCAAACCGTAGTTGTTGGTACGAGATATCTCTCATTATCTCATATATCTCTCTCACAGTATCTCTATTAATATACTTTAATAAAAACTTGATGGTCGTCAAGCATTATTGAAAGCAAAACAAATAAATAAACTAATGCAATATCATATTTAATCATCCTAAGCTTATAAAAAGAACCTTGGATAACTTTAAGGGTATGAGAGCATAAAATCATATGGACACAAATGAGAGTGACGACAAACAATATTGTCTTGGCATATTCAGAGACACTATGATAGACAGACTGTACACCAAGCATCTTTTTTCACATGCTTTAGTACCTATGGTGCAATGTCTGCCCAGCTAGGCATTGCATTGCATTCCATTGCTTCTCTCATGGAAAATTATATGTTCGACATTCGAAAGTAGGTAAATGAGACAATCTTTGTATCAATGGAACAATAAAAAATATTGTATACCCACAGGCAGTGTAAAATTAAATATATCATAAATGTGAATTTTCTCTTTTATTAATTTTCCATTTAACCAAACTGAGCCACAGCAAATTGTTCTGGGTGCAGCTAGTAATCATAATAGAAACAATACCAACAATGTGTAAAAGAAACATTAATATAATCAATAAAAATAAATAAAATATTAAAAAAAATATTATGAATAAATAAAAGAAGTATCGTAATAACGTTATTACCTTTAAAAATGCAGTCAAACTTTGCCATCCATGAAGCCAAAACAGTTTCTTTGCTCAATCCATCTATTTCAGGTAATGATCTGACAAAAAAAAAAAATTACATGTCATTTGATTATAGAATAGAAAATAGAATAGAAAATAAACTTTATTCTGGGACGATGTCCCCTAAGAATAATATAATGTACATAAATAAATACAATGAGTCTAGCTTTCATAAGATGAAATAAAATAAATTAACAATCTGGTGAACTATTTACAATTTTACAAATAAAGAACAAAAATAGAAATAAAAATTACAAAATCCAATAATTGCAGGAGAAAGAATAAAAACCTATTTACATCTACTGAATGCACTTCTTTTTTATAATAAATTTAGAAAAAAATAAACTTTTCTAAAAATAATAATCATAGAATGTTTTAATGGACTAGTTTCCTACCTTAGTTCCGGAACCCCAAACGGGAGAAAACTCAGATAATAATAACTAATAAATATGTTATGCTTAATATTAGCTAAAATGTTCAAATAAATAAGACAATAAAAAAACTTCTACATTCCCTTAAATTTTTCTTTTCGGGGATGAAACAATTAATACACTACTTCAGATATCCGAGATAAAATATAATAATAATAGTAATAAGTAAGTGTTGAAAACCCTATTTATTTTTTTATCATTGGTTTAGGTGATAAGTACCATTTTCTATTGGGTGATAACAAAAACAGTCAATTCAATATTAGGAAGACATTTTTTCCCTAGTCATTTGTATTACTTCAGCAATGTTCATACCTTTAGGTAATAAGTTATATTTAATGCTTTTCATTTTAAATTTGGAAGAGCTCCTTTCATTATAATTGTAGGATTAATTCCATTCTAAGGAGTGCAAGTTTAGAATTCAAGAGTTTTTTATACGAATTGTGAAAACTTTTTGGAATCGTATGAATCATCAATTACAAAAATATTTCAGTCACTTATATAATTTAAATGAAACTAGGGGTGTAGTAAAAAATAAAATGCACAGCATTCAAATGCAGATTTAATGTGCACAGACATACAGTTTACATTAATTTAACCAATCTTATTTTTATTTATTGCTTTTTGCAGTTTTTAATAATTGTAAAAAATTTTATACATATTAGAAAGGAATAGTAAAATCGCTCAAAAATTGTAAAACTCTATTGTTAATTAACAATCTCTACAGGACTATTAAAGATCGATATTGAGTTTACAAATGGTACAAACCACCATAAAAATTGTTTATAATGTTCAAATATTCCCTTAAATAATATGTTGAAAAAAAAACTTTTTGATTTTTCTATTTATAAAATCTTCTTACCTGACTCTTTTTTCTATATTGTTTCTGAACACTTCTCTAAAATCGTACTGAGAACAAGCACCAGACTGAACCATTTTAAGAACTCTATCAGATCTTAAAAATACATCATAATAAGTTTGAACTGCATTTTGAAAAGCTTCATCAGCCATTATTTGAGTGTCACCTTTTAGAAAACTCTAGGCAGAAAAATAAAACATACTGTAAGAATACTACAAAGAAAGGCTTGAAAAATGATTGAATTAAAAGCAAAAATGATAACAGATTTATTTTAAATTGATTTTAGTGGTAATCTGCATATGCAGATATTTACAAAAAATTATCACAAACTCCAAATAAATTGGAATGATAAAAATAAATTTCTGAGTATGCTTAAAATACAAAATTTTGTATATCACAGTTAAATCTCCAATGTTGAGTCTTTGCAACTTTGAGTCTTTTGGACTTGATCTCAAGCACGAGTTCCCTAGCAGCTCCCAGGAACTCTTCCAGTGCACCTTATAAGGCTTGGAACATTCTCGCTGCTAACACTATATCATTCATAAATGCCAGATATTGAGTGAAATGTTGCATGTACTTGCCTATTAAAAGGAAGTGATTGCCATCAACTGCAGCTCCTCCGAAACTCCATACATCTAAGATGTCAAGAGTAAATCAGTAAATCAATTTGGTTCTTTGTCATGTAGTTGGGGGATACTCATGTTTCTTTATGTAACTCTTTGTGTTTAATGCAAGTTCTCACAATTCAGAGTCCCCCCCTTTTTTTTTTTTTTTGTGAAACTGGCTGTTTGGATACCATTATCACTGCTCTGATCATGCTTGTTGTGAGTACTAATGGTAGGTCGAGAGGCTGGTTATTTTCCTAGCTAGGCATTGAAGTCCCTGATGATCTTAGAATTATACCTAGGGAAAGCTTATATAGCCTTTCCAGGGTCCAATAGAACTCGTCCTTTTCCTCTGTCGGTGCATGTACACTTATTATACTAATATTAAAGAACTGTCCTTTAAGTCTTATACAACAGATCGCTCATTTAAATCTTGGTTATCTATTAACATGTGTTTTACTCTTTTTTCTTATAAACCCTGTGGTATGCTTTGCCAAAAGCATTGTCTATTGCCACTGTTAATGAGAATGTATTTCTGGAATTTAACCATCTACACTTCCATCCAACTGATCTCCTGCAGAGCCACAATATCTATATTATATTTATCCAATTCTTTTTCTAGGTCTCTGTTTAAACCAAGCTTGGAATAGGCTTCTAATATTCCAAGTTCCCTGATGCAGATTATTATTCTTCCTGTTCCTTAAATGCTTTTAATTCATCCAACATTTTGATTTGAAATTTTCCTGATTCTTTATTATGGATTCCCTATGAGCAGGTATTCACAAGACTCCAATTGAAAAAAAATGACAAGCCATATTTTTTATTTGGCAGCCATTTTTACAATGGCAATTCGATAAAAAAAAAACAAAAAAAAATGGGGTTTGTTGAAAATCGTATTGCGAAGTCATTTTTAAAGATATCAGAATAATTAATAATTAACTAGTGTGTTCAGCATGAAATGATCTTAAAAGTTACTTTATTATATTCCCCCTATCATGCAAGAAAGTCAGTCAAACTCTTTCTCTAAAAACTCTGAAAAAATTAAAAAATTGTTAATTTTAAAGACCATAAATTTTTAGGAAGGAGAAGAGACTCACAAATATTTTATTTCTGTGTTGAGTATTCGTAATAAATACTACCAGCAGCATAAGTTTTAGTCATGAGAGTAAACTCCTTTTTTTGTACGGCTTTTCAAAAATGGCTGAAAGCATGTTAATGCCAATTTTCATAGGTCTATATCTGAATAAAGACTGAATGAAAGATGTAGATAGACTGTACAAGCAGTTGCAGGTGGAAGAGTTCAATTCTAAACTTGTAAAACTCACATTAACTTGTTGCAACATGAGAACTGATGTGTCATTTGACATTTGATAAAGGATTTTAAGTTACAAACAAACTTCTGTAATATACTTACATATTTTTTTAATAAATGATCATTTTTAACTCAAGTATTGCATTTAAATGTAGTCTAATGTAATTATTTTAAAGCTCTAAATAATAATTTACATTAAAGTATCATGTTATATTAAAAAGGCATAACTCCCCATTTGCTTTATTCATTTAACTACATGTTTCAGAGCTTGTCATGTTGCTCCATCTTCAGGTTCTACAATCATTATGTTATGTTATTTTACAATTCTTTACTATATTAATACATCACTTAACATTTTTGGTTTTTATTACCTAACACTGTGATATTCTCACTGGTCATCTCTTCTACACTGACACCACTGGGCAATGTTCAATTATTGTTTTGTTTATTTATTGTCAGCTTCTGGCCTATTCATTTAGTTCCTATTTTACCATTCCATTTCCATTCTATTAGTTGCATTGTCATTACTATTTACATTTTTATTACTTTTATTTATTAATGATTTTATTCTTTTTATGGACTATTTATATTTTCAGTCTATCTATTAATTTAGCATAGTTTGTACCAATTTTATGTGTATCAGTTTTGTAGTTTACTGCCTGGTCTATTGTTTTATTTATATAAATTGCTTCCATTATTTTTCTATTTTTGGTTTTATACTCATGATTTAATATGGTTGTATTTTCAAAGTCAAATTCATGTTTGAATTTGTTTGTGTGTTCACACAGTGCAGTCTTATTTTTTTTTTCTCTTTGTTATTTATTCTTTTACAGTCATATTTATGCTGGTTCACTCTTTTAATTAAATTCTGTTTGGTTTCACCTATGTAATGCATTTCACAATCTTTGCAGTTTATTTTATAAATCAGATCTTTTTTAGTCCACTTGTCTATTGTTTCTGTATTTCTTATTATGTTATTGATTTTTATTATTATTATATAAAGCACCATTAATTTTAAAGTTTTCATTATTTAAATTATTTATTAATTGTCTTGTAAGTGCTGGGATGTAATTCACTCTGTTATAAGTTTTCTTTAAAATTATGTTAGATGTTTTTAGCATTGTTACTACTGTGTTCTCTTTTATACTATTATTAAGTTCTTCATCAGTACTTTGTTTTTTATGGTAGAAGTCAGTGATTTTCAATTGTTCATTTATCTTGCCTGTTTTACAGCTTGTTATATCAGTGTTGTTTGTTACTTTTATTGTTATTATTTCCTATGTTAATTTTACTATTTTTGTCAGTATCTTTATTATTTTTAATAATTGCTTTATCTTTTATTTTTGTTTTATTTATATTTTTATACCAGCTTTTATTTATTATTTTATACGGGACCATATTATCTGTTAGGTTGTTTATAATTTCTTGTTTTATTTCATTTAGGTATATTTGATCTGTTAGTTTTATTGCTGTATTAATATAAAATTATCTATTGTGTTTAGTTTTTGGTATATGGGGTGATTACTGAAGAAGTTTAAAATTCTATTGCTGGATTTTTCTTTTTTTATCCATTTAGTATTTATAGCGTTTTTATTCTTTATTATTAATAAATTTAGGTATTTAATTTCATTATTTGACATTTATTCTTTAGTAAACTTAACTTAATTTTTTTTATTCATTTTGTTGAATTTATCGTATAGTATATCCATCTCATTTTTATTTTCTGTTATTATTAACAAATCATCAATGTATTTTACCAATAATAATGGTTGATTTATTATGCTATTGTTTAAACATTTTTTAATTAAGTGGTTCATGGTGATTCCACTTATGTTTACACCCAGACTAGAACCCATTGTAATCCCGTCAATTTGTCTATAAAAACTGTTATCGTATTGGAAATAGTTATTGTATAAACAAATTTTTAAACCTTCCATATACATTTTTTTTTTTAATTGTTGTATATGGTTCGATTTCCTTCCAATTTTCTTCTAATATTCAGGCTTAGGTCTATTGGTTTGTTAGTATATAAATTTGTTACATCAAAACTGCATATTTCTATGTTTTGATTGTAATCTAATTCATTCAGTTTACATTTTAGTTCAAAAGCATTTTTTATATCAAAACTATTATTATTATTGAGTGCATTTAGTGTGTTGTTAAAATATTTGTTTAGTTTGTAAGTGGGTCCATTTATATAGACTACATAGACTAAATAGAGTAGTAAATAAAACTAATATAGATATACCGATTAACATTTTAAACGTCCTATCATTGGGCAAAAAAATTTTTGTTATAATGTCAATAAGGACAAAAAAATTAATAAAGATATATTAAATATTTATTCTGTTAAAAGAATAAATAACAAAGAGAAAAATAATAAGACTGCACTGTGTGAACACACAAACAAATTCAAACATGAATTTGACATTGAAAATACAACCATATTAAATCATGAGTATAAAACCAAAAATAGAAAAATAATGGAAGCAATTTATATAAATAAAACAATAGACCAGGCAGTAAACTACAAAACTGATACACATAAAATTGGTACAAACTATGCTAAATTAATAGATAGACTGAAAATATAAATAGTCCATAAAAAGAATAAAATCATTAATAAATAAAAGTAATAAAAATGTAAATAGTAATGACAATGCAACTAATAGAATGGAAATGGAATGGTAAAATAGGAACTAAATGAATAGGCCAGAAGCTGACAATAAATAAACAAAACAATAATTGAACATTGCCCAGTGGTGTCAGTGTAGAAGAGATGACCAGTGAGAATATCACAGTGTTAGGTAATAAAAACCAAAAATGTTAAGTGATGTATTAATATAGTAAAGAATTGTAAAATAACATAACATAATGATTGTAGAACCTGAAGATGGAGCAACATGACAAGCTCTGAAACATGTAGTTAAATGAATAAAGCAAATGGGGAGTTATGCCTTTTTAATATAATAACTTGATATTAATCTCCTTAAATGAAACATTTAAAGTTAAAGTATCATTTAACTTTGTCAGTTAAGATAATTTTAAGCCTAACAGTTGCTACTTTAGCATTGCAGAAATGTATTAAAAAGGTAGTGTTTTTATTGAAATTCACAGCTCTATGACTCAAAATATAGTTGAGTCTCAGTCATAATTTATTCTATATAATAGAATATCCGATAAAAATATATAATATTGGGATATTTTAAAGAACATTTTATAAAATTTTCATTTATTTTCATTCAGCCCCTAATCAGATGTAGACCTATTTGAATTGGCATTAACATGCTTTCGACCATTTTCGAAAAGCCATACAAAAAAAAGGAGTTTATTCTCAAGACTAAAACTTATGCTGCTGATAGTATTTATTACGAGTACTCAACAAAGAAATAAAATATTTGTGTCTCTTCTCCTTCCTCAAAATTTATGGTCTTTAAAATTAACGATTTTTTAATTTTTTCAGTTTTTAGAGAAAGAGTTTGACTGACTTTCTTGCATGATGGACACTCTGGTTTTTAAATTATTCTGATATATTTAAAAGTAACTTGGCAATACAATTTTCCACAAACTCCGTTTTTATATCAAATCACCTTTGTAAAAATGGCTGCCAAATAAAAAATATGGCTTGTAATATTTTTTCAATTGGAGTTTTGTTAATGGCTAGGGAATCCAAGATAAAAGAATCAGGAAAATAAAAAATGTTGAGCAAAACTAACTGGGTGATTTGAAATGGATTGACCCTATTCTGTTTCAGTTTCTTGAATTAATATCACTAGGAACTTTGTATAGTTGATCTAAATATGTATATAATGCAATAATAAAATTTAAAAAAGCAATTCAGACTAAAATTCTCAAGTCATATAAATCAATAGCTTTTTAACATTTTAAATTACAAATTTAAATTCCATTGATAAATAGCTAATAATCATGTAAGAGCAAAGATATATACTGCATTACAAAAATATATTTTCACAACATAAGTTCAACATTTTTCAACAAGACTATCACATAAATGTCATGATACATATATATCTCTCATAATTCTGAACATCTGTTTTAATAAATAACTATTTATTAGAGTAACTACTCAATTGTCAATGATGCAAAGTGGATCCTATTCCAGATCTAAATCTTTCAGGAAAAATCCTTATCAGGATCAATCATGTATCCATTTAAATAAAAAAAAACAAACAATTAAAATAAATAATGATCTTTATTAAAACGATTCTATTCAGAAGCTTACCTGAAATCTGCCTTGAATTACTTCCAACTGTTGTTTTGTAATTTTGGTTTGGCGTTTAGTCATATCAGTCGGCTGTTTGGCATTAAATGGATAAGCAATGCACCTTGAAATAAAAACATAAAGTTGGAGCTTACGTTTTCTTTCTTCTTCTTCTCTTTCTTGTTTATCCTATTAAATAAAATCAGAAATTATACTTATATTTCATAACATTAAAACTAAATATGCTGATCAAATTAAAATCAATTAGGATAAATGTACATGTACAGGTGCAATTGTTATAATCAGCTTTTCCTAATTTATTTGTGATCAAAAAGTAATTTCAAAGAACAATTTTTGGTAAATGGTAAACATAAAAAATTACCAAAAAAGTAAAATATATTATTTTAAATAAAACCATCACCTGTCAAAATCCTCGGAGTAGTACTCGATCAACATCTGTATTGGAATAACCATATTTCCCACATTACCCGAAAAACCATCTCCATCCTCAAACAGCTTCTAAGATTTCGTGAATCTTTCCCTCGCAAAACCCGTCAGTTGTTAGTATCCTCCCTCATCCTTCCCCACCTCGATTATGGGGATGCTTAGTATATGGAGGACTGTCTGGCGAGCTTGAAATTAAGCTGAAAAGATTAATAAACTCCTTTATAAGATTCATTTTTGGGATCCCCGGGCATTCTCACATCACTTGCTGGTATTCCGAGTTGAGGTGGCTTTATCCAAGTTTTCGGCGACAATACTTCCTTGGTTCCTTTCTATTCCAATCCTTAAAAAACCATCGTACATTTACGACATCATTGCCCTTCGTTCTTCCATTTATCTTTTGAACACCAGATCCCAGCCTACAGATTTGTATATCCCTTCTCATCGAACTGCTTCCTTTGAAAAATCCTTTATTAATAGTGCAGCTTTATTTTGGAATTCCATACCCATTTCGATCCGCAATGCTCCTTCTCTCACATCCTTTAAACATAATTTATTCATCTACCTCCTCAATTATCAATCTTCCGAAATTATGTAATAATATATTAGTGTTAGAATATTTCTTCTTATTTTATTTTATTTTATTTTATTTTTTATTTTTATTTAATTTAATTTTAATTTTGTTATTTACTTATTTTGTTTTTCTTATATAAACCCAAAGACTTGTTTTTAAATCTAAAATTTCACCTTATATATTTATATGTACATAATTTACATTCTATATAAGTTGCTGCCTGTTATGTACGCAGCCAGACAATAATACCATTTTATTGTACTTTTATATTATTCTTAGGGGACAAGGTGTCCCAGAATAAAGATTATTTTTCATTCATTCATTCATTCATCATATGCACTAGGAGACAGATTACTTAATACTCTCTCAGATAATCAGTAAAATGCACACAGCCTAATTAATTCCTTTAAAAACGTAGTTGATCAGAGACCTTTCCTGAACAGAGGGAATGTTATTTCGTCTAGACAAACTGTAAATAATTTACAATCATATGCTGATATCAATCTTTAATTGGTCCATTTGCTTTTTTTTTTTTTTTTTTTACTTTTATTCTGTGCCTCTACCATATTTAACAGTGTTCACAGTTCTCATAATTTCTTATGAAAATTTCTTATAAGTGTAAATTTATGAACCAAGCCAGGTATTTAACTAGCAAATTGGGGCAGTTAATCCAGTCACCATTAGGAGATTGATTTTCCAAAATTATATTTAATCCTTAACTGATAAACGAAAAATTTTATTACAAAACCATGTCTTAGTTTCCTTTCACAAATTATAACTGAGGACATCAAAATAAATTAGAATGTAGTTCAGGAGTTCCACTAACATTATAAAATCAACACCTTTCTTTATTCAAAAAGATATAAAAATTAATAATTACTGACCTGTAATTCAGCTTCAGTTTTTTCACTAACAACAGATGGACTAGGGCTGGTTGGGCGAGGTAATGAATTAGAACGAGATGGATTAACGGTCCCACAAATACTTGCAGTATCAGTGGAAGTCCCACTTGGCGAAAGAGACCTAAAAGTAAATTATTTTACAATAAATAAAGGGGAAAATAAAGTTAATTGAAAAAGTATTTTGATCCTAAGATATGATAACATTTATTCATCAATAAGGAAAATTAATTCAGTACATAAAAATTGAAATTCTTTAAATCATTAAGTAATTGGAAATTGCAGATAATTCAGAAATTAAAAACGAGTCAATTTATGACCATGAGTCATAAATAAACTGAATGTAATCTTAAACAAATTCAAAGCATGACATTAATCATGGCTCACAACCAAAGGGAAGTGAAACTACAAAAAATGAAGCTCACCATGGATTCAATTCCTGTACATAGGTTCCATCCTTAAATTTCCTTTTAAAACTCTCAATCACATAATACAGTTTTCTATTGTTTATTATAAAAGGGTCTAGCGGGTCAAGCATATGAAACCTGCATCAAATGAAGGATTCTTACTTCATTTTTCTCGTTCTTCATTTAAAGTAGCCATACACCTAATCTTACATCCCTAACTACTGCAGTAAGGGAATAATGGGGTGACAACCCTTTACATAAATTCTTTTTTCTCATTATCATTTGAGATATCTTTATTAAACTTAAAATGTACATAACTATTTATAAACTGGTTATCATATATTTTTTCTAGAGTTCTTGTGATATTTGAAACTGTAAAAAATGAGAAATTTATTTTTTGGGTGTGTTTTTTAATACTAATCCCTGAAATGACACCTAACAAAAAATATATATCTTATTTGTTCTGATTATTACATGTATATCTTCTTGTCGAGTTATTACATGTTAAAATTATAGAAGGATCGAATTGTTGGAACATAGCTTAAAAAAATAAAAACCAAAAGATACATGGATGAAATAGCTGTATTAAATTAAATTAAATCATACAAAATATTAAATTTCATGAGTTTGTTTGATTGAATTTCAGAAAAAGTTTCCACTAAAAGTGTGGCGTCTCTCAACTTATTCATTACTTTACTTCACCTACTAATGATTTTATACTTTTATAGATAAAAAAGGTAAAACCTTTTTTTAATCTAAAATGATGAGGGCATTGGTTTCTAATAGACTTGAAATAAAAAATACTAACAAATGATTTTTTTTTTTTTTTTTTTTTTTTTTTTTTTTTTTTTTTTTGCAGTCAGCAACCGTTGAGGTTTTTTTTTTTTTTTTTTTTAAATTTTTTTTTTCCTATTTCAAGGAGGGAACACAGCCATTGCATTTATGAATGAATTATGTGAATGAAAAAAAAAAAATCTTGCTATTGTGCCTTTAGATGCTCAACTTCAAGTAATTACTAAACAAAGAATTAAAAACAAGAAAATAAATTTAACTCTAGCCATTTGATAAAAAATCAAATTACAACTACTAGGTTATTTTAATAATTGTTTTTTAGAAAGAGATGAAGGCTTTGAGTTTTAAAATCTTTTAGCTAATAATGTTGCACTACAAACACTACACAATAAAAAGTTCTGTATACAGTAAACATCGCTGAAGAAGAAATATTTACATACACATGTCTTGAATGGCAAAATATTATAAGATTAGTGTAAATACTTACTGGCATGAGAGATAGTGGAAAATGATCAGTAATACAATCATTGGTAGCGTTTTTTTTTTTTTTTTTTTTTAATTCAAACAAGATAATAATATTAGGGTTGAAATATTCTCAACAAGTTTCTGATTATTTCCATAAGGTAATCAAAGCATTTGAAAGAGATACTTTACCGTGTTTAGAGGAGCCAATTGCAACTCCGATCACTTCCTTACCATCGTCAAATACATGCCGAAAATCGCTCACACCAGAAAAGAAATCGGAAGAAGAATCAGTCCATACAATGTCAGCAGACTGAAGACTGAAGAAGTGAGAAAGGCCTACATCAACGAGATAAACAGGAAACTTTCAGAAGGTATAGCCTGCATAACAGTGACAGATGTCAATGCCAGATGGGCAAACCTGGAGGTGATACTGAAATCATCTGCTGAGGAAATTCTTGGTTATAACCAAAAACAGAGCAGAGCAGAGTGGTTCGATGAGGACTGTATCAGATTAATGAAAGAAAGAAATGATGCTTGGCTAAACTATCTGAAAAAGAGAATGAGACAATCATACCATAATTTCAGCAGAAAATTAGTATGTTTGTGGTTTCTTTAGAGGAAAAAGAAATATCTAACAGGGATACAAACCTCAACAGAACTTCATTAAGGATGAGAAAGGCAATCTTTTGACCAATAGGAGAGGTGTCAGGAGCAGATGGACACAGACTTACCAGAGACTACTAAACAAGATGATAAAGTGTAACAAAGATACAGCACAACAGGAGATTAATATGAATCAGTATCTGGAAAGCAACAATGGAGATGACGTGGAAGCACCGCCTTAAAAAGATAAGGTTATGGAAGTACTCCACTGCATGAATAATTATAAAGCTCTGGGGGTTGACAGCATAAAAAAAATAAAAAATATTTATGTTAAGGATTGTTAAACCCATTATTCCCTTACTGAAGTAGTAAGGGATGTAAGATTAGGTATATGGCTACTTTAGATGAAGGACGACAAAAAGAAGGTAAGAATTCTTCATTTGACGCTGAACCTGCTAGATCCTTTACCAATGCACACAACACCTTTTAAAAATATGTATAATGTGCTTACCGAGGGGCTTCACTGTTGAGGGGAATACTAAGGGTTTCAGATTGATTGTACTGATGAGCTGGAGGAGGTGGAGGGAGGTGTACTGCATGATGTTGAGCATGCCTACTTTCTTCAGTTTGATGATGTTGTTCCTCCTCACTTTCTTCTTCAGATGAACTTGGATCAATCATTTTTTTTCTAAAATATTAAAATAAACACTCAAACTAACTGTAAACCAACAAAATTAAAAAAATATATGTAGTTTGTTTGTTGGGGATTAACGTCCACTAGAGTAGGAAGGACAGGTTATCCCACACATTACCAACCTATTGAACCTACCAACGGAAGGTCAAGATTCATTCTGTGTGTCCACCACGAAATAAATTTCAACCCTCCCAGGTGGAATTCGATTCGAATTCAAGACCTTGTATACCAAGCACACTGAGACCCCTCCCCCAATATGCTTGGCCATCCAGCCCCATAAAATACATTATTATAAGGTTATTAGAATTAGATAGGCGGGGCGTGGTCACAAAATGTAATAAGTTAACTTAATATAAAAAAATAATAATAAATTTAATTATAATTGTAAAAGACAGTTAATTAAATACTGAAATCATATATGATATTTTCGCTTATTTTATAGGACATTTTCAGGGCAAAGGATTGTGAATGGTCAGGCCATATAAAAACTAAAAAAATTAGATCAATATTCTAAAATAATTTAAATAAGATTAAAATTCAGAAATGATAGGTCAAAATGACAAAATTGAGAAAGACAGATAAAGTTCTATCAGAGAATAAAATAAAAGTAGAAGGAAAAACATAAAAAATATATAAATGGAAATAAAAAGTTTATATATTAAAATTAAAATACCGATTTGTATTAAGAACTATCTTGACCATTCCTGAATAGAAAAATACATATTTTGTTTTTGTACTGTTGAACAATTTACTATTTCCATTCTTAGTTGTGGCATGGAAAATCTCACTTCGAGGACTTGAGACCTCTTCATTCAAAAACTTTCAAATAAGCACCCTAGACAGCAATCCTATAAAATAATCAATATTTTTTTAAATAATTAGTACATTAGGAACATTAATAAATAAGTACAATATAAATATATTTATTATTATTTAATACGACTAAACCTGTTCCATTATAAACTTATATACATGACATAATAAATTATATACATGTAATAAAAAATTAAATATATAATAAAAGATAACTTGTTTTTTCTATCTAACATATGCTAATTGATGATTGAGTATATATAAATATTTTTACTACAAACTCATTCAGAATTTTAAATTTTATTAGAATCATCTAAATTGATTTTAGTAAATAAGCAAGTAAGTAAATAAGTAAGCAAGCAAGTTAGTAAATAAGTAATGTAAGTAAGCAAATTGATTGATTATTTATTACCTTTTCTATCTGGGGTATTTGCTCATCTTTTGTAAGGCACCAGTAGGTAATAGGTAAAATTTGATCATATCACTGTGTGAGCAGTTCCCTCTGTCCACTGTGTCATACATTTGTCTGAAAACAATGTACTCATTGTTTTTTAAAATAAAAAGATAAATATCTTAATTCACTATAATATTAAAGTGCTAGTACACCAAAAATAATTCATATAAATCTTGTGAAAAAGTACAACAGTTTTAAAATGTTCAGTAATCACACACCTGCTGGTCAAAGGTGAACATAGCATTCTGTTCGAAAAAAATAAGAATCATTTATTTATACTTTTAATTACTACCTCACATCTAGGGTACCTGGTGGGACCCTAAAAACATTTTTTTTCTTTAGGTCTGGTAATGGAATAATTAATTGCATGGATTTAAAACTTTTTTTTTCTTTTTTTTTTTTTATTAGGACAAATATACATATGTTAACAGGACCTACGAGTCAGAATCAGAAAGTACCAATGAAAGGTGCTTGTTGTTGCATTAGATTACTTTGCAGATATTGAGGAAAAGAACTGGTACAGAAATGGGCCACCATTGGAACAATTACTGATGGCTACTAAGCGTTTGCCACCTAACCCTGAGCAAAAAAGGAGTGTTAAGATCAATTTTGCAGTACAGCCACAAAACATAACAAAATGAATATTAACTGACCGAGGTAGGAGCCAAACCGATACCACTGCTATAGGATCCTAACCCCAACTCTCTCCTTACAGCCCCTAGCAATGGGTGCCTCAAGTTATATTAATAATTTTTATGCTATTGTTTCATTTAAAAATCTTCCACATTTAAGAACAATGAGTTATATGAGCTCTAGATAGACATATGTACAAATTCAAACCTTAGTATAAAAAAATATATAAATCTAAAAAATGGATAAATTATAACAATAAAATAAACTGAAACATATGAATAATAATAAAATAAAAACTAATAAAATAAATATAATAAAATAAAAAATAAAAATAAAATAAAATCTTTACGATATCTACACTCGGTCTGGAAACCCCAAGCTCACTCCTATCCCACAGATGAGGAGTGCCTAAAGCAGGAATCATGATACCACAGTACTTCTTTTTCTCGTACGTCTTATAATGAAAAAAAAAACAGAGGAAGGCCAGTAATGTTGAGTGAGCATTAAAGCTACAAGAGATTTGAATATGAATGGAAAATCAATCATTAAAAGCTCACTCAATTTACAATAAATTGTTTTATTTTACAATAAACCTGGTAAATACCACTGTTTCGACTTGTGAGGATTATAGGAGTAAGTGGAACCAGTTAATGATTGATCCATTGGATTTGGATTATTTTAATTATTCTAATAAAATCTTGAAAATTTGGACAGTATAAAATGCTGAGTTTTGTCGAAAAAACTAAATATATGGAACATTGACAATTGAAATTCTGTTGTAGTAATATTTTGAACTTTACCATAAATCATATAACAAACTGAAATTACAATATTGTAAGCATATTCTGCTACAATATAATTTCATTATTTTCGAAATCAGTAATATCGCATCGGACCATTCATCACTCTAAGCTTTGATATTTTAAAAAAATGCTCAGGGCCAAATACTGAAAAATCATGCTGTTCCTTGAAACAAAAGTGCTAATTAAGAATTCGTAAATGGTAAATAATTATGTAACAATATATATATATATATATATATATATATATATATATATATATATATATATATATATATATATATATATATATATAATTAAACACCAATGGTGAAACAACCATAACATCACTTGCTTCCTCTCTCACCAGTAACTAAGTTGAGAAACTTCACATTCGGTTTTAACTACCTGCTGGAACATACTGCCCAGTCAAGTAAGGAGTTTTATACAGCAAATCTCGAAAAAGAAGCAACGAAGCTGAATTTTTTCATATACCTTCGATTTGGCCTTCTAAATAAGGGGTGAAAAGTCACCGACCTCAGAATGTTAGCTTAATTAGATATTCAAGATCAAAGATCACAACAATTAGTTTTTTTGTTTTGTTTTTTTCAAATATCTCTATTTCTATGCCTCGGGCGTCAATCAAGAAGTTTACAAAACTTGTAGATTGTAAAATCCTCAATAATATCATTTTTATTTTTGGATAAACCGTGTTCGAGGTATAGCGCGGAGAAGGAGAAGCGGGAACCAGTTCGGATAACACCTGTGCTTCTAGTGCCTTCCAGGATCGTTTCCCCGAAATATTGTCAGAAACAAAGTTGTAGAGCATTAAATTTACTTTAATTTCATATAAACGTCTCTGCCACTTGAATCAAATGTTTGACAAAAAGTTGTGCAAAAATATTTTTTTCTCTATAATTACCGATTTTAAACAACATATATCTCGAACACCGTTGAGAGTTGGACAAATATGTATAG
Source organism: Euschistus heros (assembly GCA_003667255.2). NCBI lineage: Eukaryota > Metazoa > Arthropoda > Insecta > Hemiptera > Pentatomidae > Euschistus > Euschistus heros. The sequence goes on from RCWM02000001.1 coordinate 3,516,103, forward strand.
AAACAATTTTATAGGAAATTTAATTAGCTTTAATTTATATTGGTAGTTTAGTTTTCTAGAGTCCACCGTTTTTGAGATATAATCGAAAATCCTAAACATGGGACCTTCTCCCCTTCCCCCCACCATAAACTGGGGATTCCCGTAACTCTAGGGATCGGACCTTTTAGTATATTTACCTTCTAACTATTCCTAACGATGCTGTGAAGTCAAAAATAGTCGCATAATTCATGCACTCTACAACCCTCATTTCAGCACTCTCACTGAGGTCGCGCTTCTCCGAGAAAACACGTTTTCCGGCATGTCGTCAGATGTTGCCAAAACATACATATTTAGCGTGCTGGAAAGGGTGTATGCTTTGGCAACATCTGACGATTTTGATGTTTTCAGTGGCCTTACTTGAGTATATTACGGGGTTTAGTCAAAATTTCGTATAAAGAGCCTAATAGAAAATTTAACCAGGTTTTAGTTGAAAAAATGAAAGTTCAAATCGGAGAAATAATTATAGAGTTTTTGTGAAAAATTTGCCAAAAAAAAAAAACTTGGATTTCAAAACAGTAAGCGGTTTTGGGGGTGCTAGCATGGATACTTTATAGGACCTGATCAAAGTTTAATATACATGTGCTTATAGTAAATTTCACCTGCTTTCAGAAGGAAAAAATATAATTTGGATCGAACTATTAGTTTCGGAGTTATAGCCAAAATAGTGCCGAAAAACGTGTTTTCGCGGAGAAGCGCGACCCCAGTGAGAGTGCTGAAATGAGGGGTGTAAAGTGCATGGATTATGCCATTTTTGACTTCACAGCTTCGTCAGGAGTAGTTAGAAGGCAAATATATAAAAGTCCAGGTCCCTGGGGGTACGGGAATCCCATGGGGAGAAGGTCCCATGTTTGGGTTTTTCGATTATATCTCGAAAACGATGGACTCTAGAAAACTAAACTACTAATAAAGATTAAAGCTAATTAAATTTCCTATAAAATTGTTTTTATACATATTTGTCCAACTCTCAATGGTGTTCGAGATATATGTTATTAAAAATAGGTAATTATAGAGAAAAAAAATATTTTTGCATAACTTTTTGTCAAACATTTGATTCAAGTGCCAGAGACGTTTATATGAAATTAAATTAAATTTAATGCTCTACAGCTTTGTTTCTGACAATATTTCTAGGAAACGATCCTGGAAGGCACTAGAAGCAAAGGTTCTTATCCAAACTGGGCCTGCTTCTTCTTCTCCGCGCTAAACGTCGAACACGGTTTTTCCAAAAATAAAAATGATAATACCAAAATTGTTGAGAATTTTATTATCTACAAGTTTTGTAACCTTCTTGGTTGACACTCAAGGCATAGAAATAGAAATATTTGAAAACTACTGATTTTTTGTGACTTTTGACCTTGAATATCTAATGAAGCTAACGTGCTGAGATTGGTGACTTTTTCCCACTTATTTAGAAGACCAAAAAGAAGATATATTCAAAAATTCAACTTCATTGGTTCATTTCCGGGGTGAAATCCTTATTTGACTGGGCTATCTTTACGATCTGAAATTGAGGCACCGAAGATGCCACTCCTTTAGTAGGAACACCAGAGATGTTAAAGTTGTTAATGCGGTTGAAATAAATACCAGTGTTATTGGAATTTTAATGAAAAAAATTTGGTTTCAGATTTGTATTGTTAGACCCTGAGAGGCATATTTCTGTTCCATGCGACTGATGCTGGTATGCAGCTGTGCGGGCTGGAGCCTAAAAAGCTATCATAAGCTGCTCAAATGGGAGAATTTCCAGATATGAAACTAAGTAAAGTACCCGTGACATTTGTTTTAACAAAAGCAGCAATGTTTTTGAGAACCACAACTGATTTAGGTTGAGTGAAGAAATCTTCTCATTTTCAGAGGACAAAAATTGATGCGCACTTTTATTTTTTTTAGTCTTGAAGTTGTTTTTTTTTCTAAAAAGTATTTTTATTTTCGCTTTTCACTTTTTAGTGGTAAACGAGTGTATTTTTGTTTATTCAGTCAACTCTCGATTACTTACAGTTCAACTTATTGAACAAAGTCTAATCAAGGTTATCATTCGACTTTATACATATGTAAATGTTCTTTCTTTCGCTTCCTCCTTAGGAAACTTTCTTTCTTTCTCTGTCCAGGAATCCACCAATCCTCCCTATTCCGAGCCAGCGCCCTCATGGCATTATAGGCCTTATGGCGGAATAGGGAGGATGTAAATGGGAAAAATGAACACAAAATTGGAGTTGAAATCATTAAGTATATTTTTCACTAATGGGTATATGTATGTTGTTTGTACATAAATATAAAGTCATTGCAACAGAAAATTAAATACCCGGAACCACTTAATCATACAACTTTCAATACTACTGAACTGCGCCTTTTTCTGGCGGTACCTAAAAGTAGACTTACCGTCTTCCACCAGTAGCGATCTTTTCTTTATTCTTTAAGAGAGCTGAAAGAGAACTACGCGGAATTCCGAATTCACTAGCAATAACCGCCCAACTTCTTTCTCCTTTCTCCACTATGCGAATCAGTTTTAACTTTTTTAAGTTAACTGAAAGAATTTTAAATTTTCGTGAAGCCATTGTAAAACCACTCGAGTGAATAAACAATAAGTGACTGGTGTACCTATGAACTAAATAGGTAAACAAGGACAGAAAGCAGGAAAACAAATTACCCATTAAATTCTTTGAATTTGAGTCATAGAGGTGATGAATTCCAATAGTTCGATTCATAGATGTGGTAGTCATAAAACTCCCCTCTTTTAACCCCTATTTTTTTCAGTAACACATAAGCCAAAGTTTCTTCCATAGCGTTTTATCCCTTTAGTGCATGATTTTTTCTTTTTCATTCTAATAATTTTTTTAAAATATGTTTTGGCCAGGTTATTAATAGAAAAATACTGAAAGAAATATTTTTCACCTACAAACCATTTTAATTAATAATATACATTATGTTGCGCAAAACTAAAAAGTGATTTATCTCGATAATAAAAACAAGAATTTTATCCTCATTGATATTTTACAAACTACATATCTTGGGAAAAGCCACAGAAATTTTATTTGATAAAAAACACGATGAATGTTATAAAAAGAAATAAGAACATTTTATTGGAAGGAAGGAGGAGTCTCCACAACTGAGGACTTGCAGATGTAAGTGACAATTAGAGATATACCTGTTCCAGTTAGTGCATGCAAAGTTCTCATGCCTAGAGGGATCATGTAGCATCTCTAATACAAGATTTGGTTCCAGAAAACGCAAAGAGAGTTCGCTGCCATAAGTATAAATATAATGTTGCAGATATGCAACACTATGCACTAGAGGGTTAATCCTTTCAACTAAGGCACTGATGATAACCCATTGACGAGGATTGAAAAAGAAAGCGCTTTGCTAAAATCGCAAAATTATAAGACAAATAAATAGTGGAGCGATAACTATTTACTATTACTATTCACATGTTTGTTTAATTTTTATTGCCATTTTTAAGCCATGAGGATAAAAATACAACTATGTATTGGGATTGTAATTCAATTTTCCACATTAAATGTTCTAATATGTGAAATATAAATACAAGGTGAGTATATCTTAGTGTAAAAAAGAGAAATTGGGCGAAACTAGATCAAAAATGCGGCAGACCTTACCTTTCTATTCCAATCCGTTGCAGATATACGATAATTCAAAGATTTTTTGAGGAAAACACGTTTTTTGCCATAAAAGCTGTAATATCTCGATAATATAACATTTTTCAAATTTTGCCTACATTTTCGGATTTAGCATTAAATTTCCTATAAGAGCAGGGTATATGTAACCTTGAATTTTACAAACTTGGGACCCAAAAAAACAGATTGATCTTCATCTTTTTAAAGGAAGTTACAATATCTTATAATATTTCAACGCTTACCATTTTTTCGAACAAACTATCCACAAAACAGAAAATTTAATTAGCTTTCAAATGTTATGATCAAATTAATTACATATATATATATATATATATATATATATATATATATATATATATATATATATATATATCGATTTCATGAAAAAATTTACTTTTAAACTTTCCTTTGACAAGTCCTATATTGAAAACTTTTCATCAACCTATATTTGGTACCTTTTTCCCCTACCCACCCTTAACATCCAATAGATATCTTGCTCTCCTAATAGTTAATCCTCCTAAAAACCTTATCTCTTCTTCCCAGCTACCAAACACTTTTCATTCTAATCACGATTTAATGACCTAGAAATACAACATCCAAACTCCAACGCTCACTCCAAAAACCATTTCCTATTGTAATCATGATTCCTTAGCATTTTCCTTGATCCAAAATGATACTGACGCTCAAGACTGGGATTATATATATTTCTTTCGCACCATCGACAATATGGTTGATATCCTTACATCCAATGTTTTATCCATCCCTGACTCCCATGCACCCCTTAAAACCATCCTTATCAAAAGAAATTAAAAATCTACAAAAGAGACGAGAGGCCGCCCGAAGACATTTTCGACGAACTAGACTAATTGTAAGTCGCAGTATTTTCATGAAGCCCTGTTTTGCGCCTGTGATCCAAAATCAAAATGAAAAGTCCCATCAAAACTGTCCTATTGTAAATCCTCCAATATCCCGCTTTCAATTTCTTTTACTCCCAATGAAATGAATTCCTTTTTCGTTTCCTCAACGTCAAACTAGTCTGTCACTGCCTCCGAAACTCCAAATTGTCTTTCTTTTAATTCCCCCAACTTTTATTTTTCCTATACCATGCCCACATACCTCATTCATACTATTTTTCAGTGTCACACACAAGCTATCGGACACGATGGTATTCCACTAAAACAAATTAAACTATGCCTTCCTACTATCCTTCCAGCCCTCCTACGTATATACAAGGTGTTTCAGGGTTATGTAGCCAAACGTAAAATTTAAACTATGGACCTCAAAAAAAAAAAAAAAAAAAAAAAAATCCTATGGAGGTATATCCGCAAACGATTTGTTTAGGAGATATTCATACCTAAAGATTTTCATTGCTATGGCTTATTTGGGCATAGTAAGTAAATAAAAATTATTCATTAAATGTAAACATTAACATTCATATTAAATGTTGATAAAAGTTATTTCCTTGAGTAGTAAGACAGGCATCGTTCTTTAACAACAGCAGTGACCAAACTAAAAATATGAAGTAAAGACCTCAAAACAAAAAAATAATATTCAGTATGAAAGTACGTCAGCAAACGCTATGTTTAAGAGAAGGATTTAGATGAAATACTAATATGACCTTGTCTCCCTAACTGTATATAAACTATTGACTTAAGAATTAATACTGTTTGGAATTAGCAATGGGAACTATCAACAACATTTATCCGTTTGTTTAAGGCTTTTAGAGAGTACTCATCATTATGCTTTCCATGTATACTAATTCTGAATGCACCGATATGGTGTTAGTGTAAGTTTTTTGCTATGGAAATGCTAATATTGAAGTTGAAGAATTGAAAGTTGATTTTTCTTAAAGAAATAAATATTTGTAGGGTAGTTTAATTTAAAGAGAAAATTTTAAAAAAATATTGGTTGGTTCATCCATTATTGCGGCAGATGTTGCGTTTACGCCACGTAGGCCTCTAGAATATATTTAAGTTTAAATATTTTTCTATTTTATTACATCAGCTTATTATCCTAGTCTTGTTAGTATTAAAACAAAATTATGTCATATTTTAACATTGATAAATTAACGATTTCATTTTATTAAATAGATTACAAGGAGGTAATAAAAATATACACGATTCATGTGAAGCAGACAACCTCAATTTTTGTAACAGAAGGAGGGCCTAGATTTGAACTAGAAAGTGTCGGATAGCAAGAAAATGGAGGGAGGACAAGGCAACAATGGGTATGCGACGTTGACAGGATATTGGTTTTTCCATTTGAAAGTTCTCACATGTATGCCAACGTATATGGCAACATAGCATTTCATTTATATTCCTTTAAGACAGAGGCATATAATAACGTCATAGATTATTATTAGTGCCTAAGAGAGCTCTATCAGACTAACCTACAGGACTACACCGTTATTAAAATAAGCAAACCAGTTTTAATGACAAAATTTTTGTTTTGAAATCGCGTTTTTATGAACATAAAATATTAGTTAATATCAATTTGTTTTCTTATAATTTTTCCCCATAAGAAAAATTCCTCATAACTACTAAAATTATTCCCTGTCCTCTGCATCCACGTCCACGAACTCTTAGCGAGCTATACATCCAGGCACTTCTTATATCATTCTATTGTATATGAAGTTATTCCCTTATTGTTTTCTATCCAGCTATCCATTATGTTATTCCATAAAATAACTTCTTGTCAATATTTGGTGTCAAATATTGAGAAAAGAAATTGTTTAAAAGTAAACCTTCGTATAAATAAATAAGTGGATCAGAACAATTGTCTGACGTTCTGAAACTTGTTTATTACCACTTCAATAACTATAATAAATTAAAACTTGGAATACTCTAAAATCTAGACCTTCATAATAGAATAAGTTGGTAGCCAGTAATATAAGTAAGAGGCCCTTTTTAATTGGAGAACGGAAAGACATAAAATCTAATAAACATCATCTGTTTTGTGATTTCTAAGTAGTTTAGGGCAATTATAATTTAAAATATGCTTCTTTCAAAGTAATGTTATCCGGAATTTTTTAATTTCAAATATAAAACCTTCAATAGAAGAATAATGTATCATATAAAAATAAATAAATAACTAATAAGTGTAGTTAATTACGGAACAGATTTCGAGAAAATTAGTTCAAAAGAATACGATGGTGACCAATAAATTAAGAATATAATGTTATCTTATGAATGTTTCAATACAGTATATATCTGAATTATTGGAAATAGTAATGGATTCTGTTATTTTTTTAATGTTTTGAATATAAATTGTTATGTTTATAAAACATTCATTCTTTCAGAAGACTGCCATAAGAAATGTAGAAAGCATTATGTTTCATGTTAAGTATGGATAAGTATATTTTTGCAATGAACATAATTCCATCAAATAATCCTCAATAATTGTTAGTTTAAATTTGACTGCATATGGATAATTCTGGAGAAGAGTTGCCGAAGAAAGGTTTGGATGGCAGAGAATTGTTGAGGAGGGCAGGGTTCTATAAGGACCATAAGCGTCATAAGATGATGATGATGATATATAATTCTTAAAGATGCTCTAATGTTATGATGTATTAAATTTTGTGCTCCAATCATGAATCACTGATATTCTGAGAGAACCAGTAAGTTATGAGGAGATGTGCAGCACATATAATAGTAAAATAAAATATTTTATATGATAGACCATTCAGGCGTAGGAAGGTAGCGGGCTCATCGCCCGATCATTTTACCGCAGACAGCCATAGTTAATTCAGGTTGGGGAAACATTTCACTGATGTGCACACATTGACTGCATTGACAGCACACAACATTCACCGCCACCCAGACTACTAAGTTCCCTCACAGCACACACCTCATGGTTACCTGCCCGAGGGTGGTTTAGTTAAATTTACCTAAATATTTTTGACTGATCCCCCAACATCTCTTTCACCATATTTTCATAAGTATTAGGTGTACCACGATTAGAAAGCTACGTACGGTTTTTAAGTTATCCGAAGGATATTCAGCCATTGTTGTCCTTAAGGATACTTTTTTAAATATTTTTAATATTTAACGATTTTAATATGGTGGAAGGATATTCCGCCTTTGTTGTCCTTAAGTATCCAGTTTCTAACCCAACGCTTTTTCTTCCGTTTTTTTATAGGTCCACGTGACTCTTTCAATCCTTTTGCCAACATATAAATAAAAACTGAACTCAAAACTGCACAACTTTCCACGATAAGCTCCTCCATGGTAGGTTTCAAGAGGCAAACTGAATCGTGGTCGTGTGAACGGTCCACGACTCCTGGCTAGTTCACTCTTCTCCCCCACTCCAAGCAAGCACCACCACGCTTTCGTATTTTTGCCCCGTAAGAACGTAGCTTAATAGTTGATTCTCCTAAAAACCTTATTTCTTCTTCCCAGCTACTAACCACTTTTCATTCTAATCACGATTTAATATACAAATTCTTAATATGAGAATATTGTACTGCTTTTCAATATTAAAATATTTCAATTTTTACTTTCGACAGAAGCCTTTGGAATTCTAAGAAATGAGGTCTGATTTTCATGATATTTTAGAAATTATGTGGTTATCACCATTCACATTTTTTTTTCTCGTTGCGATTTTCTGGTATAGATAGATAATAGATAATAATTTTATTTATAAAAGAAAATTCTTATACAAATGTGAGTCTAGTACATTCTCAGACAATTGTAAATCTATTTACACTATGGGAAAGAATTTATGAAATTAAAAAAAAAAAAAAAAAAAAAAAAACCTTATTATATTCAAATACATGAATTAACATAAAAATAAAAGATAGTAAAAATAAAAATAAGGAGGCGTTTTCTCGGTTAACTATTTAAGTTCACTAATGAACTGGTAAGTTTATACACACTTGTATAGATACATATAACAATTTTAAATACGGGTTTTCATTTGTTTAGATATTGTAATGATATAATTATAAATAATGTTTATTTTATCAATATCAGTAATATTTAAAATATTTCCAACATTGTCAATGTCACAGGTGTCTGTGATAAAGGTCTGCCAGTAGATTTTTCTGGGCTCATTGAATTAAGAGCAGTGCAGTAGCATGTAGCTCATGCAGTCCTCCTCAAAATGCTTACAGTAAGTACAATTGTTGTTTCCTTCAAGTAAATTGGTCACGTTCTTGGTCAATTTCTTGATGACTGTCGGGCTGGAAACTCTTAATTGACTGACAATTCTCACTTTATTGAAGCCAACTTTGAATGATAAATATATTTCTGGTTCTCCAATGTTAAAACTGCTAATATGCCTGTAGGTTGGGTTCGCGGCTGAATTTTAACCCTGTTGATATCTATGGACAAAAGGTGGGTCGTTGTTTTTTTTGCAAAATATCATCTTTTTGTCTTATCAAGTAATTTCCTTGAATACGTAAAAAATCCTCTTTGCAACCTAGTGATCCGAAGATTGATCTCACTTGTGTAATCCAATTATTTCTTATTTTATCGAGCTCAATAAGCCTGTTGAAGAAAACCTGCGGAAGCCTATCTTGAGACATATTTGACAGTTTTGTCCACAATTTCATTAGTTTCTTTATAAGAAGTACTTTAATTGGTTAGCGACCCGTTTCTAGACGTACTATGAAGTTGGGAGTGTTTTTTTGCCAGAAGAAGAGTGACTTTATAAATCGGGATTGAATAACCTCTATTGGCTCCATATATCTTAATGCCCAAACCTCAGCAGCATACATCAGAGTTGAGGAAACCATGCCATCAAAAAGGGCCGTTTTTGTTTCCCATATATCGCTCTTACCTTTTCTAAGTATATCTTTCAGTTTCGCACATGAACTTCTGATTTCTAACTGGATGTCCTGATTCGTCATTAGTTCTCTACACTTTCTGTCCTCTTCATAATCTGATTTCGCTTATTACCATGTACTTTCGCATTTAAGAGCTAATGATAGGAGTTTACATTTGCTCCTCGTGACACTCTTAAGCTACGTTCTCACGGGGCGTGGCACGCTAGAGTGATCCACGCATTCGTGGAATATCCTCCGTCTGAACGAGTTGGCGTGAGTTTGCCTCTGACGTCATCTAGAGAGAAAGGAGTCCACGACCGCTCACGCTCGGTATCAAATCATTCCACGATAAGCTCCTCCATGGTAGGTTTCAAGAGGCAAACTTAATCGTGGTCGTGTGAACAGTCCACGACTCTCGGCTAGTTCACTCTTCTCCCCCACTCCAAGCAAGCACCACGACCGAGAAAACGAAGGCGGGCCACACACGAAACTGTGTTGAAAAGAGTGATTTAAAAGTAGGAATCAAAAGGAACATGCGGAGGGTGGTAAACTACTACTACTACTAGGATAGTTTGAAAATGTATAGTTATCTCGGCAAACAGGAATTTAATGTGGGGATTTTCGGATGAAGGAGAAAGGCTTAGGACTATGGTTCGGAAATTATTATAGACCAACACCTCCGCCAGTGAAGTTAGTACGATAATGACACAGCAGACAGTGGTTAGGAAGGAAAACACTGAGGGAAGGAATTGAAGGAAGTTGGCCTTGCTCTAGTTTATTTAGGCGGGCATCGAGATCAGATACTCTTTCCTTCAGAAGAGTATTTTCTCTTATAACGTATTCGAAATATTTTGTTTGAGGCTCCTGGGAGGTTTCAATTTCCGATAAACGTTCTGAATTATCAAAGCTTATTTGGCCCTGTTAATCAAGGGATGATATTACTCCTTTCATTTCTTTCTTCCTATACAGCCTTGGCCAATTAGGCACCGACAATTTTCTCATCAAAAGTTTCTCTAAGAGTATTAACTAGCAAGGATTGAGGAATAACCCATTAAAAGGAACTATTTGTGTACCAAGGCTGTACCTTTGCAATAAAAATGGATTACATACCCTCGATATCCAACTTTAAATTTACGAGGGCGCCTAAGATCATGCTCGTGGAGTCTTGATCAGCTGATCTGGGGTTGGGAGGCCTGTTACCTGCCGGGATACATTTTTCGCACTTTTGACTGTGCCAAAATTTTTCGAAGCATTTAATTTTTTTATATCACTAACACTTATGTTGGATCATTTAATATGAAAAATTTCATTGGTACTCGTGTACAATACGGGCCCCCGTGATTTAATAACAGGTAATAGTGATTATATAAAAAGAATTGTAACAACTTTACACATATGTTTATTTGCATTGAATATTTTGTTCTAACCATAGATCTCGTATATCTTTTAAAATTGCCTCAAAGGAATCCTCTTGTTTTAATTGAGTCCTTCACATTACATCTCGTAAAGAAAGGATCTCACTGTTAATCCTATGAGCTTATTAAAGAATAAGAAACTAAAAGTCTTAAATTAAAAAAAAATAAAACTTCTTATGAAACTAAAAAATACTAGAAGGACGACTCCTTACGTAAATGAAAGAAAAGAGAGGGCTATTGTTTACTTGGCACTAGTGGTACTGGAGGTGGTGTGGTACTGTAGGAAACAATTTCTTTTAGGAACGAGACATAATCTTTTATCACATTTTGAGCAGATGAAAACCGTTTTATTGATTTGACTCAGGCGACATTTTTCTTTTTCTGTGAATTTCAGAAAAAGATCACCACCTCCTGATGTGTCATCCAAATTACAGCAGGCACTCCATGATTCATTTGATTGATGTTTGCGAACGAAGCGCGACGAGGCTCTATCTTGGATACAGCCACAACAGTAGAAATTCCTAAATTTTCTACTTCATTTTGCTCAAATCCCCCTAAGTCGTCCACTCTGTTCCTGGAGTTTAGATGCATCTTCCATTGGCGACTTATCTCTGTTTTCAAATTTTTGACCCGTCCCGTCAAATTTGTTTCTACCTCCTTTTCACTTCCATTCCTTTTATTTCTCGCAGGTTTTTCATGTCCCTCCTGTACAATAACCAAGCGTTGTTGGTGCAAATGTCTAGCATTTGAGCAAATATTGGTAAGTACCACCGGTGGGGTCTGAGAGGAGTACGATAAAATGCAATGAGCATGTCCGATATGTCTACTCCTCCCATGTGAGCATTATATTCTTTGATAAATTGCAGACATTTAAGCTGTAATATGAGATAATACATTATTTAGCGGTATAATAATTAATTAAAAGAATTATTTTAGTTAATTTAGTTAGATATAATATTTTTTTATTTAGTCAAAATGTAAACTTTTTTGGAATATTGGTATCCAAGCAAGGGGAACTGAGGTTCCCCTAGTAGGTATACTGGTAACCTGGCAAGGGGAACTGAGGTTCCCCTAGTAGATGTACTGGTATCCTGGCACGGGGAACTGAGGTTCCCATTTTAATTTCTTCAATTATAAAAGTGTGAATGAAAATGTCGACTATTTTTTAATTGTTTCCGTTAGAAAACAACTCACTCTATAAGAATCAACAGATCACAGTTTTGAGAAACAAAGAATAATTAATAAAAAATGGTTGTAAACATACCTGACTTGCCAAGCCAACGATGTCTATCAGCCAAACCGGACTTTGCCACAAATATCGTCGAATAGTTAAGCTCATCGCGTTCCGCCCACCTTGCAAGTCTGGCTACGTGAAGAGGGTTTGCTTAAAAGTACAACACTGTTTGCGAGACCCCCATCCAGCTAGTTACTTTACAAATATTGACCAAAGTTGATGGGAACTGTAGTTCCCATTGCCAGGATAAGGGTTAAAGGGAGGGGGCTCATTTCTCTAATCTTGTTTTATTTATATCTATACATTTTTTCTTAAAACTGCATTTGCTCGAAACTAAGTTAACCTCCCTATTTTGTAAAAGGAAAGATAAAAACATTCATTTTGAAAACGGAAACGCGAGATACATTAACAGAACCGCAGAAGAGATGCTCTTCGTGAGCAAAGTGAAAAATATTTAATTGGCGAAAAATCAGACCGAACTTCATTAAAAACACTGACACTTTTAAAAAATAACGACAAACCCAAGACTTTCGTTTCCTTTTAAGACAATTTTCAATTGCAATATACGCACGCAGCAGCTATGCCAGTGGCGTTTATGACTTTTTGCGATAATGGGATTTTTGATACTGTGCTTATAATTACGTGTAACAATATGGGGCATGCATCCTATGCATCCAGGTCCTATTAAACTCATTGACCTTGTTTGCGCAGTTGCACAAAAAGTTGCATGGGACATTGCACGAAAATAGCCATCGTCTAAACGCACCTTAACATTGATTGGGCGAAACTTTTAATTAATATGATGAAAATTAACACCTAAGATAAGCATACGCTGTGTATATATTCATACATATGTGTATTTGTGAGTATGCGCAGACGAGCGTGTTTCAGATTGAATTAAGATTTCCCAAAAACAGGCCACGGTGGAGTAGCCTCAGCAACAATGGTAGTCATAACTCGAAATACACGTCAGCGATAGGAAAAACAAAGCGAGATTAAAATGATCAGAGGTACCTCTATCAAAGAAATAATAACAAAACAGACATATTTAATGGTGTGGGCATGTTTGTCACCAAATCGACGAAAAGAAAGATCACACGAAGAAAAACTACATCCAAATCGTCATGCATAAAACATCTATGAACCTCTAATAACTTACATATTCAAAAGATTGGAGAGGGATGTCATGCAAGCAAAACCCTTGTCGAGATGAGAAGGGAATAGTTGGATCCAATCCTCTAGGCTTAAATAGCTCTAAGAGAATGAGAAAAAAGACAAGTCTTCAGGAATCTTACTTTAAGATTACAGCCTATTAATCCTATTTTCGGGTCCCTGAAAGGTCATAACACATGTGGGTTTCTATATAAATAAATATAATAGTAAGAATTGTTGAAATGCTTCTGGATTATCAAATATTGCAACTTACATTGCAAACTTGTTTTCTAATAAAATAATCCCAATAGAAGTGGCAATTAATTCATCAATCCTAATTGTATTGATCCTTCTATACCATCACGTGTACCTCAAGTGACTGCAACAATCGTTCAGAACTTTAATTACCAATTGAAAAAAGATTAATGCGCACATCTCCACACACAAAGATAGGCATCTCTATCACCAGAACTTATTTTAGGAGAGACACAATACCTTACCTCAACTTTTTTTCTGGATATCTAGACCTAGCAGACACATTATTTCAAAAGGTAGTTGAAATTCTCATGGGGCTTATCCTATTCCAAAACTTAACCCCTGTGTAAACAATTCAAAGGGTTGCTGGAATCCAACATCCAATTTGTGTCTCCAAAGTCGAAAAGCATACTCACAGCCACACAGAAAAGGATTTGTACAGTAATTAAATGGGTTGGGGAAATAAGCATTTCTTGAATTAATAAGAGTCTATAAAAAAATGTATTTTGTATATACAATGAATAGATTAAAGTTTCTTTTAAATATAATTTAAAACAATACAATTTTATACAAAATAATAACATTGTACAGAGTCAATGACTGCTATTGCTATTAAGCTTTTCAATTTTATGAATTAACCACCAGTCTCAAAAAATCAGCAGCATGAGTATAGGTCTTGAAACATGAACTGTTACTGGTAAACAGTAAAACTTTAACTGATCCATGCAATAACCTACCACGATGCTAGATAAATATTATTTTACAAAATGCATGCACTGTAAAGGTTACTAATTACCACCAGTTTATACAAAGAAGATACAGTCAAAATTATTAGTAACAAAAAGAAAAAAAGGGTTGTGACAAAACATCAGGAAGAAAGAAAAAGATAATTTATGGTAACCATGCATAAATATACAACCTATTTTAACATTTTCCACAATTTATGAATTTGATGTTTCAACATCATTTAAAAATAATAAATGTAAACATATAAGAGATAACTGAACGTAAACAGTAAATTCAAATTTAACATCCAAAGACATATATGGGACAGAGCAGGTTATAAAAGGTAGCAAAATATATACTAGAAATTAAAACTAAATACTGGGCTGCAACAAAATAAAAACCAATGTCTTTAGGCCATTATGTAATAGAGACAGACACAATACCATAAGCAGTAGCACAAGAAGTATGACAACTTATCGGTCTTTTATTTTCATGGCAATAGATTTTTTTTTTTCTTTTATGGAGAAGAAATTTTAGTCCAGTAAAATAAAGTTTTGTCGAAGAACAAACTTTTATTCTAAACGGATCTTTATGTTTTTTCGGGTGCTGAAACCGAATCTGAACTTTGCTACCACGGCAAACATCGGCTTCATACCCAAAATCGAAAAAAAAAAATAAAAAAAAAATACGGTTATTTTCGAAAAAGTCTTTTAATATTAATTGTAGTTAGATTTATTACCTAAGAAATGAAAAAACACTACTCCGAAATCGGACCATTTGACGCGAAGATAGGGTCTTGGGAAAAATTGTAGAAATTGGCCAACTGGCGGTCAGTCCCACTTCTCTGCGAAAATATGTTTGTCGAACAACTTTTTTGTCTCTAACTCCGAAACTACTTGTCCGATTCAAAATTACTTGTTTTCGTCTTAAATTTATTATAAGACTATTAAGCCGCGTTCTCACGGGGCAAAAATATAAAAGCGTGTCATGCCTTCGTTTCCTCGTTCGTGGTGCTTGCCTGGAGTGGAGGAGAAAAGTGAACTAGCCGAGAGTCGTGGACAGTTCACACGACCACGATTCAGTTTGCCCCTTGAAACCTACTTTGGAGGAGCTTCTCGTGGAAAGTTGTGCAGTATTGAGTTCAGTTTTTATTTATATGTTGGCAAAAAGATTGAGAGAGTCACGTGGACATATAAAAAACGGAAGAAAAAGCGTTGCTGGGTTGGGAACTGGATACTCGCTAGAAAAATCATCGAATATTAATCAAACAGTATCCTCAAGGACAACAATGGCTGAATATCCTTCGGATAACTTAAAAACAGTTAAATATTTTAATATTAATAAAACAGTATCCTTATAAGGACAACAATGGCGGAATATCGTTCGGATCCTGCAATATTTCAACATTAGATCCATTTTTGTTCTAAATAAACCACTTATTAACTCTCTCGACTGGCGTGGTCTACGCCTGAAAATCAAACAGGTTTGATACCGAGCGTGAGCGGTCGTGGACTCCTTTCTCTTTAGATGACGTAAGAGGCAAACTCACGCCACCACGTTCAGGCGGAGGAAATTCTACGAATGCGTGGACCACGCTAGCGTGTCACGCTCCGTGAGAACGTAGCTTTATATATGAAGTTTTAATAATGTCCTTTAAAAGCACGCTAAAAACCCCGCACTGTTGTGAATATTGTGAAAAAAAACACGTTTTGTTTTTTTTGCACCTTTTTAACTATGATTTCGAAACTATTCGTCCGACTCAAAATTTCTTTTTTTTTTTTAATCTAAAAGCTGGTTAAATTTATTATTAGTCTCTATATATGAAGTTTTCATCGGGTCTCTTGAAATACACATGCCAGAACGCTAATGATCCCGTACTTTTATAAAACCCATCTTTTTTTGTTTAGCACATTTCTCGATATAACACCGAAACTTTTTGTCCGATGCAAAATTTGATTTTTTCATCTCAAAGCTGGTTAAATTTACTATTAGATCATATATATGTAATTTATATTAAACAACCACGCTAGCAAGCTAAATGTGTATATTTTGGCAAATTATGACATGTTCAGTGGGCTGGCGTCGTACAGGGGCCAAAGACCAATATTTAAGGTCAAAACTTCCAAAATCAAACTATGTCGAAATGAATTGTAATTAAGTTAATTCTATTGTTCGATACATAAACAAAAATAATCCAATCAAAAGAAGAGCTGAGATAAAAGGTAAACAAGTATTTATTAACATTAATCTGCTACCTTGTGAACTTGTCTGTTATTTGACTTAAACATAATGTAGTTAAGTGATTTATAACTGCCTAATTTTTAAAGTTCAGACTTTGATTCCAATATGAATTATTGTCAAGCAGGTATGTATAATTATAGTTAACTTTTCGAAAATTTTAAATCATTCGTTTATAACCTCTGGAACCCTTAATTTTAAGTTGTTTTTTTTTTAATGCAATGACGTAAATAAATTAATTCATATCTTTTATGTTGAACGCAGTTGAATCGCGGCTTGTGTGTGGTACTTTAGAGATACTATCTGGTAAACATAATGTGAAAGAAAAATTTGCCCCAAGTTGCCCCTTTTTGAAATAATGATATTTTACTGATCATTTTCTCAGACTGGTTATTTTTGTGATTCTATTATAAATATTTTAAGACTCGCAAAGAAGCATTAAGACACACGGTTTGTGAAGTGGAGGAGACCTCAGGTGTAGTAAACCTTAACCAAATCCAACATGAAATGTTGTGTACAATGATGAATCGGAAAATTGATAACTCTCAAGCGGATAACAAATCAACTTAAAGGTACTATTTGTGTGTCCTCACTTCTAAAGATTTTAATAACCTGAAAAAATTGAATGCAGTTTCAGTCGATGTTTCACGATTTAATTTCGGATTGTCTGTACTTCATTGATGGATAGGATTTTTTGAGTGAGCTCTTCATATTAGTTATAAATTGCTCATCAAAGAATGGCAAACTCGAGGAGAGGAGGACAAGCTTGTTATAGCTAAACGAAAAAAAGAAATTCAAGATCATCTTCATCAGAAACTTGGAATTATTGTAGACAAAACTAAGCCAGGATTTGGAAGCTCAAACGATGGCAATACAGCCAGGATCTTTTTCTGTGAAAAATAAACATAAGCACAGATAACTGAAGCTGAGGCTGAGATTCTAAATATATCCCACACTATACTTATCAATGACTCTTGTAGGCGGGAAATCATGGTACATTTTAAAAATTCACGAAGACAATTAAGACTTTGATTGCAGCTCCACCTACAATTAGTTCCATACAATTGTTTTTATATTTTTATATTTCGTATTCGTTTATTATTATATGTGCTAATTGTAACAAAAAAAAATTGTTCTAAAATGTTTAGTATAAAAATTATTGTAAATTTTATAATATAAAATGTTTGTTTTAAGTTTTTTATTTTTTCAACTTACTTCTCTCTCACTCTCTTTTCTCTCTTGGACAAGGAAGTTCCAATCATATTTTATGTTGAATCCGAATCACAACGGAATATGTGTGTCATGCAAAATACGTATAAAAAAAATCACTATTATTATTTTTCATACTATTTTTACTATTTCATACCACAAATTTACGTATCAACTGCTTTTGACTCGTTTTCCACTCATTCAGTAAAGAAAAATTACTGCGAAAGGTTTTGCCCGCAAATACTGGTCATTGGCCCCACTGTGCGTCGGTGTTTCACGGGATTTAATATAAATTACATGTATAGGATCTAGTAGTAAGTTTAACCAATTTTGAGAGAAAAATTTTTGGATCGGATAAATAGTTTTGGAGCGAAAAATGTGTCATAAAGTCACCCGATTATAACTGCATATATAGAGACTAATAGTAAATTTGACCAGCTTTAAGATAAAAAAAATAATTTTTGAGTCGGACAAATAGTTTCGGAGCTATAGTGAAAAATGTGCTTAAAAAAACAACAGGATTTTACAACTGAACGGGTTTTTTAGCGTGCTTTTAAGGGACATTATTACAACTTCATATATAATAGTCTAATAGTAAATCTTTAAGATGAAAAAAAGTAATTTTGAATAAGACAAATAGTTTTGAAGTTATAGAGAAAAATGTATGACAAACATGTTTTCGCGGAGAAGTGACCGCCAATTCGGCAATATCTTGGCGGGAAATGGTCTGATTTCGGAGTAGTTTTTTTTTTTTTTTTTACTTCGTAGGTAATAAATCTAACTACAATTAATGTGTAAAGACTTTCTTCGAATAAAGCTTCGTTTTAAATAAAAATAATCGGTATTTTAGGCGGGTTTTTTTTTCTTTTTTTTTTCCAATTTTGGATATGAAGCCGATGTTTGCCGTGGTAGCAAACTTCAGATTAAGTTTCAGCACCCAAAAAAACATTAAGATCCGTTGAGAATAAAAGTTCGGCAGTTTTTTCTTAAACCGGATTTTTGGAGCCTTATTTTAGCCTGGACTATTTATTAGCTACAAACAAAAACATAAAATCTAATAAAAATAAAATCTTGGCTAATAAACCAAAAATGACATATTGCAGAATAAAAATTGTTTTCCTAAGTTCAAAACCAATAAGCAGGTACAAAGTTCTGTCTAAAGTCATCCGAGATATTATAATGTACCATAGATGGAAAAGACACATTATCTCAATTAACAGAATAAGGTAGAGGAATGCAATGGCCTACCTCTAATCCAATAAAGCACATATACATGGATCTCTGGATTATGAAAACCTATAATTACAAATAGGAATATCTTCAATAGAACTGAGCAACTTCTAACACAGGCAGACAGAACTGACATAATTGGTCGTTCACCCCAGATAATTATTGAAACATTTTTTCAAGAAACAGATTAATTTACTGGATGTGACAGTGGTGAATTTAGATGGAAACATAAACACAAAAAAAATTATTGTAAGAGCCCATTTTCAGAACAAGCTCATCACTTTTAATATCTGTCAAACATTTATTAGAAATCTAAATAGCAAGCAGTAAAGAAACATTTTGACGAGTAATGAGCTGAATCTAAATTTCTTGATATTCCCAGGTTAATTTAAGAAAAATAAAATTCCAACAATAATAGTTTAAGTCTAATGCTTATTCTAATTATTTGGTTAGTAACGTTACTAATTTGATTGAACCAAATAATTAGTGACAAGCATTTAATAACTGTAGTATAAAATGTTTTCATACAATTTTACTTTTAAAAAGGACAGTTAGTTCTGAATACAGTGTGGAGTCTCACTTATAAGAAACATTTAGTTATACAAGAATTTTTCATTCCCTGGCGAACGAATAACTATCTTATAACTATTCAGTTATAAGAAGTATTCACTTATACGAAACATTTTCCGTTCCCCCTCACATTCGTATAAGTGAGACTCCACTGTAGTTAGTTATAGGGCAGAGATAAATTTGATACAAAATCAATGGGCTTACCTTTTTTTTTCTTTTTTTTTTATTATTTAAACAATTTTTATTAACATTATCCTTTGGCCTTTAAGTTGAAAGATTTAAGTTGAAAGCATTACAATGATAAATTAAGAAAGAAAAAAAAACCTCATATTCATAAAAGTATCATTTTTTTACATACCAATTTAATTAAAAACAAGAAATTATAACTGACATTTTTATCCATCATAAAATTACTTTTATATCATGCTAATATGAAGAAATATACTTAAAGTGGACTTGAAACCTGGACAAAGGGTTTAAAAAAAAAAAAATACACCAGCAGTGCCCTTGACAAATGGCTAAAGAATAACTTGTTGCTAATTATTCCTTGCGTTGTTTGTTTTTTATTTAATGCTGTGGACTAAGATATTCACTTTCCTGAATACGTATGTTCTTAACACAAAACTAAAAAAAAAAAAAAAAAAAAAAAAACATTAAAAAAAACATAAAAAATCTAAAATTAGTTGAATAAGATCTAATGAAGCCCCTCTCGAACAAATAAATGAATAGTTTTGAGGAAATTATACACAACAGAAATCTGAAAAAAAAAAAAAAAAATAAATAAATAAAAAAAGCAAAGTGAATCATGAATTAGTCAAAACAGTGAAATAAATAAATATAGAAAAATAAATAAACAAAGTTGAATACTTATTACCTAAAATAAAAAAATAAATAAAAATTAAAAAAAAAACAAGTACTCCATTTACGAAATAATACTTGAAACTTCAAATAAAAACTAATTTAATATTGCATTTGTTAATAAATCTATTCATTATCATACAGGTTAATGAAATGTTGAGATTTTATTAAAGAACAGAAAAATATATAAATGACTAAAATAAAACATAATTTCCAGAATCCTGTTATAAAACAGTATGAGTAATTAATGCATTATATTGCACAGTATGTTATAGCTTTTTAAGGCTAAGCCCAACCACGTTTGTAAGGAGGGTAATACATAAATATTCATCTACTTCTAGAGGTTTTGTAAGTATTAAGAGAGAGGGGGAAGAGAGAAAAAAAAATGTACAAAAGAAGGGAACTAGATAAAAAAAAAAAAAAAAAAAAAAAAAAAAAAAAAAAAAAAAAAAAAAAAAAAAAAAAAAAAAAAAAAAAAAAAAAAAAAAAAAAAATCATCAATACAACAAAAGGGTGAGAAGTAACTTCAAATTGAGTTAAGAAACATTTTAGTACCTAAATCAACAAGTTATTACAAAACAGTAATAAGAATTAAAGAGATGAAGAAAGTTTAATTAGCTATATAGCATTACAATGATAAATTAAGAAAGAAAAAAAAACCTCATATTCATAACAGCAGATATCTTCAAAGAGGATCTTCATTGTGTCACCAAATTACAGTCTCAAAGAAAATTGATGAAAGACAGCACTTAAAACGAAAAAAAATTTTTTTTTTTTAAACATAATGTAAAATCCAGAGGCCAACAAGATTCAAGCTAAAAGAACAACATTACATGAAATAGAAAAGGAGATAATATAAATATTGATACAGTAATTACATGTTTATTAGCATAAAGGCAAATAAACCTAAAATAGTAATAAAACCATTTGTATAACAATATAAGTTATATTAAATGTTTTTTCAATTTATGTTCTCCTATGACTATATTAGTAACACGTCTCAACAACATAAACTAAAAAATGGTGTAAACTTTTTTTACTTCCAGAACAAAATACCTATTGTGTACTACTATGTAAGCTAGTAAATAGTGATAAAACATGTAATGAAATAAGCCAACATAAAACATAAACCACCTATAAGTTCTTTTTTCATATCAAACACAATATCCTTTATCTAGCGCCCAGCTTAATTTTTTTTTTTTTTTTTTGATTCATCATTTTTAATTCAAGACTATATATATATATATATTTATTTTTTTTTTTTTATGGCAATATATTTATTTTATCTGATAATATTGCTTGTCAACAACTACAAGCTATAGACGGTTAAATATCAAATGGTTAAAAAACCCATAAGGATAAAGAATGTAGATTGAAATGGATAAATGAAGTAAGTAAATTCTTACTGAAGTCAAAAAGAACTCTTTAATTAAAGAACAAAAAAAAAAAAAAAAAAAATAGATAATATCATTCAGATTGAAATCACAGATTTTGACTTGTGAAATATAAGAGAATAAAATAAAATTAAAACTGTGTTTATTGGGAGGTTGTTTTCTAAATTATCATATTAAAAAAAAAAAAAATTAGAAAATTTGTTAAATTGGACTGAATGATTCAAAAAGCTTATAATGAAAACAGGGAACCATTTCTAATTCCTGGTCAGGGGTAATTAAAAAGGTTCAAATTACCCCTATGTAAACATTAACAGTACAGATGACACTATAATGTTTATCTCAAGGAATCAAAAAAAAAATTAGATTCCTGTTAGTTAAAATTAACAGGAGAGCAAATACAGTATAATCTTCATTTTAATTAAAGTAATACAGGTAAATGTTTGATTCAAAAATATTTACAGTGATTTTTTTTTAACCTTTTGAATTCTATCCAGCTTTATTAATAAAACAATTATTTATTTCAAACCCAAGGGTTGAAATCATGAATCATGAACTTGTCTCGCTCAAAATAAAAGATATTGGCAATAGTTCTTTACTATCCTCTTCATTTTCATCATAAGGCAACAGTACAGCTGCAAACCTTCAGATAATGAACCAAGAACACTAATGAATTATTTAAGGACATAGGTTTTTACTTAAAATTAACTGCAGGTATTAGAATTCCTCAACGAATAAGTTGTATTTGATAGTAATATTTAATTTTAAATAATGGTAAATAATTATAACGATATTTGACTTGATTGGATAAATTTATATAGCTGGTTTTAATTATTGAAAATTTACAGGTTCAAAAGTCGACTAAAGACAACAAATAAATCAAAATCAATATTAGGATCAATGTAACTTTGATCCAAATCATTACTATGATGACACATTAACAGTTTTATAAAATATATAATTAACTTATGATACAAGTATCTCAGGCAAAGCCTACATTGTAAAAAATAATTTAGGCTTGAATATATTGAATGGAGATAAAACATCCATATAAAATATAAATAAGGCTTACTAACAATACATCAAGTAAGTGAGACAGGATAAATAACTTGTAAGCATTACTAAATTTCTAAATTGTATAAACACTATAAAGATAAATGAACTTGAAGGGAACTAAAACCATACCAAAGAAATCAATAAATGACAAAAAGTTTGCAACTATTTCAAAAAATAAAAATACTGATTTTTAAATGATTTATAAGATAAAATATACATTAACACACACAATATATATTTTTCAAGTAGCATTGTTAGGAAATATGATAAAATATAGTGGTCATAAAAAAATGTATAGGATCAATGAAACAATACAGAAATATTTGGTAAAATTTATCGTTCGTAGCATCCTCACCCAAAATATAATCATATCAAGATACTAAATAATAATAATAATAATAAAATGATTATTACATGAACCTACCTCAATCTTATTCAAATTTGACAGTTGAGAAAAGTGTAAACATGCATTTTCCTATTCCTTTCTTATGAGCTACTTCATCCCTCACTAAAACCATTTTTCACCAACACTGGCACAGTACACAAATATATTTAAGTAAAACACATTAGACCATGCGCCGTATAAAAACGATAATACAATATTTATTTTAAAAACAAATAAATCGTGCAAGAGTGAATATATTAACGAAACGTAAATCTAAAAAAAAAATAGACCAACTAAACTTAAGAGAATAGAACTGACCGGAGCTGTACCACTATAGCCAGGTGGTAACCTCTCTGCTCGTGACAATTGTGCTACTTGGATGAACGGCTCAGTGAAGGTTGGTTGAGAATTGGGTGAAGGAGAGACTGTACTCTTATCGATCCATTAGCCTCTAGTACTGTAACTTTACTCTTTCACAGTCGAGTTCTACATGTGATTTATATTAATTTTGAAAAATTATTTTTCATCTTAGCATATTTCAAGAACAGAGATATAGATTTATTTCTTCCACAGCAGCCGTATGAATGACGATTCCTTAATATTAGCAAAATGATCCACACAAAAGTATAATGCAAACCTAAACAATGTATCAAAGCATAATTCAAGAAATTTTAAATTTTCCTTATAGATACAATGTTGTTGCATCAACAGATGGCAACCTAAAATAAAGTAAAAGAATAACCATTTAATATTAAAACGAAATTCTCACAAATATTTTACAAATTCCATCCTGAACAACTAAACTAGATCATATATTGTAGATATATGATATCATATATAATCTGAAATCATAGTTATAAAATTCAGAAAATGCCTTAATTTATAAAATAGAAAAATAAAGGTTTGTATTATTCTAAACTCGTTAATTTTCTTAAGGTAATAATACATACATACATACATACATACATACATACATACATACATACATACATACATACATACATACATACATACATACATACATATACATATACATACATATACATACATACATATACATACATATACATACATATACATACATATATACATACATATATATATATATATATATATATATATATATATATATATATATTTATTTATTTATTTATTTTTATTTATATTCTGACCAAAATCATAATAATATTTCTAAAGGGAAGGATGTCTCTTTCCCTGATCATGCTCACCAGCTAGTTGCAAACTAGCAAGATTCTGGTGAGTTGTACAAGAGACATAGAAGAAGAAATGACAAGTGGAATCAGCGAATTATCGACTTGTATAATGATGCTAATTTATCATATAATCACGTTGTAATTACTTATGATTACTATTACTTAGTATTATTACTACTTATTCTTATTAATTATACTTATTAATTTTACTTATTAATCTAATAAAATACATGCATATAACCTATTCATTTAATTGATACCTACCATGACATAGCAGTCGTAAAAGGAACCCATGCCCTTTTTCAGAGAAATAGGTACTTGTACATCCACACCATAAATAATGCACATTTCCTGGGAAATACGCTATTGTACATTCACATCATAAAGTCCACTGTTATAGAATAGAATAGAATAGAAATAAACTTTATTCTGGGACGATGTCCCCTTAGAATAATATAATGTACATAAATAAATACAATGAGTCTAGCTTTCATAAGATGAAATAAAATAAATTAACAATCTGGTGAACTATTTACAATTTTACAAATAAAGAACAAAAATAGAAATAAAAATTACAAAAATCCAATAATTGTAGGAGAAAAAAATAAAAACCTATTTACTGAATGCTTTTTTTTTTTTTTTTTTTTTTTTTTTTTTTTTTTTTTTTTTTTTTTTTTTTTTTTTTTTTTTTTTTTTTTTTTTTTGTCAAGTTTTGCTAGTCAGTATCATTCTGGAGGGAAAGGAGGTATTGAAAGAGAAGGGATTTAAACGTGGACAGAGATGGAGCATTACGGATATTACAGGGTAGTGAATTCCATAAGGAAGTAGCACGGGAAATGAAGGAGTGGTCAAATGATGTACTCATATGGGAAGAAGTATACAGGTCTGAGGAGCGAGATCTTGTAGTGCGGGAGGAGACCGAGGATCTGAACTGGAAGATGTTATAGATGTAGGAGGGATTCCGAGAATTGATGGTTTGATAGAGGAAGGAGGCTAGGAAGTAATTTATGCGGGATGAAGGATAAAGCCATTTTAACTCTGTATATAGATGTGATGTGTGGGAGGCTTTTGGAACCCTAAAGATAAACCCAACGAAACAGTTCATTAGTCTCCTTAGTTTACTCTTGAGTTCCGCCGTCAATCCACCATATGCAACACAGCTGTAGTCAAAATGGGGTAGGATAAGGGAAGAAACCAAGAGTTGACAAGTAGGTTTCGGAAGGGTGTCCTGGGAAGAATGGAATAGTTTAAGGATGGATATAATCCGTCTAGAAATTTGGGAGATATGAGGTTTCCATGAAAGGGTTTGGTCAAAGGACAAGGGATAAGAGACATTATGTCATTATTTTTGTTAAGGCTGTCTGAGTTGAATAACCAGGTCGGAACCCAGATTGGAACGGATTAAGGAGATGAGAGTTTTCTAGAAAATTGGAGATTTGTGATTGAACTAGTCTTTCAAGGGGTTTGGACAGATTGGAAAGTATTGATATGGGACGGAAATAATTAAATGAAGATGAGTTAGATTTCTTTTGTAAGGGTTGTATTTTAGCTTTCTTCCAGGATGAAGGAAAGGTGGAATTTTGCAAAGAATAATTATATATATGTAGAAGGACTGGAAGGATAGTAGGAAGGCAGAGTTTGATTAATTTTAGTGGAATACCATCATGTCCAATAGCTTGTGTTTTACATTGGAAAATGGCATCAATGAGGTCTGAGGGTGTGATATAGGAAAAATAAAAATTGGAGGAGTTAAAAGGAGGACCGCTTGGAGCGTAGCTGTCGGAAAGAGATGAGGAGTTTGATGATGAGGTAGCGAAAAAGGAATTCATTTCATTAGCAGTAAAAGAGTATGAAAACGGAACATTTGAGGATTTACTAAAGGAAAGTTTTGATAAAATTTTGCATTTTGATTTTGGATCACAGGCACTGGAGAGGGCTTCATGAAAATATTGTAATTTTTGCTTTTCGAATGGCAGTTTGTGTCTGATTACGAAGGGATTTAAACAGAGCGTAGTCGCCCTGAAGTCTAGCCCGCGAAAACGTCTTCGGGCGGCCTCTCGTCTCTTTTGTAGGTTTTTGATATCTATTGTGATCCAGGGTGCTGGTGGAAGTCGGATTAGGATGGTTTTTAGGGGAGCATGTGAGTCGTGGATGGATAAGAGATTGGATGTGAGGATGTCAACCATGTTGTCGATAGTGTGGGAGGAATATATAGAGTCCCAATCCAGAGCGTCAATATCATTTTGGATTGAGGAAAATGTTAAGGAATCAAGATTGCGATAGGAAATGTTTTTTGGGATGAATGTTGGAGTTTGGATATTGTATGTCAGGGATATTAAATCGTGATTAGAAAGAAATGTGATTGGTAACTGGGAAGAGGAAATGAGGTTTTTAGGAGAATCAACTATTAGGAGATCAAGCCATGTATTAGATGTAAATGTGTGGTGGGTAGGAGAGAATGGTACCACATGTAGGTTGAGGGGAAAAAAAAAGGTTTTCAAGATAAGACTTGTCAGAGGAATCGGAGAATAGTTATAGAATAGTTATAGTAGTTTTAGTTCATAAAACTCCACTCAACAGTGCTTAGAATGGTCTCCAATTTCAGATTATTATTTTCGAAAAATGTACGTTTTTTGTACTTTGGAAGTTTTTTCCGTTTCGTTCCACTGTGCGCCCAGGCCCTCGTTCTAGTAGGGACTTCGCATAACAACACGTGTCCAAATATGTAGATATTTAAAACTATAAACTTTCAGACTTAAGTATTTGTTAAAATTTAAAGCTCTATTAATTATTTATGAATTATCAGTTGTACCAACTTTCAATTCATCGGGGTCACCTGTGGTGTAGTGGTTAGCATAGCAACCTACTATACCCAAGATCGCGGGTTCGCAGCCCGGCAGACGACCTTGGGATTTTTAAAGGGAGTAAAAAATCCTTAGCTATGCCGTCCTTCGGAAGGGACGTAAAATGGGGGTCCCGAGCCTGTGCGATGTCAGGTACTCGTTAAAGATCCCTATCCTAATTATACCTGGATAGGCAAAATTTAGGACTCCCACCGTAGCATCGTCAGATTAGCCATAGCAGCATAAAGTGACGTTAAACGAAATAAACAAGTTTCAATTCATGAGCTTCACGTAAACGACAACAACCTTGCAATGGGTTCAGATTATCGCTTCATCTATTTACTTCTCTCCAATAACTTCAGTGATAAATTTCCAAATTAAGTTACCTAATTTCTACTAAGTCAGTGGAAATGCTCACGTTTTCATTAGTGAGAGTTTGTTGAACGTTGAGTAGTGCCACCTTACTTAGGCCCCTACAAAGTTATAGAGCCCCTAAATAGTAATGTTTACCATAGTAATCTGTGCAACAAGATTGAAATTGCCCTATTTTCCATTTCAAGAATCGCCGGAACCACTGGCGCAACCAAGGGGAGGGGCTTAGGGGCTGAAGCCCCCCAGACGACCGAAACGACTATTTTTTTTTAGTCGATAACTATGATTTTCATTTATATAGTCTCGAACGTCACCCATTCCTTGTTTTAGTTTAACTAGAACATAAAAAAATATAGGAAGATATTTTAGATAGCTTAGAAGATAGATATATAGAAGATAGCTTATGCGCAGTTGCGTGCATATAACACCAGCTGTAGAATAGAATAGAATAGAAAAACAAATTTTATTCTGGGACAAAGTCCCTTAAGAATAATAGTTACATGACAGAACTTAAGTTATATCTGGCCTAGAGATGATAAATTAGATAATAAAATAAAATAATTAAAAGTAAATACAATTTTACAATAAAATAAGTAATAAAATGAAACAAAAATCTATACGCATATATAAACACATACACGCTACATACATACATAAACTATATTTACAATCAGTAAAAGAAAAAATATTAAATAAGAAATTGATTAAACAATATATTTTTTGATGTTGAGTCTAGTAAAGGATGAAGAAAATAAAATGATGAAAAAAGAGTAAAAATGAAAATTATTTTAATGATAGACAAAACATTATCATATGAAGATTGTTTAAACAGGCTAAACTTTTATATCTGAAATCCTTGGGTGAAATTTATTAAAGCATCTATATAATTAGATAGCATCCGACTGGAGGGAGGAAAGGTGGTGGAAGAGGAGTGTTTTAAAAGTTCCCAGGGAGGATGCATTACGAATAGAAGGAGGAAGAGAATTCCAAAGAATAGCGGAGCGGGCAAGAAAGGAACGTTGGAAAGCAGTAGTTCTGTAGGATGGGGTGTAGAGATCGGAGAGACGGGACCTTGTATGCAATGATTGGATTGAGGACTTGAAATGTAGGATACTGTGAATAGACGAAGGGTTATGTGTGTTAATAACTTGGAAGAGGAATGAACCAAGGAAGTAATCTCTACGGAAGGGAGGCGAAAGCCAATTTAACTCAGTGTAAAGATGGGACACATGAGAGCGTCTCGAGGTTCCAAAAACAAATCTTATGAAACAGTTCATGATACGCTTTAGTCTATCTTCAAGAACCATCGAGAGTCCACCATAAATCACACATCCATAGTCAAATTGGGGGAATATGAGGGAGGATACTAGGAGTTTACGTGTGGATGGAGGAAGTAGGTGTCGGGAACGGTGGAATAATTTTAGGATGTCAATCGATCGTCGGGAGATTTGAGTAATGTGGGGTTTCCAGGAAAGGGTTTGATCGATTGTTAAACCTAGGTTTTTAACAGAGGAGAGGAAAGGTATAGGGTGACCATTTAGGAATAAAGTAGGGAAGTTGGTATTCGATCGAAGGAGGGAAT
This sequence comes from Euschistus heros, assembly GCA_003667255.2. Classification (NCBI taxonomy): domain Eukaryota; kingdom Metazoa; phylum Arthropoda; class Insecta; order Hemiptera; family Pentatomidae; genus Euschistus; species Euschistus heros. Next base: position 3,545,259 of record RCWM02000001.1, read on the forward strand.
GGGATCCTATTGCGATTGCTTGAGTTTTAGCTGCATTTAAAGTCAATTTATTCAGGAATGCCCAGGCACAGATTTCATCCAGGTCTTGCTGAATTTTGGAAAATGCAGTTGATAACTCGGCTGGAGGAAAGGAAAGATAAATTTGAGAATCATCGGCGTAAAGGTGGTAGGAACAATTATGAATGGAGTTAGGAAGATCATTTATATAGGAATTAAACAAGAGAGGAGAAATGCTGGATCCTTGAGCTACGCCTGATCGCAAAGTGAGAAAAGAGGATGAACCTTGGTTGGGAATGGTAACTGATTGAGAACGGTGGGAAAGGAATGAATGAAACCACATGAGAGCGCTATTGGGGAAGTTTAGTACAGTACAATGCTGTTTCTTTGACGTATTCCTCGAAAGCTAGTAGGTTGATGTGGTAACCTAAGGGCAGAACGCATAGTAGAATGCCGAATTTTTCGTTTAATCTGTGATCTTAAATTTGGCTGTGACATCTACGTATCTGAATAATCTGCGTGCCGAATTTCCATCGTCCCATCGTTTGTATAGCGATTGGAACCACTTTTTCCTAAGAATTATAATAAGACTAGCAAATTTTTCCAAAATAATGTATTTAAAACTTCCAGGGATGTAAACATCGCTCTAGCTACTCTCGAGAAGAGCTAAAGAAATTTCCCCTGTAACGGATACGTGAACGTTTTTACATTTTTTATCTGTTCACCCTGGTGGTTCTAAGCATCTCATCATTAGGAAACGGTGTCCCGCAACGACTTTCCTCCCTTAAAAAATTCAAAATTTTATCAAGCCCTTAGGGGAAAGAAACTTTGGGAACTAAATTGTTTTATGTTAACCTCTGGAAAGGTCGTGAGAACGAACAACTATTTAAGTTGCCAGGTTCCATGAGGTTCTGTAGAAATAGCAGTTCATAAATGGATAATAAAACAACCCTATGCAAATATGCGAAATGAAAAAATGATCTGATGAACCAAGGTAACATATATTATTAGTATATATTTTATTACTCATGATCGTTATCAACTCTGCTTTATAGTGAGCTCTGTTTACTCTGATGGTGCAAGGGACACTAATCGAGTTGAAGCTTCTTGTTTGGATCTTCCTTGGATTATCTCATTAAGGGGAGCATAAGTCTGCATGACAAAAAAAAATCATTTAAAAACCATTAAATAGTGTAGGGCGGTTCCCTGCTGGCAATCCTGTAATGGTCATCAGAAAATGTAAAAAAGAAAATAAATTATCAAAGACATTTTTTATTAATCAAAATACTCTCCATTACTCACAATACATTTCTGCCAACGAGCTGATAACTTTTTTATGACCTTTGAATAGAAGTGTAAGCCTGGTATTAACAAATTTTAAAAAAACATTTTTTATCAAATTTTGACTATTGGATTTCTTTATCTCTTAAAAAGTATTTTGGTGTTTAAAAAATCGTTGTCAATTGGCAAGAGGTTTCGAGAGTGGGATGGATGAGGCAGTTTCGTAACAATGACTGTGAAATGTATACGTTTCTCTTAGCCAACTAAAACATCTAATATTATAAAGGTGTATACGTTTTGAGGCATTTGGAATCAATTTGAGTTATTTTGATTTTGCACATTTAATACATATTTTTCCATTAATGAACTAAAATTAAATATTTATCAACATATCCGGAATCTCAGCAACAATCGTTGATGTTTCTGAGCAAAAAAATAAATAAAAAATGAAATATAGCTATCCTCTAATAAATAAAAAATGAAATATAGCTCCCACCTAACGAATGAAATTGTGTTTGTCCAGGTACTGATTCTTTAAGTCCCATACTTGCTGCTTCTGCTAGTTTTAAGAATCCATCGGAGACAGCCTGGAAGGAGCTTCCAATAATATTCATACCATCAACGAAAACAACGAGGTGCACTGTTCTGCTGAAAACCGTTCCACCTACTTGGATACCAGAGTCTCTAATGGCCTTCTCCAGAGCAATATTGAATAGGAGACTTGCCAATACATCCTCCTGCCAGAGTTTTTTTCCGGATGTAAATTCTTCAGATCTTGATCTTTTAATCTGCACCATGAATCTCACTTCTTCCATGGTGAGTCTCACAATAAGCTTTTTTAAGATTTAAAAATCTTTCAGTGCCTTCTACAGCTGTTCCCGATGAGCACTATCGTATGCTTCTTAAAGATCTTCAAAAAGATTATGTGCTTAAGCTTTTACTCAGGTCCTTTCTCGAGTATGGTTAGTAAGAAGAATATCTGGTTTATCACCGATCTCCCTTTTCAAATACCACACTGGTACGGACCCAAAAACGTTTCTGGAAATGGGAGTAATCGCTAAATATGGACGTTGGACAGCACTTCATATGCTCAAGCAAATAAGCAGATACCTCTATAATAGCCGCAGACCGGTATATTACCATTGTTATATGTTGTAAAAATTATGGACTTGTTCCACGAATCTGGCATTACTACTTCAGTCGAAATACAAATTATAATATTCTGGAAATTTTTTAAAGTTTATTTCCTCCACAGTTAATAATTCTGCAGACAATTCCTCAGGGCCATGCGCCTAACTATATTTAAGCTTTGTTAATGATTCCAGAAGCAACTTTGTCTTACGTAAAACATTGAGCCGAGCATTATCATGTAACAGAACACTGCCTTTCCGATTTACCAAATAGGGCTTCACTAATGTTGATTTCTGGTACGTTGCATCAATGTATTGCAGGATTGATTGTTTCTACAGGTCTCAAGAAGTGTGAATGAGCATATATGAAGCCAACCAAACAGTAACTATTACCTTATTTTGATGAATTGCGGACTTTAGAAAGTGTTGTACTACTTCTCCTTTGTACTATTACTACTATCCAGAACGTTTAGTGAATCCAATTTTCATGACAAGTGAACATTCTGACCAAAAATAGTTCATTTTCGTTTCGGCAAAGAAGTACAGTGCAAACTTCATACAACGGTGATGTTTTAGCAGCCAGTTAATGCACGAGATCCGCACGTTTGAGCTTTTTTACCATTCCATCCGATCGTCAATGACGGTTGATTTGTTGCCTGAGAGATTCTCTTCAAGTTCTCTAACAGTGGTTTTGGAGCTTACTTCGGCCTACCTCCATCAAGGGACCTTCCTCGTCTTCAAGGCTATAATCCCCCCTCCCACAATTCTTTTTAACCACTGTTTAACGGTGCACTCACTCATGATGACAGACTTTGTAAATGTTTTTTTTTTGTTTGTTTTTTAATTTGTAATTTTTTTTTTGTATTATCATCATGTTAACGGGTGATTAGCCCAGTGTTAGAAACTTCGATAGTTTAGTAAAAAGTGGGATTATATCCAGACAGTATCATGCTACAGAGGTAAAAAAACATTTTTGTTTGGAAAAGGATTTATAAATGAGCACATCTACACCTTGAAAGAATCCGTCAAACGTAAACAGTTTCTTATCTAGAGAGGTGATTCGATGAAAACATAATATCATCCTTCATAAATTTCCAGACAACCCAATTTCTTGTTCGATCCAATTGGCTCTTTTCATGTGTACCAAGATTTTTATCTTATTGTAAACTACCATCCTCGCTATTTGATTGAGGTTGGTAAGCAATTTGCTTGGAATCAGCCATGAAACTGCTCCTAGTAATCCTTGAGCAACAATCATTCCTGACAAGAGACAGATCGAAATTGGAACTCCTTCTCAATGCGAGCTATTGCCCAGGCACCCGAAACTCCCAAGTCGCAACAATGGTCACCCTAGCCCGGGCACCTCCAAGATCTCGGGCCACGGAACTTTGCCACCTCTCCCTGCCCCCCTCTTAGCAGCCCTTCATTTATCTATACTATTATGGCCAAATAGATAGCCCGTGGTACAAATCAAATATTTGTTTTTTTAAATTGAAACACATCCATAAAGTAAAAATACTCTAGAGATCAACAACCATACCGAGCTTACACACTAAGAAAAAAAAACCAGAACCTTCCTCTAATGGATACCTTATATTATTTACAATCAATTGTAGAATTGAACAATAATACCCTCTCCCAATTCTACAAACCATATATAAAAAAAATAAATAAATAATATAATAGGAAGATAAAAATTTACAAGGTTCAGTCTGTCACAAAAATAAACAAGCTTATTTAATGGTAAAGCCTTTGTCACTAAATCTCCCAACTGTTCATGAAACACAATACAGATTAATTTTATTCTACCCCTTGAAATTGGGTCTTTAATAAAATGAAATCTAACATCAAAATGTTTAGATCTTTTAATGATAATAGTATAGTTGACTGGATAATGAATGGAGAAGCAGATCGTCAGAGATGCAGTCAAAGAAACACCGCGTTAAAGAAGGAATTCTTTAATACGTGCCAACGTTTCGACCTGCGTTGCAGGTCTTCTTCAAGGCCACCGAACCACACTCTTGTCATCGTCCTTCTCCTCACAAGTGTGGTTCGGTGGCCCTGAAGAAGACCTGCAACGCAGGTCGAAACGTTGGAACGTATTAAAGAATTCCTTCTTTAACGTGGTGTTTCTTTGACTGCATCCCTGACGATCTTCTTCTCCATTTAGATCTTTTAGTCTCCATTTTCTGGGCAATCTTAATGGTTCCTTGGTTGTCTTCAAAAACTGTAATAGAATTTCTAATATTAAATCATTAAAAAAGAAATTCTTTTAGAAAAACAGATTCTAAAATACTGAAAGCAAGGTCATAATATTTAGCTTCACAAGAACCAAGAGCTCCAAAAAATTTTTAGTTCTATAATTATTTTGTTGCTTTTATAGATCATTATAGCGATTTTTTTTGTACGTATTTGCTAGGGAATAAGTAAAGTTTTTCAAAACTTTAAATCATTCAAGGCACTGGTAGAAATTAAATTTGTACTATCAATTGAAAACACGCACACGAACACACCACTTAAAGATTCTTCTTTAACTAATGTAATCTGCGGCAATTCATTAAAGGTTTTTAATGTTGCATCGCATACATAACATTTCATTGTAGACGTAGTTTGAGTTGCGGCATTACACACTGTAGCGTCAACCATTGTCTATAACAAAGTGTGCTTAACAGTGTACAATCTTTGTCCCAATACAATTGCTGCTTCTTCTAATTGGTTTGCTGAATTTTGAATACATTGTATTTCTGCATTTGTTGTCTGCATTCTCCTTGACAAACCTAATTCTGATAGGACGGAAATAGCGCGGTGAGGATTGTGTTGGATTCTGCCAAATAACTCCCTTTTCAAATAATCCATACGTTAACTACAGTAGCAGAAGAGAAGTTTGAAGTATGTTTGCATCAGAGTCATAATCATTTGCAGTTCTGGATTCTTCAAATCTCTTTAATGATCGCCCTTGTCGCATTTTTCGTCATTGGTAACAATAATTTACCTTGAAGCCATATTTCATTATTTTTGACAAAAATAGCTTCTTTTTTGTGCGCTGCCAACCATTTTTGTTTAAACTGTGACTGAAAATGAGAAAAATTGTCCTCGATTTCATTTATTTGATTTTTCGAGTAATCGCCATATTTTAACTAAATATTCTGGGTATATTCTTATTGTTCTTTATAATTTAGGTCCTTTATGTGACGCATGATGTCAAAAACGTTTTTTCTAGTCTTTATTTTGACTCCTGAAGGTTCTATAAGGAAAAAAATAAATAATATTAAAAATTATCACAAAAACAACAGACATTAACTGGCATGTACACGCACATCCGCGATTACCAATTATATATACTTAAAGTTAAATCATTCCTCTTTATGTTGATATAAAAAAAGTGGTTGGAAATGCTTGGAAGGGTAACTAAAACATGCGAATAATTTTAAATTTGACACTAAAAACGCCAAAAGATTTTATATTTTCTTTTGTGGTCTAACTAATTTACAAATGGACTAATAAATATTCTCTCACTTACCTGCTTCAGAATGATCCATAATCAAAATTTTCTAAAAAAAATACAAACCGGAGAAAAATTACTTTTTACACAGATAAATATCCGGATGACTGTTAAGGAGTGAGTGCAGATATAGAGTGGTGACTTTGTTGAGTTACACCTGGTTTACAGATGATTCCAGGGAAGGAATTAGGGGTCTTTTGCACTTGTTCCCCGCATTTCATTTTGAGTTTGTTAACATATGTTTAGGTTACGAGTAACCTTCCCAAACGTAATAACACACCAATGAGAGATCGTTTGAATTGTTCCTATTCTTTAATAATTAAATAAAAAAAAAAAAAAAATATCATTATACGCGAAATGTCTTTATTCGATTTAATTCGTCGAATAAATACAAAAGAAAAAGCGATAGAATTTCTTCTGGAAAAAGGTATTTTACATCGAATAACACTTAATAAAATATTTAAATAAATAATTTTTTTATTATTTAATAATAGGAAAATCAAACGATCTCTCATTGGTGTGTTATTACGTTGTACCTAGGTTCCCTAATAACGGAAAATAATGAAATAAGAACGGAAATTAAAGCCAGAATTACAGCAGGTAGCAGATGCCTGTACGCTCTTAATAAAATACTGAAGTTCCGAGCATTATCACGAGCTGCAAAAGTTATCATGTATAAAACAGTCATAAGGCCTGTGGTAGTGTATGGAAGTGAGTGCTGGACACTAACAAAAGGGAATACTTAAGGTTTGGGAAAGGAAAGTTCTCAGAAGAATTTTCGGCCCAGTAAACGACCATGGGAATTGGAGAATAAGGAGGAACAAAGAATTGGAAGAGCTATTCGGGGAACCGAATATAGTGGCGGTCATCAAGGAAGGAAGGTTGCGGTGGCTGGGACATGTCCAACGGATGCCGGACGAGAGGCTCCCGAAGAGGATGATGAATGACAGACTGGATGGTACCAGATTAAGAGGAAGGCCTAGAATGAGGTGGCAGAATAATGTGGAGGCGGACCTAAAAAATCTAGGAATAAGAGGATGGCGAAGAAAAGTTATGGATAAACTCCAATGGTCATCTCTTCTGCGTGAGGCCAAGGCCCATCTAGGGCTGTAGAGCCAACCAATAAATAAATAAATAAAAATCAAACGATCTCTCATTTACATGTTATTACATTTGGGTTACTCGAAACCTAAACATATGATAATAAATTCAAAATGAAATGCGGGGAACAAGTGCAAAAGACCCGGAATTAGACTTATAAATTGTTGACACACTATTCAACTATCTGTAACAATGGGCCGTATTCATGAAAAGAGCATAGCCTTTTACTGGAAGTATAAGGTTATGCTTGCAAGTAAAAGGTTGAATTATAAGCATTTTCTTTTTTCCGTATTCACAATGATCACCATGTACTTTTTCCTTTTCGTTATCTGTATGATTTTAAATTAAATTCACAAATAATGATAATTCGAAATAACCAAAGTTGAAAAAAAAATAGGGGGTTTCAAACCAGACTTTTTTTATTCAACCAATATAGCTCATAAACGATAGGTCCTTGCGATAAATATTATATAACAAAAAATATTTTCCATTAAATTTCTGATTGGGAAAATGTCGGCAAATATTCGGATCCGAAACGTGGAAGCATTTGCTTCAAATTTTGCAAGTATAAGGTTATGCTCTTTTTTATAAATAAGGCCCAGTAATTCCTTTTCATCTGAAATAACTTTTACAAAATGGACTTTTGGCCAGTATTTGAAAGCAAATACCCCACTATGCGTTGTTTACAGCATTAATAGTTTCGCCTGCCTTGGCTACACTAATCTCCTTGTACAAATCAATTAAATTAGTAACGAATTTTTTCAAACAGTTTTGAATAAGATGACAGCTGGCCCCACTATCGATAACAAAAAATGTGTCTGTCAACGTTCCACAACACAACATTTCTTTTTGACTATCAACTGAAGTAAGAAATGAGAAATCCTCTTCTACTTCAGCTGGCCTGTCTTTGTTTTTATTTATTAACTTAGGACAATATTTTTTAGTATAGCCTTGAGCCTTACAACAATAACATATTTATTTATTTTATTTATTCTACAACCCGTATACGAGTCCTGATTTCCTCTAAAAACAAGTGCCATGCGTCCCTGTTCTGTGCTGCCACCATCCAGTTCCTGACGCCGAGGAATCCTGCATCACCAACCACGCAGTCCATCCATCGCAGGCTGTGCCTTCCAAATCTTCTCTTTCCATGTATTTTTTCAGTTAGTACATTATTGGGAATGCCTCCTTCAGGCATACGCGCTATATGTCCAGCTTTCCGAACTTAATGGCCGAGACCACATCAAGGTCATCACAGAGTTTGTACACCTCCACATTTGTGCGCCGTCTCCATTCAATTCCGACACCCACAAATACTTCAGTCTTCTCTACTTATTCGGGCTACACACTTTATACCGGTAATAGTTAATCTAATGAGACGCACTAGCTGACTGGGAATACCTAGATCAAGGAGGGCTTCATAGAGTGTTTTCCTGTTGATGGAGTCATAAGCCGATTTTAAATGTATGAAAAGATGGTGAGTGTTCAGCATGTGTTCTCTTCCACGATAAAAACTTATATTACATTTTTCTCCATGCTTTCTGTGCCATCACAATACTTTTCATACCGGTTTTCTCATAAGTTTTTGAAAGAGTGTCCACAATTTCCTTAGCTGAAGTTTTATATTTTATTAAAATCAGTATGTTATCACATATACAACCAATCAAAATAGATCTAGCCTTAAAATAAGCGGTTTTGATTTTTTTCAGGGCGGTCCCATCTACGGAAGAATCCTTACTAAGCGCGTGAAGTACTTCATTTTGTTCAAAAACTAATCTTACTCTGAATTACCAATTTGCAAAATTACGTCCATCAAATGGTTTAACATCAAACATACCGGTCGGTAAAACATTGGAACTTGTGGAAGTCATAATCGATCGCGTGCTCTCTAACCACAAACCACTTACACCGTAAATTTCATAAATAAACAATATATATTTCACAAGCTGTGAAATCACCTATACGATTATGGTCAAATTGATAGGCCGTGGTACAAATAAATATTTATTTTATAGAATTGAAGCACCTACATAAAGTAATAATACTATAGAGAGCAACAACCATATCGAGCACACACACCAAAATAACATAACAGAATCTTCCTCTAATGGATACACTGTTGCCTTAGATGATTTACAAACAATTGTAGAATTGAACACTAATACTATTCATTAAAAATCCATATCAACTCCAGGAAAGCCTAACTCAAGTGATCAACTCATGCTATTTCTTAAATACGTTGACTCAGGGTAACGATAGTAATCAACATCCAGACCTAACCTATACCAAGGAACTGAAGAGATAATTTCTAGTTGTTATTTTATAATATGCTGTCACGTAGTTACAGATTAAGATTAATCTTCTTATACAGTTTTCCATACATTTTATGGTCCAATGTCTTAACAAACTGTTATCAATAAAGTGCTTTTACTCACAATCTGATTTTAAATAAGAAACCAATGCTCGAGACGATCTAAGATATACAGTTAAGAAAAAGATTCTGACAGCAATAAGTGATATCAACGGTTGTTTTTCTTGTTCTTCACTGGTACCTATAATATTATTCTCAAGGGGAAACGACCTTTCAAATAATATTTTCCCAGCCTAACCTGGAGTAGTGCGCATAGCTGACTGCATTATACTGACCTAGTATATTAAAAAAAATATGTTTAAGATGATATTCCGTTCTATATATTTTTATATAAATGCTGTTAAACATTTATTTATATTACTACTCTGTTTCAATATTTGTATAACTGTAATCACTCTTGTGTACTTTTAATACCTTTAGCGTATCGACCTCCTAGTCAAGTATGTAGTAAGTTATGTTACAATGTCTCATTTTACAACATGTGCGATCAGATAGAAATGGACCAATTAATAAGTCAGGGAAAAGAACAAGAAGTTATAAGCTGGGATGGGATTAGAGAATTGAAGAGATCAAGTGCAACATGGAAATCACTCGATTAGGGTAAGATCGTACTTTAGAGCCGGTAAATGCCAGCAAATGCAAAATACGTTGAACAAATGTTCAACAAATTATTAGGCTGTTAATGTTCTTTAGATATTATTGTTATTTGCTAGAATGAATATTACAACTTCGACTAATCTTGTAATGATTACATGGTTGTTTTTTTAATTTTTATTGTGAAGTTTATTATAAAGTCGAACTTGTAAAAACAGAATACGGATTTCACGTTCATTTGTATTTTTGCATGCGCCCCTTGATCTGTTGTGTTCCTCTATGTTAGCTGTATTCATAAAAATTAATATAACATATAATAATCAATGCACCATGAAAGTTATTTATATACTTTAGCAGGAAATATTTTAATTTTTATAGTTGATGAATAAATAATGAGACTGAACGATTAATATCAATATACACTTTCCCTCCTTTTTCTATTAACTAACTACAATAACGGAAATAACTTTACTTAAATTGAGGTTTTTGTTCTTGAACGGTAGGTCATTTGAAAATCAGAGTTGGGTGCCTTTGGTCAAGCCATATTAATAACAAGCAGAATGAGTACCAGTTACTTTTCGTCGTATGAAGATCTGAGTGTAAATATTGAATTTGATCATATATATAAATTTACAGCTATTTTTTAAATCATAAATTCATTTATTAACATTTTTCTTTATAATATTCTAAGCAATCCAATGAAGAAATGTACCATGTATCACGTGCTTTATGTAATTTTGATAATTTGTTCTATTTTTAAAATAATATCTTTCTTTATATAGATCTGATATTGACACTAATGTAACTAATTAGTTTTAGTCATGCTAATATAATCTTTCGTATAGTGCTTCCACGTTTTTCGTTTTATGCAACCACGTTTTTCAAAAAGAATTACATCTATTATACTATGTTGTTAATAAAATTCCACACTCACTGAAATTTAAAAAAATATTTTTGGAGTTTGGTTTTGTAGCTAGCATGATAGCTTGTCTGGAGTACCTTGATATAACCAATCATGTACAGTGGGAATTAAAACTTTTCATTTTCTTGTTATTCAAAATTAGATCTATTTATTAATTTTTTTTATATATCATATATTACATGTGATGATCATAAACATTAGTATTTCAATTGATATTCAGAGCTTAAAGCACATTAATCTGCATACATTTTCATGAGTTTTTATAATTATAGGAATGTCTTCTGACTTATAAAAAAATGCCCTAAAGATATGCTTATAATTTGACATTAAGCAAGCGAAACGAATTTTGTTTTGCCATAATATACGATTTTTATTATTTAGATTGGTATTATCTAGATACAAATGGTGTCTTTTTTATTTTTAAGTCCTAATTGTGTTATTTGATTTTCAGATACACAAACTCATGCTTACTGACTCATACCGAGTAGAAGCATACAGAAATGCCATATTATCAAATACTGGGTTATTCAAGAATAGCATTGTGTTAGATGTTGGTGCAGGATGTGGTAAGTTTTTAAAGCATCTACTCTGACTATCTACTACCAATTTCCCAAATCCTTCTCTGGCGATTGCTGCTTTTTCTCAAAGTATATCATGGTTAGAAGTGCCTTCGATATTTTTCCATCATTAGATTTTATCTTTTGCTTCTATGAAATTCTCTGACAAGGCCGTCTCCATTGCAACGGCACATTTGGGTATTGGTTTACCTTTTTTGCTAGCAAAAGTCTTCAGATGTGCTAATGTCTATAGCAGTAATAAATCTGTTGAATATTCTACTTGGGATGGGGGAAAGACTTTTTATGGTAGTTTAGGTTATGAGGATCAACAATGCATGAACCATATTAATAGTGGGTGGTATGAGTCCGAAAATTTAGTGTACTGGTCCTTGTAGATAGTATAGTTTAGTGGTTATTCTATATTTTAACAACTTATACTATCCAGAGAGAAATGATGGAGATTCATTCTGTGGGTCTGCCACAAAATAAATTTCAACCTGCCCTAGTTTAAGTTACCTCTTAAAAAACTGGAAACATGGGATATTCATAATGCTTCTTCTTTCTCTACCTACAAGTTGCTGCAAGGTGTGGAGGTTTGACCTCAGTCCAATTTCTCTGAATGTCTAAATTCTGCACCATTTATTTTATTCCGTGGTGAGAGCAGCCTCTGTTAATTCCAGTTTTCGCAATGTAATTGATATATATCTTCCTTAGGATTGATAAATTATTTGCCACTTCCATTGGAATTTTTTATTTGAAAACTAGTTTTGAATGTTAAACATTCACAATCATTTCTAAAAACAAACAGAAAATTTTAAAATATCAGCACTTTGCTACATAGACTCAATTCATTAACCCTCTAAGGACTGGCTTGTCCATATGATCACACCCACTCAAAAGGAAACCCTTCTCTTCCACCCTCATTTTATTCCTTTATACCTCTGCAGCCCTTCTCCAAGAGGATCTAGTGTTAATTCGTGACCAAAAGTGTTACGATTGAAGCACTTCTCTCATGAGACAAAAAGTTTGAAATTTGTCAAATTTTAAAAATCACTTCTCACTGACATTAAGTGTTATAATTTTGTTAATATTTTTTCAACTATTAAGATTATAGTCGCATCATACTCTAGTATGAGTTTAATTAAAAAATAATAATCCTGAAGGTTTTAAAATGGCTGTTACTATGACTGCCTGTCTTTCCCCACAACATTTTTTTAAAATTGTTTATCTAACAAAAATTGTATTGTTTTTTGAGAATAGGTAAATAAATATGCATTTATAATCATTTATTATCTGTAAGTCTTAAACTCGACCAACTAAAACCTGTTCCTGCTTTAAAATTTTAATGTTCTCTCTAAATATTGCTCATTATTGGCATAATTTAAAGGTAGTTATAATCGTCCAAGTTTCTCAAATTTTATTCCATTCTCTTACCTATCTACCCTTTCAGTAAGCTATGTTACCGTTGAAAGGTAGCACTAGTAATGTCTTTTTACTGATGCTTCAGGTAACGGCCGCTGTTACGATGGGGCTTCATAAATAAATCAATTCTATATTAAATAATTTTTTTTTTTTTTTTAATGTATATTAGTTAAAATAAAAAAAACAACAACATATCTTGTTAATAAAAGTGTTTCTATTATGAAATTCCAAAATTTAAATTTTCTCTCTACCTTATATTTTTGGTAAAAATATGAAATTGATACGTTTAAACGTCTGGCCATAATTCAAGTTTTTGTCTATTAAAAAAAAAATTGCTTACAATTTGGTCAGGCAAATTTTGAAGGTTATGATTTTTTATTTTTCTATTTGGATGAAATTTCTTATTGAAGGATTCTTTTGATCGCTGAATTAGAATCTGACAGCATTTTTTGTATAAAAAAAATCTCTAAATGTAGTTTGCTTGGAGATCTAATCATTCTTTTAGAATTAAATTAGCCCAAACAGAAATCTATGAAGTGATTGTATTTTTCGTTAAATCTGCACTCAAAAAGAAAACAATTAGTGCAAGAATCATTATGATATAATTTTTTAAGCTCGATATATAAAATAAATTAGTTCAATGCTATTTAGTTTTATTTCTCGGCTCCTAGGGCTCATTAGTCGGAATGGCAAAATGTATTTCTAGTATTTTTTGCCTGTAACCTCTGAAAAAATTGCCAAGACCCGTGAGAGACTGAGTGTGTCCTCCCCTTGTGAGTGTTTTCTATGGCTTTTTGCTTTTTTTTTCTTTTCCTACAAAACAAATTTAAAATGGGGCTATAAGAAATATTTATTTGGTCATTTAAACAAAAATCTGGATGGTTTTGAAATAATTTATTATTTATAATGATTCATAAATATTTAATTTTAACTATTTTATATGTGATGTATTAGTTTCATTCCGCAGTCTTTGTTGAGCTTATGGTACTGTTCTTATAATCTTTGATTTACTGATCTTTCAGTTTTTCCCATGTATTTAACTACACAGTAATTACGTTTTATTTCATATACACCGATTTTCAAGAAATGGTCTATTTTGTCTTTATTTAAAAGGGAAATATGATTATAATGGGTGAGCTATTTTAAATGTGGGATTTAAACCTTATCTACTTAATTCCTTTCTGACTGGGCCCGGTTGGGCTGTAATATGGGATCAAATGTATTTCTTTGTGATAGCTTTGTCGTGTGTGGGTTTTAAGTATATATTTTTTTCGGATTTGTTTTCGTAAATGTTATCATTTGTGATTTTACTGTATCTGTTATTGCTGGATTTAGTGTATGCAGTGTGAATTTTTAATTATAATTTTGTTCATTTAACAGTATATTTTAAAGGCGGTCAATTATGCCATTAAAGGCTACGAGCTCATGTGTTAGTGGTCTCCTGGCATTATTGTGTGTAACTGCATCTTAAAGATAGAGGCTATATTGAGATCATTGTTTAAGGTTTTGTTAGAACACATAATATGGAATATTTACCTAACTTTGGAAGACTAAAGCTAGTTCCATAGTTCAAGTCGATAGGTTTAATGATGATCTTGTTTATTAGAAGTTAGTTACAATGGAGAGATAAGATATCCTATTTAGTAGTCTATACAATTGCCGGAATATCTGTGAAGTTCTTGCTTTTTGAATATGGAGTGAGAGCTCCATATAAGTATTTTGTCTAGGTAGAAGCTAAGATACTGTTCTGTGTCAGCGTAGAATATCATTGAAATTAACAGGATTTGTTGTGAAGGTTAAAAGTTAAGTTATTGCATTTTGATTCTACATTTATTGCAACTGACTCATGACACAGTTATCTATCATACAATTCAGATTCCAACATTGCTTCTTATTGTCTCTACTCGTCTTCCTATAATCATACTTGTCATTCTTGGAGTTAGGTGCAATAAATGTAGAATCAAAGTGAACAAATCAAAATGCACACACATAACTTTTAACCCTCACCACAAATCCTGTTTATTTCAATGATATTCTACCACCCAAACCTGAAACAGAACAGTATCTTGGTTTCTACCTTGACAAAACTTACATGGAACCCTCAGTTCAGACTTAAGAACTTGCTTCAGCTAATTGTATACACTACTAAATAAGATATCTTTCCGTTGTAACAAACTTTTGATTAGCAAGATCATCATTAAACCTATCTGGATCTATGGACTTGAACTATGGAGAAAAGCCTAAGTCTTCCAGTATTTGCCTAACATCTTCCAGTTCAGATCCTCGGTCTCCTCCCGCACTACAAGATCTCGCTCCTCTGACCTGTATACTTCTTCCCATAAGAGTACATCATTTGACCACTCCTTCATTTCCCGTGCTACTTCCTTGTGGAATTCACTACCCTGTAATATCCGTAATGCTCCATCTCTGTCCACATTTAAATCCCTTCTCTTTCAATACCTCCTTTCCCTCCAGAATGATACTGACTAGCAAAACTTCACTAAAAAAAAAAAAAAGAAGTGCATTCAGTAGATGTAAATAGGTTTTTATTCTTTCTCCTGCAATTATTGGATTTTGTAATTTTTATTTCTATTTTTGTTCTTTATTTGTAAAATTGTAAATAGTTAACCAGAGTGTTAATTTATTTTATTTCATCTTATGAAAGCTAGACTCATTGTATTTATTTATGTACATTATATTATTCTTAGGGGACATCGTCCCAGAATAAAGTTTATTTTCTATTTCTATTTCTATTTCTATTTGATTTCTAGTTATGGTCATGAGTCAAAAAAATATTTAAATAATTGCTCTTTACTATTTTAAAAATTTCTATTAAGCAATGATAAACTTTATTTTAGTTATGAAAACTTTGAAAATATTCTAAATAATAATTCAAAATGGTTTAATTCAACTAGTTCCTTATTATTGTGGAAATTGTTTAAGCCTTCCTTATAACTGGTAAGATGACCATAACTATTAATTTACCTTCATAGGCTGTGTTTAAATATTTATATTTACTATTTTTATAATCCTTGTGTTAAAAAATATATATTAAAATTGTTGTATGTTTTAGGCATTTTATCCGTGTTTGCTGCTCAAGCTGGAGCAAAAAAAGTGTTTTCCGTTGAAGCTGCATCTGCATTGATACCTTTGATTAAAAACGTTGCAGAAGAAAATAATTTTTCTGATGTTATTCAGGTGAGCTTAATATATCTTTATTCTTATTTAACGTAGTTTTTATGTAATGAGGTATGTTTCGCCATTTAATAAGTTCAAAGATGCTCATTAGTATTTATTCTGAACAATTTGATCTTGAACATTTAAGCTGGCATTCTCTTCAAATGAAGAGGAAAATCATGTTTAAGTATCATTTATTACAACCTATATTGGCATTGTCTGAGCCTTGAATGCTCTAGGCGAGTAAGTTCACTGTAAACCATCTACCACACTTCCTCGTAGATAGCAGGTTATTGGGTTGTCATGCATTTTCTAGCCAAGGAAACCAAAATGATTTTTTTTCTTTCTTTTTATTTAATACTGAACTTATGCCTACCACAATTATTTATAAATTAATTTTAAAATAAAGCAAATTGTCTCGAAAGAAGTTGAATGGCTTTGTAAAACTCAACAAGAAATTTTGAAAGTATAAAGAAGATATTGACTTCAGAGCCTGGTTCTATTCTATTTTTAAGTCCAATTATTGCTTACAAAAATATGCTAGCATTAAAAAGTAGCCAAGAAAATTAAGTTGGTTATCATTCAAAAATGATAGCAACAAAATAAAAAATGTTTGAATCTTATACATTGACAAATCATTCATTTATAAGTAATGAGATTGATCCTTCTATACCATTATGTAAGTCTGGCTAGAGACAGCAACCTGCTATCATATCTGCTCTGTACTTATCTCCATTCAAAATTGTAATTTTGCTCTATTTTGTTCTTTTTTTTTCTTCTCATTTTTGAACTATAGAATCATTTATTAAGAGCTATCAAAATGGATGGAAGAGTTAATATGGAAAATAAGAATTTAAAAACGAAATCAGGAGAGCTGCTGAACTTGTCAACTTATTGGCCTATATCGGACTATATCACCGTGCATTGTTCTACGTTCTCGTTTTATCCCTTAGTAATTTCACATTTCTGTTATTTTTCATTTTTTTTTATTTTATTTTTTTTTTAATCGAAATTTCTTTTTGTATTTTTATTATTATCTATTTTTCACTTTTCTTTTTTTATTTTTATACTCTTACAGTTTTTATCTTTATTTTCTTTTATATTTTATTATTATATAACTGTTGCCTGATGTTATTATTTTTTCATACTACATTTCTTTATTGGAATCCAACTAATTATCTTAAAGCCTGCGTCTTCCCAGCAAATACTATTTGCTTTCCTATCTCCTCAAAATGACTAGTATCCTATCTCTCTCTTAAATGCCCCATCATTATCTGCTCATTATTATGAATTTCTACAATATTTTACTCAAAATCCTTACCCACCATATTGTTGCAGTGTCTGAAACTTGGCTTAAACCTTTTATTCCCTGTTTCTTGGTTTCCCTTAACTACACACTTATCTGTTTTAGTGACAGTCACAAATTCTTCAATTCATTGAATTATTTTGGTTGGCTTTTTTAGTTGCCCTCTGGACATATTAAGTTCTATGTCAGGTCTCTCATGAAGATAGTATTTGAATAGTTTGTAGATCTTTTCTTTAAGGCTAAATATCTCGAATTTTAGTGAGATTTTTTTTTTTCAAGAAATGGCAGCACTTTTGGGACAAATTTTTGCTCTCATTTGGAAGCGGAATCATCGATATTAGATCTGTAAAGGGACTTGGTATTGAAAATCTCATTACATTTATGCCAAGTTTTTTGAATTTTATTTTTAACTTATTTTAGAATTTAAAAACATTATTTGGCGAATTATTGATTTTTCTATATATATATAAAAAAAAAAAAAAGCCACTTATAGGCACTTGGTCGTCATAGGTTAATTGTTGCACAAAGTTAAGGTTGATGCAAAATGATTTTTTCGGTTGCATATGTTAATTGTAATTCCAAAAATACGATTTAACAATAGCGGACGGGTGACTAGTAAGCTACATGCTGTTGTAGTAGTGGGGGGAGGGCTGTGAGGACCCAACTCCCAGCCAGCAATAAGAAAACAAAAGCCTAAAACAAACTCTTTCAAAGCATAGTTAAAATATCTATGAAATTAACTAATATTTTTTGGCCTAGGAGATAATTTTAGTAATAAAATAATAAACCGACAAAAATGATATTTGGAACAAATAACGAGTTTACATATGAATACTTTATGTATTAAAAATACCCTAAATAAATATTTTGGCAAATTATTATATTAAAACAAAGGAATTCAAAGTGTAAAGTAATCATTAGGATCGAAAAAGGTGTTTAGCTATCCACATTTAGCTGAAATTTTCAGCTACTGCACAAAATGCATATGATTCCATAATATACTTTCTTAGTGATTTCCAATCTCACAGACGCCCTCGATTCTTATATTCTCTGGAACCTGGTGAATTAGGGGTCAGTAGGAATAAAAAAAAACTTAATTTACAGTAACGATCAAAGCTTTTTTTTCTTCCTTCATGATATATGGAACAGAATATCACTTTGTATTGTTTTTATATTTTCAAAGTTATAAATGATGATTTAAATTTTATAATTATATTTTAATGAATAAAAAATTTTATTAACACCTTCACTGCGGTAATGAAAAAAGTGGTTTCTTTTAGTGCGTTATCGGTCCCCGGGGACCGATAGTAGTACTTACCTCTGGTGCGGTATCGGTCCTTGGAGAAAAAAATTTGTTTTTTTGATATAAATTTTTTATTTCTACTACAGTATGCCCGCAGTGAAGATTAAAGTGTGAGATTCATACTTTAAAAACACATAAGGAGCCAGTTAAGAGACTGATTTTTTTTTTATCTTTCATTGTTTAATTTTAATAACGATTTTTACAGTCAACTAATGCAAAAGTATTAATTTTCAAAGTCAAATTTCCACAACTCAGCAAAACGATAACACTATACATTCAAATTACACTGTAATAAATATTATGTGGTTGCTTACTTTTTGTCATTATCAGTTCTCCTTTTCAGTCCAGTTCTTTGTGGTCAAAAAGATAGGTGGAGATTCTTTTTGGATTTAGAACTATTTCTATAAAAGTCTTTACATCCAATAGATTGTTCTTCTTTGTTATGCTCTATCTTTAGAATTCTTAAGATAAGGGCCAGGTCAGATAGTGTTTGATTTCCCGCAGTAATTAAACAACACTTTTTCTCTATTTGAAAATTAGAGTAAATAAATAAATGAAAACCAACTCATTTGTTGACTTTATAAAAAGATATATTTATTACAACTATAAGTTAACTTGCTAGCTTTTATCACTTCAAGATTTTTCAGATTTTTAATTGATCTTGAAAGTAGTGTAGAAGACATTATAGTAAAAGTTGTTTTAATATATTTTTATTATCATGGTTGACATTTGATCTGTTGGACCGTCAAACGCTTCAAGTGAAAATAAAAGTTTACAAATTATTGTATAATTTATTTATTTTTATAATAAAAAGTACTTAGTCAGTGAAAAGGGCTAGATAGTGTTTGGTATAGATACCGCAATTAAATAGGGATTGCATAATTGCAGTAATTAAACAAAATTCAATTTTTTTTTTTATTTGGTATTAAATAGACAAATAACACGTTTGATAAATTTATAAGAACACTATAGATAATAAGTTGATAAATTTATAAGAACACTATAGATAATAAGTGTCTAAATTCTTATAGATGTATAAGAACACTAATTTATTTTTATTCAGTTTTTATCAATTCAAGAAATTAATTTTGATTCTCTTATTCTTACTTCCAATAATGAGAAATTTTCAATAGGCTGAATTTAACAATTTATAAGAAAATTATAATAACAAGAAAACAAATTGTACAATTTTACATTGGCTCTTCACAAATCGAGGAATACCTTTGTGAGAGTCATTTCGGTGAGGAAGAGGCCGTTCCAGCCGGTGACCCAATTCAATCTGCTTGTTAACAAAATTCGTATTTTTCACTTTACGATCGCAATATGCATGCTATAATTAGTTGGACTGTGTCATTTGTATCTGTAAACGTTTATACAAGTGTCTATAATTTCGTATTTGACAACAAAGTATTTTTAACACCTATTTTCCGAGTTATTCTCATTATATGAAAAAAATGCTTTGTTGCATAAACTTTGTGTTTATCAAATACACAAAGAATTTTACAGATTGAAAATTGGACGTTCCATTCCGAAGAAAATTCTACTGTTTCGAACGCTTCACTGAAAGGGAGGGGGTACATTTATCCTTAAGCAGTCCTCTTTAATTGGATTTGCATTTACAATAAAGATAGATCATCTACCCAATCGTTCAGTTCTTACCTGTTTTAGGTATGATACATACTAGTTAAATACTCAATTTTATGGTACACCTTTTTTTTTTTCCTTCAATGCAGTGGATTGATTCCCTTAAGCCAAGTTTTCAATGTTCTTCTAGAGTGGTTCATTCAAAGTTTGTTTGTTTGTTTTTGGGGGTTTTACATCCTTATGTTCTCCAACTAGGGCAAAAAGGATGGGTTATCCTACAGGTCACCAATCTATTCTAGCCAGGGTGGGAAGGTCAAGATTCATTTGTGGGTCTGCCACAAAATAAATTTTAACATGCCCAGTTGGGATTTGAACCCATGACCTTCAGTGCTGAGACCCTCGCCCCAACTCACTCGTCAATCAAGCCCCCAATTTATCCAAAGTTAATCATCCATGTTTACACATTTTTCAGTTCACCATTCAGTTCCATCCAGTGCTGTGGTCAGGACTTCATTTTATAATGTATTTACTGAGTACAAACCGTTTAATTTAATTGTTAACGACTCAGAGAGATATATTATTAGATATAATACAATATTAGATTAAGAGACCAGCTCAAGGAAACTTAATTATTAAATTTCATTAGTAATGTCTATTAATAATGAATTGTCTGTTGACATCAAATATAAATTTACTCCTCAAAAGATATAAATTTTATCTAGATTGTTATAATCATTTTAAAGTTTAATCCTTACCCATCTGAAAAATCTAGCCACTTCAACAGTTCCCTTTTTTGACTGGAGCTACTGTGTTAGTATAGCTGATATGTGTTTTTGGCCGTGCTTAAAAATGCAACAGGGGCCATTTTTTTCCGCCTATATTGCAGTAGATTGTTTCTCCCTGTACATATTACCGGTTATATGTTCATTTATGAGCACGAATGTCCCAACACCATAAGCTGGAAACACACTAAACTTTTAAACACCACTGTAATTCATATTTCTCACTGTGCGTTTAATCATGATGAGTCATCAGTTTACCATGGAACAGTGAAAGGCTCTTCTTCCAAAATCAATCCCGAATTGATTCCTTTTATCAGTCACTTTCATTGTGCACTCTAAAAGCACTGAAGATAAAAGGCAGTTTACATTTGTCACTTTCAATGACTCATCCTAGGTATTCATCCAAAGTGACAAGTGTAAATTTAAATTCCTTTCTTAGGCCAAGTCCCATTTCCTTCCTCCATTTATTCTCCACCAATACATCCCCTTGGTAGTCTTCCATCAGACATTTAATGTCTGTACCAGCCTAAGGACTTTTTCTTGATCTCTTCCAAGATATTTTTCACACCTCCATTTTTTTTTCATTTTTTACTTTTTCCCTCCTTGAGATTCCCACTTCTCAGCACTAACTTTCCATTGCAGTGGCTAGAAGCTTCTTCCGGAGATTGGCCTTTATTGTCCATATTTCCGCCCCATGTATCATCATACTCAATGCAATGCTTTTAAAAATATATTTAACATGTATAATAATATATCAATATTATTATATAAAAGAACAAGCCATTTTTCATTTGTGATCACTAACTATGAAAACTACTGAACCAATCTGTACCAAATTTTAACTACTTCATATCAATGGTTCAAGGAAGTTTTAACAGTGATCAAATTCACAGATTTTCAATTAAATCGTTATTAAAAAGCAATAAATATGTGGTGCACAGTAAAGTTTGAAAATTGACCGATAGGTGGCGGGCTATTTAAGAGAGGTTACAAAATTACAGTGTTTTATTGAGTTAGAAATTTATAATAAAATATACTTATTTTCATGGAGGCGCGGTAGCTCTGTGGGTAAGGCGCTTGACTACCATGCTCCCGGGCCCGAGTTCGAGTCCAACTGAAGGCAGATAATTTATTTTCTGTTATTTTGGCCGTGGATCGAATTCGAGGTCGGGAGGCCCTCCTGGGGCACACCCAGCCTCCTAAAAAGTGGGTACCCTTAATTGGGGGAAAAACCTGGCGGTTGAGCATGGCTTCTGGCCAAATCACCTCCTTTCACAACCGTTGGCTCAGAAACAGTATATCCTTACCTAAGTACTGAACCCGAGACCCTTCATGGGTTGTAAATGGTACAGGTAAAACTTATTTTCATGAACCATTATTAATAAAACTACAAATATGTGGTAAAACATGTGAATCCCAGTGAAGTTTAAAAATTGACCGTTATATGTTTTCGCCATTCTGCATTAGAGTTTTCAATGCTAAAAACTATTGAACCCATCTGTATCAAATTTTAGCTACTTCATCATAGTTCTAGGAAGGTTTACAACAGAAAAGTTTACTACAATAATAACTAAAATTTACATTTATAAGTGGCAGAAAGGAGGTTTGTAACACTGTCATAAACTTTTATGGTTAGAAATTTAAATCCAACCAGATGAAATCTATAAAATTAGTTCTGTCGCAATAAAAATTATTGCCTAATCAAAATATCAAACCCTTGCTTTTTGATATTGTGTGTAAAAATATGATTCATGGGCCTTTAGTTGAGCACTGATGGTGTAGACTTATTCGCAAGAGTCTATATATCTGGATTACCAACTCTTACATTAACAATTAAATTTGTATGTCCAATTATGCTTTGAAGTGATTTTCAACTACCTAATCAATGCAGTAGTAGCAGATTAAAGGTTACAGTTTTCATGAAAATATCATTGAAGAAATAATTTTCAATAGCATACTTCAAAACAATATTTTTATAGATAAAAAATTCAGTCTGAATCAGTTAAAATTTTCTAAGTTCCTTACTTGGAATGATATTCCTACTCCATAGTATTGAATTTAGCATGGAGATACTTTGTTTTTGCCATCTGCCTTTCGTTTCTTAATTTCATATCACAGGAGTCATTAATCTCAATTATGCTTCCAAGATATTTAAAGTTTTTAACTTTTTTAAATATTTTCCTAGGACTGTATTTTACATTGACAAAACTGGAGGACATAAATTCGGTCTTATTGACATTAATTGTTAGTCCTCATTGTTAGTATTCCTCTTGAAATTTTTGGAACATAAAGTCAGCATCCTCAATGTCTTGAGCAAAGATAACTTGATCACCTGTAAAGGATTTTTTATACACATAAAAAGGGGCCTGGCAAAAAGGCACATCTCGCAGGGCCAGCAAAAGCCTATCCGGGCCCCGAGGCAAATATAATTGCCTGGGCCTCCTAACCCCCCCCCCCCCCCCCCCCTCCTCTCCCAAGATCTTCCAAAAAATACAATTTTTTTTTTTTTTACTAATAAACTACAATATTTGATTAATTTCCTAACACAATAACTCACCATAGAATTGTGTATATAATGTAACATTTGTAAAAGATTACCTTAGCACGACCCCCACCCCTCCCAAGAGCCCTGGCCCCGGAGGATTTTGCCCCATTACATTTCCTTCTACCATCTTTCCAACATGATTCCAGGTAAATTTTGAACAGGATTTATCACTAACCCCTGATAAATCCTACAAAGAAAAGAATTTTTCGAAGGATTACTTTCTACATCATGATGTAAAAGTGAAAACTATACAGATATACAACAAAAATAATTGTAATGGAATTGTTATGAAGAAACAAAAAAACTTGCAAATCGTAATAAACTTTAGGTCTCATCACAGTGTATTCAGTATTTTATACCTTATAATTCTCTACAATTTAAGTATTACATAATAGCTTGTAAGATAAGTTTGATAGTCTTGTTACTTTTAGAACAAATTCCATTAAATGATTAATTACAATATAATATTTAAATATACATATAAATAAGTTTTTCTTATTTAATTTTAGGTGATTGAGGGAGAGATAGAGCGTGTTTATATACCTGAAAAAGTTGATATCATTATATCCGAATGGATGGGTTTTTACTTGTTGCACGAAGGTATGCTGGATAGCGTACTCTATGCAAAGAGGTATTTGAAATCTGGAGGCATTATGTTTCCAGAAGAATGCAGCATTTTTGTTTCTATTTGTGAATTGCCACAGTATTTTGATGAATGGAATAGTGTGCATGGTATAAAAATGAATGCGTTTGGAGCATCGATCCGCCAACTTGCCCAAGGTAAACCTGAAATAGGGTATATTTCGAAAGATCTTTTGCTCTCTGATCCATTACAGATCTTTCATTTCAAGCCAAATGAATCTGATCCAAGTTTATTTAGAAAGATTACAGCTCAGCAGGTTGTAGCTGTGAAACGTGCAGGAAAATTTCAGGGGATCTGCATATGGTTCGATGTAAAGTTTTCAACCCCTACTGGAAATGTAGTTTTATCTACATCACCATATGAACCTGAGACACACTGGAAACAAACCCTTATTGTGCTTCCTAATGAAATGATAGTGGAAGATCAACAGCCTATCGCCTTTGAGATAACCTTTATGAAAAAGGAGAGGAGGAATTACCAAATAATATTCCAGCTTCATGAGTGTGATGATGTTGAACATCCTACACCTTGTGACTGTTACTTGGCTAGATGTCGTGTCATAAAAGCATTTTTAGAGGAATGTCTTGATGATCCAGCATAGCGCGTTTACTTTTTTAAAAGGAAGATATGGTGCAGTTATTGATATTCAAGGTAATTTCTTTGCTTATTATTTAGAACTATCTTTTGTTTTGACTTATACTAACATTGACTTACAGGGTCCATGGTGTGTTTCTCCTATAGTAACATTATACTCTACACTCAATTCAATTTTATTTTTGAATAAATAGATCATCTTTTATAATTTTGGTTTTATTAATGATATTTCAGATGTTGGTACTAAAAATAAAACCAACTATTCCTTGAAAAGATTGTTTTATTCTTATTAATTTTGAGGGCAGATATTTATTATTAATTACTTGGAAATTAGATGAAACAAAGCTAGTAATAACTGCTATAATTTCTCATTTTACTTATTTGTTATAAAATCATAATGTTGTACCTATTTGGATTATAAATTAATGAACAACTTTGGCTCCATAATATAATATTATATTACGGAAAGTAGTGGAAACAAAACTCCTTCCTGGTTGCTAACTCCTAAGCAGCTATCTATATTATTCCTAATAATCATCCTTCCTATTCTCTCCTTTTCTTACAAAGATATATTCTTTTCTACTAAGTCATCCCTACTACTGTGTTTATCTGAAATCTTTAATTATAAGGAAAAAATTGTCTTAATTTTTTGTTGAGTTAAAAGTGGTCTGAAAAGAAAATCTTTTTAAACAGGTTTATGATGAAAAATGATTGGCACAAAAAATAACCAATGTTTTAAAGGTGTTGTAAATTATCTGAGCAATAGTACAGGTACAAAGAGGTAACGTAATGGTAACCTTCAATGACTTCAATAAATTATAAAATGTGGTTTTTGGGAAAAACAAAACAAAAAAACTTTTATTAAACAAAGGGAAATTGACAAATATACGTGTGGTCTGTCTCTGGTTTACCTGTATTGCAATATAATAATAATAGTTTTCTAAAATATAGAGGAACAAATATTTGGAAATGAATTCTTCCCCCATAAAGCTAGTTAGAATACCAAACATCAGTTTATGTTTATGTATACCAGGTATGCAAGTTTAAAATGTCGTTTTAATTCCAATAGAATGCGCTCTTAGCCTATTGAAGGATTTGCTTATCTCTAAACGCTATTTTGTTTGTTAGTCATTTGTTTACAAAAGTCAGTTGTTTTTAAGTCGTTTACGTGGACGTATCATACCTTTCTTTGGTGTTAAAAATGTCTAATTTTAAGCCAATTAAAGAGCATTTGCGGCATGTCATGATTTTCTTATTTAATCAAAAGAAAAAGGCATCTGAATGTCATCGAATTCTTGTTGAGACTTATGGCGATGTTGCTCCAACCGTCAGGACATGTGAACGTTGGTTTCAAAGTTTCAAACGTGGTGATTTTGATGTTACTGATCAAAAACGAGAAAATCGACCAAAAAAGTTTGAGGACTTCGAATTGCAATCTTTATTAGACGAAGACAATACCCAAACCCAACAAATGATGGCAGAACAGTTGAATGTCACTAGGCAAGCCATTTCCGATCGCCTGAGAGCTATGGGAAAGATTCAAAAGGTTGGAAAATGGGTTCCACATGAATTGGACGAACGACAGAAAAAAAAAAAACGAAAAACTGTGTGCGAAATGCTGCTTTTACGCCACGAAAGAAAGGGTTTTTTGCATCGAGTTGTAACTGGCGATGAAAAATGGATTTATTTTCAGAATCCCAAACGAAAAAAAATCATGGGTAACGCCAGGACAACCATCCACATCGAGTGCAAGACCGGATCGTTTTGGGAAGAAGACAATGCTGTGTGTGTGGTGGGATCAGAAGGGAGTAGTCTACTACGAGCTTCTCAAACCCGGCGAAACAGTCAATACCGAGCGCTACCGACAACAAATGATCAATTTGAGTCACGCATTGATCGAAAAACGCCCAGAATGGGCTCACAGGCACGCCAAAGTCATTCTTCAGCATGATAACGCTCCTGCACATTCAGCCAGATTGACTAAGGAAACGATTTCTTCGCTTGGTTGGGAACTCCTACCCCACCCGCCGTATTCACCTGACCTGGCGCCTTCTGATTATCACCTCTTCTCATCGATGGGACACTCATTGGCGGAGCAACACTTCAACAATTTCGAAAACGTACGAAAATGGCTCGATGAATGGATTTCAAATAAAGATGAAGCATTCTTTTGGAATGGTATCCATATATTGCCCGAGAGATGGACAAATTGTGTAGAAAGCGAGGGTCAGTACTTTGAATAAAATATATTATACTTTTTTTTAAATTACTGTGTATATATTTTAAGAAATAAACGACATTTTAAACTTGCATACCTGGTACACATGCACACACACCAGCACTAGCTAACAAAATAAAGACAGACATGTAGGTAAAGTGAATAGTAAATTTTAAGCGGTAAAAAGCTGAAAAAAAAAATTATAAATTCATTGGCTATATATTTTATTTTGAAAAATCTGTTGAAATAAAAAAAAATCTGGTAACTTGGTGTAATATAATGAAAATGGTTTGTTGTTGACTTGTATAAGAATGAATTGATTAAGAAATTTATGTTTGTTAATAGATCAAAGGTTGTTTGGAATGCAAACATTTTATTATTACTATTATATATTATATTACTCAAAATTTTAACTGCAAGTATCTTGTATATTGTAGGAATTCTTTTGTTTTGTTTTTCTTCTTGTACCTCTATTGCCATAAATCTAATGAGAAAGTAATAAGAATCGATTATTTTTGATTAGTTTATTATTATGTTCAAGTACAATTTTGTTGATTTTCAATTTTCTATTTCAATTTAAATAGAATTAAATTAAATAGAAATTAATTTCTGAAGCTATTAAGTTAGCAAAATTTAACTTTGCCTTTAATTTAATTAATTTGGCCAATATTTTTTTATTTACAGATTTTATTAAAAACAGAATGTGTCTAAAGAAGCTGAAAACTTTTAGGAGACAGACACACTTCATGAAGAAGTCTTTTGAGAGTTTTATTGAATGAAGTTCACTATGTTATTTTATTTGAAATATTTTCTGTTTAAAATAAGTAAACATTCTTTATTATTTATAAGGACAATTCAAGGGTTCAGTGCCAGAGGATAACAACTGTGAAAATTAAATTAGAGATAAATACAGTGGAGTCTCACTTATAAAAATGTTTCTTATAAGTGAGACTCCACTGTAACATTTTATAATACCACTAATTTTTTAATTAATGTTAAAAGCTAAATTAAGCTAGATGCTTGCCCAAAAACAAATTGTATATTTTTTTAATGTTTGTGAGCTAGCTCCCTCTTACACAGAGCTCCTAAATTTATGACAAATACTATTTTTGATTCAATATAATTTAATTTTGATTAAGGATGTGCTTAAACCTAATATACAAGCCATTCACATCCATATCCTTTTCATAAGGATGTAATTTGAGTTTTTATGTATTCTATTTAATTTTTGAATTTCCTATTGCTTTTGTTAAATGTTAAGTTTTTCATTTTATTTATATTTTATATTTATTTGATTAACAATTTAAATTGTTAATGGTTACTTTTATTGAAGAAAGTTCACAATATCATTTTTTAGTGTTCAAAACATTGTTTGGTTCATTGTCAAAGGATAACACCTATAAATAATTAAATTAGAAAACAATAACAGTTATATTTTTATAATTTGTTGAAGTTAATATTAGTGTCAAAAACAGTTTATGAGAACAATTCACGTATGAAAAACAAAAAAACTAATTTTATTTTTTAATGTTAGTGAGCTTTCTCAATCTGGCATGAGCCGTTCAGTTCATAGCAACTACTAATGTAGGTTCAATGTTATTTAATACTTTTAGTTTTTTGAGGCTGTGCTAGACTTAAGATTATTTATGGTTATAGTATTAACATTTCAAATATTAGTTTATAGTCTTTAAATTTTAATTAACTGTTATTTTAAATTGTAGTTAACAATTGTTATAAAGAAAGTTTTATTCATTAAATTTTCATCACATTTTCCATAAAAACTTTATTAAATTATTTTTTAATTTTTGCTACTGCAAACATCTGGATACAGTGGTTCTTGTAAGTATTATTTAGTTATATATGTGAAAGAGATCAACTCTGTTAACTCTTTTTTAATTTTTGCTTCTGCAAACATCTGGATACAATGGTTCTTGTAAGTATTATTTACTTATATTTGTGAAAGAGATCAACTCTTTCTTTTCTCATGATGCTGATTGCTAACCAATGCTTATCCAAATAATGCTATTCTCAAGATATACTGAAACCTTCCCTAATGGATAAAATAATTTTATTTCTGAGACAAATATCAACTTTTTAACTGTGTCTCCTACTTACAGAACTAAAAACTAGACTTCCAGACTAATCGCCGACTTCAGAAGTAGCTGATTAGTTGGGCTTTACCAACTAGTCGGCCAACCTCTAATAATTAATTCTCATACTGACTAAAAAAAATATTAACATGTTTTTTTTTTTTTGTTTTTTTTATTTATTAAAAACATATTCAATTTACACAGCAACAAAACTAATTAAAAAAACAAACAAACAAATAAAACATAAAAGTAACAATGATAAAAACAATTAGATTTTTCTTTAGTTAAAATGCATTCAGTCCAGTAATAGCTCTTCCCAAAATAAGGGCATGAATGTCATGAGTACCTGAAACAAAAATGAATAACTTTAAAATCAAAACAAATTAAGAAATAAGTTTACTAACTAATAATTTAAATACACTATGAATAAATTAAATTGCATAGAAACAAATGCAATAACAACCCATGCAAGACAACACAAGTGAAACTTTATAAGTAATGGCCTTAAATATATATATAAAAAAAAAAAAAAAAAAAAAAAAAAAAAAAAAACAAAAAAAAAAAAAAAAAAAAAAAAAAAAAAAAAAAAAAAAAAAAAAAAAAAAAAAAAAAAAATTGAAGAAGAAAAATAGTTGATCCAGAGACGAAATGACAGAAAACAAATTTTCTGCCTTCAGTCAGGTTTGAACTCGTGCCTGGGAGTCAAGCGTCTCCCCATGTTATTATAAACATCCTTGCATCTTTTAAGTCATACTATTTACAGACAAAATATTTTAAGTTACTAGGGAACTTTCCAAACTGTTCATCATCAATATAAATCCAAATGTTTCTGGTTGTTCTACATTTTATTTTGTCTAATGGGTAAAGAGCAGAGAAAAAAAAATGTGGTGAAACTCCTATCTTATAACTTATATTCTGAGTTTAAAAAATGTTCTCCATATAGATCTTCTGCCATATTCTATTTTAGAGTAGGTTTGGAATAAAAAATTAACATTAAAAATTCACTAATTTATAGTCAAACAAGTTTTATAAATTTTTTTATGTTTAACTAATTGAGTAAATTAGTTGAATAGATTTTTTCAGACGAGAAATGATGGTGGTTTTGTTTTAACACATAAAAAAACCTTAGATTTGAATTATAAAAAAAAAAAAAAAAAAAAAAAAAAAAAAAAAAAAAATCTGTTTTGGGGAAAGTTTAAATTATAAGGGGCTGAATCAAAGTTTCATTTAAAATCTCAGTATTTTGTCATTAATTTAACTGAATTCAACATTTCAGAGCTGGTTGGAAAAACACGAATTTCCTCTTTTTATTAATATAAATAAACCTTGTATAGCCTCAAAAGTTCTGGGTAAAAAATGTGGCATTAACAAATGAAACAATACAAAATTGAGATTTTTTCTTATTAATTTAGTAATAAAAGCTATATATATATATATATATATATATTTTTTTTATAAAGCTTTTTTTATCTTTTTTTCTTTTCGTAATTTTATTTTTGTATTTAGCATCATTTTTACGGGTGATTTTTATATATGTATATATATATATATATATGTTTAGTAAGGTTCTTGAGGTTCAGTCATAAAATAAAAAATCAACTATTTTGGCGACGTTTCGAGACTATATTGTTCTCATAATCATGCCCTACAGTGAAAAAAACAGGTTACAATAAAATTATATAAGTAATACAAGTTATTTCAAAACATAAAGTTAGCTACAGTACAGGTAGGTATATAACAACATGTGTAGGGTAATACAAATATATACAATTACAGAATATAGAGGAGTATGAAGCTACTTACAATGTTACTGGTGGATATGAATAGACTAATAATTCTAGTACACAACTAACCTAGGGGAGTGAGTTTAAACAGACAGTTAACAAGGGTTAGTGGGGAAAACCCTATTTCTTAAAAATTAAGTTAAAAGGACTGTGTGGGTATTCCCAAAGATGCAGGTACAAAAATATTTCAGTGTAATATACTAATAAATGGAAGAATGGTTTGTATGATGTATGTAAATGTGTATTATTGGTCTGAATGTATTAAGTTGGAATAACAGGTGTTTAAAATTTAAAATTTTAAAATAAGATTTAAAATGTCTGATTTTTTGTTTATTGCGCGGTTTTTAAATTTTTCTATGGTTATCATTTCTTTAATATTTCTTTTAAAATTATTTGGTTCATGGTGAATAATTTTGGGGAAATCAAATTTAAAAGTATGTTTTGTTTGCCTGTAATGTGTGGTGAGAGCTGTTTGGTCAGGTTTGTTTGGGTTTTTATTTATAGACGTGCAACTGTATTTATGTTGATACACTCGTCGTTTAAAATATTGTTCCGATGTACCAAAATAAGACTTGCCACAACTATCTTCACACGGAATTTCATAAACAATATTAGACTGTAACTCTAACTTATCCGTATCTTTGGTTTTGGTAAACAATTTATTAATGGTGGAGGTATTTTTGAATGTGACCGTGTAGTCAGTTTTATGGTTATTTGTGAGTGTTTTCCTGAGCCTTTCTGATAGTGTTTGTATATATGGGATGGTGTAATATCTTTTATTCATATTTTCTTGTTGTTTCTGTTGAGTATTTGTTTGTTTGAGTAAGTTACAAATGAGTCTATGTGGATATCCATTTATTAAAAGAAGGTCTACTACTTTATTTTTCGCGGTTTGTTTATATTTTTCTGTAGATAACTTTATTGCACGATTTATTAAATTTTTTGCGGTGTTTATTTTATAACTTTTGGGGCATTGACTAGTATAATGTAAATATCTTCCGGAATGTATTGGTTTTTTCCACCATTCTGTATCTATTATTCCATTAGGGTTTCGAATTAAAAGTAAGTCTAAAAACGGTATTTTATTATCGTATTCAAATTCCATAGTAAACTTTAGTCTATTTGAAATATATATATATATTATATATATTTATAATATATATATATATACACACGAGGTGTGATCAAAAAGTTCCAGGACTGAATTTTTATACATTTATTCATACAACATACAGGTTATTCAAATTTGTCTCCTTCGAAGTACTCCCCTTGGGAAGCTACACACTTTTCCCACTGGTGTTTCCACTGATCAAAGGCCCCAGAAAACTCTTCTTTTGTAAAGGTGTTTACCAGCTCCGTTGTTTTTCTTTAATTTCGTCAACTGTTTGAAATCTTTGTCCTTTCAGGCGTCTCTTGAGCTTCAGGAAAAGAAAAAAGTCGGCCGGAGCCAGGTCAGGTGAGTAGGGGGACTAAGGAATGACAGTCATTGCGTTTTTTACACAAAAGTTACGGATAATTAATGCAGAGTGAACAGGAGCATTGTCATGGTGAAGGACCCAATCACCACTTTGCCACAGCTCAGGTCTCTTTCTTCTCACAGCATTATGCAATTTTCTGAGGGTTTCAAGATAAACAAAACGATTAATTGTTTGACCTTGTGGAAGGAATTCATAGTAGACAACACCTTGCTTCCGGAACGAGCATCCTCGTCTGTGGATGTTCACCTCTTGAACAACTCGTGGAAGCATGATCGGCTTAGACATTCTTCACCAAAAGCCTCTTGTAACATCAAAAAGGTTTCAGAAAACATTTTGTTCAGTTTCACACAAACACGTTGCTCGTCTTTCACATTCGTTTTCATAAAATAGTCAAACTCTATAAAACTAACCTCAAACAAACTGTGCTAATGTTACTTTCAGTGATGTTATGATTGATCTGCAAACACAGCTGTGTTCAACACTCCTGTTGAGTCAGGCAATACAATGCTGCCAACCGCATCGCTGTGAGACATTGCATTACCATAGTATATAAAAAGTCCTGGAACTTTTTGATCACACCTCGTATATGTATATATATATATATATATATATTATGAAATAATTCTTGATTGATAATTATTTTTTTTTTTAAATATATTTTTTTATTTTTAAATAGAAAAGATTTGACCTGGTTGGGATTCGAACCCAAGTCTCCACCTTTCTAGCGTAGTGCCTTATCATCTAGGCCACAGAGCTCGTATCTGAACCAGGGAAATCCCCTCTCTTCACTTGATCCATACCCCTGGGCACTCGCAATTGCGAGTTCGGTGGCCTAGTGGATAAGGCACCACGCTGGAGAGGTGGAGACTTGGGTTCGAATCCCAACCGGGGTCAAATCTTTTCTCTTCAAAAATAAAAAAATATATTTAAAAAAAAAAAAAAAAAAAATAATTATCAACCAACAATTATTTCATAATATATATATATATATATATATATATATATATATATATATATATATATATATACATATACGAGGTGTGATCAAAAAGTTCCAGGACTTTTTATATACTATGGTAATGCAATGTCTCACAGCGATGCGGTTGGCAGCATTGTATTGCCTGACTCAACAGGAACACAGCTGTGTTTGCAGATCAATCATAACATCACTGAAAGTAACATTAGCACAGTTAGTTTGAGGTTAGTTTTATAGAGTTTGACTATTTTATGAAAATGAATGTGAAAGACGAGCAACGTGTTTGTGTGAAACTGAACAAAATGTTTTCTGAAACCTTTTTGATGTTACAAGAGGCTTTTGGTGAAGAATGTCTAAGCCGATCATGCTTCCACGAGTTGTTCAAGAGGTTTAAAGAAGGCCGAACATTTCACATTTCAAACAGTTGACGAAATTAAAGAAAAAAAACGGAGCTGCTAAACACCTTTACAAAAGAAGAGTTTTCTGGGGCCTTTGATCAGTGGAAACACCAGTGGGAAAAGTGTGTAGCTTCCCAAGGGGAGTACTTCGAAGGAGACAAATTTGAATAACCTGTATGTTGTATGAATAAATGTATAAAAATTCAGTCCTGGAACTTTTTGATCACACCTCGTGTGTATGTATATATATATATATATATATATATATATATATATATATATATATATATATATATATATTTCAAATAGACTAAAGTTTACTATGGAATTTGAATACGATAATAAAATACCGTTTTTAGACTTACTTTTAATTCGAAACCCTAATGGAATAATAGATACAGAATGGTGGAAAAAACCAATACATTCCGGAAGATATTTACATTATACTAGTCAATGCCCCAAAAGTTATAAAATAAACACCGCAAAAAATTTAATAAATCGTGCAATAAAGTTATCTACAGAAAAATATAAACAAACCGCGGAAAATAAAGTAGTAGACCTTCTTTTAATAAATGGATATCCACATAGACTCATTTGTAACTTACTCAAACAAACAAATACTCAACAGAAACAACAAGAAAATATGAATAAAAGATATTACACCATCCCATATATACAAACACTATCAGAAAGGCTCAGGAAAACACTCACAAATAACCATAAAACTGACTACACGGTCACATTCAAAAATACCTCCACCATTAATAAATTGTTTACCAAAACCAAAGATACGGATAAGTTAGAGTTACAGTCTAATATTGTTTATGAAATTCCGTGTGAAGATAGTTGTGGCAAGTCTTATTTTGGTACATCGGAACAATATTTTAAACGACGAGTGTATCAACATAAATACAGTTGCACGTCTATAAATAAAAACCCAAACAAACCTGACCAAACAGCTCTCACCACACATTACAGGCAAACAAAACATTTATTAAATTTGATTCCCCAAAATTATTCACCATGAACCAAATAATTTTAAAAGAAATATTAAAGAAATGATAACCATAGAAAAATTTAAAAACCGCGCAATAAACAAAAAATCAGACATTTTAAATCTTAACACCTGTTATTCCAACTTAATACATTCAGACCAATAATACACATTTACATACATCATACAAACCATTCTTCCATTTATTAGTATATTACACTGGAGACTTATTATCAACCAAGAATTATTTCATAATTTAATATATAGGACAGCTTGTCAATAGATCCAATTAAAAGTAATGTTCAAATTGAACATTCATCCCCGAATTGTACATCGCAATTGCGAGTGCCCAATGGATCAAGTGAAGAGAAAGGATTTCCCTGGTTCGGATATGAGCTCGGTGGCCTAGTGGATAAGGCACCACACTAGAGAGGTGGAGACTTGGGTTCGAATCCCAATCGGGGTCAAATCTTTTCTCTTCAAAAAAAAAAAAAAATATATATATATATATATATATATATATATACATACACACACATACATATATATTTACACTAAAATACAAATACAAATTACAATACATAATTAAATTAGAAAACAATAACAGTTATATTTTTATAATTTGTTGAAGTTAATATTAGTGTCAAAAACAGTTTATGAGAACAATTCACGTATGAAAAACAAAAAAAAACTAATTTTATTTTTTAATGTTAGTGAGCTTTCTCAATCTGGCATGAGCCGTTCAGTTCATAGCAACTACTAATGTAGGTTCAATGTTATTTAATACTTTTAGTTTTTTGAGGCTGTGCTAGACTTAAGATTATTTATGGTTATAGTATTAACATTTCAAATATTAGTTCATAGTCTTTAAATTTTAATTAACTGTTATTTTAAATTGTAGTTAACAATTGTTATAAAGAAAGTTTTATTCATTAAATTTTCATCACATTTTCCATAAAAACTTTATTAAATTATTTTTTTTTAATTTTTGCTACTGCAAACATCTGGATACAGTGGTTCTTGTAAGTATTATTTAGTTTATATATGTGAAAGAGATCAACTCTGTTAACTCTTTTTTAATTTTTGCTTCTGCAAACATCTGGATACAATGGTTCTTGTAAGTATTATTTACTTATATATGTGAAATATATAAAAGCTATATATATATAGTTGGGTCCAAATGATGTACATGTTTTCCTTTACTGGGTTGGTGCTATACAAAAACAATCTGACAAACAATCTTGAGTAAGTAGAATTATTTGACCTACTTTACTCAAAGAAGTGTTCTGCAAATATGTAAAATTCAATGGACCATTCAGACTGCTCTACAATTTAATTATTTCATTTTAAAGACTGGAGCACTTAAAAATTTACTAATTATTTTGAATTTAAACTACCATCCATACTTTTTTAACTATAAATTTTTAAATTTGAGATGTATCCTCTCCCTTAAAAAGTAGGAACATACATATACATATCAGTGATCTGGAACTAGCAAAATTAACATTAATTTTGAATTAATTACAAGGAACAGTAAATTTTTGAACAGTCTTTTGCCTTAAATTTTATATTTAATCAAAACAGAATATGTCTTTGAGTGAAACATGTATTTTTTACTTTTTACTCAAAATCGATGTCAAATTTGTTTTTAGCAACTCAAAAACCCCAAACTCTATTCTTATCACCATTGCATTATCTAGGCAATCACTGATGGGAGTTCTTTATTTACATTGTTATGCTGATAGATTTGATTATCATTTAATTAAGGATTGAGAAGTTTTTGGAAAAGACTAGCCCATATTTCAGAAACAGCTGTCAAATTTACATCCTTATGTATTAAAATTCCAGCCAGGATTGAAATCCTGATTCAAGATGTATGATTAATATAAAACTTTGGTTTTGCAATATTGCAGAAAGTTCTTTTCACTCTGATTATAATTTTACTTCTATTAAGCATACAGAAGATTTAGAAAGCATTCTGTAAAGAGTTATGAATCCTATCCCCAGCCAGCATATTCCTGTTATTACCACCCTCTTTTCACTTTATTGTACTCCTTAAGTTTAGTTAGCTCTGTCTTTCCACCTAATTCCTTGAAGGGCTGCTGCATCTGCCCTGTGCTGAAATAGTTCTTTTTTAATTCCTTGGTCGCTTTAGGTAGGTTCTAGTAAACTCCTAACATTCCATGTAGCCAGATAATTTAGGCCTTATCTAACATAAGATATTGTGTTTGAGGTACTTACTTACTTTTCTGACCCCAAAGTGCAATAACATTTTTAAAATGGTTGTGAGAAAGATAATCACAATAAAAATAAATCTAAAGTCTGAATGGTCTTTTTAAAAGAACATTGAAGAAAGTCTTATAAATTGGAACAGTATGTAGGAATAGGGCAGAACTGACTTAAACACACCCTTTACACGAATGCACTTGTTTATTTACACACACACACACACCCCCCCACAAATTCTTACCTTCATATGTATTAACTGCTTCTAAATTCAAAACATGACGAATCACATTATACTCATCACTGATTCCATTGGCACCTAAAATATCACGACAGGTCCTAGTAATATCCAAAGCTTTGCCACAAGAATTGCGTTTCAGCATTGATACCATTTGTGAATTAGATCTAAAAGAAATAAAATAAAAGTCAATAATATTCCTCTAAAATAATTTATACATACAGGTTATCTTAACTTTTTTGTGCTACTCTAATTAGAGCAAATGCAATGGATAACAAGAATAAAAGGGCTATAAGTGATAACTTTTTCTTTTATAAATAAATAGTGGATGATTTAATTTAATCAACATAATCTTGGTTTTTGCAAATAAATTATCTATTAAACTTCACTGAATTTAATTAAAATAAGTCACTAAGACTCAATAATTCAAATAGCAATAAAGCATAATAGATAACAAAACAAGTTTGAGAAGCAGAGAACTGTTTTAGACACTCAAAATGCCTAGCTACACAAAAGAGCTAAAACCCTTTTTTTTTTGTCCTAAAACCCTTTTCAAATTTCACACTAGAGAATTCTTATGTAGTCATTTGAATGACTAATTCACTTGACTATCAACAGTAACATCATTAAACAAATTTTTATTGAGTAATAATATAGAACTTTAAACTAAACCATATTTTCCCCTTCTTCCAATGTCCCTAGGAGCCGAGAAAAAAAAATCAAACGGGTTGCAAATTTGATTTTATATTTTGAGTTTAAAAAATGATATTCACATGGTTCTATAGAAAAAAACATTTAGTTTAGTTTCTACTTTAGAGTAGTAAAGGTAAAAATATAAACATTAACAAATAACTATTTTTTGTAAAAAAAAAAAAAAAATGAAAAATTCTTAAATCATTGAGTTACCTTTTATTAAATAACCTAGATTTATTCATACAAAAAAATATGTAATGTTTTGTTCCACACACTAAGAAACTCATTCTCACATTTTTTTTTTCTCCTCTTCGTTTGAAACCCTTTCACCAAATTTTTTACTCCACTCTAAACTTCCTTTTTTAACCTACCCTGAATGCATTACCAGTGTATTAATATTGGTTAATAAACCAATAATCTTGGTTCTTGTTTTTTTTATCTGTGAACTCCATTATTTTTTTTTTTTTTTTTTTTTGCCAAGGAATTGTCATTTCTGTTATATTACTATGACATTTTTTTAGTTTCTGATATTTATTCTAAATATTAACTAATTCAGGGTGGTCACCTAGTCAGGCAAAAAAAAAAAAAAAAAAAAAAAAAAAAAAAAAAAAAAAAAAAAAAAAAAAAAAAAAAAAAAAAAAAAAAAAAAAAAAAAAAAAAAAATCAAGCATACTCGTAATTCCAGGTTATTTTTAAAAATAAATTTCACTCAAATTTTAATATGTATAAAAATAGTGGTCTGTTTTTCTCTTGCATGATTCTCTTTGATTTTATTAAGTATATTTTTTATGAGTAATAAAGTATTAGAACGTTTTTTTGAAATACAAAGTTTTAAAACCTTTATTGTTTCATTAGAATATTTTCTTTATCAATGATTTAGTTTTGAATAATTAAAAAATTCACTTATTAAGAAAACATTTGAAACAAAATAGTTGTGGAAAATGATTCTCCATGTATTATGGTGTGGGTTACTGTAGTCCATTTCAAGTCAATGTTTTTGGTTGTTTTATTCTTTTATTAAATTATTTGGTGCCAATCATTTTGTCCTATGTTGATTTTTATCGCCTTTTTTCCCCTTAGTCTTTTATTTTTTTTTTCATAACTGTTCAATTTTAAAAATGTAATATGTTACTTACTGGGATGATAGCTCCAGTAAATTTGATTTTTTACATCTGAAAACTTTTTATGTAAGTTGATTAAAAAAATTAGTTACATACCTTACATGTTTACTTCTGTTGAAATTATTTGAAGTATTTCCCTAAACTGTGAATTTTGATGGTAATACATAAAGCATTTGTATTCTTATTTATTTATTTTTCTTTTTTGCAATTTTTTTTCTAGAGAAAACTTCATAATGATCAATTTTATTCAAAGCTGATTGAAAAGTTCTAAAGATTGCAGTACAAAATATATAAAAATATATTTAGAATCATTAGCCGTTGTAACATCAATTGTGTTTGGTATATAGCAAACTAACCTTGTTACTTATATTGATAGCCAAATTGTTCATAACGAATTTGCTCTAAATGTCATTGTTTAGGAAGTATGGAGCGAAAATATTAAAATAAAAAAATCTGCCACTTTTTGAGAAAAATCTAAAAATTTGAAAGCCTGTATGTCTGTCTGCCCGCCCCTGTTTAAGCTAAAGGTCATATTTATTTCTGATCTCCTGCAACCGGCCATCATTTGTTTTAAGATATTGTTAATTTTAAATTAAATTGAGTCAATGAAACCTTATGATCTCACATAATTCCATGTGAATAATACAATGCAAGCACAACTCCCTGATACAAAGTTCAAGCATAATGCCAGGTTTTCAAGGAATTCTAGTTTGGTGGCTACCCCTGTAATTATAGCATTTTTGCCCTAATATTATGCCAGGTGGCATGGAACGTTTAAGAGTCAATAAATGGTCCCTAAAATAATTAAAATTGAGTAATAACATTACATCACATACTCAAAAAAAAAAAAAAAAAATATTCACCCTAAAGCGAACGTTTTTTACTTACAAATTTTTGTCTTTCAGTTGTGAAACATGAAGACAAGCAAGTAAAGCAAGTGAAATCTCAGTAACCATGTCAGCGAATTTCTTTTGAATTAGCTGATTTCCTGCTAGAGGTTTTTTAAATTGCTCTCGATCAATTGCATATTTTCTTGCAGTTTCAAAACAAAACTCTGCTGCTCCAATGGCTCCCCAAGCAATACCTAATCTTGCAGATGTTAGACAACTCATTGGAGCCTGTTCAAATACAAAAAATAAACAAGATAATAATTTTAAAAATACACATATACTGTTAAAAGAATAAGTGTTTTTTGTTCATTGATAATTCGAATGGGTAATACAAATCAGAATTTGTTTATTTCATTTCATTATGATCATTTAAATATTCATTAGGTACTAACTAAATTTTCGCGGAATAAGCTGCAGGACATTGTAGTTTAAGATGAGCAGGTGGAGAAACTCCTGAAATAGGGAACATTAACTTGCAGCTATCTTTACCCTAAAATGTTTGAATTGGATCACTGTTTGATAATTCTAGCTTAGCAGAAAATTTGACAAAAAATGAAGGAAATAGCGAATTGGAAGAAATGTCTGAAATTCCCTAGGGAGCTTATACCTCCAGAACTTCCAAGGGTTGAAGTTATGTTATAATTCAGCCTGAAGACTGGTCTAATTTATTCCCAAAATCATCTATATAATGTGAAGGTGGCTATGGATCTACTATGCATGACTATGGAATCATGGATGAAAGAGACAAACTAGTGGACATAGGAGACAAAGCTTATGAACATTGTTATTCAGTAAGTCCAACTTTTATTAGCCTACACGAAGTGTAGCAGTGTTTCCAAGAATCTGAGTCCATGATAAAAAAATGATTCTAACAATAACTGAACCATACAGTCTAGGTATGTAAATTATTGCTAATTAGTACTCACATGAGAACTACTTAAGTAAAATATGTCATATAATGTTATGTATAATGTCCTTTATAGTAAATAATATTAACCTCCACCTTCCATAATCTTCAACAAATAAGTCGAAGAGCCATAAGGGAATATGATAAATATCAAGCTAAAACATTTTAATAGCTTCATTAAAGACACCTAGGGCATTATAACTATATCCAAAGCAAGTGTTAATGTTATATTTATATCTACCCAATTGTGTTAGTCTATAAAGTAAAAACCTTTGAATTGATCAATAATTGTTTTACAATGGAGAAGCCAGATTCACAGTCATAGTAAGAGAAATCATTATTCTAGGTTGTAAGAGATATTAATGGTAGTGTGAATTTGGCTACATAACATAGCATGAAAACAACTTCATGGATAAACATATTCAACATGACAATTTGACAGTTTCTAAATATATATATATTCTATATATATATATATATATATATATATATATATACAGGGTGTCCCGAATTTAAATGGCAAAACTTCAGGAACTTATAGGGGACCGAAAAACTAAGACAAAAAGTCCTTTAGAGATTTGCTTGTTTTTGCTTAGTTTTAGAGAAAATCACAAAAAAAATAGAACAAAATAAAAATGTTACAGGTAGCGATTATCACCTTTAAAAATTAGTCAGGCTAGGCAGTGAAATATGTAAACACTTAATGTTATCCTTTACATTCTTTTATTTGTTTACATTTTGGCTTCCTTCTAGGATTATAATTCCTAAATCAGTCTTTAGTCAGTTACTCAGATATTTTTGTGTGAATAGCATCAGCCACAATGCCGCATACATATTCTAATGTTGAATACACTGATATGATTTTTGTGTATGGTTTCTGTAACGGTAATGCTTTAGAAGCGGTGCGGGAGTACGCGCGCCGATTTCAAAATAGAAGAGTGCCTAATCGACGAGTCTTTTCGTTAACTTTTAATGGACTATGAGAGACTGGGTCATTCTTAATACGTAATGAAGGCGACCAATTCCAGGCAGCAATAAGAGCAGATTATCGGAGAAGAATTTGTGTCCAACGCCACTTCGATAAAAATCCTGAGACTAGCATCTGAAGAGCATCTGCTGCATTAGCAATATCGCGGCAAGCAATATGGCGAACTTTGAAAGGTGATAATCGCTACCCATACCATCTTCAAAAAGTTCAGAATTTATTACCACAAGATTATGTCAAGAGATTGAATTTTAGTAACTGGTTTCTTGAAAAAATTCGCGATGATAATTTATTTCCATTAAAAATTATATGGACCGATGAACCTACCTTTACAAGAGGAGGAATTGTTAATCAAAGAAATTATCATGTATGGGCTCTTGAAAATCCCAGAGCTATTTGAGAGAATAGGTTTCAGCATGAATTTGCTATTAACGTTTGGCTTGGAATTTGGAACGGATTACTGGTGGGACTATATTTTTTACCTGGAAGATTGAATGGTATCACATTTACACATTTTTTGGAGAACAACTTTTCTAATTATTTAGATGACATTCCCTTACAGCAGCGGATTGAAATGTGGTTCCAACTCGATTGATGTCCATGTCCAGCTCATTATAGCAGAGTTGCTCGAGCTTGGCTAGATATAAATTATCCACAACGATGGATTGGACATGGAGGAGTAGTACCTTGGCTACCCAGATCACC
Organism: Euschistus heros; assembly: GCA_003667255.2. Taxonomy (NCBI): domain Eukaryota; kingdom Metazoa; phylum Arthropoda; class Insecta; order Hemiptera; family Pentatomidae; genus Euschistus; species Euschistus heros. Next base: position 3,587,773 of record RCWM02000001.1, read on the forward strand.
TGATATGACACCCATGGATTTCTTCATCTGGGGAACCTTGAAGCAGAAAGTTTATTCGGTGTCAATCAACTCAAGAGAGCAATTAAGAGAGTGAATCATAGATGCAGTGCACCAAATATCATCAGAACAATGTTTAGCTGCAATTTGCAGAGTGCTAGATGTAATGCTTGCATTGGTGCAAGAGGACAACATTTTGAGCAATATTTACAATAAAAAGAATATAACATAAATATAAATGTAAATAAAAAAGTATAAAAATGAAAACTTGTTTTGTTTCTTTTTTTGCGATTTTCTCTAAAACTAAGCAAAAACGAGCAAATCTCTGAAGTACTTTTTGTCTTAGTTTTTTCAGTCCCCTATAAGTTCCTGAAGTTTTGCCATTTAAATTCGGGACACCCTGTATGTATATATAGGTATATATATATATATATATATATATATATATATATATATATATATATATATATATATATATATATATATACACACATACACATACACATACATACATATACCATAGGACCTATTACCCGATTATTAAAAATAGTTGTTGAAATAATTTCTAAAGGTCGATAAAATAGAATTTTGATATTTTTATATATACATACATACATACATATATATATATATATATATATATATATATATATATATATATATATATATATATATATATATATATATATATATATATAAGTACCCTGGTGTCTGAGCTGGCAAGCACTTGCTACAGGAGTCGGTGGGCTTACTGACCTGGAGTTTCGGGGTACCCGGTTTTTTTGTTCTGAAGAGGATCCCATTAAATAAGGGGTCAAACGTCAATAAGAGAGAGGAGAGAGGAGAAGGAAAAAAGGAAATGTATATATATATATATATATATATATATATATATATATATATATATATATATATATATATATATATATATATATATATATATATAATGATAAAATAATAATATTGTTTAAACAAAATATTGTTAAATATAAAGGACCTATAACCTGATTATTGTATAATAGTTAATTATATATATATTTTGAAGGCCCCCTTGAGCATGTTGGCTAAAGAAAGAATAATATGGAACATGTTTTTAGGACTGCCTCCTTGACCAAGCAACAGAGCTAGAGCATGCCAAAAAAGCCCCTACACTTAAAAAGTGTAGGCAAAACATGACTTTTTTCATTCAAACTAATATAGCTCCTTAACGGTAGGTCCTGGCGACAAAAGTTATAGAACAAAAAAATATTCTCCATTTAATTTCTGATAGGGAAACTGTCGTCAAATTTTCAACACCAAAAGAGCTAGAGCGAGTCAAACTACGCATAATGCCCTTGCATTCCTCAAAAATATATCAATTTTGACCAACCAGACCATGGGTGAAACATGACACCCATTTCAAATATTAGTGGAATAGTTTTACTTCTAATCAAATCTGACCGATATTTGAGATGTAAAATTTGTCTAATTGTCTAGTGACTCTCCTTGAAGTCACAACAAGAATGCAAGACTGTTATTCTTGAACCCTGTACTCCATCAGGATATTTTAAAGTGATTGAGGATAAATTTCCAATAATGGGTTATTCCTATCTTAATAGTGATTGAGATTTTTGAAAAACTTAAAAAAAATTGAGGAGTCATGAGGCCATAAATATCATCAGAACCAATGTTGAATAATTGATGGCATCTTCACAAAAATATTAGAACTTAAACAGAAACTTCCTAATATTATAAGGAAAATGATGAGAAATTTATATCCCAATCTTCTCCACAACTTTATATAATTTTTAAAAACATTTCATCATATAATGTATAAATATGTCGTACAATAAATATTTCTCTAGTATTTATTTGATTTAAACAAATTTATTTCTTTTGCATTGGTTTAAATGAAATTTAATGTTGATGTTGAACAAGCAGACACACATTTTTAAAAAAAATTGAAAACATGTGATGGTAAGATGTCATGCACTATTACAAATTATAAAAATTCTCAGTTATCTGACAAGCTATTATCTGTCAACAAGTCTCAAACATTTTGAATAAAATAAGAAGAGAAAGCGAACACCTTTAAAGTTGGTTTTCTCAATTATTCGTCAATTAACTTGTTTATCTATTAAGCTCTTCCATTGTAAAAAATATATATAGTTAGGTTACTAAAGCATTAACCATTCACAAATACCAACCAGGGGACCTTTTGAATAGCCCATCATCATTTTCGATCAAAATTTTTTTGTGGTTCTAAATAAAAAAAACCAATACAGATTAATGTGTTTCCTCTAATGTGCCAAAGAGTCTAAGAAATAAAAAATGATTTGGGGTGTAAGTCTTATTTTATAATCATTTTCCAGTTTGAAAAATTATATCTAAACTAAATGGTTTCTTCACTAAAACATTTTAATTTTAAAGTACACTAAATGAAAAATCTAATCACTAAAAAAATCATTTGTGGTAAAAAAAAATGTTAGTCAGTGATAAACTAACACTATAGATTTTTTAACACAAAAATTGATGACAAATTTTGGTTTTGCATACCAATTTATTTTGGGATCCATCAAAAAATTTTAATTTGGGGGTTTCATGAGGTGCTAAAAACAAATTATTTTTTTCAACAAGCTGAGAAATGTTGGAACAGGATAAACAGATTACAAGAAATAGAGATTTAAAATTAAATGTAAATTCATGCCCTCTATTGTATCACATTCGCTAGTTGTTATTCACAGTAGTAAATAAAATTATGTTAAATAAAAAAATTTGAATTTAGAACCTCCTCAAAAAAGTTTTTTTTAACTGTGATTTAATAATAAGGATTTGTTGACGCATAGAATAAAAATCAACCATCACTTCTGAATACAAATATCTATAAGGTAAGGTTACTAAATGATTAAAACATTTTTTTACCACAAAATAATACATTTGTTAATCGATCTATTTTAAAATTTAAATTTTTTGGAGAAAAAACCTGAGGGTATCATTTTTCAAATTCAAGATAAAAAAAAATTATATAATAAGAAATTCAACAATTTTTTATATATACATTTTTTTTTATCAGCTCTTAGGGTACATGTGATGAAACGCAAAAATATGTATAATTTTTTTTTTTTAATGTAGAATTGGACAAATAATTTGGAACAAAATGAGCGATGGATAGTCCAGAAGATTCCCTGGCAATTGAAATAATTCTTAAGATAAAAATAAAGCAATATTAAATCAATTCGACTTGAAATGATACTATCACAGGATTATGGCTGTAAGAAACGAGTGAGTGATGAAAACATTGTATTTTTTTAAACAAGATTTGAAGTTATTTTTCAACTTACAGACATGCCAAGAGCATTAGGCAGTACATGAGTTTCAGGTACAAAAACATTGTCCATATGGATTGTTCCTGTTTCAGAGGCCCTTAAAGAAAATTTTCCTTTTATTTTTGTTGTACTTAAGCCTTCCATGCCTCTATCAAGAATAAAACCACGGACTCTTTTGTCATCTAAACTTCTAGCCCAAATGATAAATACATCAGCAATTGGAGCATTAGTGATCCTTAAAAGACATCAAAAAAAAAAAAAAAAAAAGTATTATCAGTGATTAAATCAAAATTTTGACTTTTAGCCTGAATGAATCCTCATAATATTACATTCAACTTCAGTGCATAAATTATTATTAAAACAACTGGAAGAATCCTGATAGCTATAACAAGGAAAGTACTTGCTGGATTTAGTTCCTGGATTAGTTTCCCCACCAATACCAGTATCAGTAACGATAGCTGTAACGGGAACAATGTAGAATCTGATCAAAAAAAAAAATTTTCCTAAGGCCAATCTGTTTGAAGTATGCAATTAACCTCCCTTTTAAATAATTTTAACCATGAGGGCTATTCTAGACTTTTCCATGTCTTTCGGACAATAGTTTCATGTAAGTGAAACATTAAGGGGCAGGGTATTTTCAAACTGATAGATATCTTTGATAAAATTTTACTGGGCAAACCCTTAATACTCCCTAGCAAGGAATCTTTTTATTATTCATTGAGAAAATAATGAGCAAAGCTTTCATATCTCATCATAATAAATAGCTACCATCTACAGGTTACAAAATGTAATTATGAAAACAAAGTGATCCATCAAAGCAGACAGAAAAACAAAATATTAAATTGAAATGAAAGCGACATAGGAACAAAATGATTTTTCTACTACAAAAACAAATTATGAAAACACAAATAAAAATAATAAATATATTTTTTTTTTTTAATCTCTCACAGGAAAGGCACACTATTGTTTCATAATTATTATTTAAAGTAAAATATACTTACATATGTTTATTAATTTTAATTTTAAAGTATGTTTACAATAATATAATTATTTGTTGGCAAGTTGTTAATATTTGAAACTTTTTTGTTCAGAACATTCTTGAAGACTATATTATGCATTTTTTGGATTAGTATTATTTTTTATCCTTTATTTTTGGAAAAAGCTATCATTTTGTATTTAATTATTAAATATTCAACTTTGTATGACCAAACAATATTTATTTTGAAACAGTACAAATTTATTTAAATAAACTGATAATCTTTTCAAATAATTATTTCCAACAGTTTTTTCGTAACATATTCTCTGTATTATATTTGAGGGTAATACATTAGAAGTTACTTAAGGCTAAATGTCCCCGCTATAGTACCAAATGTTGCCATCAAGTAGAGTGCCAAAATGAACAAAATTTAGACTCCTTCCCAAATCTCAACTAATCATCCGAGTTTGGTTTTATAAAGTTTGTATTGTTCCTTAGGATCAAAATAATTACTTTCTTGTATTTTTTCAAGAAAAAAAAAATTTCCATGCTGGCAACAGATATTATCCTTCTACACTTTTCAAAATGTGTTCCTGTTGAGTGCACTAAGTGTTGTTTGATTCATTTTTTAAGAAATCTTTTTTTTTTTTTTTTTTTTTTTCTGTTAACATGAACAGCCGAAAGTCTGCTTGAAGAAAAAAAGCTGTTAAACTTGTTTAAAAAAAACTTTAAGCGAAAAGATAGAAACCTGAACCAAAGAAAAATCAATCATGCAATAGTATTTATTTTATTTTTGCAAATTTGAGAGGAAATCGCCCATAAAGTGAGCGACAGAAACAGAAAACCCTCAAATGTTTTCTTGGATCTTTTCTTGATTGGATTTTATATTGGACAATTGTGTTCTCCTTGGACACTTAAGGGTATAAAAAATGTTGCAGAAATATGCCATCTAACCCTTTATTATAAATCATAATCCTTTAATTGGTAAGTGAGTTATACATAACATTCTCATCTACAGTTAGAAATTTTAATTTTCAATAATTTAATTTTAATCATGAAATCAAGCATCACACAATCTCTGATATCTCAGTGCAATTTACGACAACAAATAGTGAGTTTACAGAATCTGGTAGTGGAATAGAAAGAATAAATGTGTATGTATATATGTTTTGATTTGTGTCAGATGTGGTATGATGTACTCTACGAAACCATGGTAGAAGCAGGGAATCAAGAAAAAGAGCTTGCTATAGGATCAAGCGATGTAACTAAAAATTACAACCCCTGTATAGTATAGTCGACGGAGGTTGGTCTCACTGTAGTCATGGTCATAGGTATACCGCGAACAGCACTGTGGTGTGTGTTATTGACAAAAAAAAAACAACAACTGGAAAGTATTAGATTTAGGAATACTGAATAAGTAATTATGATTTTCGAGCTAAAAATAATATAGATACGACTCACGCAAAGTGTTACAGGAGTTTGGTTTGTCCAACTACTTCAATGGAAAGCGATTTGCTGCTGGAGGCTTTCCAAAGAAGCATAGATATGCATGGGATAGAGTAACACCCTATAATCGGAGACAGCGACCCGAGTGTTGTCAAGAAATTGAGGACATCAGTCTCATAAGGCTGTTCTAATGAAAAGTTTAAATGCGCCTACCATGCTATAAAAAAATACTCCAAAAGACTTTATTCTTTGCAAAAATAATTGTTCCAAAACAAAAAAAATATTATCAAGACTAAAAACCGCTGCACAAGGTGCAATAATTCATAACGCTGAGCTTGGAGACATTATTACTCTAAGAAACGATCTGAAGAATGGGCCATTTCACGTTTTCGGTGACCACACGGAATGTAAATAGTACTTCTGCACAAAGGTAGGTGGAAAGGTAGAGCTTACAATAGCATAGCAATAAGCATGCTCTTGTTTACAGCATCTTTCAGTCAAAAGTTCATAACTTATCATGAATCATACGAGTAATGTTGCAGAGAACTAACTAACATGGCAGTCCTAGCTAAATTGGTAGAGGAGGGGGACAAATCAATAGAAGAAAAAGAGGATCTTTTACTCACCGAACGATTTTATTGTTGAAGTTAAGTACTCTGAATCGGCAAAAGATATGACCAATCCTGCAGCTTTCCAAAAGTTAAAAGTTTTTTGGACAAGTGCTCTCATAAACTGAAGAAAATTAGAAACAACTATTATCAAGTCACCTAACAACAGTTCTGTTATTTTGTTGTGTGGGCTTCTCAAGATATAAACTATGAAATCATAACCAGGGACACAACTTTCTGGCAAAAAAATATGTTGTAAATATTAAAATTTTCTTTCAAAGAAGTGCTAATCCCTGAAATCATTGATCCAAGGCACACTCAATCAATGAATATAAGAGAACAAAAAAAAAAAAAATTGTATTACTGTACTTAATTGTATTATTATTTATTTATTGTAGTATTACATGTAAACCATACCAATAAAACCAAAAATTGTATTTACACTAAAACTTCATATTATCATTAACTATGTGACTTCATATTTTTTTGTTACTCCTCCATCCCTAAGAACTATTATAACAATGTTTTTGTATATAGTATATAATTACGTTGTGGATTGTTTCATATGGATAAAATAAAAGAAATGTCAAAGCAAGGTCCTTTAATTTAAAAAATCTCTACCATTCAAATTGATCGTAAGAGGTGTCCAGAAACAACAAATTGAGTTCACTTCGAAGTTTAAACAACAATGGTCTAGTAGAATTTTATAATACAAGACAAGGCATTTAGACGCCATATACAGTATACAGATATAATATGTTTATGTAGGAAAAATGGTACTTCATTTGCACATATTTTAATCAGTGACTAACAATAAATTATTTAAAAACCAAGAATAATTTCTCAACTTCACATCAGTTCTTTTGTAGTATGAGTTTATGAGAGAATAGAACTAA